>CM077805.1:5898796-6498796 GCA_039737535.1 Lagodon rhomboides
AGGTGAGTGTCAGCCTGACTCCATACTACCACCACCTTGTGGTATGAAGAGGTATTTCTCCTCATGAAGGCGCAGAACGTACAAGCTAGTTTGCCGTCTGCTGTCGTCTCTACATTGTGTCTAAGCGCAGTTTTTTGGCCACACGGTCGGCTTTCGTCTTTAATGACAGTTTGTCGCTTCTGGGGCTCTTAGAATACGTCAGCCTCTGTGTTTAGTCACTTTTCTGACTGTTTGTGTGTGACGTGTTCTGCTGCCAACAATTTTAACGAGAGTTCATGTCGAAATCGTGCAGAAACAAGCAGCCGTGAGTTTCAGGTGTCATCGGGTCGTGAGTCAGAGAAAATCATTCTGACAGATTCAGCAGCCTGACAGGAGACAGTGCGAGTGTGAGGAAGGTGGACGAGCTATACAAATGTAGCTTTTATGACACTGATGCACTAAATATTGTATTTGATGACTAAACTAATGATGGCTCATCCATTACTTCTATACTTCTGTAGTTGAGCTCATCATTGTTGCCTGTGTCCCGTTTATTATCGTCTTAATAAACCAGTGTCAGCGGTGTTTCTTTTCTGTGGGCTGCTGTGATTGTGTTTCTTTCAACTGTGCCGTTGTTATTTTTGGTGCTTCCTTAGCTCCCTAGCTAGCTGGCTAAATTTGTTTCGAGCTTCTGAGGCATGTGGTGCCGAGACGAGGACGCTTTTAAGCCAAACAAAGGGATGTGTGGAGACAGCATTTTCAGCTGCGTAAGAGACACTGGGAAACAGCGATGACTACAGCGGTGAGCGAATGAGCAACTCCTGCTAACAGACACACTAACCTTAAATTCAAAAACACATAGTAACCTAATTCCTCCAGAACCTCCAACTGCTGAGAACTGGACAAGCTACAAATAAAGGTGTTTAGATTAATCAGCATGGACCTCAGTGATGTAATGATTTCAACGTGTTCCCAGATCCCTGAAATGTCTTTGTTGAGTACAGTGTCATCATAAAGATCAGATCCAACTGCTAAACCATGAAAATCATGTGAGATGACTCACCAGTCCTATTAAACCAAATCCAGCGAGTGTCACAGATTTAGATATAAAAGGACGCTCATAGACTGAAGTGACAGCTGTTAGCACTATGCTGGAGCTCACAAGTACCACCTACACACTCGCTGTGGTCCTGACTCCATTAATGGAAATCTTCTAAACCAAAATCTACATGAACAGAGAATATAAAACACTGTGTGTGTGTGTGTGTGTGTGTGTGTGGTGGTACCTTAAGTTCCTCCTCCATCTCAGAAATCTTCCTTTCTAGAGCTCTTCTTTCCTGTGGGGTGGAGGAGAGGCGGGTTAGCTCGGGGCGTTTTACAGAGCGCTGTAAACACACTTTGTTTGGCTCAGGCTCTACACACACACACACAGCGTAAAATAAAAAAAGGTGTGGATGACGGTGAGGGTGAAGCGATCACACACACGCACACACACTTGAACACACGCATGACTTGTGAGGCGTCTACAAACAACAGCCAGTTCAGACTTACATCTATACATAATCAGAGGAAGGAATGAGTTAAGAAGATCTCAAGGAAATTGAATCGAATGCAACTGGATTTGGTTTTTGTCTTGAAGACGTTTCACCTCTCATCCAGAGGCTTCATCAGTTCCTGCTCGCTTGACTGCGACTACGTCAAGCGAGCAGGAACTGATGAAGCCTCTTGGATGAGAGGTGAAACGTCTTCAAGACAAAAACCAAATCCAGTTGCATTCGATTCAATTTCCTTGAGATAACTATGACCTGGATGAATGAGAATATTCACAGGCGAGTTAAGAAGATGTTTAGAGGTTGTGTTGGATGGGATGTTAATGATCATGGACACAGAGGGGAGAATGTCTTTTTTGGAGCAAAAAAGGACATTCTTGTATTATAAAATAGGATGTGAAGATGAATGGAGGAAGATGGAGGATGGACTTGAGAATAATGGATGAATTTTTGCAAATCTGAGGGGTTAATTTCATGGCTACACAGCTGCAGATGAAGACGCCAGATGAGCGAGAAGAAAATCATGAAAACACACACATGCACAGGTTCCAATTCGACCGTCTACGATTGTTCTACATTCCAGCGAAAATTCAGATAAACGCTTTCACACGACACTCAAAAATAACAAAGTAAGCAGTCTTGAGAAGAGGTGACCACACGCTGCCTCTGAGGTTCAAAAACGGGTGAGAGAGAAGGTGGCAGTGTTCTGGGTGGCGAGGAGGAGGAGGAGGAGGAGGAGGAGGAGGGAGGAAGTCCCTTTTGACCCCGGCTACAAGGGCGTGTGTGACACGACAGCCAGCAGCAGAGAGCAGACCGATACAAAAACTCAGGTTAAGATCATACCACCACCCAGATGATATTGGGGCCTGCTTGTCACCTTCAGACATAAACCCATCGGTGGTGTTACCAACATGTTTAAAAGATCAAAATAACGTCTGACTTCTAGATTTAGCTTGAGAGAAAAAACTTGAGACACAAAGTTAAACATCTTTTTTTGTCAGAATCAGTCAGATTTGTAACAAAGTCGGGTTAATAAACTGGTTCCGTCATTACCCTTTTCTCCATCTCAAGCTGTGATCGGTCGGCATAGCGTTCCTGCCTCTGCGGAAAGAGAGAAACGAAAGTGAGTAGACTCGTCGGGAATCGTCTCAAATCAACCAAGTACAGATCAGTGGAAGCAGTGTGAGCTCAAGTGTACCTGTGTGGCCTTCTCTAGTTGTAGCTTCAAGTCTGCCAGCTCCAGGTCCGTGTCACGTAACTGGGCCTTCAACTTCTCGTTCTCAGCTAAGATCTGCTCGTAGAGCTGCGAGGAGGGACGGACGTGTCCAACAGTTAACAGGTGCAGCAATCAAACCAACAAGACATTCTAATGGAAGTAGTTTCTTAATGTTTATACGTTCAGAATTGCTTTGGTTACACAGATTTTAGGGATATGAAGCGTAAAGTTTTGCATACAAACCTTCTTATAATCAGTGGCGTCGTCTCTATCCAGTCGGCTCGAGTATGTCCTCCGACTCTCGCCGTAGCTACGGCTAGAAAGGGTGTCATTGCGATCTAAGGATGAAGTGACCTCGTTCCTGCAACAGAAATAACAGGCAACCGTTTAAAAATCGAATCACGGAGCGACACAGAAAACGTGTGAAGGGGATAATAAAGAAAGAGAGAAGGAAAGAAAATAATGTGAACGTACCTGGACAATCTGTCACTCTGTAAGAAAGCAGAAAAGGAAAGTGAAGGTTAACGTTTTGGAATGAGAAACAGCTTTTCTCTGTACAAACAGCACCTGACCTTCACTCCTTTGCAGCCTCCCTCCCACACACACACACACTCTTATTTCTAAGCAGCTGCCCCTGCCTCGAGGCCTGACTGCGCCTTCCAAGCCTGCGCTGCCACAGTGAGCGGGGCCAGACATCAGATAGGGAGGTCGGGTTGGAGGGTCGGGCTTCCAGCTATTTTAAAATCGGCTTCCTGAGAGGGCGGCCGCACAACAATGCTACAATCTGAGTCGAGACGTCCTGAACCGTCAACACGCAGTTCAAGTGAGCAGATAAACAGCCAGAATAGGCACGAAAAGGAGAGGATTTAATATTTCGGTGCCAGGCTGCAAAGGAAGACACTCCAAAGCTCTTCCTGTGTGCTGTTTCGTCTCTGTGCCGAGATAATTGCTTGTTTCCTATTTACTGTTGCTGCTCCACCCTTCATACTGTCCTGCTGTAAATGACGGGTGAAAGCTGTGCGCCTCGCTCGGCTGTCTGCTCTGCAAACGGACACTCCCGTTCAAACAGGAAGTTCATCCGGCCAGCGATGCTTTCACAACACTGCCCTTTCTCAGTGAATGTGTTTAATTGGATCTGAAGACTGGTTTATCCATTTCTTACATCGCATCATTTCCGCTCATCACTGGTGGAAATTCTCACGTAAAGTGACTTCACATGCACAGACGAGCACGTAAAGCTCGAACGTCTTGTCTTGAATCTCATCTCTAATCTCATGTCATCCTTCATGTGTGTGCTTCGACCCCGCAGAGACCCAGACTTCCCCTTTTTCTTTGCTTGTTTATAAAACCCGCTGATCTACGGCCGAGACATCTTTTGGTTTGCGAGGTCACCCCGGCAACCAGACAATTGCCAGAAGACAGAGAAGGGAGGGGAGGATGGGGGGCAATAAAAATTCAAAGGCTGAAGATGAGGGAGGGAAATCATAGCTGTAACAGGGCAGAGTGGTGAATATCAAAGACTGCCGGATTCGCTCGGACTTCGCGAGATGAGACATGAGGAGGGAGCAGAATAAGTGCAGAGGGGCAGGAATCAAACGGAGGTCGCGCCACGCAAGAGAAGCAACAGGGCGGGTTTGGTTTTAGCTGGAGGGCTTCTGCTTAAAAGTCAGTTTTATCTACTTTCTGCCGTGTGTGTGTGTGTGTGTGTTGGGTTACCTGTGGCTCTCCCTTGGTGCTGCCCTCCTCCGAGTCGGACTGCTGGTCAGGGTCATTTTCATCACCCTGGAATGAAAAAAAAGGACAGGAGGGTTACACACCACCTGAGGCCTTCTTCGTCAAAATGATCAAGGGGGAACATTAATAACCTCCCGCGCTTCACCACAGGTGCTGGGAATACTTATGACGGCGATAAAAGCGAGCTCTGAGAGGCTCTTACATCTTGGGTCCAGAAGGAGACCCCGGTGGAGCGTCTCTTCTCGCGGGGCCGCCTGCGATCCCGGATGGAGCGGGGCTGAGACTTGTCCTCTCCCTCCTTCTCCTCGTCCTTTCTGTCCGTCTCTGTCCAGACAAAAAGATAAATATTGTTTATTTTTTGTTTTCTTCTCCTCTCCCTTATTTGCTTTTTTGTTCCTATAATGTGGATGAAGTGAAAAATGTATATGAATTAAAAGTATAAACAAGCAGGTGACGTCGATGAGTCTGAAGTCACAGCCTCATATTTATTTTTAGCTCAATAAACACAGATAATATTTGACCAGAATTGCTCCGGGACATTGAAATCCTCCAGGAAACCCTGAACTTAACCCTTATTTTGACATCAACACTGTCAAACAGTAATCCTGACAAGTATTCAAAGAGAAAAATGTAAAAGTCTGGGATAAACAAGCCAATCACAAACTTGACTTCTTCACAAGGACAACAAACTGGACTTGGCTCGAGTTCAGAGGAAACCGGGAGAACAAAGCAGCCAGTGTTTCCTTCCTTCGGCTGAACAGACGAAAGCCGCCTTCTATTTTCCCAGGGAGGCTTCGTGGATTTATTGGTTACGAGGAGAGCTACTTAATTTAAAAGGCAACCCGATCCCTTTCTGTCTCAACGCTCCTAATCAGAGTGTGGCAGGTTGCCCGTATGAACGTAGACCTGCGGAGACGGAAACCAGCATCGTGCGTCCACACGCTGCTGCGGTGTACGTGGCTTTAAATCAAGTGGGGTTGATTCAGTTTTATTGTCATGACAGGTAAGCTAGCTTAGCACACTTATTCATGAACGATTTAAGTTTTAAGTTCTAAAAGACAAAACTAGAATGGCACTCAGTAGAGCGCATACCTCTGCCAAGGCCCAACAGCCCTCTTTATCCGCATCACATTGTACTCACTCATAGATACCAGCCATTGAAAATCGCCCTCTCTCGCAATCTTAAAAGAAAGTGAGAGAAAACTCCTGGATGTATCGGCACCAAAGGTCAGTGGGATCTATTTGGGGCTGACACTCAGCCTTCATCCAAGTTTCGTAGAAATCCGTTATTTACTTTTTGTGTAATTCTGCTGACAAACTGACTAAAAATCAGACACGGGCCAAAACATAAACTCCTTGGCAGAGGTAACAAAGCAATTAATCGTCTATAAAATGTCATAAAATAGTGAAAAATGCTCATCATGAAAATCATTCCAGCGTATTTACGGCAATCACCGTGGTGGACATTTATTGTTCTAGTGGATTTATTTCGACAGCTCAACATCAAAGACAAAACAATTAAACACGAAGCCCGTAAAACTACTTTGTACTTCACCGTCACTGTGTTCAAAGATAAAACAGCTGCCGTCATTCGGTTTCATTTAAAGGCTTATCAATCTGCTCCTCCTACTGGACTTCTTTGATCGTATTTCATGATTTATGAACGTAATACTCCCCAACCAACACAGCCCCCACGCCCTGTAGCCATAAATAAGATGAGGATTTTAAGAGTGGCACAAGTTACTGACCTTTTTCTGTATCTCTGGAGGAACGGCTATAGGAGGAGGTGATGCCCGTCAGGCTGTTGGGCCTGTTGAGGGAGCTCGAGCTGGAGGACAAAGAGGTGCTAGAGTAGGACGGGGTGGAGGCAGTGCTGGCTGTGGAGATGGCGGAGGAGGAAGACGAAGGTCGGTAGCGCTGGTGAGAAGAGAGGACGGAGACAGAAGACATGTAAGAGGGACAGCGTAGTCAAATATTTGAAGTTAAGACAACAACTCGGGAATAGCTCACCTCTTCAAAGCTGCGATACTTCGATCGGTAATCGTCTTCCTTGGTCTCCGTCTTCTCCTCCTGCTTCTCCTTGTCCTGCTTCTCTTTCTCCTCCTTCTCCTCCTCCCGGGTCTTTGTGCCAGGACGACTCCTGCCGATTGTTTTCTCAGCCTCTTGCAGGTCAGTCAGAGTCACACCCTGGAAGAAGAGATGAATATATTAATTTTTATTTCATAAACTGATTATTTACATTTGCTCCAGCGCTGCAGTAAAAACGTAATAGTCTTATTGTTGTTTTACGATGTTTAATTTTTGATGCCATAAATTTGAGTACAGTGAGGCTCGGTCGCTTTTCCCGGAGAGGACAAAGCTCATATTCTGTCAGGTTGTAAAATAATCAGCTCTTTGTAAAGGCTTGACGTTAAGTGCTGCCTGTGTACACAGACGGCTCTGTCTCAACCAGGACAACTGCATTTATATAAACACTCTACGGCTATAAAACCATAATGAAAACCAGAGACACCGACACGTCGACGTTTGTTAACATTTTATTCTGATGGGGGACACCGCTGTCCTGCTACTTTGCAAAAACGGTGACATTTTCTGTCCAACGGAGGGATTAAAGTGTCAACACATCAAGGGCGATGTAGGTAAACTAACCTGGGTGGACCTCCTCGACTGTCGAGCCTGTCTGGAGCGAGCTTTCCTCTGGGATTCTGACTCCTCGTCCCGCACTGGCGTCAGGTATGACCTAGCGAACACAAACACACAAGTTAATATCTCTTTATGAATATGCATGGGGCCTTGAGGTTACACGAGGTTGGCTGTGATCAGAAGCTCTAATTTAATGGACTGGCTGGGAAGGTGAGAAAACATTGCTCTCCTCTCACACAATAAATTCTGCAAAGTGAGGATGTTAAATCGTATCGTAGCATCAGTGGAGAAAACCTACCAACAGTAAGTCTGCTGATATTTGAGGAAGGGTACAAATAAGAAAAGGTGGGTTGCATCCAGACATTTCTGGAAGATATTTCCTAAGATAAAACTATTAGTCTAGTCTGCATGTAGAGGCATTTTTGGAAATCGGGTTTTAAAATGAAAACAATCTCCATCCAGATGGGAGTTTTAGCAATAATCTCCCTCAGCACAACACAACTGTAGATGCACATCTCACTGCCATCACATCCACTGGGCATGCGCATGCCGATGTAAACAGGAAGCAGACTATATATTCTGGTCTCTCTCTTAGCTACAGATAATATTATGAGCGATGCAGGGAAACACGGCTGCTCCTCGTCTCAGATTAACTGTCAGCAAAACACTGTAGGCAGCCGTTTTTGTCTCTCTTTTCCATAACATCCATTTCGTCAAAACTAAAAATACGTCAATGTCACAAACTCTGACTTCACATTTACCAATGATGCTACAAACAATAATTAACCCTAATCCGAAAATCTCTGTTTCTTCCCTTATGTACACACTGACAACAGCGTTTCTGAGAATGTTCATCTTCTAAAAGCAACCGAAAACGGCCCGAATGCAGTCAAGAAGCGGTGGGGCAGGGCCTCAAAATCATCCTTAAACGTACTTTTGACGCCCAGTCTGTCAAATCTGCCGTTACGTGTCTCTCACTCAAAACAATCAAATCAAAAGATGTGGTTTGACAACAACCATCGCTCATGAAACTCCATCTCATGTTGCTCAGAGAGAAATGTTCTCTGGTGAGGAATTGTCTCCGAGCTTTATTCACGTTTTGTTTTGTCTAGTTGGCCAACTTCCTTCCTCACATTCTGCATGTCATCTGGTGTTTTCATGGGACCAAAAAATTACAGATTTCTCTGGGCTTGAGCATTGTTAGAAACCACACAACCCAACCCAACAGTTTTAGACATTTTCAAGCAGTGATGTTACATATTATACCTTTAGATTACTGTGATAAAGGAGGATTCAAATCACTGTGTTATAGCAGTATGAGGCTCAAAACACAGTTGAGCTGTTCTGGTACTTTCTCTCAGAGACGAGCACGCCTCTGTTGGCCACACAGAAGTATGAACTCATTCAGTGCAGACTGGAGCTTTGGCCCTGAAGAAAATGTGCAGCTTCTGCCCACCTTCCATATAAGGAGAAGTCGCTGGAGCGGCCCAGGCCCAGAAACAGGCCCGTCCAGGCCCAGAAACAGGCCTGCCCGGGCCCAGAAACAGGCCTGCCCGGGCCCAGAAACAGGCCTGCCCGGGCCCAGAAACAGGCCTGCCCGGGCCCAGAAACAGGCCTGCCCGGGCCCAGAAACAGGCCTGCCCAGGCCCAGAAACAGGCCTGCCACGCTCCCGCCACGACAGGTGGCTCATTTCAACACAGGAAGACAAGCACTTGACCCCACTCACGTGCAGACACACTGCGACACACTCCGACATGCTAGACGTACACAGACAAACTCTCTCCTCACCTCCACACTGTGTGTACACATTTAAAGATCTCACACACACCCTGTTCTCAAACAGAGGAAATGCATCCGGATTATTGTTGGACTGACGGAAGCTTTTGAGGTTGATGCCAATATTTCTGGAAGCTGATTACAGTAAATGTTTTGCTGCAGTATCCACAGTATTGGAACTTGAAAATGACATGAATATACAAAAACAAACACCATTAATAATAAAGTAAATAAAGCAAGAGAACATTTTAAGTACATGTTTATTCCCGAATCCCCAGCGATTTTGACTCATGTCAAGACATGTGACGCTAGAACCCAAAATAACAAAAGCGATTAACAAAATCTGAACTAACTGTATGCAATTAAGCCAAATGCATCATATCCACCATATCTAAGGCTAACTATAACAATAAGCTGGGAATTAAATCTATGTAACAGTAGCTGCCTTGCTATGGACCCTAATATTCTACTAATTATTGGAATAATTGCCAATAACTCAGGTTTAAAAAGCCTCATGTGACCACGTCAATCGGACGAGACTGGAAGGAATTTTCAATCAGGTTGAGATGGGGCGGTGTAAACCTTGGAAAATCCTATCAATAGGAAAACATAAGCACCTAATAACCATGTAAACACATGATTTTTAATTGGTGACAGAAACAAGGTGGGGGTACTTATGTTGACCAGATATAACATATTGAGGCCGAGTTGAGCTGATTTGTTTGATATATGGTATAAATGTGTTTATTCCCATATAAAGACATGCATACAAGGTGTGTTTAGGGTGTGTTTGTGTTACCTGCGTCTTTCAGAGCCAGTGACAGTGCCAGTGGTGGTAGTGGTAGATGTAGCGGTGGTGGTAGTGGTAGATGTGGTGGTCGTAGTAGAGCCAGTGTTTATAGTGGGGATGACTGCAGCAGACTCCTTCTCTTTCTCCTTTTCCCTCTCTGCACTCTCCTCTGACCAGTACCTGTTCACACACACTCGCACCGTTAGCATCTTTGCAACACCTCGGTCAACATGACATTTTACAATCCAGTACAAAAGCAGATACCGCTTGAGGTCACAAAAAGGATAAAAAACACCAGGAACATATTTCAAATTTTCACAAGAAAGCAAAATAAAGCCTCCGAGTTACAAAACTAGTCGAATATCTACGAGCATGTACCTGCTGGTGAGACTGGTGGAGCCAGTGCGGGTGGAGGAGGAGCCCAGGCTGGAGAGCAGGCCGCGATGGCCTGTGGGCGAGGTAACAGATGAGGAGGTGGTGGTGGTCGTGGAGGAGGAGGTGGTCGAGGAACCCAGGTCCTCGTGTCTTCTGCCGAAAGAGCCGCTGGAGGACAAAACGTCGGAAATAAACACAGCTGAGTCGACACTAAGACGGACCGTTTATAATGTTGTTTGTTGATTGTTTATAATTTGCAATAATGTAGTTAGTTATTAAGTAGAGATAGTTTTGATGTCTTCTGCTAAAATATTTATGTATCATGTATAATAATTGTGACGGCATTAAATTAGGAGAACAATTAATAAGAATCAAAGTTCGGAAGGAGCTGATCCAATATTGGTAACAGGTGCCGACACTGACATCAGATATCAGCTGTCACTGATCCACGTACAGATCCAGATTCCATAGTCTGACTGATTGATTGTCAATTTGCAAGTTTTGCCATTAAACGTCTGTTTTAAGTTTTAACTCAAGTATAGAAAAATCTAAAAATCTGTTTTTCGAAACATCTGACGAGTTGCCGTAGCATTCATGACTGAACGGATCGATGTTTTCTATTTTTTTGCAAAGCCTATGTGCAGTTTTAATACACCAGTTTCTGTGAAAATTAAAACTTCAGTTGTCAGTACTGCAGTGTCACAGTATCAATTGTTGACATCAGTGTTGAAAAAAAAACATGAAATGCTCCAGTATCAAAGAAACAGCGTGACAAGTTTCTGCATATTCTGGGTGGTTTGGAAACATTTAAATTAACTGCATTGAAATATTCTTGACCAGGTGAACCAGGCTTCATCCAGAATCTAAAACAATCATCTCTCTTTCAGTAGTCATTTGGACATTAAATGTAACCAGGTGAAGACAGAAACACATGGTAGGCACTTGAGCAGCGCAGAGACACACGCTCAGAGAGGACAGGTGGGTGTAGAGACGGAGGCGCCCCGGTGAGGCTGGAGTACCTGCGGTAAATGCTGTAAGACTGGTAGTGGGAGGTGGGTGGCTGCCAGGGTTTAGTATTACAGGTGTTAGGGTCCAAGCTGGAGGTGGACGAAGACTTGGCTGGCACGTCCCGCGTGCTGCCGCTCCGCCCTAGTGCTAGCGTGTGGGACGTGCTAGCGTGTGGGCAGGCGGGTGGGCGAGAGAGGCAGATTAGCGGTGGAGGCGCACACACACACAGATACAGTCAAAGAAACATACATATTCAAGACTATTAAAGCTTTGCACAGTGTTGGTGCATGCATGTCATATGGGGCTGACTGGATGATTGAAAGCAACGAAAAGTGGTCATGAGTTGAACTGACTTTGGAGATACAACAAATGATGTAGATATTAGTTGAAGCAGTTTCTTTGTTTTATCGTTCTATAATATATGAAATAAGTTACGTATGACGT
This sequence comes from Lagodon rhomboides, assembly GCA_039737535.1. NCBI lineage: Eukaryota > Metazoa > Chordata > Actinopteri > Spariformes > Sparidae > Lagodon > Lagodon rhomboides. The sequence continues at coordinate 5,910,313 of CM077805.1, forward strand.
TTTTCCTTTAGAAAACCGCTTTAACCACTGATATGTTATATTATTTTGATGCAAAATCAGAGCAGCCTCCATAAGGAGTTAAAAGAACAGATGCATTTTAACACCAAGTTCCTCAAATGATAAACTAATTATCACGATATAATGATTTCATTAATTGCAGAATGATATACGATGTCTTTTTGTATTCTTAAAATGACAAATTATTTAGTATCTTGTATTTATTATATATATTTGATAAGCAAGTATTTGTAATTTGTAACAAAGATACTTTTTGATGCAACTGTGCCCATCTCTGATTGTTGGTTAATACATTTTTCATTGGTTAAATTGTTAACATTATTAAATTTAAAAGCATTTTCAACCCAACCCTCAAACCCCTTCAAAGTAGATAATCCAATAATAATCTCTACACTCACAAACCCTTTATCATCACATCTACATTTTTTACAATAAATTAGCAATCGATGTATATTGTCATTAATTCATTCAGGAGACCAGGAGTCTACAAACTCATTATAAATAACACATTTTTGATTTTAATGAGTGACTGTGTGGATGAAAAACCAGATTATGTTGAAAATCAAGCATTTCTCAAGGATTATATTCGAATGTAGTGATATTCCTAACCTTGAAAACACAACAGTTAAATTCAAGCAACCCTTAACTTTTAAAAAAGAAGGCTTGCATCCAGTATGTTCCCCGTATGACATGCATGCAGCGTAAGTCCGTGTCTAGGTTTTGTGCCATTAACAAGCCTGGGAATGTGATTTATCTAAAGTCAAACAGGTGGTCTAGGCTTGTTAACATTTCTGAGTAACACATTGCAAAATTCAGTGGCACAGCAACCTGACAGGACAGGTACAGTCATGCAACAGACTCAGTGATAGAGACAGGCGTTGGGCTGATTTGCATTGCTTTCTCAGTAGCTGCTGCTGTGCACAGAAGCATGTACGTACATATCTCTGATGACATAATCCAGCGAAATGTACAGCAGATGGTTGATAAACAACCATCGACGCTGTCTAGCTCCAGAGCTGTGCAAGTCAACCTCGTAATGGATCAAAACATCAGATCGGATGGAGCAGAGATCTGATGGTCAGATGAGCGATGGAGGTTTGGCAGATATTTGTGTCGCTGCGGGAGCTAACCTGCGCTGGTAGCTGGGGGTTCGGTTGGTGGAGGCGCTTCCTTCGCTGTTCTTCAGGTCGTCGTCCCAGCGTCGCCGGGTGTATGAGCCACTACGTATCAGGGCAGTCGAGTCCCTGAGGAACCACAAGCTACAATCGTACCCCAGGTTTCCACAAACAGATACTCACATAGATACTGGATAGTTTTCCACATTAAACCCATTATGAAATCTCCCCCCTTTTTTTAGCAAATTTGAGGTCTGCCAAAATCCATAGCAGCCTAACCAAAGGCAGCTTCTTTAGAGCCACACACACCATGCAGAGCATCGTGTTGCCTGCAACACACAGCAGTGGGCAGCAGGTGCCGCTCATGCCAATGCATGTTTGCACAGAGCCACTGGGCTCCGGGGCTTCACCTGTTTTCCTTCTCGTCGATGTCTGAAGTACTGGCCAGTCTCCTGGGGATGGTGGGAGCCACGTAGGCAAGCCGGGTCCCTTTATCCTTTTCCTAGAGAGAGAGGAATAAACAGGGCTGATGTTAGTGATCATTTGTTGAAGAGTTCTCAAATATAACTACAATAAACTTCAACTTTCTTGGCTATTGAAATCAAGCTCTTAAAGTATCAAGCCTGATAAAAGGATCCGATTATGTTAAAGGATGCGATTATGTGACTGTTGACCTTCTCTTTGTCTTTGTTGTCCAGGGAGGAGGAGAGGCGAGGGCTCGAGGCCGAGCGCATCACCCCGGTCGTGTCCTTCTCCTTCTGAGCCTCCTTGGTGGCCGTGATCTCGGCCAGCGCGCCGTAGCTGCCCGTCTTCCTCAAACCCAGCCGCCACGACGACGGAGACTCGTCCTTCCTCTCCTCCTCTGTCACTTTAGCAGAGACCTTCCCGGCAGTCTGAGCGGTCTGAGAGGGAGCAAGTGGTGCTGATTTAGTTCACAAAAGTTCACAATTTAACCGTGATAAGATGTTAAGAGATTTTTAGTCATCTTAGTGAGTAATAGAAATTTCAAATCAGGCCAAAAAGGTTGGGATTAATCTCCAGGGGCTGGAAATCTGAAGTTTAGATAAGACCATAAGAGGTCATTTTTTAAGGAACGGCATGCCAGTTAAGAGGTACTATCACATCCACTACAGCTACTGGACTCTAAAAATCATTCCAAAACAGAGCCTCTTCTCACAATATGCTAATAATGAAACGCTCTTTTAAAACAACAGGTGGTGGGAGTGTAATTAAACCGGTTGGGATTTCGGGGGTCCGACTGACAAGCAACTAAACAAAAAACACAGAAGCCACACAGAGACACGGTGAAAGCACAATCAGGACGGTGCATCTGTTGAATACAAGTGCAAACAACACCATGTAAGGGTCGATGAGTGAAAGTCAGCGAGAGGGGAGGTTCAATCAGCATCACCTGGACCGGACCAGGGCGGTTAGGGTGGTGGTGTTTAGTACTTTATCAATGCACAGGTGCGTGTAAGGATGAGAGAACAACTCTGGTGCACACCAATGCCTCACCATGGGTTTTTTGGGCACTAGAGAAATGCCAGTTTTGCGCAAGCCTTGACGCCACAATGCAGGACAGCCCGGCTCCGCCACAGGCATGAGGGGAGTAATACAATCAAACTAAAGCCAACCAAGACAAGAGCCCGGGGTGAGAAAGACGCAGAGAGAAGGGAGGGAAGGAGGGCAGGGAGGAGGACAGACAGGTTGAGACAGAGAAAAAAGCCAGAATAAGACAGAAGCAGCAGCAAAAGAAACACACTTTATGGCTTTAAAGGCCTCGTCACACCACACAATGCTTACTGCCAAACCATGGGGGGGGGTACTACCATTATTGCTCTGAGTTGGAATAAGTGACAGATCCAACAAACATCTGGTAGTGTCAGAACTGGAGATTGTTAATGCTTTTTTGCTCACTCTTGTTAGACAGAAGACATTGTGATGTGTGAGCGCTAGGCTTCAAAGGAGGATCAGAATTGCAAGAAAAGAAGCAGAAAATAAAAAAGGAAACAACATTTAGAGAGTCTTGGGTGGGTGGCCACTGATTGCAGGGTGCACATTCAGAAAAGAAATAGAAAACTGTAAAAGATACCTTCCTATTCGGGCTGCATTCAGGAGTGTGAAATGATGACGCAGTGTGTAGGCGGCTTCCAATATCGCAGGCTGAGCGCCACAGCGATGTTTGTTTGTTTGGGGAATTCATTTTCAGCTCTGAATGTATCCTATTCATCTCTGGGCAGACGAAAATACCTTTCCAACAATTAAATGTGTTTTAACGAGTGGACTGATGGGAAGCAGCCGTGCTCTTGAGGATTCTTTCATTTTGGGTCGATGCTTGGTCACATTTTGCCAGCAGAGGGCAGCAGACTCACAAGTGGGAACACACTACCAGTCAAGCCCTGGTTATATTCTGAACAACTAACCCAACACTGGCTCTGCACACTCTGGCCTCCTGGTAGCCCAACACATGTATAGTCAGCTTTATCTAGAATTGGCCACCAACTGACACCATGTTCGAAAATTAGTCATTCTCAGGGCCTCTGTGTGCTCATTTAACCTGCAACATTAGGAGCCAATCACAACCAGGAACAACTATTTCTGTTAGAGGCCTGGAGTGTGAACTGCAAACTCATTTATGTAAACCCCAAGTACCTTCAGCCGGCTGTGAAATTAGGTTTGTGTTCAAGGGAGAGGAACACTAAACAGATGATGAATTCTTATTGATTTGTGTACCAACATGTCTCGGTGGAGCACAACATGTAACAGAGGTGACGCAGTCCCCACCTGATGTGGTTGGATTAGGTGCCGTGCTACAGCATCTCATTTTCTCCAGGGTCTTTTAAAACCAATTAAATGAGAGCTAAATTTGAGCGAAACATGCCTCTTTCAATTATTTTTTGGAAATGATGGTACTGTGGTAGCGGTCTGCCCGGGGTGGGACGATAAATACTCATCCACCAGGCCGTACCTTCTTTACTGGAGAAGTGGGGGTCGTCACCTGGTTAGTTGGGCTAGTTGGAGGTGACACGGTGATGCTGGTCGCCGTGGGCGTCGTGCTGTTGCTCACGGATGCTGAAGGCTTGCTCTTGTCTGGAGGAAACAAAGAGGAAAACAGTTAAGGAGTTGTTTTAATCAACAAACACACAATATATAATATTATAAATTAATTCTAGCAAAATAACAAAAGGGAGAGCTTATCTCTTACATACAGTGCTCAACTTTAAGCTGATGTGTTAGAGCAGGCATCAGAATTGGCACAAGGGAACAGCAAAGGAAACTACCCACGTTGGTGGGTGTTTGCATGGCACAAGATTGAACTACAGTCTGGTGCAGTGATAAATAATATGAGATTTCCATCTTATAATCGATTGTTCCGGTTGTCAAGATGCCTTTTATGCCTGATGGCATAATACTGATCGGAGCACTCTATTTTTTCTAGATGCAGTTATCTTGAAAACAGCGGTTGATAATGTCATTTAATACAAGCATGGCCTTTTTCTGCTTCTGTACCACAGAAACGGATACAAAGTGATCCAAATAAAAGATAAAGATAAGATAAATCAATTTAAAAATTGTACGCAAGTATTTTACCTGACAGTCAATAAATGCTTTGGCTTCAGATTTACTGACACCACACAAGAAGTCTAAAATAAGTCCCACACAGTACCTGCTTCATTCTCCGACTCCGAGTCTTCATCCTCCTCTTCTTCACTGGAGCAGCTCGACTCGTCCTTCTTCCCCTCCTCTTCTTCATCCACCTTCTCCGGTTCTAAGGTCTCGATGCGTGGGGCGCTCTTCTCTGGCTCCAGAAGCAGCGTTTCTTTGCTGCAACACACAAATTTACCTCGGTTAGAACAGAACTACAGCGTCCGTGCAGTACAGTAATACAAGTCAAAGATACAAAACAGATCATTCCAACCAAGTTTAATTAGTTACGCTTGTGTTGCAGGTGGCTAATAATTTAGAAAACAGCTTCAATTGATTTATTTTTCATCATCTGTCAAGCTATTTACCTCTTGAGCGGTTTCAGTGATTGGTTGTTGTCCCCGGTGGTTGTTGTTTCAATCAGAGGAGATTTCTTAACGTCTTTCTTGCCGCTCATCAGCTGGAATAAAGAAAACAAAAATCACTCATTCCGATGAATCCACCACTGACACTGCAGATGTGAGTCCTTATACAAGCAGCAGCCTCGCTGACTCACCAGATTTTGTTTCTTTTGTAGTTCTTCTAAGTAACCCAGAACATCTTCATCTGCTACGTCTAAAGCCGTCTGGCCCTGAGGGAAAGAAGCACAACACAAGTTACCTAAATTATGGATTGCTCTACACTTTCAGACACGACTGGTGACAGTTCCAGTTACCCACCATTTTGTTAATGAGGTCCATGTCACATAGATTCTCCACCAGTATCCTACACGCCTCCTCCTTGCCCCAGTGTGCTGCTGCATGTAGAGGAGTCCAGCCATCGTAGTCCTTAATATTTACATCATATCCTGCCTGGATTAAAAGCCTGCACAAAGAAGGAGTGGGGGAGTGAGAGAGAGAGAGAGAGAGAGGGGAAACAAAAACAGTTTTCCTTTGAAGTCACAATCAGATTTGAATCGGTAAACTAATCCTTCGAGGTGATGCAAGGGTACAGGCTTTTTAGAAGTGCGCCAGCATTGTAACCTCAGGTAAGATTTATGAGATAGAAAAATCCAGCCCCCAAAACACATAATCTGTGAGAGCAAAATGAGGTTGGCAAGTTTTAAAAGTGAGATTTCAGCTTCCCTACAGTAGATAATAGTCAGATGAAATAGTCAAATATTCAGGAGATCGAAGGACAAACTTTTCTATTCAGACTAAAAAATGACTTCTACATTTTTTGTTCAAATTTAAGCATATTCTTTCAAGACTTTGTATGGACTTTGCATGTAGATGCCTGTGTTATATATCGAGCTGAACATCAGAGAGCTTAGAGCTATCTATGGCAGCGGAGTTCGCTGGCTGGCTTCCCAGACCAGATGGACAGGCGGCTGCAGTTCCTATCCTCGAGCAGCGTAGCCACATTAACACGCGACAGTGAAAACGTTAGAGCAACGCATTGACGAGATGCAGAGACCGAGATATGTTTGGCATTAACGAGGAAATAAACACAATGCTAGTTCTCACCACCGTCTGAACTATGAGCAGTATTTATATAATGGAAAGAATTTATGTAATGAGTTACCACGACATGGAAAGACGTTCACACAGCTCTACAACCTGTGAAGTGAAGACCACTGCTTACTTTAAAACCTCGACGTATCCCTTCGCAGCAGCTACGTGGAGCGACGTTCCTCCCGACTTGGCGTGCCGGACGTCTTGGATCTGGCCGCTGTTGAGCCACTGCCGGGCGTCCCTCAGCATGACCCGCTCCTCCTCCTTCCGGGCTGCCTCGATGTCCACGCCTGGGGAGTGACAGAGGAGACTGACACCGTTAGAGTGGCACTGACGGATTACCTGCTGCTTACGAACAAGCTGCCAGCTGTAACACTGAACCCGGAGAATGGAGGCTGGAGAACATATCAAGGTATTTATTATGAGATTTACCTGTCTTACATCGAGAGAAAGGAATGTGAACGCTTGGGATTTATTTCATTACCTGTATTAACGTTATCCATTGGAAAAATATACATTACATTATTCGAGCCACCTCTATCAACACTAGAGGGTGTTGTAAAGCACTCGTTCGGCTTCAGCAAACAGTTCTGTGCCAATTTTCTGTCAATCTGAAAATGAAATAGTGGCTGCAAACACACAGGCCTCGGCTGGTTTAAGTGGGTCAATATGTCTAAGCTATAAGCTGCATGCGGCGCAGCAGTGAAAACAGGCCTGTATTGTCTTGTTGACACCTGGTTGGAACACGAGACGGTCTGAAATGCACTGCTGCACGAGTCGCTGACTCGCCAGCAGAGCGTTAACTGTGTTGAGCTACATAAACAGTGATCCGAGAAGTGCTCTGGGGTCGGAGCCAAAACTTCAGCTGATCTTATAGGTTTTTTGTTCTACTCCTAAGGATACATTATCACCCATTTCCTGACGCCCTGGAAAAGCTTTAAGATTGCCCCAAGCTGTTAAACCAATGAAAGAGGACATCTGTGTCTGCAAGTTTGGCCTCGACCGGCGTTTTAGCCCTTTGCTAGCTGTAGAAGAGGAGACTAGACACCAGCGACAAGCCTTTTGCCCTTTTACATTTTTGAAAATGGTCTAAAAGCAAAATTCACCTACTTTCCAAATGACCAAAACAACTGGCTTGTTTAAAACTGGACATGTTGCTCATTAAGAGGATTAGTGATCTGAGGTCCAAGAAAATGAAACCAAATGGGAAGAAGATGACTCAATGTCTGAGTTTATGTTTGACTGGATTTCAAGTTTCATTTCAAACCAAGTGACGTGAGGACAGAAACTGGACCATCTGGCTGGTTGGTCGGTGAACCCCATCCAAATGTGTGCACATTCTTTCAAGGTTACACAAACCAGAAACTTAAAGTGAATAATGGCATTTTGTTTGTCGTTCAGTGTGTTTGCAGAGTTCATCAAGTTCAATTTAAGACCATCTTTAAAGCCTTTTTATACCACTTTGGTGTAGAACATTGTGTTGCTGTATTCCATCAACCAAGCTCATTAAAGAGCATAAAGTGCCAGGTACATATGTGTAGCGTAACTGTATATAATCAAGGTGAGACAGACACACTCCAATATGACAGGTAAGAGAAAACGCAGTGCACATTATGCTACAGAGGAAAATTAACCTCAGTTAATGTAGGCAATGGGAGCTGGCCAGGTAGGGCAGCGTCCCTGTGATCTCTTGGGAAGTAGCCTACACTGCGTCTATAAAAAGCAGGGAGCCTAATGGCCTCTAAGTAGGACTACAGAACAAGAGCCGAGTGGAGGAATTGGCAGCGGTTCAAAGTTGAGTTTTTGCAAGAGAACGGCACATCTTCTAACCGAGCATTCAGGAGATAAGGAGAAAATCCAATAGAGCAAAAAAAGGACTTGCCTCCCCCTTCATCTCACGGACAATATACCTACTGTATGTCTGCGCCGGCTGAATGAAATATCTATAGAATCCATCTACCCTGAGGGAAGCACAAGATCCTCGGCAGAAAGTATAGCAACTGGCTTTATAGAAAGGACGACAGTAAAATGTCTTATTTTGAGCCGAGAAGAAACTACTGATCAGAATTACCTGTTTGTCCTCTCAGCACCAGGGACAGAGAAACATGTGTGATGTTATCCACCTGCAGTCTATTACAAGGACAGACAGCAGCAGCCATCATGAGGCAGCTGATGGAGGAGGACGACGGGGCTGTCCAGTCACTTGACCCAGTCGAGGTCAAGGAGAGGCGCTAGAGTTTTTGTGCCCGACAAGGGGAAACCATGGCCACTTGCTAACAAGTTTAACCCCATGACTGGTATCTCTTTGAGGGGAGAAAATCACATTACAAACATACAGAAGCGTTACACAACAGCCCGTTGCATAATGCTGCCTGCTACCTCTAGCAAAGAGAACTGAGCTGTGGATTGTCTGCAGCTGTCCCGAGGCCAGGATCATCGCTAATTCACTCTTCAGCAGGGTTTTATCCCAAAAAGAGTTTTCTGCATTAATTATTACTAACTCGGGCTCAACTTTGAATACATAACAACCACATCACGACAAAGCATTCGTAGTCTGGCTCTATGAGCACGGTGAATGAAGATACAGATTTGGCTTTGCGTCCGTCAGTGATGGATCTTGGGAGGAGGCGGCGTGTGAATCCTACCGACCACACAGCATGTCCATCAGGCACGGGCAAATCAAAGCTGACAGCTGCTGCGGACCGAGATGCTTGAGGTTCGGGTGGGTGCGTGTCTCACCGCCGTTATGTAACACAGCCGAGGAGCGCAACATGCAAACAGTCCTCTGAGTGTATTTATCAGTGGATAGCATGTGCTGTCAGACACTTGGACCTTGACTTAAATGACGTGGCAGCTTAGAGGCGGCCATTTTTTCATCAAGGTTGCCAAAGATACTAGACAGTTTACCCTAATGCATCACATTGAGACTGTGCATCTTCTGATGTTGTGGACGAGCTTATTGTACACATTTCTAATAGGGCTGTTCAATGGATGTCCGGCAAACAATTATCTCAATGTTTTTCTTTGTATGCACACAAATGTCGTAAATATGAGAATGTAAAGGTTTCTTTACGCAGAGAGGCGAGAGCCAGCCAACCTTTATTAGTGAATCTGAGCGGAGGAGCACCCCTCTGGCCCGGGGCCAGTTAACACGTCTGTGCGTGGCCTCTCACCGTAGGGGAGGGCCTTTCATCATCTCAAGAATGCCCCGGCCAAAAATAGAAAGGACTTGTCTTTTCGGTTTGGAATCATCACGAGTGCTCACAACTCAGCTGGAGCGCTTTTCTCGTACGAGCAAGTGAAAAACATCAGGTAGCTGGTGCTCATTGAGAACTCGGAATGTGTTTGACAACATACTCATACACGCATGAAACACACCATGGTGCCCCGGACAGCCATGCTTCCATTTACATTGTTAACACATCAGGAAGTTTAGATATGGATTCGACTGAGCAGTGATGGAATGTAAATAAGTATATTGACTCATGTACTGTACTTTTTTTTTCTTACTTTACTTGAGAATTTCTAGTTTCTGCCTCATTTTGAAGGGAAATACTGTACGTTTTACTCCACTACATTTATTTGATAACTTCAGTTAGTAGTTACTTTGCAGATTGCGATTTTGTGACTTCTCAGTAGCCGTAGTCCGATGTTCAAGATGTCTGTGATACTCTACCTTGTCTGTTGATCTCATTCTGCAGGAGCTCCTCCATTGCCTCCTCTTCAGCGATGTCCAGAGGCGTCTCACCTTCACTGTTCACAACTCCTACACTGGCACCCTGGCTGATAAGATACCTGCAACGACAGCACACACACAAACATTTAGTGTCTAAGCCAATAAAAAAATGAGGGTGACATATACTGAAAAAGTCTAGTTGATTTTTGCATTCAAGTCAAACTGTAGCAGCCTTTGACAGAGTGAAAAGGAAAGGATGTAAAAGCAACTGTTGCTTCCGTTAACTGATGAGGAAACAGTTGAAGGACAGGACCTCTGTTGTTTTTGGTTCAGCGACAAAATTAGTTGACAGCACACCAGTCAGCATCTCCGGTTTTACCGGTCACATCTTCCTGATACGTCCAGACCAAATTACACTGATTCCATAAATCAAATTTACAAAAATGAAATGCATTATTATCTGCCACGATCTTAAAACTTGGCGCCATGTTTAGACAAAAGGTAAATAACGATGGTACGTGCTCAAATAAGTAAGATGCGAATGAGGGTGTTGAAAACTTATGGTGGCTAAGTCCCACACTGTTTACATGGCAGAGGGTCTTCCTCAGGCTGAGCAAACAGAGCGAACATGCCACACCTGAATGATAAAGAAAAAGAGGCGCCTGGACAAGGAGTGGCAGGTGTGTGCCATGGATGTTTACACTCTGGAGCTTTTCACTAAACTACTGTCAGTTCATCTAACAGCACTGCAACTACAGATGCAATCGAAGGCACTTACTGCTGCCAATCCAATGTGGAGTAAAAGAGGACTCAAAAGCATCTAGTAGGTGGTCTCCAAACAAGATATGAGATATCAAGCAGAGCACTCTGCGGCCAACAGTTGTACCGATATAACCTGAAGAGGCAGTTTCCACACATTATACGTCCTGTAATATGTCTACCTACATAACAGCCATTATAGCTGTTCGATACTGGCTTCTCGAGGCCAATACATACATCAATATTTGAGAGTTAATTACAATATATCTAATCATTTGAAAAAAAAAAAACAAAAACACATCACATCAAATATTTTCATGAGGATCCCTTATATATGGTTATTAATAAGTGGCATTAGTATGCAAAGAAAACTGAATTAGGGCTGCGAATTACAATTATTTTCAGTGTTAATCAATCTTTCAATTATTTTCTGGATTGATCAATTAGTTTTTTGGTGTATAAAATTACAGAAAATGGCGTAAAATGTCAGTCAGTGTTTGCCAAAGCCCAAGATGATGTCCTCAGTTGTCTTGTTTTGTCCACAACCTAAAGATATTCAGTTTAATGTCATAGAGGAGTGAAGAAAAAGGAATATATTCACACTTAAGAAGGTGGAATACAAAGTCGAACAGAGAGATTGAAATGGAAAATCTTGGCAAATCTTCAAAACTAATGCTTGTCACAACACACACACAAATATTTTTACAGTGTGATGAAAGGTTGACAAAAAAAATCTACTAATTGCTACAGTATGAAAAGTTAATTTAATAGGGTAATCTGTCAGTTGTGAGTATTCTGCAAACAAAACAAGAATGCTGAGTATCGCTGTAATAATTGTGATAGCTTTTATGTCGTACAAAGATCTTCAGCATTTGTTCCTGTCAGACTTTGATTGAGGATTTAACCAAAACATCGCTTACTGTAGCGTAAATCTTTACTTTCACAGATGATTTAAGTCAAATTGAATGAAAATTACATCTCTGAACAGACTTTGTCTGCAAAGGCCTTAACAGACTCATCATCTGAAATCATGACAGACCCCAGAGTGGAACCATAAAACGCTCTATAAATAATAGCAGTCAACCAAAATAAGCATCCAACACTGTATCCAAGGCTACTCAGTGATTTAACCCTTTACCTCTTTATCTCTCACCAGCACAGATTCAGGACCTTTTTAACCATTCAACATCTTGACTTCAGCTGCTTCCAATTAAAGCTGCGGTGAGACTCAGGCCCTTCTCATTAGGGCCAACACACCACATGAAACAGGCTCCGCGCTCACGACTTCCCCCCCGAATGGCAACTGACTGTCTGCAGTTACGTTTCAAAGTTTTATATCGTCTTGATTGGACTTTCTATTCCGACTATTTTGGGTCAGCTTTACTAGGTTTGATTGCTTTGTGGTCTCGAGTCCCTCTGTGGGATTCTTAACCAACCCTGCCATTAGATGGCTGTGGTGACACCAGGGGCTTACAGATACAGTCCTGCCTCGGAGTTCCCGTTACTGGGAATGAGGGTGCTGGGATTAAAACGGGCCCACTGAGAACTCACCACCCACATCAGGTTGCAGAGTTTCTCTCCATGACACGATGTCTCCATTAGTCACCCTAGCAGACCAACCACTTGACCTTTCATTCATTACGTGACAACAAAAAACGTCTTGTTTTCTGCAGTATTAGCCCAGTGCTGATGCTGCGTTCATGAGGCGTGCTAGACACAGACATTCTGGGTTTGAGAAGATAACACTAAAATTGTGTGGACATTTTAATGACACAATTTCTCCACATTATTGTTCAAAAAGGCAATTATATGACCACTTTAGGCAGAAGTTTGCCTGGTAACTAATTTGTACATAAGCCGTGTGTTTATCTCCCTACAGCCTTTTGCACTTGTTACTTTTTTGGGAAAACATCAACAGTAGAGGATAAATCTGGAGCCAGGTTCCTGTAATGTAACACAGAAGTAAAGCAGGTCACAGCACACTCCCAATATCCTGAACAATGAGTACAACTGAGCTCCTTCAGCCCTCTTTAGCCTGTTTAAATATCCTCTGATAACATCTCTGTGTTGTGTTCTGTGCCCGGCGAGTAGTCTTCTTACCTGAAAAGGACTAACGGCAAGAAAATACTAGAGTGCAACTCTAGAGCTCGAATCCAGATATAGTGGCTGACAATGATCTCTCCATATTTGATTACATCACTCCGCTAATGTCTGCCCGAGCTATCAGATGGGCTGCGGCTTCTGTCAGAATGTGACAAGAACTGTGTACGCAACTGAAAATGATCGCTTGTGACATGTTGGTTCTGGCATGTTAGCTGAAACGGCACCACAGGCATTTCTTCAGTAAACATCAGCGCATTAGCAGCCATTAAGGATGGCACAAACAAGGAAATTAGTCAAACAATGTACATGTCAATACAGCAGTTTGCGTGACACAAGAGTTCGCCGTGCAACCTTAAAGGGGCAGTTAACCCGAGAGATTCCCTTTTATCTGTAGCACTATTTATCCTAGCGATCGTTCCTCATCACTGCACAGAAGGAAGTGTACATGAACCCATGGACGAGAGTAAGGACAGACGGAGCATCGGACGGGCCATTCGTTGTTTTTTGTATCTGATCATGTCCATCCCACAGCACCATCTGATTGGTAACATGTCACAAGTAATAGCCTTTCACCACCGAATAATTTGAATCTGCCAAGTAACCAGTAACTAAAGTCAGCAAATAATAGTAGTAGAGAGAAAGTATAAAATACCAGAAAATTGATACATTTTTACATCGGTTTATCTTTTCTCCTGGCTAATGTTACAGTTTAGTTAACTGTAACAGTTCACGAGCAGAGTCTCTCATCCATGGGCAGACGCACGCTTCCTAATGTGTGGTGATACTGTTGGCGGGAATACTTCGTGAGAAAAAAAATACTTCCTACATGAAACTGCTCACAACCGTCTGTGGATTATCTTTAGTCGCTGCATCATGATTTCTGGCAAAGGACTTTTGCTGTTGGGTTTTCCAAATGAAGGTTTTAGTGCTTTGAACGCCACAAACCAAAGTGCCATCTAGTTCTGTTTTACTTGAGAGAGGGCGGACATCTCCAAAACGCAAAAACAACTCACACCAAAATCATCTAGAGGATAAAAGGGACCTCAACATGCTTTTTTTTTTATTTTGGGTGAAATGACCTTTTGAGATTATCATAAAAAGACCAAAATCACATTTTTTGAGCTTACAGCACTTCATTGGGCCGTACTGAGGAGACATCAATCTTGCTTGCTTCAACACAAAGACACTAATGGAGGGCTTAGAGGTGATAGGACACTGCGGAACTCAGCTGCAGCCCTGAATTGACAATTCAAATGTGATTGCGAAGCACCAGCTGGAGAGGATATTTTCACACAATCTCGAGACTGAAAGGTGCTGCTGCAGTGACATACAAAAAAAAAAAAAGGGTTTCTTACAACACAGGATGTAAGGATGACTTTGCAGAAATGATGAAACAGATACGGCTTCTTAGAAACTGAATAGACCGGCCTCCGAGTACTTACTCTGCTATGTCTAGGTAGCCGCAGGAGGCTGCAGCGTGGAGGGGGATCCAGCCCTCGTTATCAGGCTGGTTGATGCCGGCTCCATGCTCCACCAGGAAAGTCACCATGTCGACATTGTCGTCTATGCAGGCCTGCGAGGGAAACAGAGAGAGGAGGGGAGTAAGGCCACTGTAATAAGAAGGTTATGTGTGTGCATGCAAACAACTTGCACGGAAAGAGCATTGCACTGCATCTGATAGATTGCCACGTGTTTCCAGAATTGTTGGGGAATTTTGGCAGCCGGTGCGTTCCCAAAATGCCTCCACATAGCCGGGGTGCTTGGAATACCACATACCATAGTACTGCTGATGAGGTTGCTGCGCCTATATGCTCCTACGTTATGCAAAAAAAACTAAGAGGACTCGTTTTAAAAAGCGCTTTTGCTCAAAAAGTCTGCTTCGCACACTGGCCAAATATTTTTCTCAAGTGTGATAAATCAACCGCCGAAATAACCACAAACACACACACACACACCGTACGTTCTTCTGTTACACTGAGCAGCGGCTGATGAATCACTCGATTAAATCCACATCTGTGGTCGAGCTAAAGTGGAACAGTTTTATCTGCCAGCACATTTTGCACCCAGGGTTTGTCCTCTTCATTGAATCAATCCTAAACATAATGTGCCACTCTCTGGTGGTACAGATCTGAAAGGAACATATGAATACAAGTAAAGGTATTAAAACTCAACATTAAAATACCTCAGTGAGTCACACGTAAGACTACGCTCAGGTGGTGCAGCCAGTGTTATTTTCCTGATGCAATTTAATTAATGCATACAGTCAAGTAGAAGTCAAAGACACTGGATTGCAAACTAGCAGACCACCCACAACAATATCATGCATTGAAACGCAGACAACAACGTGGGCGCTTAGCATGCACCACTCAAATTTTCCTCACAACATCCTTTAGGTTATACAGCTATTTTCTGCTAAACCCTCCAGTGCAGCCAAGCAAACCATACAATGACTGACAACACGGCGAAAAAACAAAAGTGAAACCCACGGAAATAAAAAGCGGATGCAGTAGGAGAGAGCTAATTTAAGAACTTCTGACGCATGATGTGGGAGATATTGTGATTTGACCCACATTATGGGGCAGAATATGCACCAGGGTGGGCGTTCTTTGGGTTTCTGTTATGCATTTAGTCAGCGCTTGTTAGTCAAGTGTTTGTTAGTGTATAAAGGAAATTTACATTATTTTTTATTACACCTACACTGTCTTGAGGTTTAAAAGGCTAAACTATATTATTAGACATGCATTAGTCTGTTCTACAATTTTCTAATGCATTTTAAAGCAATAAAATGTAGTTTTGTAATGTTTTCTGTAATGATATTTCTGCATGATGAATTTAAAATGTTGTAGAATAAGTTCACCCAAAATTCATATTTTGGTGAACTTATCCTTGAAACCAAACATCCCCACTGTTCAAGCTCGGCCATGGATCTCTGTTGCATGTCGTCGCCAATCTCTCTCTCTTTTCCTCATTTCCTGTCGCCTCTCTATTGTCTCTAGTGTAATTATATACACCATCCCCCTCTAAAATACTTTTTTTTTTTAAAGTCTGCGTCAGGAATAGTTCTGTAAAATTTCTCACGACAAGTTTACCCGGGACTGTTTGGCAATACTGCTAACCACTAACCCACTGCTATTTGCAGACAAACATGATTAACCAAAAAGATGTAACACTTACTTCTCCCATACATGTGGGTGTACACGATCAATGAGTTCTTTGTGATCTTGTTTTAATTATAAAACTGTCTGCCACATATTAAAGCTATTTAAATAATCATGCAGAGTTAGAGAAACAGCAACTGTTCTTGGCCACAAGCCTGAAGAGGGAGCAAGCTGTTGAGGAGGTCACATTTCTGCTCAACATCCAGAACAAGACAGAGGAAAAGCAGCGATGGAGAGCCTGCAGAGCACTTTACATTCAGGACACACAGAGGCCCTGAGGTTAAGAAGTTACCTCACATCAAAGAGGCCTGCAAAGCACTGGTAAGAAACAAAGTCCTCTTACAGAAAAACAGGAAATCTTTGACATGCTAAGCTAAATGCTCAACCGATCTGATCCGTGGGATCACACTCACTGACTGACAGCCATTACAGTCATTAATCAATAGAGACGTACGTGAAATCCACAATAATAATCACTTAGCAATATCAAAACCAAACTTTGCCAACCTAATCCCCTTGCCCCCATCACTGAGCACCGTGCCTGGACTGTCTCGCAGTCTCTCCTGGGGTTGCTATGACAACAAAAGCGTTGACAAGGGAAACAGATACACACGAACACACAGCGGCCTCACGTTCAGGGCACACGACTATCTGGCTGGAATCCTTGTCCAAATTTGGGCCGTTTACAGTGCCGTACATGGCCAGAGCTGAAGAGTGCCTGCTAAAGGCCTCGCTGAGCTTATCTGACTGTGTGTGTGTGTGTGTGTGTGTGTATGTGCGCATGATGTGATTTGGTTGTGTGTGGGTGCTAAGGCACAGAGTTTCTCCAGGTGCAGATGGACTTATTTTACAGGCCGGGTTCATCCAAGTTTGCTTCGGGGGCAGATGACAAGGCAAGATGTTTCTTTGAAAGCGCTGCAAGCTCTTACCACTAATGAACTGTCACCCTCATGGGTTTGTTAGCTGGACGTCAAATGATGTGGCTACACTCTCAAACACATTGCAGCCTGTGGTTCCCATCCAAGTCCGTAATTTGGTAATGTCAACAAAGGCAGACATGTGGTTTAGGGTTTTAAAGTTAAGTATCGGGACACCCAAGACTTCTAAACAGGATATTCAAGTTTAATGGACAATCCTTGTGTATCATCATATCGATAGCAATCGCATTAAATCTACTGTCATGCGATGATGAACTCCATGTTCTGGGTTCAGAAGGATGGGTGCTTATTATTTACAGGTTGCTGCGCCTGTTCTCCATTATCCGCAGAATTTGAAATAAAAACAAGGGGCACTGACGGGCTATTATTGACAGCTTCAAGGCATTAAGTGAAAGTGAGAGGCCCAACTGGCTGTTAGGCCTAGTGAATCAGTGGCTCCACCTTTTGAGTACAGTATCTCCTCACTGATTTTTGTTTCCGTAAGCGCAGGGCTGCAGATTACGACAAATGCAAGGAAAAGAAAACAGTGTGCGGTTTTATTTTTTGGATTCAAATACAAAATAGTGACTAGTTATTTGTTTTTGAGCATGTGCTAAACACATGTGCGTCTTGGTTTTCAGATGGCTGCTGTAGATTTTGTGGTGTGTTCAAGTACGACTTTTAACAGAAGATGTCAAGCGATGCGAGGCACTGTGCTGATGTTTGGTCTTCTTCATTTTTGACTGCTCATAAAAAGAATTGTTACAGCTTTCTGCTTCTCATCTGAAAAATGTCCTCCATACCCTCATCTAAATCCTCCCCCTCTGCTCTCCCCACACACACACACATTATCTCCTCAAAGTCTTCTCCCTCTCTAAGAATGGAAACAAGCCCCTTAAGGCGAACGCAGCGCTGGATGTGACCTCCCCTCTCCAGTGCGTCACCTTCCCTCCGCTGGCTCCTCCCAGCAGCTACTGGAGCCCAACAAAGGTAATCCCTTAATGGCCGTAATTGTCTGTGGCTGACAGGTGCCAGTGTGGCAGCCTGTAGTGTAGTGGCCAAAGGGGCAGGAGAAAGAAGACGATAGTTGGGAGAAAGTGCTGATGATGATGGAAGGCACAGTCCTCGACTAACAGACAAGGATCTGCAGGGAAGAGCAGTAATGCAGGGGGCAGTATAGACGTATAGGCAACCACGCATTGCACTACGATTCACCTCTAAGGTTCATTAAAAAAAATAGACGATCTTTTCTATACGACAGCAGGCAATGTGAGTGAGTCAGAGTACAGGAGGCGGATTGAAATGGAAATCGAGGTTGCATTTAACTTATATTCAAAACACTGTGGGCTTTATCCTGTCCCACGCATCATAACCAGCCTCCGAATGACATATAGGACCTGTGCTGTGCTCACAGGGAGACATTCAGACACGTAATGACTCACTCGCAGACACGTTGCCATTTAAACCTGTTTGGCCAGTGTGTCTGAGAGGGGGAGAAGAGAGGAGGCCTTGTCAGGCACGAAGGCAAGAAGATGGATGACACGACACACTTGAAGAGTACGACAAAAACATGAAATAAAGACAGCTTGATTTTTGGGGCAGATGCTGATATCAAGGAGCAAAAAAATCCTGATTAGTATTTACTCCAGACTGCGTACGACTCCTCTCAATGACACTGCGCTCCACAAGTGCATGTATGATTTTAATTCTTTGCCACAGTGACAAAATCACACAGAGTAGAGCCGAGTAAGCCAAGGTCGCTGCAGATGATGACTCCTTGCCGCCCTTTCTGATAAAAAGGACCTCTCTAATGGATGCCGAGGCTTCTGGGAACTTGACGTCACAGCAGAAGAAAAAAAAATCAAGTACTAATCTGATCAATGGACACAGGATGCCCCAACTGATTGGTCGATAGAGCTGTTTTCAGGAGCAGGCCGCACAATGTCCATTAAAACCCTGTTTATCCATTAGGCTCTGTGGGATGTTGTTAGCAGTGGGGCAAGAAAAGCAGTGAAAATCACTAATCTCTAATTAGAAATTAATTGAAGTTGAAAAACTTGAACCATGATCAACGGGAGTCAAGGGTCCAATCTGATGAAAATCTATAATCCACAGAAAGTAGGAGTCATTAAAAAAAGTTGGCAATATTCCATCGAGACTAAGTGGGAGAAAACTCTGAAGAGGGAAATTATTTTACATGAGGTGAATCACATCACATTTAACAGTGCTGTAAAGTTATCTTATGCTTACAGTGTCTTCACTACAGCCTGTCTGATCTTTGAGGTTGTGACGGACCACTTGGAATCTGGTTTCACAACACAGGACTGTTCCTACCAACTGCTCAAAACATTACCTCTAAATGACAAAAAGAGTCTTCTTTGTTTACAAGCTGATGCCGACAGGAGCACATTAAAATAAACATCAGCCAGACGTCACTGACTGGACGGTCAGCCTGTATTTGTCAAGCAGGAACTAGCCTCAAGTGGCACTTTATGAAAGTACAGGACAGAGAAACCTGCCGAGCCAGCCAGAGTTAATGTAGAGCACCCAAAGGCGACATGACAGACGACGAATAAAAACAACATACTGGCCTTACAACTGGAAAACATACTGTTAGCACGGGCAAACATTGATATGTTTGTCAGGCCGAACCTTGTTAGATAAATAGTGGTCATAAATTCTGAATATATACAAATACTTCGTCAGGGTTGTTCATGTTGACTTGTATTAAGACAAGGTTTTATAAGCTGCACTGGGCCGACAAATTCCTCGGAGAGAAAGGTACGTAAAGCGGGGACATATACATACCTCCAGCTTCACACGCTCATCAATTAACTGCACCAGCGTGGGGCTGATTATAGGCCCCATCAGCAGATTAACTTAATAAACCCTCCCAAGCCAGTGGGTATAAATATGGATGAGATTAGGACAGAAACAATACAGCGTCCATCATATGCACCAGTCTAATCCTGAAATAATATAGAGGAATTCAAGCCTTACTCCCTGCTAGCACCGCAAAGAAGATGGGCTAAGCCATCCTCGGAGCCGGCCCAAAAATGTACCCATGACGTGCGCCTAAGAAAGGGAGACCGGCCTGTTGCCACGACAACAAAGCCAAAAAGGGAACACGGGTTCAGGGCTTGTCAGGCTTTTGTAAGAAACATAAATAAATAGAGAAAGGACTTCATTTTAAAGCACACGGGGGTTGCTCAGATAGCGCCCGAAGGCAGCGCAAAGAGCAAACCACGGAGAGACAACGTCAATAAAACTAATGTTTAATGGAGCATCTTGAGGTGCCATCTTTGTTTTTTTTAAAACCTCTCGCAGGCATGACTTTTAATTGTTATTGGAGAGATTCTCATGACCTTTTATGGGTAAAAAAGATGTTCTGTTAGTAAGAATATTTGGGTGCAACACTGCTACTAATTATTGTCTCTAATTTATATAGTTAAAACAGAAATAGAAAAAAAAATGTTTTTTAATTTTCCAAGATGACGTGAATTCCATTAAAAATTACTTTATCATTTTAATCTTTCATTGGATAAAAATCAAAATTCAGTTAAATTTGAATCTAAAAACCAAAATGTTGCACCACAAGCTTCACTTCAGATGGACAAGTCTGACACCCAACTAAAGGGGGTACAGCTACTGTGTGTGTATAAAAGGGTTGGTTTATTATCTTCTGGGCCATCGTGCAGAGAGCCCCAAGCTTAATTTAGCAGCACTCCACATCAAGGAGACACTTGAAGACCCCTCCCCTCCTTGACTTCCTTTAGTAGCACCCTCAGATGGCCAACTCAAGCACCCTGCAGAAAGCTGCCGCACGTTTTACTGCTGAGAGAGTGGCACAGGCAGCCAGCTAAGCCAACTGTGCTAGCAGCTATTCTCCATTCAGCGACAATGTCAATGGTGCGTGGCCATGATAACACCCGTGACTGACAGCGGCGTGCCAGGGGAGCAAAATGTCATGAGAACCATCGGTGGGTATCGCAGATGGAGCTGCTCATCAAAACCTTAATGTAAACTGAATATCAGACATATGAAGCAGCTGCAGTATATTTTGATGGCATGTTATTACCAGCCAAATATGGTCACTTTCTACGAGGGCATATTTTGACTACTCAAATCAATTTCAGGCTGTTGGCTGTGAAGAAAAAGAGGGCTATAAATACTGCACACATCACAGCGGTACTTCAATTAATTGATACGTTCATTCAGGAAAATGAATCAGCAAGACTAATTGATGTTGAAGTTAACAGTGGAAATAATTGTTCACATTCAAGTTCAAATATTCTCAAACTGCTCAAATAGACCAGAGAGGCCACATTAAAACAGGATTTCATGTCGTGTTTTTTCTGGGATTAAGCACTGCATCAATTATGCTGCTCTCTACTTTATTTAATAAGGTTCATTATCATTGTCTGTGGAGAGGCAACAATGATTAACGTCTACGTACCTCACACAAAAACATATTCACGGTATCATTTTAAAATTTGTTCGGAAAGCAACGAGCATGCCTGAGTGTTGCCCTGAGCATAATTTTCAACATTGTTGACATACTGTACATTTCTATCATCCATGACGAGTTCAGCTCAGTGTGGTCAGGCTATATCTATAGTTTCACCCTCGTATCCCTCCTGGCGTCTACCCCTGCGCATAGTTAAGGTTCAGGCTTTATTTGCCGATGGTGGTGAATGGAATTTGGTCTGTGGTGCTCGATCACTGAATGCTGTCATTCTCAACTCGACAGAGACACATCTTTTCAGAAACAATGTCCAGATTCCTCAGGACAATCCACAGACCTCACTGTCAACAGTTCTCATGAGGACAACTGAACTTTCAACTGAATAAACAGTCGAAATAAAAACTCTCAGAGTAGATGTCTGGATTATGCTACGTTCACTGAATGTATAACTACGACGGCAATAGAACAAGATTATCACAGCGACTGAGGGGACTGTTTTGCTCTGAAACAGCTGTTCTAACCCCCAAACCGCAAAAGGCTTGAGTCACTCTCACTTCGATTGTGATCAGGACTTTGGCTGGGATCAAGAAACCTACACAACCACAAGACACACAGCGTCCTTCAAAAAAACACGGCGTGTGGAAATGAAAGGTGATATCACTACAATTCCCTCTAAGAAAAACACATTTAACACACACAGACACACACACACACACACTCATAAAAACAAACTCCACTTGCTAATTTTGCCATCCCCTGCAATCGTCTGGCGCTTTCAGTGAGGCCTCTCTAGTTTTCTTCTTTGTGTGATGTGGGGGGGGGAGTGAAACTGCTGTAATTTTCTGTGGTGAGATGGATGATGGCTGAAACCATCTAGTATCTGTCAGGAAAAGCCAAAACATTATCTAGGTATTATGGTGCGAGGTTTCTCAAACAGTGCGTGCACAAAATGGAGACAGAAGGAGGCTTGTTGGCTTTCAGAATTTGCGCTCAAGGCATCCACAATAAAGCTTAATAACATAGGAGTAGTTTTTTTGTTTGTCTTAAAAGGGCAAGACCGGTTTTCTCCCATATGAAGCAACAGTATGGGCAACAAAGCAGCACAACAGGCTTCTCGCTCTCTTACTTTACTCCTCTCCCCCTAGAAATACTACTTCTCACTGCAACTACCGAACCAGT
The DNA here is from genome assembly GCA_039737535.1 of Lagodon rhomboides. Taxonomy (NCBI): domain Eukaryota; kingdom Metazoa; phylum Chordata; class Actinopteri; order Spariformes; family Sparidae; genus Lagodon; species Lagodon rhomboides. Next base: position 5,932,841 of record CM077805.1, read on the forward strand.
AAGCAGCGAGGCCCTGGACTAACATACCAGTGGAGAAATTCCCAGATAAGTAATACTCCTAGCCTTGGGGCTTCAGGCATCAGCGCTTTGGCCACTCCTCACGGGCTACGTCATTGGCTCAGAGGCGCGCAGCCACTTCCACAAAAGGAATTCCTTCTTACCGCCTGCATGTAAGTATGAGCGCGTTATGTGTCTGCGTTTGCATGTGCGTGCGTGTGTGTTAGACAGATCAGCCCAGACAATGAAGAGATGTGTTGTAGAAATTAAAAAATATATATTGGAAACACAACAATCCAGACATCAATAAAAAAGGCTTATATGAGGATTAGTGAATGTATATTATATGTTCATTCTGTAAGGTGGTGTGTGTGTGTGTGTGTGTTTACGCCTGAGACAAAGAGCTCACAGCTCCTGTGCTATTGGCAGGGTTCATGAGGCCAGAGGGTACGAGGGGGAGGGTTAGAGCGCTGCAGGGCGACCAGCTGGGTCCTTCTACTAGATGAGCCCTGTTGGGAGCTGTAACCAGACTACACACACACAGACACACGGACGCACACACAGACGCACAGCCTTCAGTGCTCTAACTGCTGCTGCTGCTGCTGCTGCTACCGAGGACGACCATATATGGCCCTGGGATTCCCATGGAAAAAGAAGACCAGGATTGAGGAAGAGGGGGGAAAAATGCCGGCGAGATTGTAACTGTATGTTTCACTTGGGCTTTCACTCAGCAGCCAAAACAATAGCCCCACTTGAGAGCCAAATTAGTTTCCATGTGAGGGGTCCAAAGGCGAGAGGGGGCACTGAGGGGGGAGAGGCAGAGAGGTCAGATAGCCACGGAGAGATGGCAGAATACAACCTCTGTTGATATTTCCATATAATAGAAGCCTTATGTGGAGGCTGCTATACGGAGGACAGTAGATAGCTCAGTCAGCAGTCACTGACAGTCAGTCTACTAAAGAGGCATTGAGAATGGTCCACAGTGCACCCTCCCCTCCCCTCGTCCCCCAGCGTACTGGCACTGTGTCACCACTCACGCCAACAAGCTCTGAACCCAGGAGGTTAAATGGATAGTGTGGGTGCCAGGGTCTACCCCGCAGGCATGCTACCAATTTATAGCCATTACCAGCACAAATATGGATCGTCAACAAGAGTAACACGATTCACGCTGAACCGCTAGCACACAGTCACGCGAAAAACCAAAGCTAATGCCAGTTCTGGGTGGACTAAAAGAAGTTGAATATGTTTTGTAAACAACTGGAACAAAAACCTGTACACGCACATTTGATTAGAAAATGCACACGTCAATATGAACTGTTTTTCAGCGGTCCACAGCAAGACTGAACTGTTGATCAAATTCAAAGCACTTTTTTTGTCTTGTTTTAGCTCAATCATTAAGCATGGAAGCTGTATACTTTAATGTGTGTACATTTGTCTTAGGCTACTGTCAGTTATAAAAGCAGAGGGAGTGGAAGAAGCAGGCTCACTAGTGGAGCCTCAAAGAGGAAATGAGAAAAATAAACAGCCACTTCCTGTTCCTCTCCGGCCTGAAATCTCCAACACCCTGATCCCTCCTACCATCACCACCTCAGCAAGGAAAGAAGAGCAATGCCCCCCCTTCCTCCCCAAGTTCTTGGCCTGAAAAAGCAGCGCGAGGGCATCCATTTTTAATGTCCTTCAAATGATTTTACTGTCCTGATTCAGACACAAAGGGGGCACGGATGCTAATTTTAAGCACGGTCTTTATTTGATGGATAGCCATGTTTATGATCGATATGAGCAGCGTGACATTAAAGTGCACCAACCTTAGATCAACTCTAGATCAATAGTGTTTAATCATCAAACTATGATTAACCAGTGATCAATTATTCACTGAATGACATTCCTGCACAGTGGTGTTGATCATCAAAATGTATAGACCAGAATTACTTCTTCTTTTTTTTTAACTCAACTAACATGATTTATAAAAATGCTGAGGGCCTGCATCTTGAGAATCGTAATTTTACCACCTTATTTACGCTGCATAGTAATGACTTCTTTGTTCGTCATACAGCTGCCCGAGTGGCTCTGGCTAATTAATAATTAATTTTACAGTCTATTAAGATCTCAGCTTGATTGGACTCAGTGACCGGATGTTTATGCTCTATAAAACATGGAGATAAAATTTTGTTTGTGGCTGCTGTACTGATGTTCTTCGTTCATTTATTGCATCGTGTCTTATTTTGCACACAGTTTTGAAGTTACATTTCTATGACGAACAAAAGCATCATTATTTTCATCACTACTTCTGGTTATACATGTTATTAAAGCTTGAATTAAAATAATCTTACAAAGAGTTCTCATGAGAGTTGATCACATAAGCCATTTGTTGACAAAGTTCACTGCTAAAAGCCCACTCATATTCCTTCCAGCGAGGGACATTTGACCATTTAGGATTATTTCAAACATAAAAAAATAGACGTACTAAGAGAAAGAACATTAGCTTCTGGCAAACACAGAAGCCATAATTATGCAAGTCCATCTGAATCACAAGATGAAGTACTTAGTCTGTCAAGGTCCAGGCCCTTTTACTGACACCGCTATTTATCTGCAGGAACAGTATCACTCGCATGCGCTTACTCACAAGAACAGTAATGGGGTAGCATCGCAGCAAACAGCAGCTTCTTCTGATCACATGGCCACTCATGGATCAGCGCTAATACAAATCAATGCCAATCGAGTGTAAGGGAAGCGTATTATACCTAAAGACGCAGCAATATATTGTCTGATATTAGCTTTAAAGGCCAATGTTGCATCAGAACAATGTTATTCTTACAGATTGTGGAACAAGCATTATTTTAATACATATTATGATGCATTTTCAAAAAGAAAGTAAGGTATTCTGTAACAGGTGAAAGCAACAATGAGCAATAACTTACCAGCGGATAAGGTTAAGATATCAGGTTCTGTATTTTCAGCCCTAACAATAACACACAGTGTACATTGTGAAGATGCAGCCATTTTGAGCGTAAATGAAAAGAATGTAACCTCACCCTCCAACAGACAACAAATGGACATGCACACTGTGCTTTAATTGTACTCGCTGCTCTGTAAGACAATGAGGAATTCACAGTCTCTGCGTCCAGGTGTTTTCAGTTCAAAAACAGCTCATAAAAAACACTCAGCGTGAGGCATGTGACTGCCGCCAAGCAAACAACAGCGGGATGGCTTAGAGAAGACCTGGCTTGAGTGGAAGACAGACACTATGTGCCACAGGGTGGGAAAAAAAACCGAGCTGAAGTCATCCCACAAACATTTCACAGCAGTTCAATACTATGCGAGGCTTAGAAAAGTGGGGGCAGACAGGAAAGCGAGTGGTGGGCATTAGTCTGGCACCTGGCAGGTTTCTCTCAAATTGCTCCACAGTAAAAAGATGAGTTACAACTTCATGTATGCGTGACAATATCCATCAAAGCCACACACACACTGATCTCATCAAAACAAATTCAGCAGAAAGGAAGCGATGGAAGCATTTCGTTTGAAATCAACTTCTGTTTTTTTTCTATATTCATAGACATCAGCACTACTGCCAGTTTATGCATGATTACAAGGTCAAGTCCGTGTCCACAGCCTTGCTGTAAAGTCAGCGCATATACGTGGCAGCAGGTTTTCTCTGCTGAGGAATTCTCCTTACGACCCCAGGTGAACCAGTTCCAACCTGCCGCAACGCTCATCTGAAATACTTCAGAGAACCCTCACTGTTCCAGATCCTCCGGCGGGGATGCCTCTGGCGTTTTATCCCCCCTATGCATTAACTAAGCGGTGTCATTGAGTTCGGGATGCAAAGGATCCACCCAGACCGGAATCAAATTAGCGATGCAGGTTTTTAATAATATACTCAAGTCCTTCTTTATAGGCTTAACAGTTTCACGTATAACCTTTCAGCAAACTTATTAAGATAAAAAAGGCCATCTAAATGACTGAAACCATTTATCAATTACCAAAATACTTGGCAATTAATTCTCTTTTCATGGACTAATCGATGAATCGACTGATCGTTGGAGCGCTGGTATCCATTTACCCTGACACGCTACGTTCAGTTGCTGTAAATGATTGTTAAACACAACAACGTGAAATTAATTTCATTAAGAAACTAGCTTTACGAATCGACTACACCGTTCTGATTCAGCTGTGTCGCGCCCAACTTTTCCAACCCATTTAGCTCACACAGAAGCCACCTACTTCATACAGGTTCTCATGACACAGTGCACAAGGAAACAACACTGACGTGTCACGATCAGCAGATGACCTGGCATGTTGCACAGCATTGGCGCAAAAAAAAAAACACCACAAGGACTTCCTGCTGTTGATTATGGGGTTGGTAGGAACGGCTGAATGGAACAGCGAGCGAGGCCGACATGACAAGGACAGACCTGCCAATTATACACAGGTAAAATATGCATTTCCGGGGCTCCTGTTCTAAAATTAACGCCCTCAGTCATCAACCACGCTGATGTTATGATAGAGCTATGTGATTCACTGCAGACAGGAATTCAGCGGTGCACTTATACTTCTACGTATAAAGTCAAATTCAGGGCGTCATGTTTGCTTTATATAAGTCCATCTACAGCACTACTACACTGACTGCAAACACCCAAAGTTGTTGGTGCTTGCTGTGTAAAGTTCAACACACATTTTAACACCTTCAGTGCTACTCAACCACTGCAGACAGATTTTTTTAAGTGGAAGCAGGGCAGAAAACATTATTAGAACATCACTTAATCTAACTGCACTGTCCACTATCAACTATTATTTCTGCTGTTGTGTCAGGGTTTAATCCATAATGATCCACACGTGCTTGCTATCTTGTATTTCTAATGTTGCTCCTGCCATCTGTTTGAACTCAGTAGATAATGGCTACAGTTTACTTCTGCAAGACCTGTTTTGTTTCATGTGGTTAATTATGTCATGATGCAATAATATTTCCTCTACTGTACCCTCAAGACTCAGATACTGTTTGAGAAACGAATCATTCATTACAATTATGGGTAAAGGCACCAAGAGGCTAAATAAGAGGATTCGGATGAGTCTCTTGTATGCACTGAACAGAAGCAGATCACATGAGTCAGTGTAATTTGATTTAGACCAAGTTTTGAAATATCAAAGACGTGTTATTAGCAATATCTAGATGTAAATATTAGCCAAAGTATAATACCAAAATATGACAACGGTTAATCATATTCAAGGTGCCATGGCAGTTGACTTTTCTTGCTAGACAAAGAACAATAACATCCAGACCGTCTAGATTCCAGTCCATGAATTATTAAGGCGCATCTTAATGTATTCTGCAATATGTTAGAGATGCATGAGTGACTAGCTGCTACTGTACAACGGCCTCAAGACATAACAAAGAACCCAGAAGCCTCGTGCAACGTTTTGCAAGAAAAGTGATGTGAAAGCAGACTTGTGCTAAAAATGTCAAGACGCCTGAAGAGAGTTCGGTCATTAAACGCTGGGCACCAAGCAGCTGTTAAACACTGGAATAGCTATGCATAAATCCCAGACAATACATTTTTTATTTCATCGAGCAAACATTTTAATGCAATTTAGCTTCATCGTGTCGACTTTGAAGCCCGTTCACCCGCCGATAACTCTACAGCTGGTTATGTCATAGGTGCAGCAGCTGAGAGACGACTTCTCTGCATGACTCCAACAAAAGAAACAGACTCGCTGGCTCTACACAAGACAGGTAGTCCTTTCTGTACACCATGTACTGCACAACACGCAATGCTCCAGCTTATCAGATCCTATTGCTCATATATCAGTGTCTAAAGAATAGGTCGCAAGACCATTTTAAAGCAAAATTAGCGTGTATGTGCGGTAGACCCGCTAAAAATAGGTGATTGACTCCTTTCCCATTGCCAGGGGATGAGTTTGACTTTCTGTTCTTTTTTTTGTGTGTCACATTATTCATCAAGAACACGCCAGAAAAACAGGGAACGGCAGAAAGCAGCAGATCATGTACTTCATTAGACTTCATCCAATAGACATTAATCTATCAGGCAGCAGATAAGACTCAGGGAACCAACAAGGAAGGACAGTGAAAATTTAACAGCAAGAAAAAAAGCAAGACGCTAGTGAACACTCAAACAATCGACAAGATACCAAATAATAGGCTGTACTTCAAAGTCAGGCCCCGTGATGACAAAACCTTTACATTGGACAATAAGTTAATATACAGTAGCAATCATGCTAATCACAACAACAAAATCTTTCCTTCCTTGAAAAGTAAATCCATCTCACAGAATAAGCACCAGCCACAAGCCAACTGCCGGTAAGAAATGCAAGTGTTTGACAGATTTGCTTCACCCACCAGCCAAAAAAGCAACAAAAGGTAATCTCTTGATTGGCTGGTAAATCTGAACATTCACTAACCATTTGCCTGGTGGACGAAAAGTTAATTTTGCACCCTGCATCTCTCTAATAAAGCTATCTGAAAGCCTGAAACCCTGAGTTTGATTCTCCTCACAAAGCAGTGGATTTACAATTCTTTACGTGAATGCAACAAATATCAGCAGGGCTTCTAATTAAACCTTCATGCAAAAGAGCATTGTTTTGTCATCTGGGCTCATTTTCCTAAAGGTTTTAGGCCACATGCTGTACACCCCCACAATCCGCTGAAAAACTGAAAAACAGCACTGTGTTTTCCATCTCACCCTCGAAATATGTATTCCTAGTAGGTAGTCTTTATCTGACAGTCATCAGATCTGGGAGTTATTATGCAGGCATATTATAAAGCTAGAGGCCCGTCAGATTTTTGTGGATTAAGCCTCGACTGATCACCAACCTGCATCGCAGTTGTGTGGGCAAGCAAAACAGGTGAGAGCAACAGGGAAGATCCGCAATGCAATGTGATGCTTCGCCTGTCTCAGCCAAGGGGCCTCTCCACATGAGATGGCAGGATTTTCTCCCACAGGAAGAAAGACAAGGGGCTCGGGGTCTGTAAGAGGATGCCATGATGCCTTCATCAGAAGGATGGGAACATGTCAGCGGCATTTCTTTTTTTTTTTTTGCTCCTCTCGCAGGCCAACTGCGAGCCACAAGCTGAGACACTCAGGGCTGGGGCTGTAGTGAGATCCGGAGCAATTATGTAATGTGTTAATATGAGTGATGTCGGTCTGGATGAAAAGAAACACAGCCACCTCGCCATCATCCGCCACATGCTCTGTAATTGTTCCATTACAAGATTCATAAAGTTGATTCTCATTTCAACGTGCTGAACACTGCCAAAGACTCTCTCTCTCTCTCCCTCTCTCTCTCTCTTCAGTCGGTTATGCAACTCCCACTCTGTACATGCAAATCCACCAACACAAGTGACTAGCAACCTTCCCTGAGTCGTTGTCATGGAGACAGGGCAAGATAATGTTCATAGACTTCAGGGCCATAATGAGGGTGTGTAATGTCAACAGAGCACAGGCATTGTAATACCCGACGCTGACATGTTAAGCTGAGCTGAGTCCTGTCACCTCGGTCCTGGGGATCAGCAAAGGCCACGGCCGCTAAAGAAAAAAAGTTCAGGTGAGGGTCAGCGTGGAGATTTTCTTGTGTGAGGCGACAAGCCCTGGTTACCTCCACACTAATTGCCTTGATGGAGCTCAGTGGGCAGAAGTCAGCTGGGCATCGGCATTGTATGGGGAGAGGCAGGGTGGAGGGAGAATGACTGGAGGGGAGGGGTTTAGGTGACAGCTGAGGAATGTCTGCTCGGCTCTCTCTTTGCCATGGTTTCCAGCGACTGTCATGTGAGGAATGCACGGGCTAGGGCGACAGGACTTGGAATGCTACCCTCTGAGACGAGTTTAGCCGACGAGATCTGGAATCTCCACTTGTCTGCTAGACCCCCTCGTTCACCTGAAGCCATGCAGCCTGTGTCTGGGTGAGCTAGTCTGTCACGGCCAATCACGTCGCAAAATGGAAATGCAACCGCAAAAATTATACAAAGTCGCAGGTGTTCTTGCATGCATCATGTCACAGATAATTATGCGTTAATTATCCGAGCCTCATCCATAACAACGTCCATCTGGGCAAGAAGGCCTGTGATGGTCTTCATCATGAAGCACGTCATAGAGACAACAACAGAAGGGAACATGTTTACCAGTCCTTCTGCAACAAGTCATTTTTAAAGCGACAGAAGGTTTTGGACTCGCGTAAAAGACAACCTCTCACCTAAATGTGAGATTACGCCAACACTGCACTACAAAGCAGAGCTACAGACTGTGAGTCATACCCAAACTTAGTATCATCTCCTGAACCCAGTTAGGAGAACTTGTGGCGGTGGTATTTATAACCCCTGCACCGGTCACCAGGGTTTGGGAGTGATATCGCTGCGCCCAGCGAGGAATGAGTCCTCATGTAACAACATGACACACTTCACAACAAAGCCAGAGGTCAGACATTCAATAGAAAAGGGAAGTTGCAAAAACATTAACTGTCAAAATGATGCCACGCTTGCTTTGGACTTAACTGTCTAAAACGAATAAGGATAAAAGATAAAGAAGACAACAGATGACCCTGACTGTCCATCTCCTCTACACTTCATCTCAGAAAGCCAACATCAGCTCAAACTTGCTGCAATTCTAGGATTAGCCATTTAAACACGAACGGCCTTCTTTAACTCCTTTGTAAAGACCCCAAACCCACCAGGATCACATGCTGGCCTACAGCACACACACATAAAACGGCGGCTTCTCGTCTCCAGAGATGGTTAGGTCTGGACAGCGGCACTGCGAATCAAATTCTTTCCTCACTCCAGTTCATCTCTGGACATCGGCCCAAAAAAAGGCAACGTTTCCACCCAATGAATTTGCACAGGGGGGCCTTTGCTAATTCCAGATTTACTCATAGCAGCACAAAGAACGGTTGATTTAACAACACCATTAATAAAACGCTGAGAAAATATTCACGCAGAAGAGAATCAATTCATCATCAAAAGGAAAAGCAAATTACCTATTTCAGAAAACTTGCTTTTAAAACTTTTAATGGGTGTAAAGTGTTGGACAACAAACATACTACGTGGAGAGGTGGTGCACTTAACAGTACTGAGGCTTACAAAGACTAGACATGTGGGCATGAGTAATGAGGTGACATCACTGGAAATCTATGCTAGCATTAAACATTTAATGTAAGAATTCCTTCATTAATCCTTCGGTCACTTAAGCACCTGCCAGCCCAAAACAATAGATGGATAAAGCACCCTTGCTGATGTGTACACTTGTTTCCACCTACAACAACTTTGATTTGTTCATTATAAAGCATAGGTGATTTCCTGTAAGGTAAATAACACACACACATAAAATCCAGACAAGGATTTCACACTAAGAAAATCAACAATTCCACATGTATTAAATACTGGAAAGAAGTCTAGTATTTCACAGCAGTGGACAATATTAACATCAAATGTGTCTATCTGAAAAGGGATCCCACTGACATCATCCAGGTATTACTCTAACAACAGTAAATGGTGGAGAGATGAGGTCACATCTGGAGCATTGCAGAGTAGAAGACGATATAAATGAATCCATAAACTACCTTGTCATATTGAATACACGTTACAATGAAATCGTTTTGTGCACGTCTACTGTATGTAACGTTACAGTAAACATCACCGAATCCAACTTTGTCACATCAGGGCTCTTCTTTCTATAACCGCACCTACTAACTTATCTTCTATAACATTTCAATCACTGACTGGTGTGTAATGAACCTTTCAGTTCCGACATTTTGCCTGCTTGCTTTCATAAAGCCTCGGACATATGATAGCACCTGACGTTACTCACTAACGACAGCAAAAACAGGCTGCCATTTTCATTATTTGGCTTTCAGAGTGCAGGGGCTAGCTAGTAAACGTAACGTTAGCTACCCTAGTTAGCGGGAGAATAGTTAGCCTAGCGCCGCTTACATTCCGGCCACATAGCAAAGAATTTAACACACACATGTTCCTGGTTAAGCCAACAACACCACCGTCGCCAAAAGTCAAATTGCGAGACGAAAGGCTGTCCGCTGACGTAGTTTCTCGAGCTAGCTAACGAATGAATCAACCTTAGCTAAACCTCCAAAACAGCTAACGATAGCTAGCTTAACCTGCTAGCGTAGCACACATCCCGCTTGGGCTAATACTGCACTGAAATCATTTACCGCTGTTTACAGCTTGACTTTTAAACTAAGAAGCCAAACACTGGTGTCAACAATGCGAATATCACGTAAAGGTAGTAACAGTTAAGGCCTCGCAAGGACAACATTAGCCTGCAACCGAATGACGTTGTAACTAACTAACGCTAGCTAGCTCCTGCTTCCCCTCCAGAGAGTAGTCGCAGTCGCGGTGGAGGGTTTATCAACAAAACGACTTTTACTGCTAGCCAGGTTATGGCCACCGTTTCCATTCGTTCGTCTTGCCTGGACGAGTCTCTCAATCAATGACAACATTAACGTTAAGCTCCCGACATTACTCGATCGTAACACCGGAGACTAGCTTTATCAAACGGTATCACGGAAGCATAAAAACACAGTTTGAATGTCATCTACAACAGAATGGGACCAAACGCTACAATCTGAACTGCAGCAGTTCAGCAATTAGACTGCGCCCACTGACTGAGGATATGGAAAAGTAGTCCTGGAAGCAAAGGTTTGAAACTTTGTCGCTGAATACGGTTTGCACTCTGTATACTGCACACACACACACACAGCCAGCACTGTTTTGCTTCTTAGCAATCCATAACCGAGCTCAGCCAGAAGCCAGTGTGTTCATCTCTAACGTTATACTCTGCGTCGAAAAGGACGGGTGTGCTAGGTAGGTAAACAACGGGATGAGAATGGCTTCCATTTGACAGGTGTTCCAGGGCGAGCAGTCGCTAGTAGCGAGCCGATATATGTGCCTAGAGATGCTGGCAATGCTAATGACGGACGACAACAAGCATAGCGGGCTAACACAGACCTGGTGGAGGGCGGTGAGTCCGTCTACATTGGCGTAGTTGATGTCAGCGCCCCGGTCAAGCATTCGGAGCACCTCCTCGGTATCGCCGCTCGAGCAGGCGGCCAGAAACACGGCGCCATCATCGAACTTCACCTTCGTCTTCTTCTTTTTCAGAATAGGAGGCTCCAGGTCCGTTTCCGAGCCCAGCCATCGCTTCAACTGCTCATTCCTCTTCTGCTTGGCGTCCGCCATCTTCATCCCCCTCCTGTCTCGGGCTTCTTATCTTTCTCCGAGAGAGGATATACTTTATAGTGCCACTATCCCACAGCGCACTGGGGCGTGGGAAGGGAGGGCTGGGGAGAGGAGGGGGGGAGCCGAGAGAAGAGCGAGCGAGCGAGCGAGAGAGAGAGAGGGAGAGAGAGACAGAGAGGGCGTCTGGGTTGTTTTCCATAATCTCGCGAGATCTGGAGCTCAGGAGCTGCAGTATAACGTCATCATCAGCAGATTATGAGGGGAGAGAGTGAGCAGGGTAATCCCTTATAGACTGTGTACACCAAATAAGACGAGAGTGCTTGAAAATATTACATAACAGAGGGAGAGAGGGGGAGAGAGGCCCTGTTACACACAGCAGAGAGTATCTGTACCATCCTTTCTTTATATTAACAGTATAGAAGACTACTGTTGAGTGTGATGTCACTGGGTACATGAGGACGTCACAGTTCACCCCGAGTTCAACATGAATCACAACATCAGTGGATGTAACTAAAGCTAAAGTATCTTAAGCGGGATTTACCAGAATTATATAAATCATGAAAAAAATACATGAATATACGCAATTTGCATGTTGTTTCCAAAATCGCATGACTCTTCGGTTTTGATGTTGCTATTTCCACGGTCAATAATGATCATTTAAAGGTGCTATTTGTAAGAAAAGTTGTTTTTGAGTCCAGTTCTCAACTCGTTTAAATCCGACACTTTAACCCATCGTATGATTCCAAAGCGTCAGTTTATATCGAGTTGGGAATGAGTCTCAAAAATCAACTTTTCTTACAAATAGCACCTTTAAGCTCAACATATGAACACTCAATCCATCAAGTAACCTGTAAAGTCTCTACATACTGGTTTTGTACATTTCATACATACTAATAATTTAACTAGAATTGCACATCCCTCCGCCAAGGCCCAACAGTCCCCTTTGTACCCTCCATCTAAGTTTAGTGTAAATCCATTCAGCAGTTTTTGTGTAACAAACCAACCAAGACACAAACAAACAAAAGGCCACAGCAGAGGTAATAAAGTTAGCTCGCAAACTGTACTGTGTTGAAAGAATATTAGCTGTTGTTTTGTTCTGTTTTTTGTGATCATCATGAAGTTTTTTTTATTTATATCAACCCTCTGAGTTAGAGCTAAGAAAAAGCTCAAGCCTTCAAATGAAAGTCTGAAAGATCTCTGTCCATTAATTTCAAATAAATTAAATACGTATGCGAGATATTTTAACCTTATCTGCAGTGTCATATTGTCAACCATGTAGCTTATTGTGGGTTTGTTCTTAATCATTAAGCATCCAACGAAACCACTAGAATAGAAAATCATGTATATCTAAGAGTATTCTTAGAGTAGTCTTAGTATCTTTGGGCTCTGTGCAGACATCTCACTGATGTCACTGATGCTCTGTAGATGGTACCAGTGATGTTCTGGGGGGGTTTAATCACCTGCTGTCGAGCCGTCCTCTCCTGGGCTGTGCACAAACCCCACCAGTTTGTCATGTTTCCAGTCAGGATGCTTTCTCTCGCTCCTCTGTCGAAGAGTTTGGCACCTGAATTTATCCCTCTTATGTTTCCTCAAGAAAGTTTTGTGAAAGTATATTGAGTTGAGGTAAAATTCACTTTTTAAAAAGTGTGCTCTCATTAGCAGTGGTTAAAATGAACTCGTGCCCCTCCTGACTACGACTTATAACTGTAACTTATCCTTTTTCTTCTCAGTCCAGGTCATGCTAACTAAACACACTTTCATTTTCAGAGGTATTTCCCCCTTTTCTTCCACACATGAACGCATCGAATGTCATATGCAACATGTTTAGTTTCCACCTAATAAAAACGCTCCGCTCGCCGAGGGGAAAATAAAAGCCGGTCTTACCACAAAGTACCTGTAATGATTTGATGGGTAACACTTGAAGTGCGAGGAATGTCTAGTGGACTCGAGCACCGGGGTGGTCCGGCTCAACCTGGAGTAAAAACAAGGTGGCCGGGCATAAAGTGTTTTTTATTTTGGCACCACCGTGTGTTAGTGTTGGCAGACGCCCATGTGTATTCAGCGGGGGGTGCGGTATTGCCTCCTCGTACGCAAGTTGTGGCTCAGAAACACGCGGCCGCTTTTATTTCCTTTCATTGACGTGTTGTTTTTGGGGTTAAATGCATTTTATGAAGCGACTGATTACATACCACCCACCTCCTGAACTTTAGGCTGACAGCCTGAATAACAGAATCACGATCCAGAACGTTTGTACAACTGTGACCACGGGCCATTGTGTGATGTCGCACTAGCCTCATTTTTCTCATTTCAGGGCCATTCCTCATGTCACTGACGCTGACTGTAGACAGATTTGAATAATTGATTGCCTGCAAATGGCGTAAATCGGTCTCGGGCTGCGGCTCAGGAGGCTCTGAGCCAGAACGCGGAGGTTTAAGACGCGGAGAGTACGAGCAGCTCAGCTGATACTGATCCTGAACGTTACAGAAATGTCATGGGAAATTACTGTGGTTCCACTGAGTCATAGGGACGGTGGAGGAAGTCGCTGGCCAGAGGCTTCAGTGTGCTGATATTAGGAGGGTTTGAGGGAAAGTGATGCGTAAGCTGCTGCTCGGCGGGGAGGGAGGGAGGGAGGGAGGGCCGACCTCACGGTGACTGACAGCACAAGGGCAGCCATGTGGGCCACGTCCAGCTCTGAGTGTAGTACGAGTGCACAGCGTGTCGGTCTCTGTGTAAGCGTGTGTGTTTATAATTGCAGCACAAATAGCCGAGAGCTGACAGATTCAGTTCAGCTGCTTTAAAAAGAATAGTTAATGTTCATAACATTTAAGGCTCTGAGTATGAAAGCAAATGCACCCTTATGTAAAAGAAGAGCTATCACAGGTACATATTGCTGACGACAAGCTCAGTGGATTATCTTGAGTAAGCGGGTCATGATTTCCAAGAAAAAGAGACTATTGAGCTGTTTTTCTTTTTTTTTTCTTTCTTTTTCTTTGAGCGCCATTTAGTTCCATTATATTTGAGAGAAGGCGAACGTCTCCACAACTGATATCTCTAAACACCTGACCACTCGCACTAACAGAATTTAGATGTATAAACAGCTCTACAGGTGAGAATTATTGTTTTTTTTTAATTAATTTGAGGTGTACTGTCCCTTTAAACATGAGCTCAACCATCCAAATCGAATGAGTCAGTTTAAAAGCTAAATTCAAATGAGTCAGGACCTCTTCCCTGCACTCCTCTAAAAAAAAAAAAAGAAAAAAGACAAAATGCAAAAAAACGGTGGAGGGATTTGAATAGCTCCAACAGGTGCTCTCTCCTGCAGTTCGCCTAAAATCTACAATGTCGACGATGCAGTTGCATAAGAGGGGCCTCTTGTTGCACTGAAGGCATGGAAACTCTTATATCCGTATATGCCACTTAGCACTGCAACAAACATCTTGATGTACAGTAATGCATCCTGTTTACGCATCCTGCCGTACCCCCTCAGCAGCTGTATTTACCTCGCTGAGGTCAGTGATGGCATGCAGCTCGCTGTGGCCTGTTTTTCTAAAGATATTACAGAATAATTGACTTTTGCCACAATGTTGACTTCCTTTCAAATTTAATCAGCACGGCTAATTGTGCTAATTGATGCGACGCCAGAGGGTGAATCAGGGTTTCCGTGTTTGTTATAACTGATGGGATGTCGGAGGGAACGCTTTATACAACACGGGAGAGAAAAATCGTTTGTCAGCATCACCTCTGAGAGGCATGTGTGACTGTTGGAGCTCGAACTGTATGTGTCATGAGGCTTCTAGACAAACTCCTGTCTTTCATTACCCTCCGCTTTGATCTCGGATGACTGTTTGCTCTTGTTCTCCCCGTTCCTCAAGAGGATAAGAGCGTCTGCGAATGACTCAAGTGTATCAATACCACAAAATTACGCTGGCGCACTCTCACTGTTTGTGTTCAGCCGCTGGGACGTGCCTGAGCGGGCTGATTAAAAACCCATCGACGGAGCGAAAAGCCGTGTCATGGTAGGCGTGTTTTTTCGCGGGCGGTGTGACATCACTGTCAGCCCTTGGCACCTATGACTGATCCCCTGGAGGAAGCTTGTGTTTACCGCTTTAATTGAGTGTTTCCGCGGGGACCGCTCTCTGGTGTGGTTCGTGGAGCCAGATGAGTTGTTCGAGTCAAGTGTTGTGGAAAGACAGCTGGAAAGGGGAGGTGTCTGGCTGCTTGATTGTGTGTTTTTCCAGGGATGATGAACTTTTTGAGCGGGTATTATTGATAAACCAGAGTAAAGTTACAGTAACATATATGCTTACATATATGAGAAAAGCAATACTACTCTTTTAATATATCTATAATATCTGTACATAAATATACATCAACAAGTGGACATCTAACAGTGGTGCAGTTACAATCTGATGACTTTCCTGAACATGTCACATCAATAGTTTATACTTTATGTTGTGATTGTCTATTTGGTTTTATTTATCTATAAGTATGAGCCTATTTTAACTATTTCTTATAATATATTTCTCCTGTCTAGTGTTATCAGTGACTGTGCTGTTGGGTTTTTCTCTGATGTGATTATGTGTTGTTAGCCTAGCCTAGCATCAAGACTAGCAACAGCTAGCCTGCCTCTGTAACATCTGCTTCCTGTTTCCAGTCTTCATACTAAGTTAAGCTAACAGACTGCTAGCCGTAGCTGTATATAAACTGGACAGATGTACAGTCAGAGTGGAATTAATCTTCTCTTTCAACTTTTATAAATTATTCCTTAAAATATTAAATGCCTGTCGAGTTACTGTTTGATATTTTGGCTTTGATTATTTGAGTTGGGAAGCCCTTTGTAACTTTTATTTTGAAGAGTGCTATCAAATAAAACTTTACCTACCAATTTTGAATATGAGCTGTAACAGAGTTTTATGAGTGTAGTTTTAAGTATTGTTCACTTTGTCCATTGATGCTGTTTTTGGGGCTAATTCACGCTGATAATGAAGGATAATACAGTTCCAAAATAAATGCTGTATCTTGGTAATTCTCCTAAAACAATACTGATACTGGATGTCAGAAGAGTCAATGGTGTCAGTCTAGAATGGAACTGATATTAGCCTTCCAAAAGCTACACAGACGGCGTGATCAGACAGGAAAACCCCTCATCTACGCTGCACGTACAGTAACTGTGTCTAGTCATATCCACCAGCATGTCAGTGCAGGTGACCCAGACAGGCAGCACTCACGGAGGGGTGACTGGTGAAGTGTGGACAACTCGGTCCCATCTGAGAGAAGCCAGACGCCCTGCTCCCATGCTCCCGTGTCACCCAGAGCCCGTCGTTGGCGCCTGCGACACTGACACACTCATCTCCTTACCCGGTTCACGGGTCCAGACAGCAGCGCTATCGAGGAGATGGAAATAGTCACGCTTTGATGTTATCAGAGGATGTCTAAAAAGTGATGCTGAGAAATTCCCTGATAGTCCTGGCTCAGCCCTTCAGACCCTTTCAATTAGTCACTGCTGGACTGGAAAGCTTGTCCTGGCCTGTGGTATCAGGTGAGAGTCCGCAGCAATTGGCTGTTCTTCCTAGAAGAGTTCATCCATGAAGTTACAGTCCCAAGGTGACATTGCTTGCTGGACTGGATTCAAGCCCACGTCCATCACTGATGAACTGGCCTCTGTTTGACCGTATGTTAACTATGTGTAGAACTTCACCTCACCCGGTGTCACTCAGGGCTTCAACTGTCAAAGTATTTGGGGGCAGCGTGGAATGAGAAAGCAGACTCCGTCCAAGGTCAATCCCGCGTCAGATGGGGAAGCGGAGGAACAGAAACCAATTGGCAGAGAAACTGAAAGTGAGAGGCAGTTCAGAGAAAGGCAGGTGGGGTAAAGAAGGGGGGCAGATTGTTTTCAGACCATTCTCATCAAGACGATTAATAACAGCAACCTGATCTGAGCAGTGGTCACACGCTGCGGCCTTCTCCTCAGCTGTGGATGCTACTTTACATGCTTGTGTCTGGGTTTGTGTGCTGTTAATCCCCTCGGGGATCTCTCATCATTTGGACCAAATAGGTAAGCATTGCACAATCAAGTCAGCGGCCTCATTACAGAAAGTAGTTTAGGATGACAATAAGGATTTTTGGTATGGCAGAAACATGTTTTCTAGGAAGAAAATCTATCTCATCCTGGGATAGTAATTTAGTTATTACAGAACCGTCCTAACTGAGGAAATTTGAAAGGTAGGAAGTCAGAACTGTAACACTGATAATTAAGATGATGAATAATGAAGGTGAGTGTTAACATGAACTATTACATGTTAGCCTGTTTGAGAGGCCCTTATTATTAGCTTGTTGGCGAGTCTAACATGGATGATTGCCAGTTGAAGAAGCTAACTGTGATGCTACCTGTTGGAAAAGCTAACATTAATGTTAGCCTGGTGTATAAGCTAACACTATTGTTGGCTTGTTGGAGAAGGCAACATCAATGTTTGACATGCCTGTCAGAGAAGCTAACACTGATATTAGCTTGTCGGAGAAGCTAACGTAGATGTTAGCTTGCCGTAGAAGCTAACATTGATGTTTGCCTGTGGGAAAAGCCAGTGTTGGTGCTAGCCTGTCAGAGAAGTGAACATTGATGTTAGCATAAGACTGATGTTAGCCTATTTTAGAGGCTAACATCGGTGTCGTAGAAGCGAAAACCTTTTTGCTGGTTATTTCCCTGACAATGTATACATTGGCATATTCTCTCCTCTAGCCACATGAATAGCTTTTGCCTCTTACTCCTAGAAGCTAACACTGAACAGCTGTCTTTTCTTGTCCATTTTACCGAGCTGGCTAACAAGCCATTGAAAAGTAAAGTGAGATATTCATCGTCGAGGATACGGTCATGACAGGATGAGAAGAATGAAGAAAGAATTACTTTGAAAGTTGGGAATCCTAACTTTGGATGGCGTAAAACCAAACCCTAAACTCAAAATAACTCCCAAATAATTGGTCGATATTAGCCTTCTGGAGACGCCAACGCTGATGTAAGCCTGTTGGAGAGGCTGCACGTATGATCAGTAATGTTATTAAAGAAAATACCAGCTTGACAAAATAATCTGTGCCACATGGCGGTCCGAAGGTCGGTTAACATTTGGGAGATATCTTAGCGAGAGCAACCAGCACCAAAGCTGGGGTGCAGGGTATCGCAGGGTCGATAGTGAAGAGTTGTGGAGTGTTCATGAGGTGAACTACTCCCAGACGACAGCTGAGCTGTAACCCCAGACAGAAATAGGGCAGTTGCTTTCACTTAGCAGGGGCTGTAGAGCCGGAGCATCACTTGATTCTGCTCTTTCAATCCCAGGCCATTATGCCGGCATGATAACAATGGATGTTTGATTGCGCTAACTCAATTCAAATGTATGGTGACGAGGTTATTCCAGGTATGTCCAAATGAACAGTGGACTTAGTGCACGACGCAGACACATTTCATTCTGGGATGTGTGTTTCTTTAAGGCCAAATGAGTAGTGACAGCCTAATAAGACAAGGCTATTTGAGTGACCTTGTTTCCTAGAGAAAAGAGGCTAATAATAGTCCAAAATCTGGAGCTGCGGTGAAGCCTGTAATGGGTTAGTGCTAAAAGCTGCGATGAATCATTCCAGCCAAGCAAGCCATGGAAAAAAAGATCATCAATTTTCTTGCTGTCAAAAAAGTAAATATCATGTTCCAGCCAGATGAAGATGATCGTGTTTTATGTTGTTGTGCCGATTACCACAATTGCAGGGGAGCGTGTATGGAAACTGATTACGAAGATTACAAATGACCAGACAGGAACTGTATTAAAGGATAGGTTGAAAACCGACGTCACATGCCCAAATATCCGTTTAAAGAGAGTTAACGGTCACTTAAATTGTTCCTCCCGTCTTCACTGCTGTGAAGACATCCTTCTCTGAAATGACTTCACTATAACAGATGGAGGTCAAAATCAACAGTCCTCAAAGCTAGCTAAATTTAGCATGTATCTTCCAAAGTGACAGTCTTTGTAGAATGATGTAATGAGGACTCTCTTTATGCTCTCAGATGGACTCGCAGAGAGCTTATGTAGCTGACTAACCCATGAAGCTGATATTCTGAACATATCTCACAAATTCATTCAGAGTTCGGTTGGTTTTCACTTGATGAAGTCCAATATTCCCTCTCCTTCTTGTTCTGGTCTCGTCTTGACCAACTCCTGATGGAATTTCCTCAGTTTATCTCTCTGCTGTTTGGTGCTGAACACAGGTGCTTTAAGGACATAGCAAGCCAGCTAATGTTACCCACTGGTCCGACTACAAGAAGGGAAGCTCTCTCGCTAATGACAAGAACCCAGTCCGAGTTTTACTCTCGTCTGGCCTCATGCTCGGTCACCCTCTCTTTTTTTCCTCTTAGTTTCCTGCATCAACATCCTCTTCGATCTTCTTCGCCTCTGTCATGATGTCCAAAGAGGCTGCTGAGCCCAGTTTCGTTGCCCACTGGGCCAGCTCCAGCCGAAAACTTTGCTCCAAGCTCCCAGTCCGACTCGTGCAGAGTAAGCTAGCTAACTGACGGATGCTACAGCAAACAAGTAGTACGGGGTTTAGTCGAGCTAAAATAGACACATACTGTTGCTTTAAAAGTGTAAATATGTAAGAATTCTGCATTTGAATGTCTTAAAAGGACTAGACCTTTGTTTTATAATTTATTGAGATGTGAACTTCAACAATGTTCAAACCCATATGTATCATATAATCAAATCAAAAAAGGCACAGACTTCCTAGTAGACATGAAAAATAAGAAAATTAATGGGTTATTGTTATTGTACATGATGGTGAAATCAGTGATAGGCTTTTGAGAGATCCTATTGGTTGTTCTAAGAGATCAATTAAAGAATTAGAGGTTCCATGAAATGATTTCCACGAAAAAGTGAAATGGATACTCCCATACGTCCGTCAGCCAATCATTTCAAAGGTTTGGTTCTCCTGTTTTAGCGTTCTTGATTTAGCTATTGAAACCTTCTGCCCTCATTATTTCCATTCACCTTGATGAAAAGAAGCATGAGCGGAAAAACAGAGCCGCGTCCAGTCTTTAAAGCCTCGGCCCTATCGGGTTTAAATACCACTTACACATTGTGAACTGAACTCAACCCTGCGGATGATCACGGGGGCGCGAGCCCAGCGGGCGCATTCTCCGAGGTCAAAGGTCACAGACCATGTCATTTGTCATGGGCAGAACTTCAAGGCGCCTCCCTTCACATGTGGACAGCTTCACGTTTCAATTAACAGGTGTCATATATCTCGTTTCCTAACCGTGCTCATCTCCCACGACCTCGGTAATCCTAAAATCTACTGCATGTTATAATAGATACAGTGTTTCCTGTGACGAGCATCTTTCCAGCAGTGTCTTTGAATACACGAATGATTTTCTGAAAGGCACTCGAAAACCCATAAAAGGTTATTTGGCAAGATTTTACTTCAGATCGAGCAAATCAAGTCCATCTCAGCCCTGAGTTACTTGAACAAAAATTGTGTCCGGCATTAAAATTCAGCAGCGATTATACAGAAGTGATGTTCAGTTCCATCCACACACTTCACAAAGGAAGCCCTCAAGCATCGGCTTAAAAATAGACAAGTGTTACTTGTGCTACTCTCCCTCTCGCAGCAAAGCCACCCACATATGATTATTACCCTTTATGCAGCCAGCTGACAGTTTTATCAGCGCTGAATTCTGCAGTAAAAAGCTCGAAGGCAAAAAGATATGAAGATATCACATATTTGGACAATCAATTACCGCTAAGAAGAGGCAAAACACCAGGTAATGGAGGTTTAGAGCAGTGCTGCGTGACTGCGATTCAAATGGATTTTATGCATGATGACCAGCAGTAATATATCAAAGGCGTGGGTATTTCTGCTAACCGACACCTAGACCACAATTCTTCGGCGGCTGTGAAATCACAGGAAACAGAGAACGAGAAAATAGTCCTACGCTTTGAGGTTACATGTTATCTCATGTTAGGCAACACCACACCTTTCAACTTACCTCCACTGAGCTCTCATAAACTTCGCCATTGGTAGCATTTGACGCGACCGGAAATACATTTTCTGGGAGCGTGATCAGTAAAGTGCTATTTGTGACGCACTCTAAATTTAGAGTGCACCGGAAATTGGGTCAAAGCTATTCCAGCGCCAATATTCACAGTCCATATGCATCCGGAGGAATGTAAATAAAGTGCATCGTGGACAAAGTGGCACTCTGAGCCCGGCGTTGGCAGTCACCTACTGTAGCATTTAATCCAGACCTCACTGCGAGGTGTGGCCGTGTCGCGGCTGACAAGGTGACGAGTGACACTGATCATCACTTGTGGTACCTGTCAGTACCTGTCAGCGCCTGTCAACAGCTCCAGTCTGCTCTTACCTGAGCCACAGTGCCGGATGATAAAGCAGGTGGGAGTAACGCGGCGGCAGAGGCGAACAGGATGTGGTGTTGGTGTTAGCAGAGTCCTTCTTAATCCCTTCAAAACACCTAGAGGTGGTTTCCCCTTTCCCATGTCTGCGCTTCCAAGCACATACAGCACAGATCACTGTTCACCTGTCACGTGGGATCAGCACCTGTTTTGTCTCTGGTGTGCTGGAAACGTACCAAAATGTTTAAAGTTCAAGGCTTTTGCCCCAAAGGTAAACTGATTTTACGAGCTCTCTGTAATCACCTACAATAAACTCTGTCAGATGATGTCAACAGGGATAGTTTGACAATTTGAAAATACGCCAAGAGTTAGACAAAAGGATACTACGCTCACCTCTGTACAGTAAATATCTAGCCGGCGCCAGCGGCTGGTTAGCTTAGCCTGGCAAACAAACTGGAAACTGGAGGATGTCTTCCTTGCCAAAAGTAAAAAGATTCTTACTGCTTACCGTTGCCAAAACTCACCGGTTCACATGTTATATCTTGTTGTTCAATCTGTACGGAAACAGAAGTGTGAAAAGATGAGATCTTACGGATGGGAACAACGACAACTTGTTTTTAAAATAACATGGGCAAAGCTGAACGGCTGCTGGCTCTAAACTAACCAGCTACTGGCTCTAGCTACATATTTTAAGCTAACTGCCAGCTAGCTACAGCTACGTATATGACCTAACCAGCTACATCTTTAACTAGCTTCAGACTTCAGTCAGCTAAATATTTAAGCTAACCAGCTATGTCTAGCATACATATTTAAGCTAGCCAGCTAATAGCTCAAGCTACATGGGCTAGGCTATCTAAAACTAACCGCCAGCTGGCTTCAGCTTTATATATCAGCTAAGGCTACAAGTACAGACTCCAGCTACATTTTTGAGCTAACCTGCTATTGCCTCTAGCTACACAGGCTATTTAAGCTAACCGGCAACTGGCTACAGCTTCATATATGAGCTAGCCAGCTACCGGCTCCAATATTCAAGCTAATCTACTGGCTCCAGCAAGGCCCACATATTTAAGCATAGTTAAGCTAACAAGCTACTGGCTCCAGCTACATATTCAGGCTAATCTACTGGCTCCTGCAAGGTGCACTTATTTGCCAAATTCTCAAAATTTTTATTTAAATATCATCTTAAGGACTGTTTTTCATAAAGAATATGTTAATTGACAAGTTTGTGAAACTGTACTACTAAACTATAAAGATGAAGTTGTAGACTAAGTTAGGCCTAACAGATCCCTGTTGACCGTAAAAATAGGTCCCTACAGTGACGCACCCCCCCAAAAAAAGAAATTCCAGTTTGACAGATGTTTTAACACAAACAAACATGACACACAAAGAGGGCAGGAAGCGTAACCAAAGATAAACAATCAGATTTATATCGAAAGCCTGCGTGACATCACTACAACAACCTCCAGTGGCAGGCTGGCGCTAAAAATAGCAAAGATGTCAAAGCCCTGGTACATATATGTCCATGAAGTGTGCGGAGAACATTCCCCAGATAACAGCAGATGGCTCGGAGATTGGATCCCTCGAGAGGAAAGGGTGAAGAGCTCGCCCACACACCTCACTCCAGGCGCTGGAGGCTCACCTGGGAAAAGCCAACGCAACAAGCTCTGAGCGGATCGCTGGCGGGGTCGAAGGGGGCACGGCGATCCGCTCTGGCCTTACAAGCATTGTGTACATGAAGTGGTTCTTGACCCGTATCGCCGAGGCTGTGATGGAAAGAATTAGTCGTGCTCGCCGAAACAGAAAGGCCAGCAGCTGCGTGCGAAGACATCCGTTATTTAATGTGTTTGGGACGCTCTGATTGGTCGGCGCGACCAGGATGTAGCAGGTCCCGCCGATGTGTGCGGAAAGTGTCTAAATAAAAAAGGTTTCGCTCTTTGCCCAAAACGCAACTTGCAAAAGACTACTTCTGCAAAGTGATATTGCATTTCCTCCTCATTTCTGCTTTTGCTTTGCAAATAAAGGGAACTTTGTCACAGTTCTGCAATTGCGACACTCTAAAACACAAAAACCGCTCAGTATGGGGAGCACAACAAGGCACAATAACTCCCGATGCGGGAAATCCTATCTTTCATAACAAGCCCTCCCGGTTTCTGATGGATGGAGGCCTTATTTCAGCTCAATGAAGTCATCAGTGTCGTGTGTTTCTCTGATGTGCATGACGAGCTCGGCCAAAAGCTTGGCTCCTCTCCCCGCTGCCGGGCTTCTCCGCTGCTGCAGGAGGGAGGGAAAAAAACATAAGGGGGGGAGAGAGAAGGAAAGAGTCCACGACATCATCTCTCCAGGCCTTTTAAGGAGCTCTCCAGTGGAGGGCTGAGAGCGCTGGCCCACTTTCCCATCAGAGCTTCCCAGCCCTGTCTCCTCTCCCCCTGGGAGCCTGGAACACAAGAGTGACTGAGCACAGACTTAAAGACACAACAGGAAACACAATATGGATCATATGCTTTAAAAAAACACACACCGAAAACACTAAGACAGCGGCGTGACGTGACGACCATCAGTCATGCGAGAGAAACACGCCGCGAGTCTTAACGTGTGCTTATCATGTTGTCAGGGCCGCACTCCATCATCGCTCGACGTTTTAATATGTGTGCAGGCACAGGGAGAGGAGTGAGGGGATGCGAGTGGCTGGCTGCGATCATATTCATCATCGTGTTCCCAGATGTTGTCGAGGGCCGGAGGAGGCCGGAGCTCATCGGATACAAACACTGGAGAGGGAAAAAAACAGAGCGGAGGGAATAAAGACGTCTTTTGCTACGCCGTCGACGCCGGTGTCAGCCAAGACCCCACGTGGCCTCGTACGTGAACCCTGACCAGAGTCGACCCACACACACAGATGCACACTCACAACGAAAGGGTTAGATGGAGGGGAAACAGGAGAAGCAGGGCGATGAAGCAGATTGTGTGGGCGAGCTGACTGTGTGTGAGTGTGTGTGTGTGTGTGAGTGAGATTGATCGAGGGGGAAGTACCGGTGCGTGTGTGACAGCGCAGACAAACGGCGAATGAAAGGCTGTTGTGTTGGCAAGTTTGGACCCCGCTCCGCTGCCAGATCAGCTCCATGAATCCAGCGTTCTCGAGCCCGTCAACCTGCTCCATAAACAACGCGGCCCCGCTGAGATACATAATGAGGCTCTCTGAGTGAGAGGGATGAAATAATTTTGTTTTCTTGAACCGGATCCGATGGTGTATCGCTTCTCGTCGGGGTCCAAATAGAGCCGCCGAGGTTGATGAATGGCCGTCATCATAGCAAGAGTTACTGTCCTGACTGCTGGGCTTTTCCAAATCTCACATGATGCTCGCGAAGAAACAACAGACATCCAACAAAGTCAACTAGTTTGAGTGTAGAGCAATAAAACTGTATTTTTTAAAGTTTTATTCCATGTATTGATAATGTGAAGTGTTTACTCACATCTTTTAATACACAGATATATACTATCTAGTGTCAGTAAGCACTAGAAGTAGTAAACATGATAATATCTGCAGATTCATTTTCAAAACAAAAGGTCAGGATGTAGGCCTCTTTCACATGAGCTTCTCTTTATATGTCATAAACTCAAATCTTATGTACTTCAATGACTTGTATACAGAGGTTCCCAACCTTTTTCTAAACTTAAGGCCCAGTTTTGATTGTTAAAAAAATACCAGAAGGAAGGAGCACCTTCTCAAATAAATGGGAAAAAAACAATAACGTGACAAAAAGGAGAAGAAATACTGATGACCAGCATCCCTGCGTGTCATATAAATCAAAATTGATTGTATTATTTCCTCATCACACACTTTGGAGCTTTTTCTGCTGCAGAGCTGCCTCCTACATCACTTTTGTTGTTTAAAAAACTGAATTAACTTTCTTTGTACCAACAATAACCCCCCAAACATGTACGTATATCTCTTTGGCGGTACCACTAATGCTCTAGGGCCCGCCAGTTCACACATGAGCCAATTAACTGATTCATATATTATCTTCACGACAGCAAAGCTTGTGGTTTCAACAGAATTTCCTCTCTGATGTTGCCAGATGTTGAAAGTGTACCATGTCTGAATAAATAACACTTAACCTAAAGGTACAAAAGATGAGGACACAGATGTATCTTCGACAAAAGGAAGGTAGATGATGAAAGAAGCTCCACAGTAATGATGACCAGCAGAACATTTTTCACAGCACAGGTTTTTACTAATGACATTAACAACGGCGCTGTTGCATTCTGGGAGTAGGGACAATATGTCCGCTGCACCGCTGAGCCCGCTCGCTCCTGCATTATTCCCGTGGCCCCGACTCCGAGGCCACGTGGAAGCTGACAGAGCGTCGGGACAGCTGCGAGGCCCGCTGCTATGTGGTAAATGCGTGCTGAAATAGCCAAATTAATGGAAGGGGCTCAAGTCCAAACCAGGGTTCAATACCGGGCTACATTTTAGTGCTATGAGCTGTCGTCCACACAGGCAGACGTCAATATTTACTGCTGCCATGGCACAGCGACAGGCAAGACGGGGGAGTGGCAACCATTCTGGTACCTCTCATCCGAGGGGGGACTTTATACCAGATTGGGGAAATCCCCCTTTCTTTCAGTCGGTGCACCACTCTGGGATTGTTGTTTCTTAGAAAGAGGCTTGAAAGTGATCGGGAGGGATGTTCACCACAGCGGCCGTGTGCTGGAGAGTGTGGTACAACTCACACTAAAGATTAAAGACATTAAAAATATCAGACTAAAACCGAATTGTGCTCCCAGGATATTCTGTCTGAATGTACAGAAGCAAAGTGTGATGTGATGAACATAATTAGACAATTTGTTCCAATTGTTTTAATATTATTCATGACAAAGATCTGAGAAGTGTTGTAAAAAAGGTAGTTAAGTGGAATAATACA
Organism: Lagodon rhomboides; assembly: GCA_039737535.1. Taxonomy (NCBI): domain Eukaryota; kingdom Metazoa; phylum Chordata; class Actinopteri; order Spariformes; family Sparidae; genus Lagodon; species Lagodon rhomboides. Next base: position 5,959,336 of record CM077805.1, read on the forward strand.
AGTACCTCAAAATTGTACTTAGGTACAGTGCTTCAGTAAATGTACTTAGTTACATTACATCTCTGGATCTGAGTAGTCTGAATTATACGTTTGTCATACGATCAGTGTTGTAGAAAGTCACCAAAAGTTATACTTGAGTGAAAGTAAAGATATCATGTTAAAATATTACTTTGGTAAAACGTGAAAGTCACTCAAATGATTAGTACTCAAGTAAAAGTCATTAAATATCTGATATTAGATGTATTTGAATATCAAAAGTAATTTTCTGGCAATGATGATACATGATGATCAGAATCAGTGTTTTTTTTTTTTATCCAATTGCCAATAAAACAAATAAATTCTAAAAATTGAGTTTCTATGGCTCTCATTCAGGATGTAATCTGCAAAGTAACTAGTAACTAAAGTTATCAAATAAATGTAGTGGAGTCAAAAGTGTAATATTTGCCCCCAAAATGTAGCTGAGTGAAGTATAAAGTCGTAGAAAATGGATATAGTCAGTAAAGTACAAAAGCAAGCGAAGTACCTAAGAAAATAAAATGTACTTAGTTACTTTCCATCACCTGATCTGAGCAGTGTGAACTGTACCTGCGTCATAAAAACGGAGGATATCGGTGCATCAGAACATTTCTCAGAAAAATACTGAGCTAGCGAGCTATTTACGGCTCCTCGCACAAGGATATAAAAGGTAAGGACCCGCTGCCTCGAATCATATCTCTCTTGACTTGCAGATTCATGGGCTCCGGGGCCGCTTCCCAGGGAAGACCCTTTCTCTGCCTCACGAGGCCCGAAAGAGTTGTCTCCCGTTGCCGCGGCGACCGCGCTTCTGTATACCTCACAAAACCTTTTTTTTTTTACGCGCGCACCCTCTCGGCCTCTCCGCCTACCGGGGGTTTAGCAGATCTTCTCCCTTCTGCTCAGGGAAACTTCAATTACCGGCAACACTTTTTGGACCGGCGCACGGCCTATTATGGTCAAACGAGCGGCTGTGGCCGGCCGGGAGCAGCATCCCCTCCCCTGTAAATCTGGGAGCGTTGTCTCATGCTCAGGGTGCTGTGACAGGACAAGGTCGAGGGGTCACGCCTCCAGGTGATGTGTTTCCATAAGGCGGCCGAGAGGAAATGCACATATATGGTGCGGTCTTTATTTATTGCCAGCTCTTTTGCTGGGTGACTGCGGGCTCTCCTCCTCCTGTAAGCTCTCCTGAAGCACCGGAGCGCCGCCGGTTTATGTTAAAAAATACGGGATTTAAGGGAGTTTTGGATGTTTTAAGAATGTTATGATTTCATCCGCCCATATGTCGTCCGAATGAGTTATAAGGTGATAGTCGCCGGGTTGTCAGTTGCAATGAAAATACCAGGAGAGCAGTAATGTGAGAGCGTTTAGCTCCAGGTCTGGACACTGTAAGGTGAAGCTGACAGCCGGCAGCACAGAAGGACCGAACGCTTTACTGAGAGCAGGAAGTCAGGGAGCGTTCAGGGGCCTTCACATGTTTCCTATGCAGACGGTGACAAGGCGACCCGAGCGACCCACAGTGAGGGAATGTAACTAAGTACATCTACTCAAGTACTGTACTTCAGCACAGTTTTGAGGGTACTTGTACTTACTGGATTATTATTTTCATTTTCTGCTACTTTATACTTCCACTCCGCTGAATTTATGAGGCTAATATTGTACTTTTACTCCACTACATTTTTTTTGATAAAGAATCTTTATAGCATAAACATACTTGCGAGTGACTTTTACTTTTACTAAAGTAATATTATGCTGCTCAAGTATTGTTTTTGGGGTGTTTCTTACACCGGAGCTGTTGTAGCTCTGGAGGTAGAGTTCATTTTAGCCATTTTATCGACTGTCGGGTGGTTTAATCCATAACAGGACATTACTTTGACTAAAGCTGCTGCCAGTGATGGAATGTAACTACGTACATTTAGGTATTTGTGCTTGAGCATTTCCATTTCCACATCTTGGAGGCAAATATAGTGATTTTTCCTCCACTACATTCATTTGTTACCTTTAGTTACTAGTTACTTTTGCAGATTACATGCAGCACCAGAGCCAAAGTAACACTTAACACTAAATTAATTTGTTTTACTGGCGGCAAAACTAAATTATCACAAGATAATTAGACGAATATTGGACTTGATAATCAATCAACCTGTAGTCTACAATACAAACATGTAAACACTGTGTGTGTAGAAATTACTTTTACTGAAACTTAAGTACATTTAATATCAGATCTTACATTTTCTCAAGTACTATTCATGTGGTTGACTTTCACTTTTATCAAAGTAGTATTCTCTTTACTTTTGCTCAAGTATGACCTCTGGGTACTTTGTACAACGCTGGTGACCCGTAACACAAACAGGAGCTTATCTGGCGGCTTATCATCCAGCCCGGGGTCCCCACACAGGGCTTCCTCTGTCTGCCTGACTCCGGTGTAGCTATTGGCAGTCTCAGTCGATAGCCACGCCCCTCATATTTATCTGTTGGCTCATAAACTCCTCAGACTTGTCACGTATAAACTGGAAGGCGAAGGGGAATCGAAAAGAGAGAGTGTTGTGCAGAAAACAACAGACCGGGCTCTGGACTGGGCCCTTCATGTAATGACTCTTGAGCAGAGCAGGCTCCATTTGTCACCTCAAGAGCATTAGGGAGAAGGTCCAAACAGCGACTGTGTGTCTTCATTCGTTTCAAAATGGACCTTTTCCCATTTTTCGGCTGCCACTTCAGCGCTGTATGTAAGAAAGAGGAAAGAAGAGGCTACTTTAAAGCAGCTTGTAACTCAGTTAACCATTACACAAAGGAAATATGTTTCCCATATGTAGATCTAATAAACTAAAGGCACAATATGTAAGAATTTTAGTTGAAAACATTCAAAAATGAACAATTTTAGAATTCAGAATGTGAATAAATATCAATTTTGACATTATGATGTCTTGTGTATTGCATGCTAACCAGCTAGCTCCCTCCCTGGTGCTCCCAGCTCCAAAACAGATGAAAAATGTTGCTTGACACTTGAATGATTGGCTGGCTGTGTCATGGTTCTGTGTTTTGTGTCTTATGTTTTGATTTCCTTGCCCTCTTGTGTCTTGTCTGTGTTATTTCTCCTCTTTGCTTCCCCCTCGTTAGCTCACCTGCCCTTGCCCCTCCTCTCTCTCCTCACCTGCTCCTCGTTCCCTCATTAGTGTGCGTATTTAAGCCTTTGTTCCCCTTCACTCCTTGTTGGATTATTGTTTTGCAATGGTATGTTTTGTATTGAGTTATCACGTCTTGTTCATGTCGCCTTGTTTTTTTGAAGAAGAGAAAATTAAATATCATTATGAATCCCTGCAACCGCAGTCTGATGTCTGTGCATCTGGGTCCTTCCACCATGTCAACTACCACCATACCTGACAGGCTGTTTGCTTACATATTCACCAAAACAACTTTATAAGGCGATGATATGTCACTGTTGTGTCTGCGGCTTGTTCCACTGCCTCCAAGTGGCCGACAACGGCATTAAAAAGCAGAACGTGGAAGCATTACTTGAAAAAAAATGTTTATAGACTGGTGCTTTTGACAAAGTGAGACAGATGGATGGATGAACTTCATGGGCATCTGACATAAACCTCTGAATCTGAAGCTCAGTGCGCGACACTGTGGCTTCAATCTGGGAGTCCAGGCAGAAGAAAAAACCATTATCAGCCTTGTAACACTCAGCAGGCCGCCCTGACAGGAGCAGGCATTCCCTCTGACAATAAAAGAAGCCAGGTGCCGGTTCACCCGTGGCCCGCACTATAAACACCAGTCCTGCTGTAGTAAATGTCAGGCATAGGTAGGTACCGCTCGCCGCGCACATGACTCACGCTACTGTATACAGATTCCCGAAATGCTATCTGTCTTCAGTCCTCCTCTGACCCAGGAATAGCCCTGCCGCTTCCCTCCTTTCAGGGTAAGACTGAAGCCTCGGAAGCTGACACTTTTCTCCAAGACTCCCTTTTTGTTTTTGACAACTGCACATCCACGCTGCATCTTGAGAAAAGCAGAGAGAGAAAGAGAGAGAGAGTTTGCATAGTCATGTTAACATCGTCCAACACTGTGGTCAGATCAAAGCCCGTCTCTTGTGTACGACTACAGTTTGATTTTTTTGATGATTTTATGTCCCAAAAGCTCACCACTTCCTTTTTCCCATGTCATGTTCAATTCCCATCCCCTGACCCCATTGAACCACATGCTCTCTGTGGTTTTGGCTCACCACACGCTTAAAAATAAAGACGTGATGAATCCAAGGCGCAGGGAGTTCGTGTAGCTACATGTAAACTGTCAGGCTGCAGTTGCAGGGGAAATAAGTGCTCCGCGCTGATCTCTGCCAGACAGCATCTGGCTGATGATCCAGCCTTGCCCCCCAGCTGAGATGACAATGATGTCATGCTTAAAATTGTGTCATGAGGCTCCCCGACACTAGAGGGCGCTGCTGTGTTGGGATTTAGAGAAGTGGACGAGGAGGAGACTCTCATACAGAAACACATCACTGTTTATCGGGTGGATTAATATGACAATTACCAAACAAAATGCACCTTCAGGGTAGAATAAATAATTGTTTAAAGTATAAATTATATATAGCTTTAATTAGGCTCCACCAGATCCTGTTGACAAAACAACTATATTATAATTATCCTTATAAATTGGGTGTCGCTTATCAGAATTTGTAGATGCTTCCATGTAAAGAAGCTATGATTTTTTCCTGCTGCTTGATCCTGACCATTCATCTTCGCTGGCAGCAGAACAGTGGTGCTTCTTCTTCTGGTTCTTGTTGTTTAGACAGCTACTTCCCCTCCTCTGCACCTGCGATTCATCTTCGCAGGTAGTAAGTAGTAAAAAAAATCCATTATTTATTTCCAGATAAAGTTTAGAGTTTGGTTGGTGGATATTGTTGGATTGTGAAATATTCACTATCAAATACCGTTGTTCTAGTTTCTTCTTACATAATGAGGTTTTATGAGTTGTTATGACGTCTCTCTCCCTTATTGCTGTCATAATAAACGAGGCTCCTGTGTAAAGTCACAACTAAGAGACCAAGACAACTATGATGTGTCAAATTATGATTTATTCATATATTTGTGTTGGATTAAAACATTTGAAGGTGACATTAGAGGTTGATGTGAGGTTATTATAAAGCTTCTTTCCTCTCTGCTTTGCAAGTCCTTAATCAGTCTAAAAAAAAAATAACCTTTCAACAGCCTGGACTTAAAGTTTGCTGTCAGTGGTTAAAAGCTTCATCCATCACATCTCTAGTGGAGTCGAAAACATTAATATGTGTTCATTAATATGTGAAAAATCAAAGTAGCCTATCTCACATCAGTTTAACTAGGGGATATAGATTATTTGGTATTGAAATCAAATATGTTCTGTGGTAGTATGGCCTACAAAGAAGTGTCTTTTTGTCTGTGACCCTTTGTTTTTCCTCCGGATTTGTCAGTTTTTCCTGAAATTGGCTTTGTGACAACTTTGGGACGATTGGTGCTCTTTTTCTGTGGTCATCTTGATGTTTCTCTAAAACGGAAACAGCCACAAAACCAGAAAGTAACAGAAAAAATTAAATATGTTTTAACGGTGTCTGTCTATAACATGTTTATTGTCCACATTTTGATACTTTTCCTTCAGTCTAAAACCTTGAATCAAGCCTTTTCTCAGTCAAGTACAGGAGGCTGTCCAATACAGACTGGGAGGATACAGTAATAATGCATGATCTAGTAACCTTTTCATGCAAATATGCAAAACATTTACTCATATTTGCTTTTGGCAGCGCTTAAAATAACTTTATTTTACATTACAGTACTGTCATTTCTGTTCTTTGAATTGTGTAAGTTATTAACCCATTTGTGACCTCACTTTATAGGCTACTTTTTGTTTGAAAAGAAACCCTAAAGTCGCCTTTTAACAAACTTCAGGACGCTCAGAAAAGCCTATCTTCATACTATCAATGTGTTTGCCACACACATGCTGATTTATAATGATGAAATTGCCACTTTCTATCATTAAATTGCGATTTTTAACAACAAACTCACAGCTCAAGAGCACAACCTGTAAAATGGAGGTAGAGCGAGAGCAACTGTCGCAAATCCTACCACAAAGCAGATCTGAAGTGTCGTGCAACAGCCCCTGATTTTCGCCGCGTGAAACCCCGTCGGTCTCTCCGTACGGCATCCTAGCTGAAGACGGTATGTTCTCCCCCCTGATCCGCTAAAATAGCATAAATCAGACTTATTTAGTGGATTCTAATGTAACTGTTGTGCCCTGTGTGTTTCAGAAACATGCCAGCTAAAGGTCCTTTGCAGTCTGTCCAGGTCTTTGGACGTAAAGTAAGTAAAAATATAGAAATTAATCCACGTGCGGTGTTGTGGCTGCCCTGTCTTGCTAGCGCACATTAGCTAAAGTAGCTAACACGAAGTGGCCGTGTGTCGTAGTTTTACAGCGATATACCCGACTAATTTAACGGTTGGAGGATTGATATAGCTCAAAGATTGACTTAAATGTGTCTAGAATCTGAAATGTCGATGTTAACGATTACAAAATCAATGAAATATCTGTATGAGTTAGCCACCGGTCGGTTGTGCTATGTATTGGATCCGGTGTCCGCTAACTAGCTAGCCTGGTTGCTAAAAGTGGCAGGGCTCCTGATACTTTTATAGAGGATGACAATAGTTAATTTTAGGTCGCAATGTCTCCTTTAAACAAAGCACACACATCCTGTAGTTTATTGAAAGTGCCATCAATACCCGTTCCTAACTTATAAGCTATAATGTCAGCAAACATGGCTAATCACATGGCCCGAGAAAGGCTCTTCCATCAACCAAATGTATGAATTAAAACCGAATGACACGTTTATTGGTTTAACTTTGTATGTGTGTAAGTTGACTAAGATACACATGCAAATTAGTCCTGTTGTTTCTGATGGTGTCTGATAAATGATGGTTTTGTCATAGAAAACCGCCACAGCAGTTGCCCACTGCAAGAGGGGGAATGGCCTGATCAAGGTGAACGGCAGACCCCTGGAGATGGTGGAGCCTGCCACTCTCCAGTACAAGGTGAGTTCCCATGTGAAGGGTGGTTAACATCTGGGAACACCTGACAGAAGGCCAGCGCCTGTAACATCTGTAATTGAGTGGGGAAGAGCAGCATGTCATGTCAGGTGTAGATCTGCTGTTTTTGCTGCCATTAGACTGACAACATTCACACAAACTTGATTTTGTGAACAAGTTTTGTCTTTATTTCATGTGATGGCGTTACTACATTTTACGTAGCAGTCCCCCTGAAAGTAATGTGGATAAAGTAATTTGCTCTAGGACAAGGCACTTTTCTGTATAACACCTGTAAACCTGCAGATATCCTGATTGCCAGGATTGTTTCTGTAAATGTTTCTGAAAATGTGTACCTTACATCAGTATATGCTCTTGTTTTAGCTTCTGGAGCCAGTGCTGCTGCTGGGCAAGGAGCGTTTTGCTGGAGTTGACATCAGAGTCAGAGTGAAGGGTGGTGGACATGTCGCACAGATCTACGGTAAGCAGAACATTGATTTGAAGTAATGGTTCAACACAACGTTTGTTTTTTTCATGGGACATAAATCTACTTGCCTACTTGTCCATTTCACCAGCCCCTATACTAATGTTTTTTTTTATTTATTAATAAGCAGTTATCAAATACAAACACCATAAAATCCCTCATTCTCCCAAGAGGTGGACTTTGTTTTGCCTTTGGCAAACACAATGAAACCATACAAGTATGAATCTTAACTACACACCATGTGCTCGCTTGCAAGGTTTACTAGCCTAACATGGCATTTAAGTTGCCCAAGGCAATGTGGTTATCCTCATGGTTTAGCCCTGGAGTGATGAATATCTGAGTATGAGTATCTATCAGCACTCGCTGCATCTAACGATTTTTTTCCCCCCTCATTTTTCTATAATTCATGTTTTGTTGTTGTCTTCCAGCTATCCGTCAGTCCATCTCCAAAGCCCTGGTTGCCTACTACCAGAAGTGTGAGTATTACATTTTTTGTCAGTCAAAATTTCAGTCATACTTTTGTGAAAATGTTTGAGTGAATTGAACTGGGCCAGATAACATCAGAAGTTTATAAGTGTATCTTAGGAGCAAGTGCTTTGTTTCATGCAATAGATATCAGTATTTGTGTGGAAAAAACATCAGTGAAATATTCTTGTTCTGAAGCAAACCTTCATCTCTAAATGAGTAGATTATTGATGAAAGGTGTTCTGACTGTCTCACTGATGGCAGTGATACATGGACACAATGATAAAATGCTGTCAGCCATCCCTGATATCCACAGATTTGTAAACTCAAACTATAACACAGCTGTCAAAAGAAGGTTCAAATCTTTACGTGCTGTTAGAAACATTTGAACCTACAAGTGCTAAACTGTCATGACATTTTGATAGTGTGATCACTAAAGAGCAGTGTCTTCTGCACTGATTAATGTGCAGTACGGGACATGTGCCTTGGTTTTACGGAAACTACCCAGTCAAAGGACACTGTCTAAACAAAATTCTCGCCAAATTTAGTAAATTCTTAATGTATTATTTGAACCAGCCCATAACTTTATGGTGCTGACAGTTGTAACACTTTGTACGGAGAAGATCTGGTAAAATAACCTTAAACCTTCGTCCTCCTGTAGATGTGGATGAGGCCTCCAAGAAGGAGATCAAGGACATCCTGATCCAGTACGACAGGACCCTGCTGGTCGCCGATCCACGTCGCTGCGAGTCCAAGAAGTTCGGTGGACCTGGAGCTCGTGCCCGCTACCAGAAGTCTTACCGTTAATCCCCCTGTACATTTTCATAATAAATTGGAGGAACAAAGAACTTCATGTGTCAGTTTTCTATTCATGAAACTGTACAGATGGTTTGCTTACAGCCTCTCTTCTAGCAGGGGTGTTTGCTTGTTGAGCTGAAATCGATGGCTACAAAATATAATACACAACTATTGTTGGTCACATAGTACAAAATGAGTTGGCAGACTACACGTTTCTCTGGCAATGAAATGAATTATGATCGTGTTTCAATTCTATGTGTACTGACTAGTATGATTCATGCTTTGCACTTGCATGTTTTAGTTGTTATCTTAAACCTTTCACAAATAGAAGGAAAGGGATTTTACCATCATCTTCCCCTGTTGCTGAAACAAGGCAATAGTGGTTAATCTTTAACTGAACTTGAACTTTTGACCTTCAGATGAGGACACATGGCCCTACATCACAAAAATACTCCATACTAGATGTAAATAGGTGCCTAAATATGCCTAAATATGTGCCTCTCTGAGATTTTCTAATTCTGCCAAGATGTAAAGCAGGACCAAAATTAAATTTACAAACCAGTAAATTATAGCAATAGCTGTTTTTGGCACTGAGGGTATGTTTGATCAAAGGAAAGGTCAGAGCAGAAATAGGCCTGTTTGACTTGTACAAGGAGAAGCTCAGGTGTTGCTAATCACCTTAATGGTCGTTATAAGCAGACACCCCAGTGAGCCATGGCAGAGGCAGGGATTGTGAATTGGCATACAAACAACCAGGCCCCAGGAACAGAAGCAGCTAAATGGAATATTCAGCCATCATTGGTTTGATTACTGACACCTGAGCTTTAACTGCACTGTCTATCAAAAATGACTCCCATCTAATGAGTGTACAGAGGAAATCATTAAACCAGTAATTCAGCTTCATATCTATTAATATTCTTTTTGAATGGACAAATGTAATCCACACAAATCATAACAACATCTGCAGAAACCTTCTGAAACAAACAAACACATTTTAACCAGACAGGCCACAGAAATTATAATTCAGCTGAACTGCTGGCACAAGAAAGCGGTTCATCCCCCTTATTATCATCCTTCACACTGGCTGTCAATCAGGGTGTTTGCTGTGTCACACTCCAATAAAACCCTCTACCCAACAATTACACGAATAAGGTTCCCTGGAAGATTTTTAAAGGATTTTTTTAGGGGTATAGAATTGGCCTCTGGACTTAAATGAATAGAAACATTCATATATTCCTTACTTGTTTTTAGTTTCTGCCCTTGTCGTTGCCACTTTCTGCCGGCAGAGGGAGCCAGAAGACAGTGGAGACTGTCCTCACCAGCAGCCATTAGCACGCTGGCTTGCTGCCATTTTCCCCAACTCTCACAGTGCTACACGTGAACACAATGTATGACTGACGAATGTACACCAGATTACAGCTCCACACTGTAAACCCATTTGTCAGAGATGCCTTGCGAGTGAGCCTCACAAATCCCCGCTCGGAGACGTAACAAATTTTGCAAAGTCGAGAGAACGGAGCTGGCTTTTGCTCTGAAAATCTCTGTAAACAAACGAAACACAAACACGGAGCTGACGTGGTTCCAGGATTGTGTTGGCGTTGTTATTAAAAATCAGATATTGTAAGCGCTCGGCGCTGCTGCCAGCGTAAGCTCCTTCCACTCAGCCACTTCCAGGTGTGTGAGTGTGTAATGAAAGTGTTTCTCTACCTTGATAAGAAACATTTCACAGATAATTCACACTAATCAGCTCAACACACACACACAAAAAAAACAGCCCATTTTCCTCATGCTCCTCATGTTATGTGCAGCAGCTTTCTCCCCCTCATTCTTCCGCTGATTGCTTGTTACTGCTCCACCACCACCACCACCACCACCACCACAACAACAACAGGAGTGTAAATGAGGTGAGCTGGGCTGAACTGAGGCCCAGATGTTGTTGGCCTCTCAGTGGGCAGCCAGCAGCAGCCGTTCCCGCTCGCTGAGCTCCCGAGGGTGGGGGGTGGGATCGGTCCTGTGTACAGCCCTCCAATAATCAACCCAGCAGGGAGGCCCACTCCCCACTGCTACTGTTGTTTACTACTGTTTATTTTCACCTCTGAGAGGCCGTAATGCTGCGGCGGTGACACTCTGTGCCTGTGGAAATGGATGTGTTGTGTTTTTTTTTGCTTTCTCCAGCCAGGAATGAGGACTGACAGCAGGGATGAAACTAATGTGGGATAATGCAGCGAGAGCAGAAGCAGAAGGAGCAACAGCAACAAAAAAAAAGCTGTCAAAATTGATATTTGCGCCTGTTTTTCTTGTTTCCCCGCGTGATGGGTAAATTAGTCTCCATCCCTTTCTTGTCAAAATAACATGTGTCGGCCCGAGTCGAGGCTTGAGTGAGACAGGGATGTGATAAACAACTGGCGAACAATAGCCAAACTGAAAACACACAGTAAGTCTTTCTGAAGACTTTAAAAACTGCAACTTTCAGAAGAAATCATAATAACAATAACAGATTTACTGATGTTTTACAGATTAGTTTAAAGTCATGAGACCATATTTTGGGGTTGCCAGGTTGTGAAAAGGCCCCCTGGCTTCATGGCTTTAAGGGTGGTTTATCCAAAAATGATCATAAATGGTCATTATCTAGTCCCTCGGATGGCGATGGAAAGTCGGGTGAAGTTTTGCAGTCCACAAAACATTTCTGGAGCTTCACAGCAAAACAGAGTCGCGGCGTTCTCCCAAACGACTGAAGTAGATGGGGACTATATGGCTCCGTATACCTCGTCCAGCGTAATCTAAGTCTCTGGAAGGCCAAAGACTTTATTTACATCCTTGTGCACCCACTACACGCTTTAGCTTAGTAGCTGCGATGAAGATTTCAGCTTTAAAAATGGTTTTAGGAGCTATTTTATGTTTGTTTTTCACAGTTTAAAACAAGTCCCCCTCTTCTTCAGCTGTTTAGGTGAATGCCGTGAAGCTCCAGAAATGTTTTGTGGACCACAGACTCTCCATCAGCGTGAGGGTGAGTACATAATGACTGAATTTTCATCTTTGTCTGAACTTTATCCTTTAATCTACTGCGATCATCACCACAGCAGAGAGAACCGCTGTGTGAATTAAAAAAAAAGTTATATTTTGATTAAACACACATCTTATTCCATCAGTTTATTCAGTGTCCATGAAACAGTGGACAGAAATGTCATCCAGGTCACTGCGGCATAACTGCAGATGACGCACCGCCCTTTGTTGATGGCTTATTAAAAAATAGAGGTGACTTCTTAACTCAAATTAACGGCGTGACCGCAGTATTGATGCTTAACAGCTTATCACCATCTAACACTGCAGACTTGATGACTCACGAGCATTTGTTTTTTTGGCTCGACTGTTGGTAAGATAGATTATTCACAACCTGGCAACTATTAACCATTAATAAAGCTGAGAATCTGCTGCCAGCTACCCGACTGTTGTTTAATTAATCTCTGCAAAGCTGCGGAAAATGAAGCGAAAAGTGGCGTTTTGGTGCGGCGTGCGGTTTAATGTCATCCGTAATACGGCGTGGAACACCTAAAAGGATCCGTGCAACATGTTGGCACCCGCGTTTGTTTGTTTTTCCTCCCTCCTGAACGAGCTTTGATTCGGTTCCACGGCTGCGTATCTGCTGTTCTAGTCATTTAATAAAAAAAGGGAAAAAAAAAAACGAGGGGTTGCGACGGCGAATTAAGTAAATTCGACTCGGAGCACAAAGGTGTCTGAATTATTTCTTTTAAAGCAACAAGTCTTGTTTAACTCGTGTCATTAAGTGTGCAGGATTTATTCCTTTATGGCCGAGCACACACACACACACACACACACACCACACTCTGAAGCTAACACCTGCCTTTCCTCTGTTAACACCTCTGCCTCTCCAGCTCCACGCAAAAATCACACAAACACCGAGGTGCGAGGCCAGGATGCATTTTGTCATCGCTTGGGCTCCATCCCCTCCACCTCTCCTCGCGACGCCTCCACGCGCACACGCACCCTGCAATTAGCACATGAAAGCATATGAATACGCCCACGTGCACGCACACGGCATCAGCATAAAGCATGACCCGCGGTGCATTAATGCTCTGTCTGTACCAGCCTCCTCCAGTGCAGAGACAAAGACACAGAAAGACAGAGGGATGTTCATTAACATATATTGACCACCACCTCCACCTCCTCCTCCTCCTCCTCCTCCTCCTCCACCCTGCACCAGTCGAGCCTCATTGCCCTCAATGAGTAAACAACAATTGGCTGAAGGTGCCAGCGGCTGGCGGTCAGGGGACAGTAGCAGGCGGCGACAAATGTTGGCTTCGGCGGAGAGGAAATGCAGCTTAACCAAGCGACGCGCCGCTGTTTGGGCCCAGGGTGATAATGAGCGGCGAGCTGCTTATCTGTTGCATTGTCCTTGAGGGGAGGTGATCACTATGAGCACGGTGTGTGTGTGTGTGTGTGTGTGTGTGTGTGAAGGAGGAGGAATGTCTCCATTGAGACTGGAGCTGGATTTATTACACTTATTACGTCTGCTGCTCCAATATAATGAGCTTTGGTGCTTTTCCCGATACTTATGTTTCAGGAAATCAACATGTTTTTCTACCGATCTCATTTCTTTTTTGATTAAACAATGTCAAACGTCCTGATTAATCGGCGCTTAATCGGCTTTAACATCTTAACTAATGCTTAAAAATGTGTTGATTAATCTTCAATCAACAGAGAATTAATCGACAATGACTTTGACCGTCAGTTACCATATAACTCATTTAAAATTATGGCTTTTAAGTTGGATTTTGGAGTGTTAGTAAGCAATGAGACAAAGTCAATCTCAATTTTTTTGACATTTTATAGGTTAGTATAGTGGAATCATTAGTTGCAACCTTAGTCTTAAAGGTGCCATACGTAAGATTTGGCCACCTGTTGAATTCACGCATGACAAATAGGAGGCAGCACATCACCAGAGTAACATAGCAACTGTAGCCTCTGTTAGCATGTTAGCCCGGACTGGTTAGGGTTAGGGTCAATTTATAGTAAAGTGTGTATCGTATAGTGTAATAGGAGGCTTGGTTGAAGTCATGAGACCACAGTGTAGTTTGTTTGCAGCCTAATGTTAGCTTCTTACTTCGGGCTGCTGCATTTACGCCTTAAAAATCATTAAAATGTTCATAATAACAATCATAATAATCTGAAATTCCCAAAAATCTAACTGAAAAACCTTTTTAGGCTTTTTACTGAGGGAACCAGGACGATGCTAACTCCCAGGCTAGCCTACAAAAAATACGTCTTCCCTGCTGCTCTCTGTTGCTTCAGGCCAAGAAATATTCTGCCACATATCCTCTGTAAAATACAAAATCAAGGTATAGCTTGGTTAGCTGTTTTCCTCTGTTTCCAGTCTTTGTGCTGCGCTAAGATAAACTATCCTTTGGCTCTAGCTACACATGTACTTCTACAAACATCAGCGTGGTTATCGATTTTCTCATACAGCTCTCAGTAAGAAATATCTGACACAATCATAATTCACTTTACTTGGATACTTGACAAAAATGTTGGTCAGTGTGCGAAAAGTATTGAGGTTTGATAGCCGACCCTAATGGAGACGATCTTGGACAGAATGTGTGGAATTCCAAAATGCTGTTTCCATGTTTTGGTATCTGATCTACGTCGAGCTCTGGCTCTGCATCCCCACGTCCCCTGTGTTCCAGCGGCTAATGCAAAGTATTCATACCAGTGTGAGCGTGTCACACTTGAAATATTAAAATCTTCAAAACAACACTCTAAAAGACTGACAGAGGGGAAATAACAGCACTTCAGATAGCGGAAAAAACAACATTCAAGATAATAACAAACCTTGATCAATCATGTAAAGGCTTCAAACTACACTCTTAGCTTTTTGGGAAGAGATTTGATACGAGCTGTTTCATGCTGAGAGCACAGCAACCATTGAGACTCGTTCATCTTGAGACAAGCTGTGCAGACAGTTAACAGCGAGCAATCCTTGTGTATAAATGTGTGTGTGTGTGTACACATACGGCTGCAGGAGCTTTGAACATTGTCCTCTTTGGGTTTTGGTCTAACAGACAAAGCAGATGTCGGCTTCATCTGCGAGGATTTGGGGTTTCAGAGTCATGAAAAGGCCCAGAAACACCAAAGTGACATCAAAGAACCTGCCGTGGTGAAGGCTGACTGTAGTGTCACCTCATGACGCCTCTTGTGCAGAAAGCTGCACTGAGAAGGTATAATTCGTCTTGTACGGCCAGAATTCAAAGGTTGCTCTAAAATCACAGGGGAACAGCATGTCACCAGAGTCAGCAACACCTGCTGTCTGCGAGCTGTGCTTGGCTGTAGGTAGCTTCACTTAGCTAATTAGCTCTTGACTCAGTTAGCCATAGAGCCAGCAACCCTAGTTGCTGGAACAGGTCCTCAGATCGGTAACCGTGGGCGAAGAGGCCTACTGTAACTGGATTTGGCAGCCTGATGTGATCGTGAACACAGCCTCCAAGGCCGACAGAGGTCATTTTGAAGACAGGGGATGCAGTATGGAGGCGATTTACAGTGGCTCTCACTAAGGCTATGACTTCAGGGAAGACAAGACGACAAAAGTGTGGAGCCAAACTGGAGATGATTGTGGAAAGACAAACCAAAAACTGTTTTTTGGTGAGTTTTGTTTCAGGTTTAGCTTGAATGTAGCGTGTTTTCAGAGAGTTAACGAGGCAGTTGAGCTCGTTTTAGTTCGGTAAACTTCGATCAGAAGGTGTGTAGTTTTACTTTCCTGTTTAGTACGAAAAAATGCAAGTATGAGTAATTTGTTTCCTTACATTTTGTGGTTTTATTTTGTTAATTTATCACGCTAACTACTAACAACTAACTAAAGAGGGCTATCGGACTACCACCTCATCATGGTACATAGACGTCTTTAAAAGATTCTGGCCATATCTTACAAATTGCTCTTTTAATGGTTCCATCAAGTCCGTTCCTGCTTTCTCGCAAACGACTCCTCGGTGCGAATTGTTTCATTTCCTGCAAAAAAGGTTTCACGGTTGCGCCAGATGTGCGGAAGGACGGCGATCCCAAATGAGCAGCCACCTGGATGTTTCAGAATAAACATTTCAGGAGCCTGACATCAACGCTAATGACAACTTTAAAGCCAGGTCTCTTTATTCCACAATCCCACGCTCCACTTAGTCTCACCCCCGCCCGCCGCCTCAAAGTACCCTTCGTTACCGTCGAGGGGTTGAGAGAGAATATCGAGCTGATGATGGATTCATCTCATCTGTTTCACTCTGCACAGAGAGGCCTCGCTCGCCCGCTCCCTCTCCTCTCCTCTCAGCCTGTTTTTTGGTCCGAAAAGCAGCCAGAAAGGGGCTGACCCGCTCTGTTAGTCACACTCTCCGCGGCCAGCATTGACTCATTCCCGACGCATTTAACCTAGACTTGAACTAAAGCGGAATTAGTCCCAGTGCGCTCACGCCGAAGAACCTTTGTCTCCCATTAAAATCTGCCTCCCTCCATGTCTCTTCTTCTTCTTCTTCTTCTTCCTCCTCCATCTCTGTTCAGGCAGTTGCGGTGGCGGTGTGGCGCTGGACATGGCCTGCACACACAGGTTGAGCCGGGTCATGCGGAGGTTTCCCCCTGAGAGCTCGGCTGTTGCGCCCGAGCCAAATCGGGGGGTCATAGGCTACCTCACACACCCTTCAACCTTTAGCCCTCGGCCCCGGCTGCAGGCCGCTCTGATTCCCTGCGACAACCTGCAGAGGACCTGCGGTGATCCCCCCCACCTCAGGGGTCAGCCCGGCCGGCCAGGATCTATTTTAGTGAAAACACACAGTTCAGACAAGAGAGCCTCACCTCCTGCGCGGCGGATTACTGGAGTTCACAGCGATCTGATTGCAGTCAGGCTTTGAAGTACAGAGGTTATCGTTCATTCCTGCCACGTCTGTTGTTGTTTCTTTTAACGCCGTGATTAAAGGAATACGCCGAGATTGGTCAACTTACCTGGGGAGAGATAAGTGTGTGTGCGCCGTTATCATCAGCTGCGTGTCCCTTTTAGATTAATGGCCCTGCTGCTCCATGGTAACGCTGTGTGAGAAGCTATGTTTAGCGGCAATGAATCACTAGTATTATCTCAGCTTTATGTGGCCAGTGCTTAATTTTATAATGACGTATTTATATATAATTGCACAGTCTGACTTGCATGTTTTTTTTTATTTTATCAGTCGCACAGCTGATAACAACTTACAATCTAGGCTGATTATCTATAAATATTATCATTTAATAACATTTTTTGAGCAATTAATGGGGTTTATATTTGGTGAAGGAAGCTAGTATCAGAGATTGGTGTTGAATATTTCAGAAGTCTCTCCTGATATGTGGTTTATATTTTGTTGATGCAGGTTAAAGCCACTATGTGCAGGATTTGAACATGTCTGACTTTGCTGCCCCCTGCTCTGAGTACATGGTATTACAATCTATTGGTTATGTTTAGGCACAAAAACCACTTGGTTAGGGCGAGGAAAACATGCTGCTTTAGCTTAACATCGACACAAACGTGTATGGAGATGTTTCACCTGTTTTTTATCCAGTGGTTTCAAACTTACAAATGTTGAAACACAGTCTTGAACTGTGGTCACTGGCTGGGCACCATCCCATCCACCTTCCAGTATGGAAGTCAGATCATAAAACATGCAGAACATTATCAGCCAACATTTTATTCTGGCGACAGAATAGAATCAGCTCTCTACCAGAGACATACACTTCTTTGCTTTCTTGCAAAAAGATAAATGGGAAGACCGATCGAGTGAATAGTAAACAAACAAACTGACCTCAAAGGACAACACACTTTCATACTGTTTTACTTTGTTTATATTTGGCGGACCCTGCCACCTTTCTAGCTTCAAACAGTGTTCTGGGGAACTTATTTTCCTCTGAGAATGGCTTTTTATTCAGTTGTGGAAAAAAAATACATATTTCTGATTTGTATTATTACCTCATTAATACTGAGTTTGAATTTCTTCTCCAGAACTACATCGTGCGCCTTTAAGTAAGTAAGTAATGTATTACCATGTTCTCGTCACTTGAAGTCATGTGTAGAATATGAATATCTACCACTTTGGTTTCCCCCTGTGTTAATATTTAAAAGCACAGTGGCACACAGTAATGCACACTGCTGGCCTCCATCCCTCAGACATCCGGAGGGAGCTCATGGAGCTGCTGCTCTCTCAAACTAAAAAGGAGCCAGCTGAAGTGGTTTCGGGCATCTGATTAGGATGCCTCCCGGGTGCCTCCCTTTGCATGTCCGACTGGGAGGAGAGGCCGGTATAAGACCCAGAACTCGCTTGAGGGATAACATATCTCACCTGGAATGGGAAAGCCTGAGGACGTTATGAACACCGCGCCGAGCCTGCTGCCAGCACGACCCGACCCCAGATAAGCAGCAGAAAATAAACGGATGGGTGGATAGTCGAAGAAATATCTCACTGTTTTCAGCTATGAACGGCACTCTAACACTAAAAAAAAAAGAGCATTTTATCCTTATTTTGACGTTGCTAGCGACCTTTAATCGGGCCTCATCTTTTATCACTTAACATTCAGTAAAGCGCCTGTTAAAAAGTTACCACCAGCAACAGGCGGCAGGTGAGTTTTATAGCCGATGCTCTCATCACTCGAGGGGCTTTCGCTGGCGAATCTTCCAAACCTGTTGCGCTCCTCTGAGGGATCTGACCTCCTAGTCAGCTTCACTAAGTGCTGTGGAGCACATGAGCTGCCTGACTCAGACCTGTCAGGAAGTGTTGTGAAGAATGTTACTGGGAGCGAACAGTGTGAATTGATTGCCCTCTGGCTGCTGCCAAGCCGCCCTCGGCGTGCCATCCTCCGTCGAGTACGTGTGTGTTTCGGCCTGTCATGCACCCTGTATGCGGAGGTAAAGGGGGACATGGCTAATTAAACGGAGTAAAGGCTGTTGAAAGGGGCAGGACACTGCCAGCGCCAGAGGACTTTGACATCCATGTGTTCTTGTTTCGAGAGAGCGGGGCAAGCGTGACGGAAGGAGGAGGCCCAGGTTGGAGCACCCCGCCTGGCCGCCATAGCTCAGTCATGGGGCGAGGAGGGAGGAGGAGGTGGTAAACGGTAATGGAGGAGGGTAGTGTTAATATTAACTGCAATTCCAGACCTTCTCCTGCCAGTCGTTCTCTCTTTTTTTTCCCCCCCTCCTCAGCTCTCCAGTCAGTAGAGAGCTCTAAACCCCAACACCCTATCCGACCGCTCTACACACACATACACACATTCCAGGAGAAAGGGATGGGAGCGTGACAATCGGGAAACAACGGCTGTTAGTTACAGAAAATGCATTACGGCGTGAGCCCGGGCAGCAGAGCGGAGGAGAGGAAGTGGTGGGATTACGGCGGGCTTGGACGGGGAGAGCGCAAGGGGCCGTTTCCCCCCCCCCCATTCTCTGTAGTAAACTGTCCAGATTTACAAGGTCTCCGGGGGACGCGGGTACCCCATCCTCGTCCCGTCAAAACCCTCGACAGCTCCTGATTTAAAAATAATCCTAAATCAGGGCATGACAGTTGTCAGCAGGGCACAAGGAGGTCAGAGGAGCCATCGACCGAGGAGGGAAAGGAAAATCGAATAAGGTGACTGTGTTTGTCAGATAAGATACAAACTTGGTGCTCTCTCTGTATTTAAAAGATCCAATCTGTAATTGCTGCTAAGTGTCCCATTACCGGTGTAAACATGGTGCTTTGGGGCATAAATGACACTTTTCCTACACTTACATTGATTTTCTGAGGTATGAATCTAATAGCTTGTGTGCGAGCGACAAGTTTTGTTTACTCGGAGGCTGTGAAGTCGATGTAACAACATCTTTGTTATCCTCCTTATTTTCTGAATTAATAGGTGTACCTGATTTGTCTTGTGCATCACCGATGAAGCTAATTATGCCGTTTTGATAAGTGTTTGGCTGAATGCAAAAGTAAATGCAGACTTCTTCCTCCTGAGTTTATATTTTCAAGTGCGTACAAGTGTGTTCGTGGCCTCTCCTTCTGCACAATAGCAACATGACCACATTCAAACGTAGGTGTTTCCCAACCCGTCGGTCGGGATCCCTCAGGGAGAGAGTCACAGTTGCACAGTTTTCTGGAGGGATTATAACTGACATTTCTTTTAACACCTGTAAATAAGTGGTTTAGATAATCCACAGACTCATGTAGGAAATATTTTTCCTCTCTTTTCTAGCTGAGCAAGTTAGTCACCCAAATGGACCTTGGTTAACTTGACTGTTTCATGTTAAATTTTAATGTGCTCGGTTTGTCTTTGTTGAAAAGAAAAACAGGGTAACAAGATGGTTAGATGAGGATCCTGGGGAACCTCTACAAGTCCTGACCACGTTGGATTAGGCTGTGTGGTCAACCATCAGCTGGACATGAACACCATCACCAAAGACCCCTACGTTTGCTCAAAGGTAACATTACAAGGTAAAGTCACATTATATTGCTGCAAAGATCCTCATGGATACATCACATCGTACATAGACACATCTGAGGTTAGCTAATGTTAGCAAAACACTTGCCAACTGGTTATTGAACGTATAACAGTTATCACCATGGTGCCGACAGTGCAGGAGCATTGTTGTTCATTCAGAACCGATGAACACCATGAATATATCCTTCCATTGCGTACTGTAGCCCTTGTTGTCGGCTTCTTGAAGCTATATTTGCCCAACAAACACTGTGTCGCCAGTGTCAGTATGTTTCATATTGCTCACAACAATAATCTGTTGATTATCTTGAGTGAGCACATGAAGATTTCTGGAAAGACACATTGCTGTTGAAATGTATTTCGTCGGTGCTTTGAACACCACGAGCTGAGCGCCGTCTAGTTCCTTTATATTTGAGAGAAAAGATCTATATTCGTTCAACTGTCGGCTTGTTCACAGCAGTTGTTGTTTGGGCATCCGCCCAAACTTGTTTCCTGCCCGACACTTTGCTGAATCTCACTGATTTCTGGCACGGACGCCAAACAGTTATCAACGAGGGGGCGCAAGGTTTTCACGGGAGGGAACCCCTTTATACATCGGACCTTTTGTTAGCCGCCCATTGGCAATCTTATTTCCTAATGACACTTGATATTACAATGTAGAGTTAAAGTTGAGGCTCCAGTCCAGATGTGGAGCTTCTGCCGTGCAGTTGGCGCTAACAGTTGGCCGGGTTAGCTCGCTGTGTAGCGAGGGAGAGAAAATTGTTGATCACAGATCGAAGAAAGTTTCCTGGATTTGGAGGTTTTTGAGTCTGAAGGAGTGGATCCTCTCGCTACAGATAACTAGAGGACCCACTCATCCACCAGGATAACTCGAGTTTGAGTACCCTGCTCTCACAGATTCAGTTTAAGCCACTTCCTTGTGTCTGTTTTGCTAAACTCATTAAAATCGAAACACACTTCAGCGCTGAATTCCCGGCCCTCAGCAGGATACTCTTGTGAGTAGAGTGTTTCCATAACTGATAAAAATAAAAGCCAAAACAATAAAAAACAAAATAGGACCCATGCTGTAATAAATCATAATCACCCAAAATGAGGACGTGAGCCTGAAAAGTTTGAGAATCACTCCCTCTAAAAAAAAATATGGGGAAAACTTTCCCCATCAAGCTGCATGAAGCCTCCAGTCTCACACCGCCTCTCGTCTTCTACGCCTGACAGAGTGAACATATTTCTCCCCGCGGCCCTTATAGCAGTAAATAATAGCGTTTCACTATCTCCCCTCTCTCCCGTTCCAGCTACTGCTCCGCTGATGTATGTTTTTTACTGCGGCGGCGGCAGCGCCTCAAGCTGGATGCGCTCCGGCTGCCCGCCAGCTTCTCCTGTGATCACCGCGGGCCTCGGAAGACCGCTTCAACAGAAACAGGAAGCAGTTCATGGCACGGGTCGCGACCCCTCTCATTCAGCCCCATGAGTCAAGCCGGGCCCACCACGGCGAAACACAGGAAAGTTCCGGTCCCATCAACAAGGTGTGGAAGGATACTCAGGAAGGTGGAGGGCAAGGAGACTCCTCTCTCTCTCTCTCTCTCTCTCTCTCTCCATGCACATCTGTATGCATGTGTGTGTGAGTCAGGAGGAGCAGAGGTGCACATCTGTCGAGCAGTAGCCGTGTAACATTATTACACACACGGCCCGGAGAGGCACACCTAAACACAACCGCAGCTGCATCCAATACGAGGAGGAAACTACTGTGCGAGCTGCGATTGTACAAACAGCGAACACTCACGGGTCCCTGCGGATGGTCTGATCAGAGGCTTCCGGGCCCAGAACACAGTCTGTAGCTGCAGGGTGGATGTACTCAGGCAGGCGTGTAGTAAAAACAGACTCTCCCAAAAGGGTTTCGCAGAATCCACCGCCGTCTTGAAACTCGAATACAGATCACTGTCGGAAGCATTTTCTGATTTGCTGCACTCGTGCTTCATGTGAAGAGACGGCGTTCTCTGCGTTGTGAGGTGAAATGCTCCGTTGCAACCTGATGCGTTGTGATTAATTAATAGGAGCTAATTGGGGACATGCTGTAACGTCAGTAATGTGACTCAGACTAATGTAACTTACCCTAACGCGACACCGTACAAGCAGAAACGTTGGTAATATGACTCAATGCCACTGAAGTCCCAAGATCCCTGGAGCGACCCGTCATGACTGGACTTGTCCCGACTTGTCTGGAGGTTGGGAAAACAAAAACACGAGCTGTGGATGGATGATGGTTTTAAATCTGAGTTACAACAACCTGTCTCATCTGTTTGCTTTAAAGATGTTATGACCTGACGTCCAGACATACATGAGCGTATTTGTGCCACACCAGAGAAAGAAGAAAGAATCAGTATTATGTTTAAAACGTATAAATTATATATATATATATTTTTAGCATTATCACATCTAACAATTTTTCACATTATAGCTTGATGATATAGTGAAAAATATGTTGTTAAAATGTGAAATGTTTAATGTTAAAACAATAAATGATCACATTTCAGGTTATAACGTGATTTGTTATTAAATGTTTCGTGTTGTAACATGAATGTAAAAATAAAAATGAAATAAATAAAACGTGAAAATACCCTGTTACATCAACAACTTTGTCACGTTGTGTTGTGACAACTTAAACCAGGGTTTCTCAATTCCAGTATTCAAATGAGTGGCTCGTTATCAGGCCACTGCAGAGCTTGATGATGAGCTGATCATTTGAATCAGGTGTGGTGGAGGAGGGACACATCTAAAACAGTCCTCGAGGACTGGGATTGAGAAACCCTGACCTAAAACTGATATAACGTGACATGTTTCTCGCTATAACGTGATAGAAAAATGTTGATATATCTTGTTATAATGTAAAATGTTTCATGTTATCCCAATAAACGATCATGTTAAAACATATAATGTGATCATGTACAAATATCCCGTTAACACATGAAAATATCTCAATGTGAACTGTTTTATTCACGTTTGTTGTAACGTAAAACATTTCACATTATAACAAGTTTCTTGTTATGAAAACACAAGTTATTACATTAAATGTGACATAACATGTTTAAACATTATATTGAAATTAACAGAATGATAAATTAGCACATTGTCATGTGAAACAGTTCACATTAGAACACATACATACTCAGTTATTACTTTGAAACATGAAACAGAAACAGGTTATGACATAACATTAAACATTAAACATAATGTGAAGTTTAACAGCATATTGTAATATCAAGAAACATTGTTTTTATATTGAAATAATATGACATTAATCCTTTTTCCCTTTTTCTAACTGTGGATTATTGACACCAAAAGCTGAAAATACTGGACACAGTGTCTATTTTACTTAATTAAGCAACACAATCGATGATATTTTGAAAAATAGGACTCTGCTGGACGTGTAAAAAGAGAGAAAACTTTCTGTTTATAGGACAAAGAAACAGAGAATTGAGTGCACAGATGAGTCATTATCTTGGCTGACAAACTGTTCTCAGCGAAAAGCTTCGCACGCTGCCAATTTCTGATGTTTATGGAGAGCGGACAACATTTACAGTCTGTAATGGAAGCGGTCGAAAATGTGGGAGAGCACCACTTAAATCAAAAACGCACACAAAGAAAAATGTAACTCCGAGTTAATGTTCGAGGGATTATAAGAGAAAGCTACTTAGCCGCGGGAACAACACGGTGAAGTCTGGGTACTTTCACTCTATCAGCCCACCAAAATAAAGCCACTCGCTGAGTTGTGTGCGAGGTTTTGTTGCCAGAGCTTCGGGGCTTTTTGGCCAAAGCATGGAGCTGATGTCATGGGAGCTCTGTTCATGTTCATGTTCGACCACATCTGATATTTCACTTTAATGGACGGGTGTTAATGGCGTCGGGGAAGGCCGCAGGAACATGGGAGAGAGAGAGAGAGGGAGAGATTATTTGGCTGAAAAAGACGTAGCTGTATTTCTTTTCCTACCTCCGTCCAAGTAAATCCCCAGGAGCCTATAGGTTTCTGTCTCGATAGCTTCCATCAGCCGCCGACGTTATTGCCTCTGTTCTGATTTCAACCTCTCGGATAATCTATACTTAATAGCTTCCTCTCTGAGACTGAATTATTCAGCCTACCCAGACATCTCTAACCTCTGGCGGGTTTTGTAGTGTCCCAGATAAAATTGTGATATCAGTACTAAGCAGCGAGGCCGTTCCGCACGTGATGTGAATAAAGCCTCAGAGCTCGTTGGCTCTTTAAAGCAGCCGCGGCCTCTGTACCAGTTAGCTGCACTCATCAATTAGCTTTTTTATTTTCAGTAAATGTTCTACATTGGTCTACGGAGCTTCTCTCTTTCATTTAATTGTTTTTGCTTGCTTTACAGATACACAACTCCTAATGAATGCCGATGTTGCTCCATGTCTGCTGGATGTAGCTACAGGAAGGTAACTGACCTATAGCTAAGCCTTGCTAATGCTAACGTTACGCCGTAAGCGTCCAGTACTCACAAAGCATGTATGCAATTTCCAATATCAACTGGGACAGAATAACAACTGAAAGTTCTTAAATAATATTTTTTTAAATAACGGATCCTTGATGAAGGGCAGAAGTGGACTAATGCTCAATTTTCCCGCCAAAATTACAACTGTCCATGTTAGATTTCATCAGCTGTAGCTAGTCAATAAAGCTAATGTTAGCTCTGTGCATTGGATGAAAACAGTATTTCCAGGAAACATTTTAATGGTTCCCACTAATTCATATTGAAAGATGTTGGCAGATGTTCGGTTCTGTCACCATGAAACTAGTGTGAGGTGACCAACGTGGACATCATTTCTAAATTATTGTGTGTAAAATTTAAGCATCACGTCCCAATGGGTTTGGATCGGGTATCCATGCTTTCACAAGCCTCCAGGAGGAGCTCCATGCTTTGAGGCTCAACTTTCGTAGTGGCCAAACCGTGTAACTACAACGTCACTTGATGCACTGGTGCCCAAAAATAGTTTTTTCACATTGTGAAAGAAGCAGCTGTGAAACAGTGGAAAGTCAAGAAGAGCTGCAAGATTAAATCAGTTAATGTGTATTCAAGTTAGCCGGGTGCTAAACCGGAAGTTAGCTTGATCGGCGAGAGACACGTAAGATCTGGGTAATTTTATAGTCGATTCATTTTGGCTTCAAAACGCCACAAAGTAGCTTTCTTAGGAATGAATGGAGCTCCGCCTCCAACGCTGTGTCCAGATCTTAATGTAACATCTGTGATGCTTTACTGTAAACTGGCGAGCAAAGGTATGCTAACGATTGCAGCGTATGTTAAAGCAGATAAACACACTGTTTAAACTATTTCTTTTTTACACTTTTGCTCTTGTTTCTGTGGTTTTGAGAGCCGCTCCAACAGATTAATGCACACTATTGGTTATGTCTTGTAATAACCATTGACATATCAATGTTTAAAGCTTGTTCCCCAGTCCCTAAATGGCCAAAAGTAATTTAGCTTTAAGGGTTTTTTGTAGCTTCAAGTGAGTTTCGTGAAAAATTACTGTCTTTTTTTGTCCATAAGTTTTATTTCATCATCTGTAATTCTACCCTCTCTCTGCTTTTACGGTGATACGAATCGTCTTTTTTAACAAATGAGCCGGCTTTTCCTCCTGTTGAATTCATCCCCTGGCAGTTCTGGTATGTGTCCTTTTTCTGCCAGCTGTTTTCTTTTCCTGAGGTAAATCTCTATAAATCAATGGAAGTTAATCTGCTGAGAAGATTGTGTGCTCGCTCGGGCTGTGGGGGCACTCCATCTCCATTGGTTACAGAGCATCCATCAAGTCCTCAATGAAGGCTCAGCGGAGCAGTGACATCCCGATCCCCTCTAACCCCATCACCCCCAAACCCACCACCCCCCCCAAAAGAAAACCCTCCTCGCGATGCTTCATATTCCTCTCAGGATAATGAGGTTGTAAAGATCGATTTTATCCGGAGGAGACGAGGCGAGATCACCTAAAGAAGTGTATCGTATCAGTTGTTATCTGCTAGTTAAGTCTCGCACTCTGCATCCGCTTCTTCTTTATCGCGATGTCCTTTTCGGCCCGGCCGAGAAACAATTCCTCCTCCGGCGTTTGTCTCAAGGGCGGCGGTGTCTCCCGGCATCGGAAAGTCGATCTGATTACCCTGTCATTCATCATGTAACTTTAACTCCGGGGGCACAGTGAAGTGAAGTGAAGACTTCTTCCCGGTGATATAATGCCGGGCCTGCACGGGTGCAAATCATCTTTCGCACTCGCTGCAAAAGGGGGAAGATTGAAATTCCACACATTCTGTCCAGGAGTGTCTCTGCGGATGTGTCTCACCTGGCACAATGGCTTCAATAACTCATGCACGCACACACTTTTTATATGCAGAGAACCGAATGACTAAAATGGAGGAGTTTCACTGTGTGTGTGAGGAAACTTCTGAGAGGTAGAAGGGAGAATTGTGACCCTTGTGGCGACCAAAGTAATTTCAGAGGACAAACAGGAGAGCAGATAGACAGAAGAAGAGTGAGAGCTCACCGTAGGTTTCCTTGGTTTGAACCCCGGATGACCCTGTTGTGTTTACCCAGGTTGTCCTCTAACTCCTCCCTCTTTACCCACCATGCCAGACCTCCTTCCTTCGAATCTGTTGACCATTTCCCAGGTGAGGACCTTTGTTGACAGGGAAAATATTTCCTAAACAAGATGACAAATGCTGAAATAATAGAGCCAGGCCTTTGACGAGCAGATTACACCAACTACCAACCAGGTAGCTTGTTAGCTTACACTTCTGTATGCTGTGTCATCGGGGATGAAAAATAGATTGTGTAGCATCTCTTGAGCTAAATGGGGTGTAATGCCAGGTAGCCAAGCAACATTTATATAAAATAACACATATAAAACAATGCTTTCAAACAGTTTTGACAGAGAAAGAGAAAAAAAGATTGTGTGTTTGGTATAAATCCAATGCAACGGTCTGAATTTACTCACCTTCCTTTGTCTCGAGTGCCTCTTCTCAGTGTCTCTCTCCGCTATGTTAAGAGAGAGCTACAGTAGCTAATGTAAGTTTAGAAATGGAGCCTATATTATGCAATTTGGTCCCGTCACCAGTTACGCCTGAGAAAATGAAGGCTGAGTCACTTTGGAGATGTGATTTGCTTTCATGTCTTCATTAATGAATAAACTAAAACTAAATCTAGCTAAGTGACTCAGGCAGAGATGTTTTTAATTTGATTCATGTGATTTTTAGCCTTGGTCGCCGACTTCCTTCCTCACTCTCTGACTCTTGTCCGTAAGTTATAGTGACAAATTATGGTTTTTCTCTGGGTTTGAACATTGGTGGAAACATTTGGGATGAAGTAAGAACACAACTCAACAAAACATACAATGCAGGTGAGGCTGTTTTTTAGAGATATTGATGCAGAAACATTTATTTTCATGTAAAAACTGGGATTATTAGTACATGCATGGCTATGAGCCAACCTAAACTGTACTACATGAATATTTTGTGATGTTACACGTAGCATTTATTAGATGTTTTATGATTAGAATATGTCAGACATCGATGTTGTTCTGGGATAATTGTGTTTGAAAAACTGATGCTTTCTCTTTTACACACAGAGCTGCATTTCTTCTTTTTCAGTATTCTTCAAAACTGGTCTTTCATTTCATTTGCCTTCAATAGTCAAGAAACTGCTTCATCATCAAACATATTTTTGACAGTGTGCTGCGTTTTCCGGGCCACAGCGGGTTTGTGGTGCTGCTGGTGGGATCGGTGTGTGTGCTCACACAGACTCAGCTGCTGTGTGAAGCTCTTCCCCCGGGTTTGGGGAGGCTGTTTTTGAAAGCAGGTCAGCGGGGACCACACGGGGAGAGGGAATCAAGGAAAACATGTCCGACAAACACAACCAACAACTACTGACGTCGCCTTTCATCTGCCTCAAACCAATACGGAGACAGAAGGAAGGGAAAAGCTCTGGAATCAGCGTGTCTGCCGAATCTGTTTCACAGGATTTAGTTCAGACTATAAGGATGAATTCAGGGTGCTAAGTAAAGACATGCATTCCTTTGTCAAGCACCGCTCAGAGTGGGTCAAGCGGGTCAGTGCTGGACAGGAAAAAAAAAAAAAAAAGAGGGAATCACTGGTCCAAGATGACTCCATTCCCTCCTATTGTTCATCACCCTGACCGTCTTTCTTTCCATCCGAGAAGCATGACTCAAAACTCAAACATCGCCCCCGGAGGAGCTCCTCACTCACAAAGAATGTCCAAATGAGCGCGAGGCTCTCAAACATCAGCGCTGCTCTCCTATAACAATGTCTGAAGCCCTCCGAAGGGGCGAGCGCACAGACTAAGCATGCGGGGGCTTGATTTTCAGCCAGCAGCGGAACTGGGGCTGGTGGGAAAACCGAAATAAACGTCTATTAGCAGTTTAAAGTTACAGTTTGGTGTTTTGATAATTTGACCGGGAGCCAGAGGAAGGTTTAGTTCTAATGGGCGCCGGAGCCGCGCTCCTGCGATGGGCCCCGGTATGGTGATTAGCTCGGGGGCTTACGGATGAAAACCCCGGGCGGCGCAGGGTTTCAGCTCCCCGCTGGCGTAAACTGTGGGTGGCGAGGAGATAAAACACGAGGCGGACTCTGGGTTGTTTACGCTGCCTGTTTGCGGTCTGCATCCACGCAGGGGCGTGTGGTCGCCCTTATGTCTCCTCCATGTAGCGGGGGGATGCTAAAAAACCTCCCACACAAAGACGGAGGCGTGATGACGCGGCTTTTGTTTACACTCGCGGCTGAAAAGTCCAGTTTAATGTCTGTGAAAAAGACGTTTTAAGCTCGTGGAAATGGATTCCCCAATGTGACACTCCACCTGGGGAGACGTGACGAAGTATTCTCTCCTTGGAGGTCCACGGTTAAGTATGGGGGGTCCCGCTCCACCTGTCCCCCTGCCCCGAGCACCCAGGGTCAGCCGGCAGAGAGGTGGTCCCGCCTGGCTCCATCCACACCACGGGCCCACCCTCATCAACGCTAAACAGTGTGAAACAACACATTAACCGGCGGCCTGTCCAAATGTCAGCCGGGACAAGTGCTCGCTTTAAAAAAAAAAAACGACCACCACACGTCCAGTTATCTAGCTGTGTGGTCCCCCAGACATGAAGACGTGTTGTTGACAGATTGTTCTGTTGGGTTGTTGTCCTAACCTGCGTTAAAAACGTCTGCCGAGCAACAACTGAGTCATCGACCCCGGGTAAAAATAAAGAGCCGTTACGACCGAGGGTCGGACGGGAATCTGTGTTGATGTTACAAAGCCTGCAGAATTTAATGAAGTGCTGACGTCTGCGGTATTTTTAGATACGTTCCTTTCTGTCGCTGCCATTTGTCCCAATGCTAAACAAACACTACAGGGGTTATACTATATATACATTATAATGCATGATCAGGTACCGCCACTGAAGCCACTGGACATTAAACTTAGATTTAGATTATCTATTTATATTTCGGTATTCAAACCCAGTCGGTTAGTCTTGGTGTTGTAAGAAAAGTCTAGCTAACGTAATTTCGTCGTATATTTCAGCAGCAAGCGGTTACGTTTTTCAGCCGTGTCCATTTGTTTGTCAGCAGGATTACATAAAAACTACCGAACGGAGGACAGAGGACACTCTAGACCCCGTTAACTTCTAGATAAAGGGACGGATCCAGGAATTTTCTCACTTTGTTTAACATTGTGAGTTTGTTTTTTCGACATTTCCGTTACATTTCTCAGGCAATAATTCACGGATCTTGACGAGAATTAAAAGGTTCCTGTCTCTAGTTTGTAATTTAATAACTTTACTCTATCCTGTGTGATTTGTTACTCCCCAACACTAAAAATCAGGGATTAAGACTCAATTAGAAGGAAATGACCTGATACTGGTGAGATCTTCTGGTGTCAACTCAAAATATTGAAGTGTTAGAAGTTTAGTTTGTTTGTGTTTCAACATGTAGAAATGTTGATCTGACGTTGAACTCGACTCAAAAGTACGTAATTACGCTTTCAAACATTTACATGACAGTACTGAAATACAAGCTTGAGGTACTTATACCTCACTTGAGTGCAATTTTATGCCACTTGACACTTTATAATTCATAGGGAAATATTTGACTTCTGCTGAATGCCATTACATTTATCTGACGGTTGTAGCTACTAGTTTCTTTACAGGTCAGGATTTCTACACTCAAACATTATAATCGTATAAAACATGATGTATTATAATAGATTAAACTAGCCAACAGTGTGCAGAATGGTCAAACTAAGCTCCACCTCTATAGTTATAATAGTACAATGATATTAATGTGATGATAGTTCAATATTCACAGAGGCCAGTTGTGCAAAATGAGCCCTCTTTAACTTTTGACAACTTTCTCCACTTCGACTTCTTTGCGTTACTTTTCATTTTTTTTTAATCGCCGTAGGCCGTTTTGGGGGAGGAAGCTAAAAAGGTCTTAATTAAAGCGTGGAGGCATAATTAAAGCACATTTTCTGTGCATAATTTACTAAGTCTGACCGCAGAAGCGATGTCGAGGAAAAGTGATGCAGGGGGCTGAATGTGAATGAAGTCAAAGATCGTTTAAAGCCACAGATAGTCGCCAACGGTGTTGACGTATCCATATTGACATAAGTTCGTCTTCCATTAAACTGTTGATACTCGGCTATCTCCGGCGCTACAAGTTCAATACCGCGGGGGATTGATATCGCGACACTTTGGTGGTATCGTGCAACCCAAGCCCTCACTACTGTTCCACACATAAATCTCACAGAGCGTGACTAACCCGGCGGTAACAGGAGCCGGGCCCGGCGCTCCCCGCGGACCCCGGGCCTGCATGTCAGCGTTTTAGACCCCGCCATAGGCTGCGAGGACCAGGCCCCAGAACCTCCCCGGGCCCCCGAGGACCCTGTGAAACCAAACAGTGAGGTCAGCTCTGGGCTCCCATCTCACAGCGAGGATTACACTCACACATAACACCGAGACCGCTGAGACTGCACACGGATTAAGTCATTAAGGGTAACCATCCCCTCGAACCCCGGCCAGGGACTTTCTCTGGAAAAAAGATATTCTCTTCTCACAGCAATTGATTTTCTATCTGTGAGCAGAGCTGGCAGGCATGTCTTGACCTTTTTTTTTTACTCTGGACGGGCAATTAATTTCTACAGCGGATTACGGCTCGTTATATTCTTCGTTAACCTTCCTTCCTCTGCGATAACGTCGTCTTTCCTCAGACAATGAAATAAAATAGCGGCAAAGTGCAGACGGATGCTCCCCTATCAATAATACTACACCCGTCGGACCGTTTCCCTGCATGCACCTGCACCGCTATTACACACACACAGTGAAACTCTAGCTCCAATAACTTCCACAACAGTAACACTAGATTTTTTATTGTATCAAACAGGTGGCGATGACCTTCAGGGCCCGATGGCATGCACGGGCGCCAGGCGCGGCGTCAGACTCGTGTGTTTGTGTCTGCTCTGCATGTGTGTGTGTGTGTGTGTGTGTGTACACGTGCACGCGTGGCACCTCGGACGGGACAGCTGATCCTCTGGTCTCGGCCCATTGTCACTGTGGGCACGTGAAGGAGCGCGAGCGACGACATCACGCCGCCCCTCCAGGATAGAAACGCTCACCACGCCACACACACACACACACACACACACACACACACACACACAGACAATCACCAATGCTCAATTACCGTCTGCCGTGTTTGGACAGTAACGGTAGTCCGGAGGGTCCTCGGGCGTGGAGAGCAAACCTGTTGAGAATAATTCACGCGAGTGTCAAAAGTGGGAATCTCGGGATTCTCTTACATTTTGTTGGGCCACACACGTTTTGTATTCACGCAGCCTTCGGCCCATTCGTCAACATTATAGGGATCAATTGTAAATCACGTTACATTTATTGCCTTCAGCCGAGTCGTATGATCATAAATATTGTCATGAGAAGACAATGGGGTGGCTGTTTATTGGGGTTCTTTTACATGATCCATGACAGCGTTGACTGATTCTATTAATCCTGATAAGCTCTGTTATCCATCACTGATTTCAAAAAGGATCATTAATCTTTAAAACGCTTTAATCTGGAAAACATTTTGTACATTGTCTGCATCATAAAGGGACATTTTTAGCCTCTGTTTCATTCAACATTCATTATCAACTGTCCAAATAAGACTTCCGTAACACTTACGTACGTACGTATAGATGTATGGAAAGTCTCACAATGCTCATGCTGAATGATGTTGATTTTGGATAATAATTCTTGATGGTTTATATCGGAATTGAAATTGAAATTTAATCCATTACCTGCTACCAACTTCCAGAATTTTAGCATTTTATAGCGTAAGCAGAGTTAAAATGTGTTGAAAAGAGGATCCTGCTCAACATCAGACAGTTTTCATGGTAAAAGCTCATACAACTTAAACTTAATAGACAACTTTACCAGGCAATTCAGATATAATCGGGTGTCTGACTCTTCTAAAGGTGCTATTTGTAAGAAAAGTTGAGTCTCAAAGTTTTGGGACCCGTCCTACAATCCCAACGCATCAGTTTCTGACGAGTCGATAATGAGACTCAAAAAACAACTTTTCTCACAAATAGGAAAGTAAAGTCAGCTTTTAACATTCATGGTGTAGTTACAGCACAATTTCTCGACCAGGACCCAGACATTTGTTTATTCCCCGGCAATATCTTTCTTGTCAGCCTATTTTCTTTCATATCAAGTAGCCGGCTCTCATAACAGAGCGATGCATCTCTTCAGAAAGTCGTCTCTTTGAAGAGCACTTTCATAAGTGAGTCATTTCGAGGGGAATGTAAAGAAAGTCTGGGAAAAGAAAATGAAAACGTCTTACGAAAGATGACTGATGATTCTAGATTTGTATTCTAAACAATTGGAGTTTGTTTGTAATGAACAAAATATCAGAGATGCTCTTTCAGTTCAGCCTTTATTACTGACTGTGCCCATTAAAGCAGCTTCAGCAGATCTGAAGCGGCGTCAAAAGAAGATCTATAATTAAAATAAGAAAGATGTGCTATTGATGACTGTGGCTGTGATGCGACGGCCGAACTGCACAATCACTTCACGGTGAAGTGAGCGGCTCTGAGTGTCCACTTCATTCATCACCCGTGTTCATTAGCTTCTGAATGACGCGGTGTAATGTTCCAACTCTTTCATAACACAAGAATGAAAATCAGGCCTGCAACTAATAAGAATGTGATAATTACTTTTCTAAATGAGTAGATCTTTGTACGCCACTAAATCTCATGAATTGAAGCTGGTGAAGCTTGAACGTGTGACTGATAATTAGATTTGATAACTTAAAGCGTCAGTCACAGTTATGGAAATATTGTCAGCTGACTAATTAAAGCCGCTACAAGAGCTTTCTTTTCGGTTGATTATGGCGACCCCTGTGGACAACAGCGGTATGAGCACCACAGCCGTCTTTTTCAGGGTCGATACCGATTATTAGACATCAAGGAGACTGAAAACTGATATTTGGGAGCGACATTCACCTGCAGTAACAATGAAACTCTTCACTCAACCAGTGGTGAAATTAACCGTATTGTTCTTAAGTACAATTTTGAGGTACTTTACTTGAGTATTTCCATTTTCTGCCACTTTATACTTCCTCTGCACTCCATTTATTTGATAAATTTAGCTACAAGTTAAGTTGCAGATTCAGATTATTCAGTGTTTAAAGGCTGTTGATTGTGACGTGTTGTGTGAGACGATGCTGCATCAGAGCATCCAAGAAGAACGTCATTCAATTTGTGTATTTTATTGTCAACCTGACTGAAAAATCACTGATACCGATTATTGAATTGTCTACCCGTAGTAAAGATCTTACACTTTTGTTTTGGAGGTGAGTGACATTTTTGTTAAACACAGATGTTTTGCAGGATTCACAGCAACGAGTTAATATATCTATGTGGGTATGTGAGATGAATAACTGTAATCTGATGATAGTGAAACAAAGAAAAGGTAATTTTAGTGCCGTACCACCAGACTACAGAGCAGCTTCTTTCCTCAGGCTGTGAGATCCCTCAATTCATCCTCAGCCATGAAATATAGTCTTGATTACTGGTTATCAAACACAGATAAGTTGGAAGAATCACCATATTTATCAAGTAAAAACAGCCAATCTTCTCGCTGATGGCCTCGTTTGCTCATGTAAGTCATGTAGAGGCATCAGCGTTAAATCTAGTTCTTCACAACTCGTTAAAAACTCGCTTAAAACCGAAATAGTCGTGTAGCGATCAAAAAGGACTCGCAGACGATTGAAGAAGTTCAGACGGGCTGAAACTCTCTCACAAAGCCCGTGTCTAATGATGTTGACTCTGGATGATACGCCTCCAGACGGAGGTTCGTATAAACTAATCAACAGGATAAAACGATGGTTTTGGGTGACGCAGGCTGAGCCAGACATGCCTGTGCTCTCCACCCACCGCGGCTTTATGGCTATCATGTTATTGCCTGCATCCAGCCAAAGCTTCAGTGGCCCTTGCTATCTGTTGTTTTAATGATAGACCCCCGTATAACCAATTATACAGCGCAGCAGTGCCCCTCTTCTCACTCGTCAACACTGACATTCATCAATATCCTATTAGTTTCTCTTGGAGCCGCGCACTTTATCCCCCCCCGCCTCCGAAAAAAAAAACCCTCTGCTGCTGTTGTTGTTATTCAAGAGTCCAATTTTCCTTGTAACAAAAACTCGCTTTGTTCTGGGCTCAGACACTTCAGGAAAAACTAATATTGGTGGATCATTGTCGCCGAGGTTGCCATGGCTACAGTCACACTTCCCGATGATTGGATCCAGTCTGTGTTATCGCTGGCTACATCCCCCCGACTCCCAGAGGCGGCGTGATATTAATGATAGCGATGTTCTGCCGTATCGTTTACAGGCTGCGGCATCAAAGCGATGCGGGCGGAATGAAAAGGAAAAAAAACCCACAGACGGCTTCTTCTTCTTTTGATTTGGATTCACTTTCACACTGCACTTTTGAGAGGCGCTTGTCACAACGCTCTCCCCCCCGCGACATGAGCCACTTGTCAGAAGGTACGTGGACAAGAGCTGGAGTGCGACGCTGAGGGCCAGACGGGGGGGCTCGAGGGGGTCAACGTCTCACCTCTCCAGGCCAGACGAGAGGTCTCCTATCGTCTGCTGGAGGGTCAAGGCCAGTGCCCTCTTTAAGTCCCGATCAGTGGCTCTTGTCTGGCGGGGCAGATAGTGATACAACGGCACACACAGACACCGAGAGGCAAATAGGCTAATCCATCACTCTCCTGAATGAGGACAGAATCAATCAGGAGGGACCTTCAGATCACTCCGAACTAAATCACCATCGGCTGTCAGGTGATAAGCCTGTTCTCAGCGCGGGCTCGCCGAAACAATGGCGAAAAAAAACAGGGGGGACGTGAACAGCTGGCAAAATCTGCTCTCCCTGCAGCCACGTCGCTGTTTCTTCCTCTTTTTCCTCAATAGTTATTATTCTTTGCATCCATTTGCAGGAACAACCCTTTAAGCCAGTCCATCAATACCAGCCCATTTGCAAAGGGGGCTATTGACATTGTCCGACCAGAGCCCGACGCTCTCATAATGCAATACTCTGAGGTCATCGAGAGTTAGCCGGCGAACGGGGCGAGTTAGCGAGCTCCCTCGCCCCGCTAATTGATGCACTTCAGCCGCTCGGCCTTTGAACTGAATCCCTGCGTCGTCTACCAGAGAGAAGGCAGATGCCATCAGCGTTGCCTCCCCTCTCTCGCCTTTGAAACCCAAACCCCCTGTCGAACCCGCCGCTCGGAGCACGAGTGACAGGGGCCGTCTGTTAGCGTAGCGCCAGAGACCGCCCCGCTCTGCTCGACCACCGTCGAGCCTGTAGCCTGAGAGCTCGGAGGGAGCCGGGCCAAAAAGATTAGCCGGAGATGCTATCATACTGGCACCGACTGTGATACTGGCTGCTCTTGACTGTCTCGGAGCTCGGTCGGGTCCGAGGAGGAGAGCCATTGTTTGTTCAGGACTATAGCCTGGGTTGGCTCCCCTCCAGCCCTGCGCAGGGAGGCTTGGAGGAGTTCGGTGCCAAAGCGCTTGTGCATATAGGCCTGAAGTTTCGCGACTCCATCTGATTAAAAAATAATACAAAAGCAATTACATTTGCACGAGTGGCACTCTCAAATCCTGCGGAAGTTCTGGCTTTGTTAAAGGATGAGTTCACCCCAAAATGAAAATGTAGTCATTGTCTTCTCAGCCTATGACAGTGGAGAGTACAAACATTTCTGCTGAACAACCTGGAGCTAGTAATACAACTTGACTCCACGCAGCTGTTCAGTGTTGTTCCAGCCTCTTGTTTTTGACATGATGTCATTTACAACCTCTTAAAAGCCCAGATCTTCACTCGAGCTGCTAAAGAAGGAAGAAGGAACTGCTAGAGATACGATAAAACTTGCTTTCTTAATGCTGTGCTTAGGTTTAGGCACAAAAAACACTTGGAAAGCTTTGGAAAACATCATTGTTGGCTTCAAATAACCTACCTGTTTTGTCACCGCACAAACGGCTGAAGATGGTCCACCTTCACCACCAACCAGCTGGAAATATCCCTCACATAGTCGAGCTGCGATCGCCCTCTCACCTTCACCTCCTGATCTGAAAGTCAGCCAATTAGCATATGAATGTGACGATGTGTGTGATTTTGGCTGAACTTCCTGATATTTGAAAGACTTGTATGCTTTAATTAATATATTAATATACTGGCAACTTTCCCAATTCCCAAATTCCCCTCCAGGCCTCAAAGTTCAGCAGCTCTTATTAACTTCACTGATCTCTTCTCTGTGGCGAGCTTATGTAAATGGAACGTCCGCTTCAATGTCATTGTCATAAAATCCACTTTCTGGTCGTAGTTTCTCGGCAGCTGTTTGGAAAAATAAGCCCGAGAAGAAGCAGGTAGTGAGCTTCAGTGGTCAAACGAGTGTGAAACAGAAATAGCAGCACAAGAGACATCTCATTAGAGGCCAAACTGATTGCAAAGTAATCTCCCGGTAAGTAGATGGATTTTGTAGGAGGAAGGGAGTCTTCTCGCTAAAGAAGATTATGTCGGCTAATAATTGCATGTACTGGTATGAAAACTGGGGTTATTTTTGGCTGGTGGTGAAGCTGGATCAGAGGCAGAGGAGGCTAACTGGAGAGGAGGAATGACTGCTCATTGTGACCACCCACCTGTTGTTGTCTCTCTCAAAGCCTTTTTTTTTTTTTTTTTTTTTAGTTATCTGCATTAAATTGCTTTTTTGCAGGCTTCTCCGACTCTTCAGCCCACTCACGCCTCAAACATTTGGCTGTCACTTTTAAAAAAAGAAGAAAATTCAACATGTCACTCAACCTGAATGATATAAACACAGCCCCTATAGTCTGATCTTAAACTACGTCAGTGTGATTTTGTTCATTCGCCGTGCGTCTGCTGTACAAAGTTAGCTTGCGCGATCCAAAATCTTCGCGTAAATTCTCGGATTATTTTGTTTCATCCGTGCATTCAGCTCACTGGTTTTCTTAGCTCTGTGTTCGACAGTAGCCTGGTTTACTCACAGAAGTCGAGGCTTGTACACTCTTAGAAATAAGGGTTCCAAAAGGGTTCTTCTACAAGGGCTGAGGTTCTACCTGGAACCATTTGCTTCTGAAAAACCCTTTCCCGAAGAAACGGTTCCAGTAAGAACCATTTTGATCCAGAGAACCCTTTTTTGGAGAAAGAGTTCTTCAGGGATTGTTGAAAGCATGGGTATAAGATCCTGTATGGGTTCTTTGTAGAACCTCTCATGGGGGGTTCTGGGTGGAACCGTACACACACAGTTGTAGGTATAACCCTTTATGTTGGGTTCTAGGTAGAACCCTCCACCTTTATAAAAGGTTCTACCTGGAGCCAGAAAGGGTTCTCCTATGAGGACAAGCCGAAGAACCTTATATGGTTCTACTTAGAACTTTTATTTCTAAGAGTGAGTGCTTACACACAGTGAGGTGACTACAGATTGACTTTATTTTGAATTTTGAATAATTAAAGAGGCTCTCTGGAACTTCTGTGTTGTGCGGGAAGCCAGTCGTTTATGTTAGTAGACTCCAAGTTAGCTGCTGTTGCTCTACGTTACGTTACGTTAACGTCACGTCCTTTAGACCGACGTAAAATCCGACATGAGTCCTTCACAAAGAAATCCACAGTCCAAGCTGGCTGCAACACATTGAGTTAATGAGCATTTAAGATCAAACCAGCAGTTACCAAAAGTAGCTATCAATCTTTGGAGCAGCAGCTCCAGTGAAAGGTCAGGTTGTCATGCAGCTTTAAAGGAAACTCTCTTTGCGACGATCGGATGCCCGTTGATCTGATGTTTCTCAGGGAACACTGTGAAAGTTGTAAAATATGAATATCAGTTTATCTCTCTTTAAGACAGCCGGTTTGAGAAATGTGGTCTATTAGCTACGATCAAACAGCAAACGCAGATGTTCTGTCACAAGATTATCACCTTCCGTGACGGGTCGGAGTGAATTATGATTCGCTTTGTTCGGATGATTTATAAAAATGTCTTTTTGTTGCTCTACAAGCAGAGAGGAAAAAGTGAAAGCATCAATAACGAGGCTGCATCCGGCGTAAATTTCCTCTCTCGTATCGACGTCTGATGAAATCCTGATGCAACGTTTGTTATTAGAGTCCTAACGTCTTGTCTCAGAATCCATAACTTTATTGAGATACGAGCGCTCATTTTCCACTCAGCCTCTCTTTACTGCCCGAGTCAGTGGACCGGGGACCCCGAAGGCCACAGGGTCGTGATCCCAGGTGAGGCATTGTCATCGGGCCCATGACCAGGGTACTTAACCCTTGATAGGCTAATTCATATCCCAGGTGTGGAGCCGGGTTATATACGGTGTGTCCGTCATGGTGATCAGAGTTTCCTCTAAAACGGCCCAATGAGTGTGCAGCCTTGTCTGAGGCAGTGGGGAGGTGGAGAGAGACGAGGTCCCACAGTTCATGTTCATTATCAGTTCTGTTGGGTGACCCCCATGTCAGCGCCGGTCCTAACCGGATCTCTCTTCTAACACTCGCTGAAAAGGAGGAAAATCACACGGACACCCCCTTGTGCGAGACAACACTGCAGGAAGGGATTTTTTTTTGTGTTTTTTCTTTTTCTTTTTTTCTCGCACTGTCTGGAAATCTGAGATGAGAAGAATTAAGTTAGCATTAACAATTCATTCCTGTGGGCTGGTGGACCCCCTGAACACCGGACAGCGAGATAATAATATTATTTGCTCTTTAATCTTTAATTCACCAGTGTGATTAATTCAAAGGAGAATGAACTGGGAATATATCCTGACATGTTTATGTATACTGTGGATGCCAAGATAAAATATTAACAAAAATACTGGATGAATTTGTTCTTCATTTGACAGAAAGATACAACCGGTACAGTTAAGTAAATCTGCAGCACACTACATGTGATCGTGTCTTTCTCATTTCGCTCCCAGCACCTGATCAATTATTCACTTATGTAATAATGTGGAGGAGACGCCGGCTGTCCCTACTGGGATCGTGTCCTACTTTAAAGCTCGGAATATTGCCAGAGTGCAGAAAAGCCATTTTTTAAAAAAAAACTTTTCTTCCTCATACATCCTCATGTGGCTGGAAGCAGGTTATGCAGGGAGACGGAGGAGAAATTCTACCCAACATAAAACGCTGTTGCACTTTAAGTACTTATTATTTTGTTATTTTCCATTCTTTAAATGTCAGGGAAGACGGTCTTTGGACCCCCAAGAACCCTGCTTTGGTTTCAAAATCCCTTTTTTTGAGGTCTCAAGGTTGGTAAGTATGATCAAACAGCCCTTTACAAGGTACAAGGCTACTTAATCATCATTATACATCACAGGGTTGCATAACAAAACTGAAGCAAATTCCTCCGTGCTACATAAATTACAGCAGATATATACAGTTATTATATACAAACACACATAAACATGTAGTGCATTATTTGAATTTGTGTCGGGGTAGTTGTAAACAGCAGCAATATGATGGTGATGATAATATGGTTGACTGCTGTTTAAGCACCAGGCATCAATGTTACAAACACAGAGTCCGCCTCTCCTTGTCGGGCTGCAGTCCTGGATGGCCTGCCGGTTGAGTGCATCAGCTAGATGTTGTGGTGGAGTCAGGTCTCTGTAGACACGACAGTCTCTGATTTCACATTGTTTGGCCGGCCTGTGTCCCATTTGTCCGTTTCCTTTCAATGCAACCGGACAATACTTCTTTCAGCGACACAGCCGCAAAAAAAAATCACAGTTGAAAAAACAAAAATGTTGCAAATTTGGAGGAGCTGTTGCAATATCCCCTATTGTACTGTTTTTTTTTTAAACAAAAGCTTTTCCCAACAACGTGTGTGCACAAAAATCGACGACCCTGTTGCGAAGGAAATATAGGAAAAGTTGCAGCAGTGTCTAAGTTAGTGTAGAACAGAGTGAGTAAGAATCATTTCCAGGAACCATAACAGCACAAATAATAGACATAAGATAAGAACAGAACTTGATGTAGTGAAGTTTTGCAATAATCCCCTCAGAGTCTTCAATATATGTCAGATTACATCATTATTCAATGGGACCTGGTTTCACAGAACGCTGTTGTCATGTGACCAAAGGCAAAAAACACAACAAATGTTCACAGTTTTATGCAAAAACCAACAAATAATAATAAACAGGCCATAACTCTCAGCAAAAAAAGTGTTTCTCAAAATGTCAAACTATTTGAAGAAGACTGCTTTTCAGTGTTTAGTGTCAGATCAACTGCAACACAATCTAAAGAGGCCTAAAGTCGTCAGATCGTTGTGTCAGCTCACGCTGGACGTATACACTCAGATTTCATCGTAAGCATTCAGACTTCAGACTTCAGACTGCAGAGCCCACAGCCTCCGAGCCTCTTCGGATTCTGGACAGATTTACACTTCCTGCAGTCCATCCCGACTCCGCCTCCTTCGCCTGAGAGGCCAGATCCTCCGGTCTGACTTTCCACCCGAGCTCTCCCATGATTCTCCCTGACAGCTGAGGCGTCAACCCCCTGACACTGACGGGAATTTATGGTCCGGTTCAGGATGCACAGTAGCCCTGGGGAGAAGAATACACGATCGGGGCACAGCAGGGACACGACTCCATTCATCTTGAAAAAAAAAAGTGTGCACTCGATTTCGGCTCAGCGATCGTGGCTAATTATCGCCTGAAGTCAGGCTTCATCTTAATATGTATTATATTTAAAACCCATTTGGAGCAACAGTTTATCTAATATAACTCTAATAATCGTTTATTCATTATCGTTTGTCGTTTTCCTCGGTTTGTTTGCATGAAAATGAGAAAGGTTCAGTGACTCTGAATGCAGCACTAGTTCTGTTTTGACTTCCCTGATGTCTGTGGGATGCAAACTCCATCTTACCTGACAAAGCGCTCTCTGAAACCAACACCTCCCACTCGAGGGAACTTAATGCACCGCGTTCGTAGGCGCCGGCACACCCACACTCTCCTCTGACTGCACATATCGTTTCTGCTGCACGACAAGCTCGAAAAACAGCGAACCAATAAGAAAAGTTATATTGTTTTTCACGAGCCAGTGCCCCTGAGAATACATCCTCTGCTTCTGAATGAAAAAAACAAAAACAAAGGACAACTCGTACATTTGCAATATTTGATGAAATACACCAGCCGACAACAGACTCCGA
This sequence comes from Lagodon rhomboides, assembly GCA_039737535.1. Taxonomy (NCBI): domain Eukaryota; kingdom Metazoa; phylum Chordata; class Actinopteri; order Spariformes; family Sparidae; genus Lagodon; species Lagodon rhomboides. Next base: position 6,001,360 of record CM077805.1, read on the forward strand.
GTGTTTTACCAGAGTACATTAGGTACTTTTAGAAGTTTTTCCCAGACACGGGGAATTGTGCATTAATAATGCAGGGACTCTGGTGTAACCGCTCCGAAAATGAAATATACTATACATCCATATTCTGTTCTCCTGCGTTAGCGGTGGGGAAACAGCTAAACGCACCTTCGGGGCTGGGAGTACGTCTGACTGCTAGAGATTAGTGTTCGTGTCTTGCATCTCGCATCGGGGGAACTTAAAGGCTCGACCCCATTTCCAGTTTTTAACTCTTACCCCTCAGAACAGAGGCAGGTTTGAAACATACGTCATCAGCTGCAGCGACCCGACATTTCCAACACGTCCTCTTCAGCTGTGGTGATTCTCTCTTGTGTTACTGTGGAAATCCTGTTATTATCACAATGCCATTTATAATCTAATGGAGGTATAGAAAAGAACGGATGCTCACAATTAGCTCACAACTTCTGCCTACGATTGTTTCATGCCTGTTGTAAAGAAAAGGACCATAATACTTTGAATGGACAGTTTGAAGTGTGGCTCTGAAAAAACGCTTTTCCGAAATGGATTTTTCATTTTTAAACTTGTGCTGACTGTCACAAAATCAATTGACAATTTCTGCCCATGTACACAAATTCTATATCCACTATTTCATGAATTGCAGTGATGCTGCGAGGCTGATTGATGTTGTGATACACAGAATAGGACCCAAACACAAGAGGGAAAGGAACAAAAAGCGAGCTTTGATAATAGCTGATAAGTCAATGAAATCTAAAATCCAAGAATGAGGCAGCAACACAAGGCAGGCAAAGGCAGAAATAATAAAGCCAGAGAAATCAAAAGCAAAACAAAGTACACAGAGACACAAAAGCCAGCAAAATACCACAGGAGATAGGAGAAACTAACAAAGGCTGATTAACTAAAAGGACACAGGTGAACACAGAAAAAGGGCATGAAATTAAGTAAAGTATGACGCACGAGGACAGAACTTCAAAATAAAACAAGAAATAACAAAACCACAAACTATGACAATTGACCAGATTCACAAATAAAGATGTCATCACTTTTTTTAAACCTTTACTTTGTTGTCTTAATCTGATCTGCTGACCACTGTGAAGCTCCAGTGGAGTGGTTGGGGCATCTCATTGGTGCTGCCTTTAGCTACCTGGAGGGATTTAAACCGACAACCCTCTGGTCACAAGCTCGCTTCTCTAATCTTTAGGCCACCAACTCCTTAAAGTTACAAAATCAAACGACTTCTCCTGTTATAATATATCTTTACACATTATTAAAAAATGTTACCCTCTCTTCTAACCTTGTGGCCACACAAGATACTCAAAATGTAAATTAAGCTTTCAGTTAAACCGACTGTTTCTTAATGAGTAAGACCAAATACAAACAAAGTGCCGAGCTCCTTAATTGATTATATTAGTGTTAATACGGGGCTTTATAGCGATGTGACTGTCACTGTGCCGCTGTGTTGTGGCACTGCAGCCTTTTCTCTGCCACCAGTGTGTTTTTGAAGTAATTATGATTCAGAGATAATGGGATTTTTCAGAGAGCCATGATACCTCTAATTGGAATTACTCCCAGGAGGCTGAAATGAATAGTTCTCCTCACCTGGCTGAGCTTAATAACAGCCCGTGTAATCTGACGTGAATGCAGCCCGACTCAAACATTACATTCAAGCGTGTCTCCGTGAGTTAGGTGACTTAAGAGGTACCATGTTGACTGGTAATAGTATTTCTGACACCCTGACAAATGTTGAAAAGCACCCGTGACTCTCAGCCTTTTCCACAACAACGTAACAGAAGCCGGGGAGCGAGGGAGGAGGGGGGAGCAGGGATATCCATAGGGTAAAAGTAAAACCCCGACCAGAACTGCAGCCATATACAAAAATAGGAAATCCTTCACATTCCCGCCTGTGAAGTTTCCAATTGTAGACCTTTCAAGGTTGCAGCAAAAATGCCAGGGGCTATATATCACCTCCTCGCAGGCTTTAATCTCTTTTATGAATCTGAGATGAATGAGCCAGGTTTCTATTTATAACAGCCCCCATGCATGCATGTTTCTCCGAGCGTGTTTTGACTCTGCACATTCCGATCCATCTATGTCGGGGTTTTCTACATGTTACAATCGGCCATACCATTCCCAGAGGCTAAAAACAGGCACAACACATCTCGACTCCATGGGATTATATGGCTTCAGTACATGAATGATACTCTCAGCGGGGTGTGACTGTTTAACCTGCTTACCGAGCATGTAGTTCTCATAGAAACTGTTCACACCGAGGCGTTCGTAAGCCGGGCAGCTCTTTATTATAAGGTACACAAAGAAGTGAGGAGTTACCAGGGAGCAAGCTGAGGAACGAATGGGGAACTACTAGTAATGACTCACATGTTTGTGTGTGTATGTGGTGTGAACATCATGAGTCAAATATTATTTTGAGATTCCTGCTGTCTCTGGTTTGTTATAAATCTATGAGCTCCCAAGAAAAACCTCTGTAGCTACTTGTTATAATCAGGGACAGTACAACTCAGGATTGTTTAGCTTTACTTGAGTGGGAACAAAAAGAGTAACTAATGATTAAGTAATTAGTTATTAATGTGTCGTTACTAGTTTGTGCCACTCAGCAGTTGGTCCATCGTTAATGAGGATCAACTCATGAAGACAGTGGTCAGATATTTATGAACTAATCATTACCTAATGATTCATTAATATAGTATCTCCCAGTCTGTTCTCCAGTAACTCATCATTATCTACTATATAGTCCTCGAATCACAGTTATTCAAGGAACACTCATATTATAGAGTAGTTCCAAATTCACTTTTCATTTGTTTCTAAGTAACATTTCTAAGTTTCATTTGTTTCTAAGTAACATTTGTTTCTAAGTAACAACTTACATTTTTGTGTACCTTAATTCAAAGTGTTACCATAAGTTGTAACAAATGTTTTGTAAATGGTTACTGATGCTTTATAGATAAGCAATAAACCATCAACAAGGAAACATGTCGTGTTGCCAGATTTTAAGAATTCCATTCGGCTGGCGTTATCCACCACTTTAATTCATCAGACTTAGATTAACTGATTTTTGGGTCCACCTTGAAAGAAAAGTAGATTTTTCGAGTCTCATTTCTCGTCCAACTCATCAAATCTGACGCCTCGGGATGCTTACGTTCTTATCTTTGAATGTAAAATGTGCTGTGTAAATGAACTTATCTGACTTGCCTTGACGAGGAGCCACTGTAAACAATCTGTAAACCCAATATTGACGTAGCTTTTATTAACTTTACGCGGCGCCTTGTTTGCAAACAGTTGATTATTTACACATTCAGCAGATATAGAACAACATTAGCACCCATTTGGAGTTGTGTTTGTGTCCACCTGATGAATGTAAAGCTCTGTTTTTTTGTCTCTACCAACCCCCTGAGAGAAATATCTGCCACTTCAGCTGCTAAATGCTTTTCTATGCCCACTTTATCTAGCTGCTGTTTGGTGCTGAGCAGGTAGTGTGAGGTTTTTTCTCCTGAAAATAGCTGCAAGCTAAGTCTGAAAGCAACACAGATGACAGCAGTGAACTTAAATGATAAAGTTGTGTCGGTTTAAACCAAAACAATGAACTCAAAGAAGCTAAAACACTCTATAGAGCTGAGGGTCACTGCAGAGTCAGCTGATAAATGTCTATTGATTAGTCACCAGGTCACTTCAAATGGTTTCTCCTCACAAGGCAAACTTTGTGAAGTGTTCTCGGCAAATTATGTTTTATTAGTTTTTATAATTAATTCCTGAAATGAGCTTCAGGGCGTTTTAATGAAAATGCATGTCCAAACAAATTATTGACGATTCTAACTGCAGAAAACACATTTAGAAACCGCAGCAAACTTACTGACCTTTTAAAGTATTTAATAATAAAACCGGTTGAATTATTCTGAGGTGAATAACAGGGTTTGTATCGCAAAAGTAAGGTGATTAAAAAGCAAATCTACGGTGGCCCTGAAGGTTTAAACACAACAACATTTCACAAAACACAACAGCACTTCAACATGTCTTTTCTGTCATGTTGTTGTGTTTTCTGTCATGTTCTTGTGTTTTCTGTCATGTTGTTGTGTTTTCTGTCATGTTGTGTTTTCTGAAATGTTGTGTTTTGTGAAATGTTGTGTTTCCTGAAATGTTGTTGCATATTCTGAAATGTTGTTCTGTTTTCCAAAATGTTGTATTTGAACCTTCAGGGCCACCATAACAAACAGTGTAAGAATACTGGAAATCTGGATAATATGAATGAAACGGAAAGAGAAGATAAATACGAACAGCTGACGGTCCAGAAATGCAAGATGATTGGAAATAAGGTAAAAACAGTGCAGTGGTAGTGATTTCTGTGGAGACGAAGGATACACATCAGACACAACTCGGCCATAAAAGGTTTATTCTTTCAAGTGTCATATTATTGATCTTAAAAAGCATTAACAAACCTATTAGATACAACTGTTAAAGTGTTTCCCTGACACCAATAACTCCATTTACATTGAGTTTTACCCTGTTTAACTGTGTAACAACGGCATTAGGGTCTTTCACTTTCTCTGTGACAGCTCTGGGAAATATCACCGCCGTTGCCATTTTGTCCGGATGCAGATATTTAAAGCACCTGTCATGAAACCTGAGGTGACATTTCAATAGCTTCTGGAGGCCTTAATGTACATGCGTTTCCTCCACAAAGTCACTAGGTTGTAAAGAGCCATTGAAAAAAAAAAAAAAAGAAAAAGATGCTTGATGCAGTGTGTGTGTGACAGCCAAAGTGTTGGATAGAGTTTCACATTCTATATATAAGCCTGGTGACTTGTGTCCCTGCTGCTCCGTTTAAATGCCAGAGCCCACACTGTCAAAACAGAGTGAGGGGCGCAACAATATGATGGACCTTTTCGAGACCAACACTTATCTTTTTAATGATTTGCGCTATTTGGAAGAAGGAGATCATGGACCACTACAGCACTTGGACATGTCGGGGGTGTCCCCTCTGTACAACGGCACTGACAGCCCGCTGTCTCCGGGCCAGGATAATGTTCCGTCCGAGACCGGGGGGGAGAGCAGCGGGGAGGAGCACGTCCTTGCGCCCCCGGGTCTCCGCGCGCACTGCGAGGGCCAGTGCCTCATGTGGGCCTGCAAGATCTGCAAGAGGAAGTCAGCGCCCACGGACCGACGCAAGGCCGCCACGCTCAGGGAGAGGAGGAGGCTCAAGAAGATCAACGAGGCCTTCGACGCGCTGAAGAGGAAGACCGTTCCCAATCCCAACCAGAGGCTACCCAAGGTGGAGATTTTACGCAGCGCCATCAGCTACATCGAGCGGCTACAGGAGCTGCTGCAGACGCTGGACGAGCAGGACAAGAACGGATCATCCCACAACTTCAACGACAAAGAGCACACTGTAAGCTGTCATATCATATTCAGTATGAGTGAGATGACTTCATAGTAAACTTTTTAAATTCCTACACGGACTTGTAACGCGTCTGTGGTGCGTTTAATGACCTTAAGATGTGTTTACTGCATGTTTATATCTCAGTGTCACTCTGATATGTTTATAACAGTTGTGAAATTCATTAACAATGTCACTGATGTTAATGTTGACAACTTTACAGCTTCCCCTGCGAAGAAATTAATGTGTTCTCCCAGGAATATTCATCTTTTTTTCTGATTTATTTGCTTTATTTGTGTCTCATAAAAGTTTGGCCTGTTTCTGTATTAGCCTTGATGAAATATACCTGTGTTTATCCATGGGGTGACCAATGCCAACATGTCTGAATAACATGTGACTTGTGTTTCTACAGGTGGCCAGTCATGAGTATCACTGGAAAAAGGCCTCAGAGAGCTGGTCGACCTCTGCTGACCATTCCACTGCAGCAATGACAAACCACAGAGAAGGTACATCTGTCAGACTTCATTTACAATCACTATTAACTGGATAAACACAGTCCTTCATATGAGAGGGGATTAGGGCCACTGTAAAAAAAAAAAAAAAAAAGCTCTGACTTTTTCCCCTCTGTCTTAAAGTCAAAAAAAAAAAAAAAAAGTCAGAATTTGGAGTTTAACATCAAAATTCTGAGAAAATTAGTCAGATTTCTGAGAAAAAATTCAGAAAAAAATTCAGAAGAGAATTTGGAGTTCAATGTCTAAATTCAGAGAAAAAAAAGTCAGAATTTGGAGTTTCACATCAGATTTCTGAGGGAAAAAAAAAAATCTGATTTCTGAGACAAAAATAGTTCTAAGAAAAAATGTCAGATTTTTTTGTTTAAAGTCTAAATTCAGAGGGAAAAAAACAGACTTCAGAGAGAAATGTTAGAATTTGGAGTTTTCTGACGAAATTCTGAGAAAAAAGAGTCAGAATTGGAGTTTATTGACAAATTTCAGAGAAAAAAAAAGTCTGATTTCAGAGGCAAAAACAGTTCAAGAAAAATTGTCAGATTTGTTTGTTTAAAGTCACAATTCAGAGGGAAAAAAACAGACTTCAGAGAGAAATGTTAGAATTTGGAGTTCTCTGATGAAATTCTGAAAAAATGTCAGAATTTTGGAGTTTATTGTCAAAATTCAGAGAAAAAAAAAAATCAGATTTCTCCAAAAAAAAAGTCCAATTTTGGAGTTTAATGTCAAAATTCAGAGAAAAAAAGTCAGAATTTGGAGTTTAATGTCAAAATTCAGAGGAAAAAAAGTCAGATTTGGGAGTTAAACATCAAAATTCAGAGAAAAAAAATCAGATTTCTGAGAAAAAAAAGTCCAAATTTGGAGTTTAACGTCAAAATTCAGAGGATAAAAGTCAGAATTTGGAGTTTCACATCAGATTTCTGAAAAAAAAAAAAAAAAAAAAAAATCAAATCTGATTTCTGAAGCAAAAAGTCTGATTTTTTTGTTTAAAGTCTAAATTCAGAGGAAAAAAAACAGAAATCAGAGAGAAATGTCAGAGTTTGGAGTTTAATGTCAAAATTTGGCGAAAAAAAAGTCAGATTTTTAAGTTAAATGTCAAAATTCAGAGAAAAAAAGTCAGATTTCTGAGAAAGAAAGTCCATATTTGGAGTTAAACGTCAAAATTCAGAGGAAAAAAGTCAGAATTTCGAGTTTCACATCAGATTTCTGAAAAAAAAAAGATTTCTGAGACAAAATGAGTTTTAAAAAGTTTTTGTTTAAAGTCTAAATTCAGAGAAAAAAGTCAGAATTTGGAGTTTAACATCAAAATTCAGAGAAAAAAAGTCAGATTTCTGAGAAGAAAAGTCAGATTTCTGAGAAAAAAGTCAAAATTCAGAAAAAAAGTCAGAATTTGGAGTTTAATGTCAAAATTCTGAGAAAATAAAGTCAGATTTCTGAGAAAACAAGTCAGAATTTGGAGTTTAATGTCAAGATTCAGAGAAAAAAGTCAGATTTCTGAGAAAAAAAAAATCTGAATTTGGACTTTAACGTCAAATTTCACAGAAAAAAAGTCAGATTTATTAGGCAAAAGGTCAGAATTTTTGGAGTTTAATGTCAAAATTCTAAGAAAAAAAGTTTGAATCTTGAGACAAAAGACAGAATTTTGAGAAAAATATAACTCCAAGGTATTTTTTACAGTGGCTCTTATCCTGTTCTGTATCTTTCTTTTCAGGAACAAGTGAATCTTCGGCGTCCTCCAGCCTCCTCCGTCTATCGTCCATCGTGAACAGCATCAACAACGACGAGAAAATCAACTTCGGCAGGGACGCCTCAGAAAACTAAAACATTTGAACAAGACCTTGACAAGAAAACAATTGTTAAATTTAACATTTTCCATTGCTTTTCTCTAAATTATTTCCACTATTCAGCCAATTCTGGCTTCTGTTTGTTTATGTAGCCTTCGTTTTTACAGCAGGAGCGAGAGATTGTACATATTTTATAAGAATGTGATGTTTAGATTTATTTATTTTATATTCAGATGCACACAAACTCTCTGGGGAAGATGATATTTTATTTAAGTATTTGTACATAACTGACCAAGAGAATAAATTGCGACATTTGCAATACTCTAAACCGCTGTGTTCCTCATTCTTTAAAGGCTGGAAGAGTCTCACAAACAGAGGCAGTGCAACATCATACCACATGTATGTTGTTCTGACTTGATACCACAAGAAAGAAATGTCAGAATTTTTTTAAAAAATGTCAGAATTTTTTGGAAAGATTTCATAACTTTTAGAAGAAAATGTCAGAACTTTTTGAAAAAAATGTCAGAACTTTTAGAAAAAATGTTTTTAGGAAAAATTTCAGAAAATTGAGTTTAAAGTTCTCTCCTCTCCTCTCCTCTCCTCTCGCTTACAATCAGTCAATAAATGAATTACATTAAAACAACAGAAATTCGTATGGAAGAGGATTAGGGCCACTGTACAAATGTTTTAGCTCAGACTCTTTTTTTCTTATTCTTAAGAAGTCAGTAGTCTGAGAAAAAAGTCATAAATTAAAAAATAAATGTCAAAATTCTTTGGAAAGATTTCAGAACTTTTAGAAAATAATTCAGATCTTTTTAGGACAAAATACTAAGTTTTAGAAAAAATGTCGTAAGTTTAAGAAAAAATGTCAGAACTTTTAGAAAAAAATTCAGATTTTTTAGAATTGGATGAAGCCTGTGTACATGGGACACCTACTCTACCAACTGAGCTAAACAGCTCTGCAAAGTTTCAGAACTTTTAGAAATAAGTAAAACTTTTAGAAAAAATGTCAGAAATTTTATTTAAAAAAGTCAGAACTTTTAGAAAAAAAGTCAGAACTTTTAGAAAAAAAGTCAGAACTATAGAAAAACTGTGAGGATGAGTGACATGCAGCAAACAGCACCAGCTGGGACTTGAACCCAGGGCTGATAAAACCTCTGTATATGGGACACCCACTCTACCAACTGAGCTAAAGGGCATGGCAAATGCTTTGGAAAAAATGTCAGAACTTTTAGAAAAAAAATCAGAATTCCAAGAAAAAAGTACAAATTTTAAGAAAAAAATTCAGAATTTTTAGAAAAATCTCCAAACTTTAAGAAAAAATTTCAGAAGTTTTAGGAAAAAATATCAGAATCTTTAGAAAAAAATCCAAATTTTTAATGAGAGACACACAGCAAAGGGATTCAGGCTGGGACTTGAACCAAGGGTTGCTGCAGCAGCAAAGATGAAGCCTGTGTACATGGGACACCTACTCTACCAACTGAGCTAAACTGCAGTGCATATGCTTAGAAAGAAAAAAAAATTTCAGAACTTTTATAAAAAAGAAAAGTCAGAACTTTTAGGAAAAAAAGTCAGAACTTTTTTTTTTAAAAAGAAGTCAGAACTTTTAGAAAAAATGTCAGAACTATAGAAAAAATAGTGACATGCAGCAAAGGGTATCAGCTGGGACTCAAACCCAGGGCTGATAAAGCCTCTGTACATGGAACACCCACTCTACCAACTGAGCTAAGGGGTATAGCAAATACTTCAGAAAAAATGTCAGAACTTTTAGAAAAAAAAGTCAGAATCGTTTTTTTTTAATTCTTAAAAAGTCAGAATTTCAAGAAAAAAAGTACACATTTTAAGAAAAAAATTCTGAAATTTTTTGAAAAATATCAAAACTTTAAGAAAAAATTTCAGAAGTTTTAGGAAAAAATATCAGAATCTTTAGAAAAAAATCCAAATTTTTAATGAGAGACACACAGCAAAGGGATTCAGGCTGGGACTTGAACCAAGGGTTGCTGCAGCAGCAAAGATGAAGCCTGTGTACATGGGACACCTACTCTACCAACTGAGCTAAACTGCAGTGCAAAAACTCAGAACTTTTAGAAATAAGTAAAAACTTTTAGAAAAAATTTCAGAACTTTTATAAAAAAGAAAAGTCAGAACTTTTAGGAAAAAAAGTCAGAACTTTTAGAAAAAATGTCAGAACTATAGAAAAAATATCAGGATGACTGACATGCAGCAAAGGGTATCAGCTGGGACTTGAACCCAGGGTTGATAAAGCCTCTGTACATGGGACACCCTCTCTACCAACTGAGCTTAAAGTGTATAGCAGACATTTTAGAAAAAATGTCAGAACTTTTAGAAAAAAAAGTCAGAATCGTTTTTTTTTTAATTCTTAAAAAGTCAGAATTTCAAGAAAAAAAGTACACATTTTAAGAAAAAAATTCTGAAATTTTTTGAAAAAAATGCAAAACTTTAAGAAAAAATTTCAGAAGTTTTAGGAAAAATCTTTAGAAAAAAATTCAAATTTTTAATGAGAGACACGCAGCAAAGGGCTCCATGATGGGACTTGAACGCAGGGCTGCTGCAGAGAGCATAAAGCCTGTGATATGGGACAAGTACTCTACCAACTGAGCTAAACAGCACTGCAAATTTTTAGAACTTTTGGAAAATAAGAACTTTTAGAAAAAAAAGTCAACTCTTTTTAAAAAAAAGTCAGAACTTTTTTTTTTATTAAAAAGTCAGAACTTTTAGAAAAAATGTCAGCACTATAGAAAAAAATGTCAGAACTTTGAAAAAATATCAGGATGAGAGAGGAGGAGTGACATGCAGCAAAGGGCAACAGGCTGGGACTGGAACCCAGGACTGATAAAGCCTCTGTACATGGGACAGCCAGCCTACCAACTGAGCTAAATGGCACAGCAAATTTTCAGAACTTTTAGAAAAAACTTAAGAACTTTTAGAAAAATGACAGAAATTTGGGGGGGAAATGACAGAAATTTGGGAAAAAATTAAGATTTTTTGGGAAAAAATTAAGATTTTTTGGGAAAAAAATTCAAAACTTTTGGAAAAACTTTCAGAACTTTTAGAAAAAATGTCAGAATTTTTAGAAAAAATGTCAGAACTTTTAAAAAAAAATGTCAGAATTTTTAGAAAAAATGTCAGAACTATAGAAAAAGAACTTTTTTGGCCTTTATTGACAGGACAGGATGAGATTGTGGGGGAGTGACACGCAGCAAAGCGCCCCAGGCCAGGACTGGAACCCAGGGACGCTGCAGTGAAGACAAAGCCTCTGTACATGGCACGCCCACTCTACCAACTGAGCTAAAAGGAGCCCCAAAATTTCAGAACTATTAGAATTAAGTTAGAATTTTTTGAAAAAATGTCCAAATTTTTTGGTAAAAATTTCAGAAGTTTTGGAAAAAAGTCAGAACTTTTAGAAAAAAATGTCAGAACTTAAGAAAAAATTTCAGAATTTTTGGGAAAAAATTTCAGAATTTTTGGGAAAAAATTTCAGAATTTTTGGGAAAAAATTTCAGAATTTTTGGGAAAAAATTCAGAACTTTTAGAAAGAATTTCAGAAAATTGACTTTAAAATCCTCTCCTCTCCTCTCCTCTCTTCTCCCCTCCTCTGCTGTCACACTAGTGACATGGAAACTTGTGCAACAGGCTTGAGTGCAAAGCCCACAGGAATGATGAAGTATAATTAGGACTTAATTCATCATCACTTGTTTCGTCATCACATAGAGCACAGAGCTATTAAAGCAGGTGACGTGATGCCAGCAGCACTCGAGTCTTGTTTGTCGTGAATTGAGAGGAGAGGGTGGTGTTTGTTGATGGTGTTGGGGTATGCTGGTCTCCCTCACAACACAAAGCCCTGCTTGACCTCTGGGACTCTGCCTCATCTCCCAGGCCTGCAAACACAAACACACAAACACATCGTTTCACCGTGCAACTTGTTCAGTCGGTTTGTGGTTCTGGCGACAGCACAGCCTTTGTAACCTCTTCTTATTTTAGACTACTGTTAAGAATCCCAGCTGATACAGGCACAAAGGAGCACTTAAAGCGATTCAATTTGCACCGCTGAGCTCTTTATATCTCCTGCCTGACTGTTATAGCTCGCACTGAGAGATGAGAATATGGGATGGATCTCAAAGGATTCTCTCAGCCTGCTGAAGTACGCACCCTCAATCAAAGACGGACTGAAGATGATGATGATCGATGACCTGTGATTTTTCATCACCGTCCGAACCAAATGATTTTGATGAGGCAGGAAGGCTCCAAACCGCACATGATTACAGTCTTCAACCCAGCCTGATGAAACAGAACCATCATTTGTCTGTCACGTTCACATTACATGTTTATGACCTGACTTTCAAAGCAGGAGGTGGTGGAGTTACAGGTGAGATGGCAGGCAAGCCAGTGACCGGAGTTCAAGACTGTGTTAAATGCTTGACAAACACGTCATGGAGTATTTTCTTGACATATTTGTCTTGGTACTTTTATTTATTTATTTATTTGACAGAGACAGTGCACAGCTTCTTAGCAGCCAGAGTTAGCTATAAGCTAATTTACATCTGTAGTCCCCGGGGCAGGAGACGGAGACAACATCTCTGTTAAGAACATTACAATACAGTAGAGACATAAACAGTTACAAGACAATTCATATTCACTATACGACGACATCAGCGACCACGGCAACAACGACAATAAGAGCCAGAATTGCAGTCAACAAACAATACGAGAGCTTGTTCCAGCACTGAGCTGAATTAAAAGCCGAGAGCACACAGTGATCCAGGGCTCTACTGGGGCTCTTTTCAACACAACTGTTCATATCTCTTACCAAATATCCTGTTGTCTGTAGACACCAGACAGAAACATGATACTCCCCAAACAGTAATGTGATTTTAATGGGCTCCTGCTCACTCGCTCCATCTGATCTGCACCACACACCCTCCACCTTAAATTAATATCTGTTTGGTAACAACATTCAATTATTTTCTCGACGTACCGTTTAAGGTACCTATTAGAGGAGTTGTATTAGCTGCAAAAACTCAACATCCAGCTGTGTTTTGAACCCTCCTGACTTGTTTTAAGCGCCCCACAAAGAAGCCCTCTCGGAGCCCCGACTCTCTCTCTTGTCTGACTTTACAGGGATTTCTGTGTTACTGATGACACCATATAATTCTCATTTGGCTGTGAAGTGCAGTGTTTTAAAAGTCAGAGCTGATGAAAGGCGAGCTGTTACAGGAGTGGTGGGGGGGATAAGCCTCGGGCCTGAATGCTCTGATTTATCCAGACTTTCCTTGAATATCCTGCGAGGAGAAGGATTCAGTGCTGGCTGTGCACCTTCTCTGCGCTCGGTGCCAAACAAATGGTGTTGCCACTCAAAATGTTGTTTTGTTTGACTGATTCTTGAGGGGAATGTAAAATGAACTTGGGGGAGAAAAACACTGAGCTTTGTTGTCTCCTTATTAAACACAAAGTTAGAGACACAAGTATTTTGCTGCGCTGTAAAAAGTTTCCAACAACAACTATTTTGTGTTAAAATATTATTTTGATAGAAGTAGAAAGTATCTAAAATCAAATGTTCTGAAGTGTCAAAAGTAACTTTTCGACAATAATATGCTCAAGTATAAAAAGCACACATAGAAGTAAATCCTACATATATTCAGTGATGGAATGTAACTAAGTACATTTACTCAAGTACTGCACTTTAACACAATTATGAGGTACTTGTACTCTACTTATATCCATTTTCTGCTACTTTACACTTCCACTCCTCCACATTTTGCAGGCAAATACTGTACTTTTTACTTCACTACATTTATTTGATAACTTAAGTTACTAGTTACTTTGCAGATTACATCAGAGATAAAGTAGCATTTATTAAAAGTAAGTTATTGTAAGTTTCTTTCCTAAAGTACTATTTGTATGGGTGACCTTTACTTTTACTTCAACTCAAGTATGACTTTAAGTACCTCTGATACACACATACAAATGGTACTTGAGTAAAAGTTTTAAAGTATTTGATATCAAACGTACTTAAGTATCAAAAGTATATTAAACATATATTTACATGTATGTATGTTCTGCATACTATAAGCCAACAGATTATTAGATTCCATGTTCAGCATTTTTTCTGATGATCAGAGTATTTTTTTTTTTAACCCTGAAAGTAACTTGTAACTAAAGTTATCAAACAAATGTAGAGTAGTAAAAAAATGTACAGCACTTTCCTCCAAAATGTAAAGGTGAGGAAGTTTAAAGAAAAAAAATGACAGTGATGGAATGTAACTAAGTAAATTTACTCAAGTACTGCAATTAAGAATACATTTAATTTGAGATACTTTCAATTTTAAATTATTAATGTTTGAAACTCAGCCTCATTAAATTTTAGTAACTAGGGACTAAAGTTATCAAAACATTTTTTTTTGTGTGAAGTGAGAAGTTAAATATTTGTCTCCAAAAAGTTTCCTCAAAAGTGTAGTTAAATAGAGTACTTAGTTACATTACATCAATGTCAGTAAAATGTAATATTAATGTACAATATTTCATTATAATCTGTTTGTCGATTCTGTTTTCTTTTATTATACTGATTCGTCAAAGTAACTTGAAACTAATTTTGTTAAATAAATGTAGTGGAGTAAAAAGACAACAGTACTTGAGTAAATGTTTTTCGTTACATGCATCACTGGTATCCTCACAGTGACATATTAAAGCAGAGTTGACTCTGGGCTGTGGTGGAGGTGATGTGTTGTGCAGGAATGCGGCTCCTCGTGATGAATCTTCTCTCGGTCAGGCTTCTTGTGTCGCAGCAGATTAAGTCAGAGCTCGAGGCCGTTTAGAAGAAATAAGGTTTTCAGACGTGAGCGAGGTGCACATAAAAAGATCACCTCCTGCCCCTCACTTAACTCTGTCTCTGACCCCTGAGAACAACAAAACAGCAAACTCGAGGGAGTTCCCAGGAGACCTGCGCGCAAAGACTGCGCCATTAACGCGCCCGCGCATCCCCGATGACACCATGTGCTGCGCCGATCTGACCGCAGCCTCGAGTATCTGTGGCTTGATTAGCAGGTTTTCTCATCGGGGACGTTGTTCTCAGCCCGGACGGCCTTTGATCCTCTCAGCAGCCACAGGCCGATGTCTTCTTCAGCTGTGCCTAATCCAAACTCCGACTGCAATTCAGAGGCAGCAGCGGTGTTTTCTTAGGTGCGCGCTGTTCCCAGAGAGAAGGGGGCTCCGCCAAACGTTTTGACACATTGTGAGAAATATCCGCATTGTATCCTTGTAAGCTGTCAACAGCGTCATTACCCTGCAGTCCGTCAGGGTCCGAGCTGCAGAAGCCTCTTTTACAGTGTGGAGGAGAGCAAATCTGCAAAAAGAGACAATTCAACATCTCTACTGACATGGAGAAAAGAATGAGTTTGGTATAAAATGTGTAAAACGTTTTGATATTGTTTGATTTTCACTGTGAAAACATGTTAAATGAATGCATTTTCAGTTGTTTATTCATTCCTTAAAAAAAAAGCAACAAAATCACACTGAGATTTCTACATTGGAAACATCTTTGCTTCAGACTCAAACAACTTTATTTTTATTAATCCCACCAGGAGCAATTTGAACAGCAAGAAAAGACCAACAGTGACCTGTAAAATATGCCAGAGAGCTCCGTGGAGTAATAAAAGAGTCTAAAAATAGAAAATGTCAACAAAAAGTTTGTTCAAGATGATAAAATCAATAAAAAAAATGTCTACAGAGCATTTAAAAGATGGATCACAGAGGGTGGAGAAACCCGTCCAGAGGAAACTAAAATACAGTTGCTTGATTGCAAGAAGAGGTCAAGTCCTCTTAAATAAAACCTCTGCACCATCGTGACCATCTGCTCCGCGCTGAACTGAAGCACTCGACTTGTGTCAATAACTTTTAACGGTTAAAATTTGTTCCTCTGAGGCAAAGTGGCGCAGCGGCGCTGGTGTCGGTTGTGTAATTGCTGTTTTAATGAGCTTCAGCAAACAGCGATCGGCCCATTCGCGGCACCTCCAGTGACGAGGCCGGGGTGTTTAGAGGGGGCTTACCACTGTAATGTGAATTCACAGGGCTTGAAATGTTACACCTTCCTTTGCAGCTGGGCTGCATCTGCAACGCTGTCGTCTCCACCGTAAAAATCGGCCCGCATACTCCTACAAGTGGTCACCCTCTTTTTTTTTTACACAGTTTGACCAGACAAAACACGCTCCCTTTAATGTTTATGTCTTCATGGCCGAGCGTTGCTTTCACTGTCGGCCCATGACGTGACGCCCGGAGGCCGGTTACAGATAAATCAGGGCAGAATGATGGACTTCTGATGGGTTAAAAACAGGTCATGCGGTGGTTAAACCTGCTCCAGAAACATTCCCGAGCATTGTGTTCATCGCGGCCTCGTAGGAGGAGAAGGGCCCTTGGAAGCGGAGAGTGGTGATGAGTAGGAAAACACCAGTAAGTGCAGATGTGGGAAACTCTGCAGGGTACTGGGGGGTGAGCGGCAGCGGGCTGGGATGGGGCAGGGAGGGAGCTGAGCTAACCCCAGCCTGCCTTCTGGCTGGGCCAATGGGCCATGGTAATTAGATCTGGCCAATGTGGGCCCTAGGCTCTGGCCTGGGGGCATATAAGGGGGGCCTGGGGCAACAGACCCCTCATATCACTCAGAGGTCTCCTCTCTCACACCCCACTCCTCTGCCCTCCTTCTCTGCGCCCTTTCTTCAACAAGCTATGGACGTCTTCTCGCCATCCCAGGTCTACTATGACCGAGCGTGCCCTTCGCCTCCGGACAGCCTGGACTTCGGCCCCGACATGGAGCTCGACGGCTCCGAGGAGGACGAGCACGTCAGGGTCCCCGGAGCCCCCCACCAGCCGGGGCACTGCCTCCAGTGGGCCTGCAAGGCCTGCAAGCGCAAGTCCAACTTTGTGGACCGCCGGCGGGCCGCCACCATGCGCGAGCGCCGGCGACTGAAGAAGGTCAACCACGCTTTCGAGGCTCTGAGGCGCTGCACGTCGGCCAACCCCAGCCAACGCCTGCCCAAGGTGGAGATCCTGCGCAACGCCATCCAGTACATCGAGAGCCTGCAGGACCTGCTACGAGAGCAGGTGGAGAACTACTACGGCCTTCCTGGAGAGAGCAGCTCGGAGCCCGGGAGCCCGCTGTCCAGCTGCTCTGACGGCATGGTAAGACCTCTCATCCACATGTTCATCTTGTTCTAGCAAACATCTGGTTGTGGAGAGTCCTTCAGGCAAGACAGGACTTCACCTGGGAAAAGCCTCTGTTGTTGACCAAAGTCTCTGCAGAGTCTGTTGCCAGTTCTCATTACCGTGCCGAGTATTTCATTTCAAAACAGAGGCAGGATTTCCAATTTACGAACCTATTAATCAAATAAGCTTGTCTTGCACCAAGACCTCAATTACCATGGCTCCCCATGCGTGTCATACTCTCCTATAATTCTTTAATGCAAACATCAATTCGCTCAGTAGTCTTACATGTATTTCTGCCGGCTGTGTTTTTATTACAAGTCAGGATGAATTAGTTGTTCCCAACAACAGTCTGAAGGTGACGGCGTATCAGCTAATTCTAAAGGACTTATAACGCTGGATGCAGTAATGGCTTTCCCACCACCGGACACTTTATAGCCCTAATAAACCGAGCTAAATCCACCTTACCGAGGGTCTGGCAGGGGGAAAAACTGGGCGCTTTTTTTTCTGCATTCCATCCTGACTGCATGTTCTGCGCCGCTGCCAGGATTTTCTGCAGATTTACTCAGAGAAAGTGTCATCTTGCACAAACTGGTGTTGCTTCCACTGATACAATCGATTCGGCACGCTCAGAGTCGGCCGGGGCGAGGGAGGGGAGGGGGGTGGAGAGGGGAGAGCACACTGCCACTCTGGCTTTAAGGTGGATGTGAAATAAAGAAGGCCATAACTTTGGAATTCAGGATTTATTAGCCTGTCAAGAATATCGTGAAGGGCACTGGTTGTTTTTGCCCTTCTTCCCCAGCCGCCTTATATATTTATACAAACACAACACATTATTTTCTGTCGGCTGTTTTTTTTTTGTGTGTGTGTTTGAAAGAATTCAAGGGTAAATTTGATTTCTCCTTTCCTTGCAGGTTGACAGCAACAGTCCAGTGTGGCAACAGCTGAATGCAAACTACAGCAGCAGTTATTCATATATGAAGAACGGTAAGACCTTTGGACCGCAGCGGCGGCGGCCTGATGTGAATGTGACAAACGTTTCTGCTTCACGACCGAATAGAAGATTATTTGTATTTTCATTTCCTTGAGTGCCGGGATTACTTTCCTAGAGTGCCAGGATTTAAAGTCAATAAAACCTGATAGCGCATAAAAATGGCAGATCATTTTCTGTTTTTTGACAAACATCTGTCCCTTGCACGCTTCCTCTCTACACAAATCCCACGCAGCGTTGAATCAACTCAAATTGTCTTCCTCTTTTCAGACACTTTGGGCGATAAGACAGCTGGAGCCTCCAGTCTCGAGTGTCTCTCCAGCATCGTGGACCGCCTGTCCTCGGTGCAGACCAGCTGCGGACAGCCGCCGCTGAGAGACTCGGCCACCTTCTCCCCCGGCAGCTCCGACTCGCAGCCCTGCACGCCGGAGAGCCCCGGATCCCGGCCCGTCTACCACGTCCTGTGAGGGGAAGCTCGGATGTTTCGCCTCGGGCCGCATTTGCGACGAGAGATAAGAACTAGTTTGTGCAAATCTGAGGGAGCCGTGGCGAGAAGCTTCTATATTGTACATGAGATTGTAAATAATGTAAATGCTCATTTATTCTATACATGCTATTATACCCAATGAGACATATTTAATTATGACAGTTAATGTAATGTTGCTTTTTTTTTTTTTTCCCAACATGAAGTGGTATTTAAGCAGTTTGGATTTCTTACTTTCCGTGTTGTCATGAACATTAAATCTTTCACTGTTTTGTACAAAAGTTTCCTTTTCTGTTTCCTTGTGACCATGTGTTCGAATATCTCATTAATCATCACGCTAACGTAGGACGTAAATAGCAAAATAGTGAAAAAAATTAACTCTGGTACCTGTTACTTCACTAATAAATGTGAAAATATAACTTTCAGCAAAAAACAAAGTTACAAAAACATAAAAATGACGCCAAAAACTGTCAACTAGCTCACAGTATTGTAACAATTTTAGCCAAAAATGTAAAAAATTTGGCATTTTTCATCTTTGCTGTCTTTAAAACAGTGATTAGAGGGTGCAACATTTTAAGAAAGCGCTTCCAAAACACATCATGTGCTCTTAAAACCGTTAAATGAACGATTTAAGGTAGCAGGTTCTTGTGCATTTTACACCATAAAGAGTCCAAAAAAGTATTTTCTCCGAAGGTCTTTGATGCATCTTCACATATCTATAATCTTCTGCATGTATTTCATATGTAGAGCTGTACTAAAGAACGTAGAGACGTTTAACTACTAAACTATGGAATGTAAAAAAAGCTTTGAAAGTCCTTTCACGATGAAAGGGCAGGTCGTATATTTACGTGACAGGACTGTCTCTCGCAGGGCTCGTCGAGGACATTTTTAGACCGTCTCCGGCTAACAAGGTGTGGAGCTCACATTAGAAAACTGATAGAGGTCAGCTGATACCATTAATTACGTGTCACTGCTGTAATCACTCATGTAGCCGACTGCACTATGAGTCATTCCAGCGGTCTGAAAAATACCTCATGCAGGGACCGAAACCTTAAAGATGTCCGACTTTGATCCCCCCTCCGTATCTCTTTGTTCTTCTAATGTGTGTTTTAGTGTACCTGTTTGTTCTTGCCTTCCAAATGTGAGTCATCATTAACACCCTTGATTGCACCATCAACACCAGAGTCGGGAACAAATGGCCTCTAATTGTACTTTAATGTGTGACGGAGGGGGGAGGGCGGCTACATGTGTGTGTCACACTGCATCGTGTTTGTCATCAGGCTGGAAGTAAGCAGCGTGTATTGTTTTAGTTTATTCAGTCTGTCGAGAGGCACTTAGGTTTTTTTTTTGTCCGGATATGGTTCTCGTAATTGCTTCCTCTACTCTCTGAAACACATTTTCTTTCTTGTTCTGCCTTCGTCTGCTTTCTCTTCTGTCTTTGTTAATTTACAAATAAAGGACAAACATCTACTCAGATATTCTCCTGTTTCGTCTCTTTTACATCAGAGCGAGAGAAAGCTTTTTAGCGGCTCCATGTATCATGGTTTCTGAGTATTATGTTCCTTTCTGTTGTTCACAGGAGAATTAAAGTCATTTTGACTGTATTCCCAGTAAGCGGCGGTGGAAGAAGTATTCAGATCCTCAAGTAACAGTCGGAAAACCACACTTTATAAGTGAGCCATCATTCATAAATGGTGAATATATAGTTAATTAAACTTCAGTTAATATTTTTTCGCTATGAAATGCTTATAAAGTCGCAAATGATGTTTATAATACTTTGTTAAAGGTCAATAAATGCTGTGTAGTTCAACTATAAACATTATAAGGTTGCAACTGACGTTAACAATTGCTAATCAATTTAAAAACAATACAATTAACACTTATTTAAGAATTACATTGGAAACAACAAGCAGCGAACTGCACATTTCGCATGTTGCTCCATCAGATTCGTTCTGTGCTTGATTTGTCAACAGGTGTTTCTTTAACAGTCAGGTGCTGATCAGCAGGGAATCCAACAAGGTCACAACAAGGGTACAGATCAGCAATAACAGGCAACAGCAACAACAATCCCACTGTACAAACTATAATGACATCCATAGGATATCAACAATATCCTCATAACGCATATAAAACTGGCAGAAAACATTATGTTAGAGGAGAGAATTACATTTAACTACATCACAAAAGAGACAATACAGGTGAGACCTACAAGTAAACACCACAAAAATGGACAAATCACAATCACATTCCCTCAGTGGGCTTCACAATCTGTACAGCGAACGACATCCTCTGTCCTCAGACCCTCGATACGAGTGAGGAAAAACTTGCCATATTGGAGAAAAAACTCCTTAAAGAGGGGAATAAAAGATGGAGGAAACCTCAGGAAGGATCCTTCTCCAAGGACGGACAGACCTGCAACAGATGTCACATGTACAGAACAGAACAAAGGCTTCAGTGAGCAGGCCGAGGCATCGCAGAGTGGTGCCCGAGCCAAAAGGTTATAATAAAGTGTCAGTTTTCCTCATCATGCATCCATCTACCCAACAGCACTTTCTTCGTCCACCACTGGAGACATTCAGAGTGTAAACACAGCTCACCTCCACCACACTGTCTCTGTCTCTGTCGCTCTGTGCCACACTACTGTTAAACATTGTGGACATTCCAGCAGCGGCTTGTATTTCAGCAAACCTCCACGGCTGCGTACGACCGTCCAAATGTCACAGATGTCATTTTGTACTCGACGTGATTCATGAATGGCTCACTCGCTGAGCCCGGGGTGTCGAAAGCAAGACCGCACGGCGAGGTCACGTCAAGGTTGTCCAGCGTGAAGTCGGGGAAAATGAAAGAGAGAGAAATCTTATTTTCATGCATCATTGATGTGAATCTTGACTATCAAGCACAGTCATGACTGCAGTTCTCGTCCCGAGCACAAGGGGGAGGTGTTTCTTGTACTTCCCACATCAACACATGTCATATTTAACATCTTTGTTTTAATAATTAATATAAAGACTCTGTTTAAACCCAAGGGAACTATTTACAGCCTCCTATATTTCCTCTTACTTGAGAGGAATACTGATGTTATAATGAATGTTTAACTTGGATGTTTGGTGAACTAAATTCGCCCTCAGGCTGCATCTGTGATGTTATACAGCAGTCTGAGCGTCGAACTGCAACGACAGAGAAGATTACAATGCAAGTAGGCTTCTGATCTATCAGTGAAGCTCAAACAGCATCGTTCAGATGATGTTTCTGATGATGATACAGCTTTGAGGAGAGCATCAGATCCCCATGACACCATTAGTTGCTGCAGAAGTATGTTACTTTTAGTTTTAGTCTGCAGTAGAGACGTTATCTTGAAAGATAAACTGATTATTCTTGCTCTTTAGATCTGTCCAAGCGTGCTGCGAGAGTGATGGATCGCACACAAAAACAGACACACAAAATGTGTTGGAGAAAAAGTTCTTCAACAAAAACACACATACATCATGATTACATAAAAGTCTGACGTCTAAAGAAAAACATTTTATATTTTTTTGTGGTATTTTGTCTCTGATTCAGTATTTAACCTGCAAAGTAACTAGTAACTAATGTTGCCAAATAAATGTAGTGGAGTAAAAATTACCATATTTGCTTCAAAAATGTAGTGGAGAGGAGGTATACAGTAGCTGAAAAAGGAAATAATCAAGTAAAGTACCTCAAAATTGAGTAAATGTACTTGGTTACATTTTATCACAGCATTTTATTCTGTATTATATTTAACTCCCGTATTTTTATAGCTTCAGTTTGATTGTTGTACTAGTGATATGACCGAGGCATGAAAAATTAGTGTTAACACTCAGCATTTTCTCTGCGCTATTTCAGGAAGCGGAGGTGTCGATGGAGGATTACAAAAAAGATCAAGAAGGCGACGAAAACTGTTTTCACACCTTTCATCTATTAGAGTGTTTCACTGAGAGAAGCTGACGAAAAGATGGATATTTTTCATCTTTAACTCCAGTAAATCAGAATTGAACCTCTGGTTGTGTGAGGCGTGTGATCCTGAGGTGTTACGTTTAGGCCCTCTGTGCTCTGGACACAGGTGAGGGATTCCTCACCTGCATTACAACACCTGATCTCTTGATATTTGTCACCTCAGGCTTTTGGTCACTTGCTGTAGAATTGGTTATTCAGGCCCGAGAGCAGCTCTAACGGGGATTTTATTGAACGAAACACAACGAGAAGCAGCACTTCTACTGTCACCATCTGAGTTTAATACCTTCCATTTACAAGAGTCTCTTTATTAGTCTCAGTGTCTGCTCTTTGTATCGAGCTGACAAAAGGCTATTGACGTTCTGTTCCAGGGGCTGAAGACATGGAGGAGTCTTCAGAGGAACGTGTCGGTACACAAGGTCTAATCGCTCCGGCTTCAGCTGCTGCACTTAGATCAGTGGAATGAGATCGGTGACAAGCTGCTGTGTCGCTGGTATGACAAATAAACACAGCACAGGTGTTTACCACCACATTTGCTTTGGTTATAAACATTAGTTAATAGATAATAAAGCTCTGTAGATCATTACAACATACTCAACATTAATATACATATACCAGTGTGATAATAGCATCACACACGTTTGTTGTTAGATTATAAGACATTTATTATGTCTTTAAGAAAATAGTTACGTTTTTTAGATTCTGCTTAAGAACGTCAATGATTGACATTATGAATATTAATAGTCATTTAAAGTTTCTTATAAGTATGGATGAATGTCTTACAATCAACAATATAAATGTTATTTTATTATCTATTAACTATTATTAAAACTATAAATATAACAGTTATGTAGATGACCAATGTTAATAAGCCTAATTAACATTAACGCTTATTAAGACATTAATGTTAAACGGTACCTTCTGTATCTACAGTAGATCTTCAGTTATGTGATATATTGTGTATAAACATGTATATTGTTAAATTATAAGACATTTATCAACTTATATTAATAAAAGCCTTGTGAGTGTCTTTTATTGTTGAACGCGTTTATTAAGTTACCAACTTAACTTACCTATTACATCAATGTTAAACCTTAACTAAGCTTCTTTGTTACTTTAACAGTTATAACAGTTAACTGTTCATGCGTTTTGCTGCTACTGGATCATAACACATCTTTCAATATGCATTATTAGACATGTCAGTGCTTGTTTATATATGCTTTGTAGCCTGCTTTTCATTTTATTAAGCTCGTTTGTTGAACTAATTTTGTTTTGTTCTGACGTCTGAAATAAGTTTGCATTCATTCATTCATATTAACAGTTAACTTTGTGTTGATGTGATTAGTGATGTTTGATGATGTTTTTAAAGGTTTAACAACAACATTACATGTCAATTAGCATGTTACTTATAAGTGTTATGACTGTTTTAACAATAATCATGGTGCATTGCTATTATAAACACTAATGTTGTTAATGTTAATAAGCATCTTTGAAGGACTCATAATGGTCTTATTACCTAATAGTTAACACTGATAAATAGAAACATTTCTCAAGAGCAGTTCCAAAGGAGACAAAAAAGTGCTGCCAATTTGGAGAATATACTGACTATATTAACTAATATACAGTAAGAACCAATATTACGACCACATTGATGCAGGAGATTCAACTAAAATACTGTCTGGTTATAACAGTAACTGTGTTTTGTCCTATTGAGAGGTTGAAGTAAATAAAAATGTCACACAGATATTTTGCTTTGAGTTAACGTTTGAAAAGTAGCCAATACCAGCGCCAACACACTCCTACAGACACTCGCACCGAGCAGTAATGTGTGTATGTAGGCAGTGGACCAAACCACTGTGAGGCAAATGAAGGGGGGGCCAAATCCTCAAAAAAAAAAAAAAGAGTAAAACTCATTGTTTTGCAGTGTTTTCTATGCATGTTGTTCAATCAAAATAAATAGTGAAGAAATAGTCTAAATAATGAACAGATAGCATCAACACGTTCATGGGATATAAAGGAAAGGTCGACAAGCTCTTCACTGTACACAAGCACATAGATTTATTTATACAAATATAATATGTATTACAATTGCATATCAACAGTTTGTTGTCTTTTTTTTGTAATCTTTACGGTAAGTACGGGACCATCAGCTTCAAAAATGTAAGTCAATTAAGAAAGAGTACCTGTGATTTAAAGATACAAAAAGGGATCTGTTGAGTCGAGATGTTCTGAAGAGGAGCGAGGGATTCAAAAAACCTTTGAACACTCTGTCAGACCTGAGCACAGAGGCGACCTCATGCGTCGGCATTGGGCGGCCTCAGTGCGAACAGGTTGTTTAGGGAAAATGGCGATATTTGGCAGCACGGCATGTTTTTATGCATGTGGAGGGAATTTTGCTGCGCGGACTTGTGCAGTAAGATGCGACGCAGATCAGAAAGGGTTAAAGGTGGAAATGAAATTCTCTCTTTCTGTCAGTAAATCCAAAACGCAATTCAAAATCAACAATCAGCAACATTTTTTCTTAAACTTCATGACAGCTGGAAACATGCAGTTTCTGGATGGTCTCTCCTGGGAAAACAAATTCTCTGACACACAGGAAGTGATGGGTTTTATGTTTAGGGATTTGTTTGAAAAGAAGAGTTGGGTTATACAAACAAAGAAAAGAGCGCCACCTAGAGAAAATGATAGAGAACAGAGAACACAAGACACAAAGAGCAACAAAGAAGAGATCTCTGGGGTCCAGAGGCCCTGAGGGGCGGATCTAAATCTAAGACGGATCTAAATTTTTGTCTCTCTTGTGTTTGTGACTCGAGAACTGGAGCAAAAAAGATTTTGCCAACATAATTTTCCTTAGTTTTTCATCTGTGAAAAAATTTCAGGTTTCATGTGTGAAACCAAGAAAAAAAGTCTCCTGGAAAAGAAAAAGAAAAAAAAAATTCACAGGTGAAAACAAGTGAAAGAAATTCTCTCTCTCAAAATAATAAAAAAATTAAAAATTAAAAAAAATACTTGGTTTCACACAAACAGAAAAAAATATTCTTAAAAAAATATAAATAAAAAAACCCAAAACATTTTTCACGTGTTCAACCAAGTGTGAAAAAAGTCTCCTGACAAGACAAAATAAAGAAGAGAAGTGAAGTGAATTTTTGGGAGAAATGTGAGCGCAAAAAAAAAAAAAATAATTCCTCCCGAAAAGAAAAGAAAAACATCCCATGGTTTCACAGAAAATAAATGAAAGAAAAGGAAAAAACATCTTGGCAGAAACTTTGTATTCACCAGGTCTCAAGTCATAAACACAGGAGAGAAAACAATTTAGTTCAGACTCAAAAACTTCCCCTCAGGGCTTCCGTACCGGGAAGTGCTGTACAAACAAAACAGAACAGAACAGAACAGAACAAAACAAAACAAGGAGCGCTTGGCACCAAAGATGGAGACAATTAAAAAGTAAAGAGCGAAGTTCGAGTTAAACAGATTTCCCTTACAGGTACAGAGGAAAGATGATTGTCCGAACAGAAACTCAGGGAGCAGATCTACATAAACTATATGCAATACTCGGCTAGATTTTAAATAATAATATTCAAAACGGAACAATAAAACTTTATGTTAAATCTCTTTAAAATAGAAGTCTGAAAAATAAACATAAGTATAGCATATTTTTTGATTTATTTCTGTTGGCGACATTCTGTTTCCTCTTTTCTGAGGACGGATTTGTTAAATTCTCTTTGTGACATATATTTTCATTATAAATCTCATTGGGGGAAAAGTACACGACGTGTGTTAATAATCGCAGTTATTGCACATTAATTGTCGATGCCATCGGTAAATCAATAATCTCTTTAAATGGCACAGAAGATCGATATATTTTTGGGACACAGAAGCTGCCTTACAGTTCATATAAGATGATTTACATTTGCCATAAAACTCTGTATATATACGTACGTGTCCGATCGTGAATTTCGGTGGTGAGATGTGGAAACTGAAGAATGTGTGTTATTGCTAAACCTACAAGGAGATACAAAATCTTTTCCTGCTACAATATAGAAGGTAAAAAAGAGTTCACGTTTATCCAAAACGGGACACGAAAAAAGAAAAAACCGATGGTCGTTCATACGGAGACACAAGCACCAGTTGAGGAATCAATAGAAACACCACTGTACAAATGATATCTATGGCAGAAGAGACGGCAGAGGGCGCCACGGTGCGATGACGGATGTCGGTAAGCGGTCGAAAAAATGGACTGTGAACGAAAAAAAACCCAAAACAACTAACACAAGAAAAAGGGGAGATCCAGAAAGAGTCACAACCGGGGAGAAGAACAACTTAGAAAAGGGGATAGAAAGTTAAAATGGACGACGTTCAGCGCTTCCCCCCTCCCGCGTTCCTGTTTTTCTTCAAAGCACCAGATTCAGGACAGGACGGCTCTCCGTCTCTCTCTCTCTCGGTTTTTTTTGCTCAGTAATCGTTGATCGGTGGTGTATGGAAGGGAGAGAGCGAGTAAAAAGTGTCCTCTACTTGTTGGTTTTCTTCCACGACGGAGAGAGAGATTCCTTTTTCCTCGGGGGGGAACCTCGACGCAAAAAACACGTGGACCCGTGAGATCCACCCTCATCTCCTCGGCTCGCCTTCTCACTTCTTCTTCTTTTGGAACAACCTGCGGGAACGTCACAAGAGAGGAAACAGACTGAGAGCAATGCCTCAGAGCTCGCTGACAGCTCACACTGACGCTATCGAGCTAATTCTGCGTTTGTCTGATGATTCGCTAGCCTGAAATTGTTGTTAATCCATTATCGCTAAATTCAAGGCGCCCCCGCACACTACAGCAGGTTGCAGGCTGCTTTTACACGGAACCAGAGCCGACCCAATATTAATGAGAGCAGACAGAACAATTCCCAAGTATATTTCAGGATTTACATATAAATGACTCTCTGTAACCACATCCAAATGTGATTTGGTGACAACTACACACAACTTATAAATGTTGATTTCAAATAAACTGATTTAAAACAACAAATATTGAATCTGTTTAATATTTAAACACAATGATAACTAGTTTTGTGAGCACTGTTTTATGTATAAATCCTAAAATACAGTAGTGAATCCTTCCATCCTTCATTCATTAATACAGAGACGGATCGAATTTCATAGTTTTAAAGGGGCACTGTGACGTTTTGGAGAAGAAATTCAAACTCAATAATCATTTGGTTTAATTAATTCATTAATTTATGTCATTGTTGTTGAGAGGTTTTGTTTTTTACACACAGTAATGAGTTTAAACAATACAAAATGTTGAATAAAATCAACAAAAAGTCAGGTTGCCATTTATAATTCACTCTATAAAGCGTTTGTGTGTAGTAATAATGTGTGAAGACTAATGTGTACTTGAGTTTTGTATGACAAATGTGTGTTTTTACATATTCTTTCTTCTTTTTTCTTTAAATTTCAAAATGTTACTGTCTTTTTATTATTTATTCTGCATTTGTAAAGACAACAAAACTGATATTGTGTGTATGTTGGTGACATACAAGAAAATAAAAATACATGTCATTCACAAAAAGTCAGCTCAAAGTAAAGTTTTGTATAATACATTGAGAACATGTCTCATGTCGGGGATTTGCCTGCATGAATTGCACCTTAACTCACCACTGCTTTGACAAATAAAGTACCGTAATGTCCCTTTTTTGAGAGTAAGAGCACAAAACACTCACAAACACCGTGTATGTGATGTAAAGTTACTTTAAACAAGTGAAGAAAAGTTTATGGAGCTCAAGTTTTATGAATTTTCATGCACAAATCTCCTAATTACAGACTTTTTTGAGCGTTTGGTTTGCTTGCTGTGTTGCTTACGAGCGACCCCCAGTCATTGTGTTGCACAGACACAGACAGCATTCACACAAAAGCCCTGCGAATGATTTATTGTTGCTACAAATCCAGGAAGGTCACGTTGATGCCGCCTCGGAATAAACTGCACCGGAGCTGTACCGACGACACGGGCTGCAGAATAAGTGGGGTGATATATTCTCTGACTACAGCTGTGAGCTTTCACGGAGGATAAAGGCTATTGTTAAGGAAAAAGACTCACTCCGGCTCACTGTGTAATGTTTGTGTTCTGAGAGTCAAAAAGACAGCCGGGGAGAGACGGTGACAGAGCCGAGCTCGAGGCCAACCGGTGGATTATGTTGCATTCCTTCTGCTTGTGCGCGTCACTTGGTTTCGGCGGCCTCTTGGCCACCGGAGCAAATCTCTGCGGTCAGCGCGCCGGCATTGATAAAACATGATCCCCGCACGGTTCCTCCGTCTGTAGCTCCGGCGTTACAAGCTCCTAAATACCTTCCCAAGCTGCACCGTGCCAAGTGCAAGACAAGAGATATGCTCGGGGGGATTTAGCTTCAAACGGGGCAGTGCCACAGAGATTCTGGACACATGCCCGCCTCCGATACGTCGGGGGGAATAATAGGAAAAGTCTGGGTGGAATTAACTGTGGCGTGATACGGTTGAGCTCGCCTGAAAAGTTTCTTCTTGCCTTTAAGTTATTTTCACACAGTCAAAGTGTGACTGGCGGAGCTTTTGTTCTAACTCTGGACAGTAAAAACTCTGTCTGAAGCAGTCGCTCCATCCGGCTGCAGCATCTTCTCACCGAGGCTTGAATTATTTACAGGCCTCACAACTGAACGCAGCAGACGGAGCGGTGATGTTTGCACAGAGGACGCCGGCAGCTAAGTTTTGCAAAATGTGCCGCTGAGGTTTAAGGCTTTTGTGGCTGGGATGCAAAAAATCGCTGTCTACCTGCGTGCGAGGCCGGTGAAAGCGGCGGCGCGGCGAAAAGCAGAGCTCGAGCGTGGCGAATGGAACTCAAAGGGGGAGTTAAGCCCTTTGCTTCCAGTTCACCTCTCTGCATCTGTACGCCTCTGAGGTCTGAATCCTTGCAAAATGTTGCATCTTGCACTTTTTTTAGCAACTGAACACAGGAAAAAAGCTGTTTGGATGGAAAGGTGGCGACGTGTGAAGTCAAAAAAGGAACCAGACGCGGAAAAACACAAAGTAAATAAATAAATAAATAAACAAATAAAAAGCCATATGCCTTAAAGGTGTTTATGGTAAAAATAAGCTTCCTGAAGAGATGTAAATGCTAATAATTCTGCCCAAAATGGTAAATATTAATACTGTATGTGGATATCTGCATTCACAATCCCCTCTTTATTTGTTGTAATGTTTGAAAGTCCTAACCTGACTCTCGCCAAATGAATTTCATTCCACCTCGCTCCACTCATCCATCTGGGATCGCTCCATTGGAGATGTGTTTCAGAAGGCTGGGCCTTATCAAAAATCCTTGCATATGATTGGATAAACCACTTGTCTGTCATCTTTATTGACGTGCTACTTCAACCACTCACATCGAAACCAACCTGTGACGTTGATGAGAGCGACGTTCTTTTAACGAAAACATATTGGGTAGATTGGACAACACGGATGAAATAGCAGCATCAATGTTGACGCTTGCTTCCTCGATGCGAGCCGCCATTGTCGTCTGAATCAAAACAGTCGCTTCTCCGCAACGTCACATCTATGAAACTCCCGCCCGGCGGTCCTGATTGGCTCGACCATAAAATCTGGTGCCGAAATCCCTCCCAACGGGAGCGATCCCAGATGTATGTGAGTGGAGCTAGGCGGAACGAAACGCATCTGGCGAGAGTCAGGTTATGAAAGTCCCGCCACAGATCTAAAAAAAATCCATGTTGAAGCTCAAAGATAATCTGTAAGCTCATCTCGACTTGACCTTAGTGATGATCAGGCTCAGCCGCCACAAACCAAAAAAAAAAAGGCCAAAATAAGGCAGTAAGCCACAGGAGGAGGAGCTACACAGTCATTTTATAACATCTAAGTGCTAACATCCACATCCACATCCACCGTAGACAGTAGACGAGTTAAAACTTCCTGATAGTACGTTTAACATCAGCTCTGCCTCATAAAGCCTAACACATCTTGTGATTCTGCGGCGTACTTCCTCTCCATCCTCTCCTCCGGCGGTGTTTTTACCTTTCTCGCTCCTGGGGTCCCGCCTCCAGCTACGCCCCCCTCCCCCCGGAGGCGGGACACCTCACGCTTAAAGCAATGAAGCGCCTCACCTACGACATGTGGTTCTGCTGAGAGGTCAGGTTCTGCTGCTGCTGCTGCTGCATGAGGAGCTGCTGCTGCTGGCGCCGCCGGGCCGTGCGGAGCTTCTCGAAGCGGGCCTCCATCTCCTCCAGCACTTTGGGGGTGTAGCGGACCACCAGCTTCACGCTGTCCTTGGCCGCCTTCAGCAGCTCCACCGCCTTCTCGTGGTGCTCGCCTTCCACGCTCTGCAAGGGGGGAGTGAGAGAGAATTTTAATGGAAGCTGGTTTTATTATGATATAAAAATAGTGATTCCTCTTAGGAGAAAGAGAAAACTTCCTCCATTTTTAATGCCCTGCGATATCAAGTAGAAATGAGCTTCCAGTCGGAGTTATTCAAGTCTCTCTGCTGCTTTGATCCCCGCTGATTGTTGACTCGCACATCAAACTGGAAAATCAAACACTTCTTTCTTATTTCAGCTGAGGATATTTTTTTTGGAAGCAGTCTTGAATAACAAATAAATAATTAATCCCTCAAATTACAAAAACCGAGCCTCTCTGTGAGTCTCGGTTTCTTCGACCTACCACGCCGTTGACGGACAGCAGCTGATCCCCTCGCTTCAGGCCGCCGTGCCTCTCGGCCACGCCCCCGGGGATGATGCGGGAGATGTAAATGGGCGAGTTCTGCTCCTTGCCGCCCATCACGTTGAAGCCCAGCCCTTCCTCCGTCTTGGGCAGCTCCACCACCCGCGGGTGGGAGTGACCTTCGCTGGCGGCGAAGGCCGCGACTGTGGCCTGAAGGACGAGAATGAGGGAAAAGAATGTGTACCGCTGGTTGAATTATACGGGAAATGTACGTCTTTCAGCAAAGAGAGAGCAATTAAGAGAGAAGCTCTGTCTCCTGAGTTGAGTCTTCTGGCTGCACTGTCAAAAAAAACCTGAGTTGAAGTGAGTCTGCAGTGGAAAATAGATAGACTAGCGAAAATAAGTAAAATACAGAAATATGGATTTATCAGGAGGACTGTTAGATGTGGGTGGAAAGCTTTGAAAGTGTTTACTCCCAAAGGTCAAGAAAGAGCTTCAATGCTTTTATCCTCTCAGTGAAGCAGGAAAATCAAGAAAATCCTAAAAGAAAATCCAACCTTGCTGTCGATGTTGGCGAACCACTGACGTCATCAGACTTCAAGACATTTCTACAATATGTGTCACATCACGTTTACATGTACAGTAGTTGTCATTTAAGGGTTAAGGAGGTCTTCCGAGGAAGGAGACGTATTATGTTAATGTTCAGGTTCATAATTGTATTTTAGCTTAACAGCACCGTATTCCCAATCCATCTGAATCACTCTTTGTCATCTTCTGTCTCATTAAGCTCTCTATTAGTGCTCTTTAACTTTCAAGCCCTATTACATGCACAAGAACACAACACAATTTCTTGGTCAAAGTCGAGGGATGTTTACTGAGGTTTTCATGGAGTCTTTGAGGCCGCTTAAGGTCTTTAAAGAGGCTCTGGTGTTTCTGATTAAAGGGAAGTTCAAACACATTTTAAATGATCAATTAGCCTTTTTAACACGAGCGTCATTGGACCGCAGTGATAGTTGCTGACAATGGTCCTCTGCACACCTGCGTATATCCATATTCCATTAAAACTCAAGAAGATTGAGGACATTTCTAAGTGAACCCAGACTTTTGATCAGCTGAAAGTGTTAGCGGAGGTGTGACAGTTAGCTGCTGCCAAGCCAGAGACCACTGTTCAAGACAGGGTTTCACAATTTCACAGAGAGATGTTGGGACATTTTTCAGTCGTGTTTGTTGATCTTTGATCTTTGCAACACCTGTTCCATTCGCACCAACTGTAGCTACTATTATCTAGTTAGCTCTGTTAGCCGTGCAGCTAGCGGTCCAGAATGGAACAGCTAGCTCAGGTGCTTTGGACGGATATGAGCTGGGGAGATCTGTGGTTTTACAGAAATCTATTCAGGAGATTGCTCCAAGTGTTTTTTTTCTTGTGTATAATTTTCAAACAACAATCCTGGGAGGAAAATGTCTTGTTTGAACAAAAGAGCGAGTTTGACTTTGTGAAAGTCTCGCGGTCTGCTCTGCACTCGCTTCGAGTCGTCTCCATTAAACCCAAAATGAATCCGAAAGGAGGAATCCAATTTACAAAATGATCGTGAAGGTGGACGGCTACAGCAAAGCCTTTTTGGATTAAGCCCGAGCCGGGGATTTGGACTCCACGTGAGAAAGTTCTCTGGCTCTTCTGAGCACGCGGATTAACACATCCAAGTTCACGCTGGAAGGAGCAGCCAGACAAGTTTCAGCGTCTGTATCTCTACCAGCTGGTTGATGTTGCTCGCTGGCTGCGGGGTTTTCTTTGAACCCCGAGCCAAGCTTCCTCGCTCCTTGTGCATTCAGAACAAAGCGCCCAGGAGCTTGTTAACCGGGCCTGGGAAGGCTAATGGCAGACGAACAGAGAAACCGTGCCCAGTGATCCACAGATGCATTGCCACAGGTGCCTCGCTGTCAAGTCGGCATCATACGCGATATGTGAGGTAGATCGGGATGAAAAAAAAAAAAGAAAACAGTAGAGGAGGGGCGGCTCTGTCAGAGGCTTTTGCAGATGTGTATCCAAATTCCCCAGCAGCAGCCGCAGACGAGTATCTTGGCACTTTGAGGTCTTTGATGCTCCCCTCAGGCAGCATCGGCATCTCTGCTCTCTCCTCCATATTCATATGCATCTTCGCACCCACATTCACTCCGTCTCGAACTGTTTCTCTCATTCCTCTCGCCTCTCCCGCCGCCTATTCTAATCTAGTTATTGTAGTTAACCACGCTTCCTCCTCTTCCTCTCTCCGTCCTTCTCCCTTCTTCTTCTCTCCTCCCCTCCATTGTGGAGCTAAAGAGGCAGCTCGTCAGCATGCATGCCGTCGCCTCCCGGGCTCCTCGCAGCACATCGACCTTCACAACTTTATCTGGCTTTTTCCGCGAAGCTAAAAAACAATCTGGCAGATGGCCGGCGCCTCACACACACACACACACACACACACAGGAGGCAAATGAAAAGCTTGCAAGAGGATTTTTGGTAACCACAATGCACTGTATAGTTTAAGAATGACTTAATATATCAGTTGATCATCAGCTCTCATTATGTCCTCCGGAGCCCGCAACAGTCCTGATAGACTCCGTCTCCATTAGGATCAGTAATAAGGGGCCTCGAGTCGGGAATTAGCGGCTGAAATTGATTTAATTAATGAAGCAATCAGCGAGAATCGAATGGCTCAGGTGAAACGCAAATCCGGGACCGTCTGGAGATTTGCCGCCTCGCTATAGCCGAAGTGCTCGAGAAGAAGCGCCTGCGTATTCCAAACATTTCATCATTATTGCGACGGCAGCTTACACAAGTCGATACGGTAACGACAGTATCCATCTTTTTCCCTTTCAGATGCGTGACACTGATGGAACGCAAGTGCTGCCGCGGTCCGGCTCGGTCGTTATCTCTGGAAAGTCCTGTGCTCCGAGTTTAGAGCGTCCCCACGGCTAAGACAGCTCAGCCCATTAGCCGTGTGCTTAATTGTCCGGCGGACGTGCAATTTTTTTAATACAGATTTAGCAGCAGTGGCTCCTCAAAGTTAGGAGCGAAGAAAAAAAAATCAGGAGGGAGTTTTAAAGCTGCTTAAATCATGTCTTTTCTGCTTTGGGCTTACAGAAATAAAGCTTAACTGTCCCAGTTTCTCTGTAGAGACGAAATTCCTGCATTAATAAAGATGTTATTTTTTTAGATCAGACAATGATTCACACTTTATATACGACCGGAGATACTCCAAATACAGTAACTGAGAGTTTCTTTTCCTTCATTTGTGAAGGAATTGTTTAGTTATTCGCATTCATGTAAGTGAAATGAGAATATCTGTGCATGAAGTATGACGCTAGAGCCAACAGGTGGTTAGCTTAGCTTAGCTTAGCTGAACTTAAAGACTGGACACTGGGGGAGTAACAGCCAGCCTGGCTCAGTCCTAGGCCTAGTTCAAGAAAGGTAATTAGCCTAGCTTAAGCAGCTAGTTGCAGAATTATGCAACATGCTAAAACTATTTCGGGGTCGAACAACCAAGTTGGTGTATTTACATTTGACTAAAATGTCAAGTTTGTCATTTAAGTCGCTATTTAACCTAGGCCAATCACCTTTTAGCTCTAGCTCCATATCTATATGAAGCACAAACACATCTTTTCATCTAAAAACATAGAATTAAACCTTCAAACTTGTTGATTTTACATTTATGTTTGACGCCAGATTAAATGGACGAGATATAACATGCGACCGGAGGACGGAGGAAACAGATGTGATCAGTCCCCAAGTCTCAAAATAAGCCCGTTCCTATCAGCACCTCTAAAATCAATAAATACACATTTTATATACAGAATGTCGAGATTGTGTTAAACCTATTTTATGCAAATGGCTTAGCTGCTTTCTCTTGCCTTCAGTAGGTTAGCTATATAAGCTGTCTCGAGTTCCTGACACAACCTTTTCAGCTCAAAAAGAGAAATAATGCCACAAACTTATTGTTTGTACATTTCCCTCTGAGAATAGATGAAATAAATAAGATATAATATGTGAATATATGTGAACGAGTGAGCTTCAGAGGTACACGGCTTTCAATCTTTATGCTAATCTAAGCTAACCGCCTCCTGACTCCTGGATCCACACTGAACGCACAGACATGTGAGAGGTATCAGTCTTTTTCATCCGACTCTCAGGAGGAAGTGAATGAATGCGTTTATCAATATGCTCGGCTCGATCCAGGTGTTCGATTGCAAATTCACCACCAGGCTCTACGGCATTGTGCTCGAGGCAGAGTGTCGGATGTCGGCGTCGGAGCGAACAAAACAGGAAAAGATCTGCTCATTTGAAGCCTCGTACACAAAGACTTCCCTCTGTTTTTGTCATCCGGTTCTATTCACAGCCTCCTCCCCACTCCTTCTGATGTGGCTACTGGAGAGGGGTGGACCCGGCTACACTGAACACTAAAGGCCTGAGAGGTGCCTTCATCTCGTCTCATCCCCGCATCTCATCATCCTCACCCTCCATATGAAATCAGACAAGCCTGTCCTCTTTGTTTCTCTCTCACAAAAGCTTGTGTCCCTCGCAGGTGAGGCGCTAATAACAAGTCCTGCATTAGTAACAGGGTCAAGCTCGTCTCTATTGTGTATCCAAATTAGCGTATTCCATCTGCCGGGCACCTGGAAATGTCTCTGTTACGCTTTTGTCCTTTGCCAACAAAAAAAAAACCTCCGCATGAACTGTTAAACAGTCGAGTGGGAGAAGCGAAAGACACGAGAAGAAAGGACGAGCCTTTCCAGTGATTGACATCTTATATGCGTTGCATCAATAAACAGCCGTGAGCTGTCATCTGAAAAATCAGATACGAGCAGCGGCTCGGGATTGAATATCAGAGCCCGCGAGGCGAATATCAAAAAACGG
The DNA here is from genome assembly GCA_039737535.1 of Lagodon rhomboides. Lineage (NCBI taxonomy): Eukaryota > Metazoa > Chordata > Actinopteri > Spariformes > Sparidae > Lagodon > Lagodon rhomboides. Next base: position 6,037,269 of record CM077805.1, read on the forward strand.
TTCCTCTTGGTTTGATTCGAACGCACACAGAGAGGATAAAATGAAGAAATCTATCTAATACAGTGAGCCTGTCAGTTGTGACGACAGCGAAACAAATACGCCTTTATCATCGTATTGTGTCGCACGGCGATGTTTCATCTCGGGATGGAAAGAGACAGCAAACAAAACGTGTGAATCGTGGGAAAAACGCAGGATTAGAGACGTAAATCTAGTGGCTGCTAATCTGTTAATTCATTGACGTTACGTTGGAATTGAAGACAGATTTAGAGACTGCAGGTTGCTGAAACAAGGATGAGCAGCTGGGTTCATACTGAGGAAGAGGAAGCCTTTGAGAAATTACATTTTAAGCACATTTCGTAATAAACCGTCAGCCGTTATTCCGGGAAAAATGTGAAAAGTGTGCTCTGGATGCCGGCATTGATTACACGTTTGTTTGGCCCTGTGATCAGTGTTACTGCTGAATGCTAACCAACTGAGAACCTGATGAAATGGGGTCTGCTTCGGCCAGAAGAAAAAGGCGAGAATGACTTTGATGGGTTGCCGTTAGTTACAGCCCAGATCATCTCCAGAGCTGCTCTTACCTTGGCGGTGGCCCTCGCCTGGTACTCCGGACAGCCGTTCACCGTAATCGTTTCGTGCATGTACTGGTACACCTGAAAAGAAACGAAGAGAGACAGGCGGTGTAATTATGTTTCACGTGGTTGAAAAAGTAAAATCAGCACCCTGCGTCTGAGCTCGAACACTTCATCATAGTCAAATAACAGCGTTCCTTCACAGATGGCTTTACAGCACGAACATGCTGACTGATGGGAAACACCCAGACACTCAGGACCAGAGATAATGTACGCTGCCGCCGCCGCTTCTCTGCTTATATTCATCCTACACGTGGAGACCAAAAGTAAATGTCATTATTTTTGCCCACGAATGTATTTGAAGCTTCTCACATCTGAATCCCTTTGAAAAGCGAATCTGGTAAGTGAGCCGTCTCAGAGAAGAAGAGATAATAATTCAATTACTGTATTAAAGATGAGTTAGGGTGCAAAGAGTACCAGCCTCGAAGATTATATAATGTTTGTCTTCAAACATTTTCAGCTCTTTGCCGTGCATACATTTCTCAGTAAAAAAGGGAAAAATGGTGGTGGAGTTTACAGGCTGTCAATCCAGTGGCTGGACCTCGAGACAATTTCTCGGCGTGTTTATGGGGCCAAAAAACGGATATATTTGATAAGAAGTCAGGACATCTCCAGCCGTGCTTGTGACGACAAGACTAGGTGTTTTTGACGAGACCTCTTGGCAGCTTCCAGCCGTGACTTTTTGAGAAGTCAGGACATCTCCAGCCGTGTTTGTGGTGACAAGAAACATATCTTTGATGAGACTTTGGGACAATATCCAGCTGTGTTTGTCTCAACAAAAATATGTGGTAAACACCCCCCAAAAAAGGTCTGTAAATGTCTCGAGGTCGAGTGAAAAATACCTGTTTTTTGTCTTCACAAACACAGCTGGAGATGTCCTGAAGTGTCAATATCCAGCTGTGTTTGTCTCAACAAAAAACAGATATTTTTGACTAGACCTCGAAACATTTACAGACATTTTTTAAGCCAAAACAGGATCTTGTTCTAACCCTTACCAAGTGGTATGGTGCCTAAACCTAACCCGGGACACTTTTTTGGGCTTGTTAGTGGCGACAAACCAGATATTTTTAATGAAACATCAGGACAATTTGCAGCCGTGTCTGTGGCGACAGAGCCGGGTACAAAACAGGATCCTTTCCTGACCCTTACCAGGTGGTTTTGGTGCCTAAACTTAACCAGATCGTGAGCACAGCGTTGCCACATGGCAAAATAGAAAACCAAAGCAAAAAGAAAATGTTTCAATATATCTCTGGTTTGCAGAAACGTACACTGACAATCTTGTCCTGGACTTTAAACAGCACAAATATCCTCCAGAACAGAACAGGCAGAACTACTGTACATCACCGCTGCCGGGCCTGAACTGGTGCCAAGAGAGACGGGCTGCTGCTGCAGTTGGATGAAACACAAGGTTTTCTGCTTATTCGCTGAGGCAGACAGAATCAATCCAGACAGGTGACCTTTTCAAGTGAAGACGTGTCTTTTAAATACACTTTACAATTGAACTTCGCAGAATAAAAGAGGGAAGAGGGAGCGGCGAATGAGGACGAGCAGTTAATATACCGCCGCACAAAAGTACCCGTTCCTGTAAAAGCTCTCTCGAATGTTGCCATTCAAATAAATCTCCGCCGGAGCAATCTGCGCTGCACTTTTCAGATGCTATATTCCTCCACCCTTCAGTGCTGGAGCCACATAATGAAGAGTACAATGGGAGGAGGAAGATGGATGTCAGAATGACCGAGATGTACGCGCTGATTACAAAAAGCCTCAGAGGAAATGTTTCTGCTGAGCACAAAGACGTCCATTTGTTTTATGGCAGCTGAAGTTAATTGAGCAAATAAGCAATCGGATTTAAGTGTAGTGATGATGTGAACTTCTCAGTGCAGAATAAACTCCAAACTATTGGATGAGCTGTGATGGAATGTAACTGAGTACATTTCCTTAAGTACTTTCCTTACAGTTCTGCAGTACCTGTACTTTACTTGAGTATTTCCATTTCCTGCTACTTTATATGTTTAATTTACTGAATTTTGAAAGCAAATATCATACTTTTTACTCCACTACGTTTATTTGATTTATTTTTACTATAACTGCCTAAATCTAAAATAATCAATAAATAAGTAAATATCCCATTAAATCGACCAAAAGTAAAACCTAAAATAAACATAAGCATTAAATAATTTGGAACACGTGACATAAATTGATATTTCTAATTCAATTTTTTTTTATAATTTAATACTTTTTATTGACTTTCCCATTTGTTTTACCATTTTATTTATGAAAAAATATTTTTTCCATTCAAAAATAATTAATAAATAAGTAAATATCCCATTAAATGCACCAAAAGTAAAACCCAAAATAAATTTAAGCATTAAATAATTATAATTTTTAAAATTTCATTCAATACTTTTTATTGAATTTCCCATTTGTTTTACCATTTTATTCATTAAAAAAATATTTTTTTAAACTTTTAATTTATTATCTTGAAAATTTCAAAGAGCGAAGAATACAGAAATAAATACAGAAACAAATACACAAATAAAAAGACTAAAAAATGAATATCTTAATACGTAAAATGAAAATAAAACCAACTTTTTGTGCATTTATTGGGATATTAAGTTACCTATTTATCTCTATATATCTATTTATTGTGCATGTTGGCAGTATTAGTCCTCTACATAAGCATATATACATGTAAACACTATTTAAGTTAATTTAATATAAACTACTTTAAGACTTTTATTCAGGTACTATTTTCACTTTCGACTTTCACTTTTACAAAGTCATATTTTGAACATATCTTTATTTTTACTCAAGTATGACTTCCGGCTACTTCCTCTAACACTGTGTACGAGTGCGACATGTCAGATGTTGCGGCTCAGAGATGAATTTTAATCACCTGTTTCCTCTCTAGACGACGTCTTTCATCAAAGCGCGGCGGCTTGCCTGGAAGCGAGCGCGGCGGGTGTCTTTGACGTACCCCGGTGCGTTACAGAGGCCTCGCTTCGCTGAGTCATCAAAAGCGTGTGTACTTAGAGGCTACAAACCCAGAGATATTTGCATGTAGAGATCTCGGAGAAGGCGAAAAAAATACATCCCTGAGCTTCTGTTGTCTTGTTTGCTCATGAATCTCAAAGACCAAGAAACAACTGAGCAGCTCTGCAGAGCAGCGGCTCCACATCTCATACTGCAACACATTTTTTTGCAGATTTATAGTGCTGATGCATTCGGAGAAATGGAGCCTGCAGTCCACAAGCACACTCAATTCCCAGATGACACCTTCTCCCGAGGCCTCCTTCCACCTTTGCACTTTCGGAGGCTGACTACAGACTTCATAAAGGTTTTCCTCGCCTCTGCCTGCCTGCACAGCGGCTTCCTCCTCCCCTCAGTTTTCCTGCAACTGCTTTACTATCACATCTCTTTATTTCACCTGCAACCGCCCCTCACTCTTTTTAAAAATCGGTATCACTCCTGCCGTCATCTCTCTGTTGGTCTCCGCGAGGTAAATCGTTTGCAATAACTCTTTTTTCGAAAGACAACAGGAGTGTTACCGTCGGAGCTGCAATGCTCATTCAATATTTGGTATCTAGTTTGCGAGAGGGAGCAGCGGCACAGCAGCGACTTCGAGAAGAGACTTCTCTCGCAGGGTGCGTCCGTGATCGATGTCACGCTTACTTATTTTGCAGTCGAAGGGCTTAATTAATGACCGCTGCGAGCGCAGGGGGGACGCCGCCTTTCTCACGAGCAGATACCTTAATAAATTGGCTGCATTGTTTCCTTATTTAACAGATGGACTATATACGATTCTGCTCCCCGCGGTATTTCATACAGTTTGACGGCGCCTGAGCGTAGCTAACGGTGGACCGACTGTGTTTAGTGTGGAGGTGTGGGCAACGTAAACCGCCATTAAACAATCAAGTTTTATATCTCTGATTCACTGCTTTGCTCTCGCTAATGCTGCTCTCTCTATTCATTCACTCGATAGCCAACTCAACCAGAACTGCTCTCGCTATCTGTCGCGCAAAATCCATACAAAAACTGCTCTAACAGTCCTGTATGTATGCCTTTAACAGTAACAAGACTCGGGTCATGTGGGTCCTTTGAGGCTTATTTGCTTGCTCTGAAACGTTGACTGTTAAAGCAGCTTATTATGACCCGTATGTAAGTTTCTTGTTAGGCAGCGACCTCTAGTGGCCAGAGTAATTATTACAGCAGCACAGGAGGAAGTAGAAAGCAGCTAGTCTGATTTACCTGATGTAGACTGTTGGTACAAAGCCTCTAACACTAGCCTGTTTGCTAATCGCACAAACGCAAACAAGCTAGCGCCTGTAAACTTTTCTTTTTCGGGGATTTAGTCGTTTTAAAACCAAGGCTCACCTCCCCCATGTGCAAACGTGTAGCTAACATGCTACCAAGCAGCCCTCTCCGGCAGACATTAGCATTCACTCTCACTTCAGCCCTGTTTCTTGTCTCCGACTCCTCCTTTTGTGGAAGTAATTTGGATCTTTGTCGGCTAATTGTCACACTTATCTTCACCAGACGGTCGCTAACGAGTCTGCGTGGAGCTTGTTCACCGGCAACAGCCGCCTGGCGTGACTGAAGGGACGACGAGGATGACGAGAGCAGACTGAAAAATGTGAAGTTGTGATCTGACAAATGTGATGAAGCCAGGAGAGATCACTTTGAACGACCTCTTTCTCCTGCGCATAATCATGTTCAATCAATAGTGTATAAATATTTAGTAACGCGGCTTTATTCGCTTCCGAGTGCATGAGAAATTATAATTAACTGACAAATTTGCTGTATTAAACGTCTCGGCGTGTTCCCGCGGCAGGCAGTGCCCTGAATAACTGCGCCGTGACATGGAACAAACCGCGGTGTGCTTTTGAATGTCAGTCGCGCTCTTGTTGTGGCTGCACTCGGCTTTTCAAAAAAGGCCACTTGTCTCGCGGGCATCTTTTAAATTCGCCCCTCTGCCTTTTCCTTTTGTCTTCGCTGTCACCGACACCCTCAGTCAACCCTTTTTTTCTCAACGTGTGGATCAGGGTGAAACACATGATGAGCACAAACGCCACATTATTCACTATAGGATGGCGGCGCACGCACCAACAAGGAGGACGCCACGGAGCCGGAGAATGAAGCGAGAGATGCCTGCGGGGCAAACTGACATGACAACGCTGTTTGTAACCATGGCGTCCTGCTTCCTTTACTGACTCAGAGAGGATGGAGGGGGGATGGGTTGATGCTGCTGGAAAAACCAGCACAGGACTTGACAACACACTTTCCCTCTCGGCGGTGTCAAAGGACGACACGGAGGGGTGAGTATTGAACTCGCGCAGGCCGACTCGATGTACCTTTCATCCTTCAATTTAATGTGATGTGGGAGGCGGAGGCGGCGCGATGGAATCAACCCAAATCCTCCGCCCTCGCTCGCTTTTTTTGCGCTTCTATAAGAAACACACACACAGTCAATTATGCTGATTGAAAAAATGTCTGCTGAAGTGGAAAATCAACTGCAGCGTTAGGAGCTGATGAAAGATGCGATCGCTCCGGCCTGCCTCTTCGCACTTCCTGCGCTCGTCGAGTGGGACTCTCTAACCCAATACACGGCGAATTCCCACTCTCCATCATTTCCAGCTGGTTAGCTCTTCCAGTCATTTCGTCTTGTGTCCTTCCTCTCCCATTTGCAAGGCTGATTGACCCTGACAACTCATTCAGGCTGATGCGGTGAGACTAACGCACAGACCCGAGATCCCCCCCCCCACCACCCAACGCCATTGATAAACGTGGCGGAGGAAGACAACCAGCTCATCTAACTCCCTCGTTGTCATTTAGCCCAACTCTGCTGAACAGACTCTTTTCCCTGACGCTCATTCCTCACACTGACAGGCCGCCTGTCATCCTTAACGAGGCTGATTCATGTTTGCCTGTTGACGTAGGTGTGCAGGCTCTAGGTTTGCAGGTGGACTTAACGGCGGGGCTTTTACAGATAAGTATATCCGTCATGTCAGGCTCTGCGTCGACCCACCGGAGTGTGAAATGAGCTACATCACATACGTGTGTGAAGGAGGAAGGACTCGCATCGCAGATTAAAACACGGCCTGGACTTTGAAAGAAAGGTCATCTATAATAATGAAATGTCACAGCCGCGTGTGTGATCGAAATGAACAACAGGAGGACCGGACTTGGACAGTTTAACCTGTGTTTTATGACTCTTTGAAAATTGAGGGCAGTTAACGCTGATGGATGACATACAGGACAGAGAAGTGAGCGCAGTCGAAATGAATTAGAAGGTGATTTTATGGCGAGGAGAGAAAAAATAAGTGGAGGAAAACTGATACTGTGAAATTACTATATGAGCGTTTTGTATTTGTTCATGAGGAAACACAGTCTCTGGATTCATCTTAGCATCATTACATTATAAAACCGACCTTCAGAGACTTGTTATTCCATCACAGTGAACATTTTTGTCAAAGTTGTGCCATCATTCTTTGGTAGGAAGTGCTGATTTATTTCTTCTAGGGTGATGCATCCGTGCACCGATGGAAGGCTCCGACATTTGGGATTTCAAATAGAAGAGAAACAACACGCAAAAATTGAAAAAGTGAAGATAATAATATGGATTTTAACAGCTTTTGTTGGACAGTTGATGTTTAAATCCCACAACTTAAAGCTCACATGAAAACAGACGTGAATGCTCTAATCTGACAGGATGATCAACAGTCTCAAGGAGGCAGCATATCACCAGGGTAACCGCTAACTGCTGCCACCTGTAGCTGCTGTTAGCTAGCTCAGTTAGCCGTGCAGCACCAGTCTGGATGTGGAGCTTGAATCACAGATGAAGTGTTGGCTTTGACAATGCTAGCACAGGAACTACAGGCTAGCTGGTTAGCATGCCATCACACCATCAGTATCATTTATGTAGATCATCTGAGGAGAGAAGCTGCTCTGTAGTCTGGTGGTACAGCAGCTGATACATCTGTAATGCTAGATGGCACCAGGACGACTGTCTTATAATGTAATAATTAATTCAAAAAGCCAGGATAACTTACTTCTAATAGTTATTAACAGCAATTTACAACAATATGAAAAGGTTTTGCACTGCAGCAGACAGCAAACATTAACCCACAGCAACTACAGTCAAGAAAAGAGGGAAAGTCCCCAGACTCCCTTACAAAATCACTTAATTTTGTGCTCTGTTGAGTTAGAGGAAGCTTTATTAACTTTGTGAAATGCTGACTATGACAGATTCTTAATAAGTTTGGCCTTCTTGTAAATTCGGCATATGTTATGTGCTACATCTTTTCTAGATGCATGTTGTAAGAACCTTAACGAACTAACAATGCTGTTAACTAACGATGTTAATACCAGAGATAAACAGCCTGATAGTTTGAAATAATGCAGCAGGGATGACGATACAGTCGCTTCACAGAGGAGACGAGTGTTTATAACGCCGATCTGCCTGTTTGTCACCGTTAACAGAGACACTTCTCTGATTCTCCACGCTGAAAACACTCCTTGTTGCGACTGAAATAGAGGGACGCCACGAGTTAGAGGAGCGGACCATCTGGTGAGAGAACCCTGTGGTTGCGAACGCTCTCTCGCGTCACAAACAAATACATTACAAGAGACTCCTGCATATCAGAGCGTTAAATCCGAATCAACTGCTGCTTTTTTCCTCTCAGATTCCCTCCCACTGAAAGCGTGTTTCTTTGTTTAGAGCATCAGCTGTGTGGAGCTGTTGTACTCCACCGCCACAACAACGCCCCTTAACGCTCTGTGTAATAACCATAATAATCTACTGTATGCAATAGCCGGCACTTACAACCTGTTCCCCAGCTGGCTCAGCACCACGCAGAGAAGCTGTAGTATCACCGGCTTTCTACAAACCTGTAATCGACTATGAACCACAGTCACTAATCCCGGAGCATCTCTGATGGTTTCCCCGGTGACTGTGTTTGGCCTGCTCTTTGTGGCTGAAGTGGTCTGCATCTCAGCTTCTTGGCAAAGGCCGTCCGCCGCTGCTGCTGCCGAGGCCCTCTTTTTTTTGGGGAGGTTTTTTTTCAGAATCATTGTCATTGCACTCCAGCGACTGGCACTGAGATCAGTCAGCCGGTTGCCAGACGTGCAGTTGGTGTCAGGATGTGCCAGGCTCGCCCGAGCAGGCCAGAGCCGGGCTGCCTGGGCCCGGCGAGAGCAGGAGAGGACTCGAGCTCTCTGTCTCTCGCTGTCACTTTGCATGAAGCCTTGGCTTTTTACTTAATATTCTGTCAGGAGCCGTTTCCCCTAATTGGTGTCATTGTCGGCGCCATTTCATTATTGTAACGGGACACTAGCTGAAAAATGAATGAACTCCCACATTAATTAAATAAAGCGTATAATGAGTTTTGATAAGAAATGTGCTGAAAAAGGCTATAGAGACACGTGTATTATATAATTTACCACTGACCTCTAATCCATCTTTAAAAATGCATCACATCTTTTGTATTAAATTATCCGTAAAACGATAATCTGTACACTGATTTCATTTTTTAAGTGCAGTACTTGAGCAAACGTAATGAATTCATAGCAATGCTTGACCTGAACCACCGCCTCGGAGTAACGGAGCTACAGAAGACGACATGTTAGCGCTATTTGTCCGTCTGCCACTGTACGCACGGTGTCTTACTGTCCTGTCTTTGTTAGTAAGTTTCAAACGCTGTCTGCACTTCCTCTGTGGTGACACAGCTTGTTTAACGCAGGCTGTCATGATCGTACTCAACAAGCTTTTGGCACCGACGCGTCGACAGATTTGTCCTCGTTGAAGCCCCGTTGCCTCACAGAAAACAATCAAATAACAATAAAATGTGTTCGCTGAAGGAATTTGCAGAATGTTTTACTGTCTACAAGAACCCTCTCCATCTAATCTGCATTTGTATGGCGACTAAAAGCACGTGGATAACGTTAGGGAAAGACTGCAGTCTTGGTTCAGTATTGAAAAGGTCAACGCTGGCTTAAAGCACAAGCATGCCTTGACCTTTTCAATTATTAATCAAAACCATGATCTTTAACCACAGCCGATAAGTGTTTCAGTCACCTACAACTGTCGGAACCAAGCTCTGGTGTCAAGTGTCAAATCCAGTCCTCTCTCCTGCTGCTTCAGGCTGCTATGTGACTTCTGCACCGACCATACGAGTTGAATCAGCAGAAGTCAGAAAATAAACTATTCCAAAACAGCAACCCCACCCAACCCTACACCCCACAGCCATTGCTGGCAGCTCGGTAGGCTTAATGCTTAAAATATCCTAGTTTACTGTGTTAGCATGCTTAAATTGGCTCGTTAGCACTGGAGATGTTACAGTTCTTCCTCAGGAGATAATGAATGTTGGTACAAAATCTCATCTTTATCGGTCTGATGGTTGATAAAGCCTGGACGCCGCTGTCCGTAAGGGCCCAGATACACCAAAACAACCTCAAAGAATCACCTCACGTCACCTGTGTCTTGCACAATAAGCTGCACTTGAAACCCTGCAAAGACCAACTGCCTACCAACGGGAAACGGAAAGACTTGGACTACGGATATACAAACCGCTGTTAGGATAAATCAACGTTTTGTGGCACCACTCTCACTTATATAGCTTCTATTCAAGAATATGAGAAAAAGTTTCTATATTTGCGCACTGATTAGCTTAGCTGACAAGGTGATGAAGAGCCAACTAGTGCCAACGGTCCAGAACACACGGCAAGAAGTTGGCCCACAGATGCTCAACGACCGCCCCAGCATTGGACGTGGAAGTAAAACTGAAGCTTACTTTGTTTACCCCCTTATAAGTATTTGAGTTACAAACGAAAGTAAAGTAATAGAATCTTTCACGAGTCCTTGAGTCACTGATACAGATCAATATTCCAAACAACATTATAGTTATTTTGTGCTCTGAAGCAGTAAAAAATCTTGTTTAATGTCCCTGTAATTTTCCAGCACGGTTCCTTCCAGATAATAAAGCCGAGCTTCTCCCCAACACACCGATGAAGTCTGCTAATTGCCTCCTTTCATTCCAGGACAGATTTACACGTTCGCTCTGTTTACAATTAACTGGCGACGGCACTGAGGCATCTGTCATCTGTTTCTTTGCTCTTCAAACGCCTGTTTGCTTAACAATTACATGTCACCGGGTGATGTGTTCGTGTATATCGCGGCAGACAGGACACCGAATATACGAGATGTGTGGTTATCAGCCTGTGTAGTGGTGTCATGTGGAGCGAATGCTCTTGTTTGTTTTGCACCCCGTCCTGCTGATGAATGGTGTCGAGATGACGGATCGGTGGGTGGCTGCCTGCGTGCATGTGAATGAAAGTGGTTTTTTGACAAGAGGAGAAAAAAAACAAGAACTCCTGTTTATGATTCGCATTTTATGCCATCCGTGCAAAATGTGATTAAAACCAATTTCTGGCGGCTTAATTAAAATTCGGTGTAACGAGCTTATCAAGCCTTCAAGTTTATGAAAATGCGCACAATGTCTCCTGCCCCTGTGATCGTTGAAATACTCCGTGTGAACGTTTCATGCAGGCACAGAACTCACTGTGCCTCTGAGTTTTGTTCAGGTATTATCACCACTGATAATAATCTCTGATATTTTCATTTCGCTGCAGTTATTTCTGATTGATACAGCACAACAATGACTCAAAGGCACCTTCTAAGATTTCATTTTTACGGCCGTTACTCCTCCCTACCTGCTGTTTTATTGAGTTTTTCAAACATCAGTAGCAACCTGGGAGCTTTTTTGGCACTTCTGTATCTGCAACACAATCAGTGAGTGTTATATTTCACCTCCTGTGCGGCAAAATCACAGACTAACTATGGTAACAGCCTTTAATATAGCAACAGCATCTATTTGCACCAGCCAATCACACATTTAGACATCCTAAATGCTACTCTCTAACTACATTAGCACTAAATCTGCCACTTTATTCACTTACACCAAAGCTTAAATCGACCACAACCAAAAGTATTGTCCTCTGCAGCATTCTGGCGATAAGGAAGAAGGCAACTACATATATAACTTTAAAGAAAGAATAAGTATGTTGATGTGTGTTGTGCTTTTTGTCTCATTATTGAGCTGGCACATTGGTGTTTACTTCCCAAGGTTGAGATCCAGCTCTTGAAATTCTCTTATCACGGTCATAAATAATACCAACATCATCAAAGACCCCCCCAAAAAACGTCTGTCTTGGCATAAAAGATTTCTGGCCGAGTAAATAATTCAACAACATTGAGTTTTTGTCACAAATAAATAATCCGCTTCTTCTTCTAGTGTGTTGGTGAATCTTTTTCAGAGACCGGAAAGATGAAAACACGGCGTTTCTCTAATGAGATATTCAGCCCATTCTGAAAAGAAAGTGTTCAAGAGGGATGTGAGTCGCACGGCGTGATTAGATACAAAGTCATCTGAAAGACATGAAAGGATGCAATTAAAAAGAAATTTAGCTCCAATATGAGCTGAGAATGTTTCAGCGTGAGGGAAAAATGTGTGCTAATCCTGGAACTTCATGAATCTGCTTTATATTAGAGATGCTAAAGAAACACATAGCTGGTGCATGCATGGGTTACACTGGATGCTAGCTTGTAGCTAACATCTGCACAGTCGTTACATTGAGATCTCACAAAAAAAACACAGATGAATAATGTACAGTGACTTCAACAACAAGCAGCGCTTACAAAATGCTACCGATGTGAATTAGTAAAAGCAGGTTTTCCTCGGGCTCTTGAAACATTAGCCGCTACATTAGTCGCTGACATCTTTCCAGCTGTTCTGACATGATGGAGGGTAACAAAATAATAACATCAGACAGGCTCATGGATGGTATGATATTAAAGTTTGAGTTGGATCTCCGAGTTGTAAAGTTAAAAGCTAAAGCTAAGCTATACCAACATCCTTTTAGGCAGGTCTTGTCCATAACTTCACTTTCGATGTTCACTGGGGCATAAAACTTTCATGGAAAGACTCACCAGTCAAATCTGATAAAAACTCTTTTAAAAGTTTGTTGACTTTGCCCATATATAAGATTAAAACCACCTTTTCCCCCCACAGGTTGTACTACTACGTATACGCACAGTTTCAGGTCAACAGTTAGCTGTGACTTGAAATTGTCAGAACACACATTTAATGTCTAATGTTTAGGTAACCTCACTTTCTTGCTAGTATTATGCTTTCACCTGATATCCTCCCTTCTCGCTTATCAGAAGTCCGTCTGCATCCACACCAAATCTGGTCAAAACTGTCCGGAATCGAAAGTGTTTGCGAGCATCAACACAACTGGCTGTTTTTCTCAGAAAGTGAATTTGGTAAAACGGAGATCGCAGCAGCTGTCTGAGAAATCCCTGAGTCACTGACACAAATCAATATTTCAAACCTTTATTTTATGATCTGGAGCAGTAAAATCTGATTTAACGTCCCTTTTATATTAACACAATTTCTTCTAGATAATTAAGTTGAGCACCGTCCCGACATACTGATTGACAATTGTTCCAGACTTCCATATTGTTTTTTCAACTCTACTCTCCTGGCTTGTTTTTCGAATGAACAGGAAAAAAAAGTATTGAGTTCTTGAGATGGACAACACAGCAAATGTGACTGAACAGGTGAAGGAGCGGCAACTCCATCAACAACAACTTCAAGGGAAAAAACATCCCAAACGGGGCACGATGATTGATTGGAAGAGCGCCGCGAGAACACAGCGAGCGAGAGAAAGGTCACGAAACAAAACAAAAAAAGACTCTCAGAGGAGAAAGAGTCGGTTCCCTGCCTCGACCATGACTCACCTCTCTGATGGCCGTGCAGAACTCGCTCTGAAGGACCTTCTTCAGAGACTGGAGCTTGTGACCGGGGACGTCACCCGACTCCTGCAGCTTCTCCAGCAGCTCGATGGCCCTGGCAACATCTGGCAGAAACAGGGCGAGAGAGGAGAGAGAGGCCGTCAGTGTATGTGTGTGGGCACTCATGCCAAAGGGACAGAGAGGGGGAGGAGAAAAAAATGCCCCCATTCAATTACATTAACAGCACAGCCACGCGAAAGGCGCTGGAGCGAATCAATGGGTGGGATAATGGAAATAGACTTAGTGAAGGCCAGCTGGGGCAAGAAAGATAGAACAGCGGTCCCGTCTGTGGATCGTTTGCATCGGCTCAGCTCTATGCATTCGAATCAAGGGCGGAGGAATAAGTCAGGCGCTCGTTTGTTCAAAGGTAACGCTTCCTGCTGAGAGCAGGTGCCTGCAGGTATTACAAAGCTTTCGCACTAAACCGTAAGCCTTACGTTAGGCTGCGACTCTGAAGTCTGCCGGGCTCTCCTGCCACAATTAGCCTGAGCTGAATGAGACCGCCAGCTCGGCTGATTAATTTCATGCCCTCTGAAAGTGGCAGGCCAAATAGAGATACATAATGGAAGGAGGGGGAAGTGATTTGGAAGTCAATCACTGGACTTAGACTGTCGGGTCAATCGCATGTTTTATTCAGCTGTCTGTCCAGAGAGCTGTGACCACACAGAGAGAAGGGGTCGGTACAGTCGGCAGTGGAGCTGTGGAGGTTTACTGCGTTCTCGTTTCAACACAAAAACAATTAGCTTGTTATTGCATGTACCTTAAGATACGAGCTGCAACCAGTGTTAACAAAAAAATGAAGTTAAGTCATTGTCTGCTCACCCTCATGCTGACGGGAAGTCAAGAGAAAGATTCATAGACCACAAAACATTTCTGGAGCTTCACAGTGAAACGGTGTTGCAGCATTCCGATAAACAACTGAAGTAGCGTGGGAATTGTTTCTTCCATTCAATTTAACATCTTATTATTTATGATTACCTGATTAATTACTTATCAATTTAGTCTCTAAAATGTCGGAAACTAGTTCAAAGACCAACCTGAAGTATTTAGAGAACGTATAAAACAGAAAAAATCCCCCAAATTTCTACTCTACATCTGACAAATTCATGTTTTTAGCTCTTTTAACATACATTAATAGATTTTTGGCCACATGGGGGCAGCGCAGTTAACTGCAAGCACATGTGGACAAAGTGTTCCCATATCATGACATGGTAAATGTGTTCATTTGGTTGTTGTGTTGTAATATGTGTGTAATATGTGGCTCCTGTTTTGGTCTCCACCAACCCTGGAAGGAAATATGACGCTCTCTAACAGCTAAATGCTCCATTATGTTCCCCAGCTGGTTGCTTAATAACTCTGTCTGCCATTTGATGCTGCTCATGTCGTGCACAGTTGGGTTTTTTAAAAGCTTTTTGCTGAAGAGAGCAGCCTGAAAATGGCAAGATTGTGGGCGGTAAAACAAAAACACTGAGCTGAAAGACACTAAAGCCCTCCAGAGCTGCAGGGAACCCACAGAAGCCAGAGTGCTTTGATCCATTGCTAATATGAAAATATTGATTCGAGCAGCTTCAAACACTGTCAGAGTTAATATTCTCTGAATGATCTATTACACAGTTTATACAATTGTTATTCCATTAAAAATAATTCTCCGCCAGCTAACAGAACGCCCACACCAGCTAAGCCGCTGGTTGGGATTCATGTCACCCCACCACGCATGTTTTTTTGAAGACCTTCCACAGCTCCGACCACGCTTGGTTGCCCGGAGGGTTTGATCAATAGAAAACAGGCGCATACACATTCTCTGGATCACTGTACGTGTGCTCTGCATGAGCCACACGTGCCTGTGCATCATTTGTATGCAAAAAAATGGGATAAACAACTAGACTTGTTTCCCTCCACTGCAATCATGAAGGCCTATCACAAATAATAGCAATGCTCAGCGATTCATAAAGATAATTAAGTGTTTGATCCATTTGTCGAGCAAATTAATATAAAGATTTGCCGCTTTTTCTCTGTTCTGCATCGTATTAAACTGAATATACTTTTTGACTGTTGATTATGAAAAACAAGCCGTTCGAGGATGTGACCTTGGGCTCTGGGACACAAACAGATTAACGGGATAATAATTCTTAGTTGCAGCCGTGATGACAAGCACAGATGATCTGATGAGCCTCGTGTCTGCAGTTAAGTGAGGATACAATTAGAGAAACCACCATAATAAAAGGCAAGCAGTGTGTAAATACAACGGACTAATCCCTTTCTCTACACTGTGGTCTTACTACAAGACTGTGCTGGAGTCTGTTTTCACACTTCTCACACACACACAGCTCATCCTAGCATGTTCTTTGTGAGGATCAGGCAAAATGTCCTCACAAGTAAAACTGTCCTTACAAGAAAGGTGGGATGTCAAGGGTTGGTCCACGGAAGCATAGCAATACAAACACACTCACACACACACACACACACACACACACACACACAGCTCATCCTAGCATTTTCTTTGAGAGGACCCGGCAAAATGTCCTCACAAGTAAAACTGTCCTCACAAGAAAGGTGGGATGTCAACGGTTGGTCCACACAAGCATAGCAATACAAACACACACACACACACATACACACACACACACACTGATACTGAACTCTGGGAGTTATAGAGTAGCTCTATAAAGCCGACAGCAAACAGAGGACCTTTTATTATTTGCAAGCGGTGGAAGATGTATTCAGATTTATCCTCAAAACAAATACGAGACAGCGTGTCACTGGAGGAACCGCCTGCTGCTGCGACCTATAGCTGCAGCCAGTTAGCTTCGTTAGCCATGCAGCTAGTGGTTCGGACCGGGAGCTCGGCGCACAGGGAGACTATTAGTGTTTATACGGTTAGCACAGGAGCTCTGGACCGAAACATTTTGCAAGTTTTTCATCAAAATGTACCCCAAATCGCCCGTTTCAGAATAAATTATATGATTGGTTTGTTGGTTGTTGATGCATTACTGTGTACATTGATTTAATGTTGCAGCTACATCATAATTTACTTGTTTGATCATATTTCTTACTGTTAATCTCAATCCTCATAGTATCCACTAACTAAGTGGAGTAAAAAAAGTACCATATTTGCAACAGAATAGTGATGGAGAAGGACTATAAGTAGCAGAAAAAGGAAATACTCAAGTGAAGTACAAGTACCTTGAAATTGTCCTTAAGTATGGTACTTGTGTAAATGTACTTATTTACGTTCCCCTGCTGCTGTTTGCAGAGCTGCAGGAGGCAAGAAAAGCTGTAATCTCGAGCTTTTACTGTGAAGGCCATAAAAAGAACACTGCATTTTCCCTTTTATTGCGTTTCACCTTTTTGCTCCATATGGAGACAGTGAGCACGCCTCACAGAAAATCCAATGCCTGTTTCTATTTCAAGCGCTCCGCAATAAAGCTCTGAGGATTATATTGATTTGCCTGAAATTGCAGGCTTGGATGGGTTATGGCCCGCGAGAACTAGTCCGGTGAGGGTTGTATTGGCAGATGAAGCCTGGCGATGGGGCGGGTCGTCACGACGATGCTAATCAGCCATTAATCAAACAGCTCTGCTCAGGGTGTCGTGTAATGACGCTCGCAGGCACGTGTAAATCAAACGAGAGACAATGTTAACATGTCGTCTGCCAGCTTTAAATTCAGACGGTGAAGAATTTGTATCATTCCAAGCCAGCGACTTTTGAATTTGCAGAATTAAAATGACAGCTGTCGCAGTTCTTGTTTGTCTACAAGAACTTCAAGGTAGACGATGCTTCATATCTCAGGTTAGCGGGGCTACTGTAGGTGGAATGCTAGTTAGCTGGACATACATCTTACGATTGGTGCAGCTATCAGAGAGCGCATGATTCCCTCCACTTAAGCTCTTGTGTTTGTGATTTTTGAGAGTAAAAGAAGAGACCACCCTCCAAAATCTTCACTATTAGCCCTATGTATACTGCCTCATCATGTAATGAAATCCAAAGCTTGGCAGACCTGATGGTAGCCTTATCATTTAGAGCAGAGGTTTAGCAGACAGTCCAGTTCATATACCTGCCCGTTTTCACCTACTCTCGCCAGACTGTTGAGCCGTCCACTGTCTGCTCTGTTTGTTGACCTCTGCCTGCTCTTTCTGGACACCCGGCCCGCTTGCTCATGCTCCTTTTTTTTACTTGGTTGTCTTGTTTTGACAGCTAACTTGTTGCTGACCTTTGCTTGCTTCGGCGATCAAATACACTCAACTTTTCTTTTAACCCGCCGGCCTCGCCTGAGTGTCGAGTTGGGAGTCGAGCCGCTGCTTTGCAGAGGCGTCGCCAGAGCAGAAATGTGCATTATATGCAGGTCGTGCAGTACTTTCCTGTATGAGCAGCTCTTTCTCACCACTCATAGTATATAGCCATGTGTTTGGGTGAAGTGACTTTCAAAGACAGGTATGAAAAACACAAAAACTGAACCAACACTTACATCATCAACCTTTTCAGCTGTAGGACTTGTCACGATTATCCCGGCTTATATAATATGCGAGTCACAAGCTCATATGTTGAACCAAGAGTGGCATATCTATCTATTTTTTCCCCACTCTAACCTTTGTTTTCTACCAACTCCTGAGGGACATATCTGGCTCTTTAGCTGCTAAATGCTCCATTATGTGTTTTTTTTTTCCAGCTGACCGCTAAACGGAGCCTGTCTGGTGTTTGGAGCCGAGCAGGTAGCTGTTTTTTAAAAAAGCTGTGTAACAGAAAACAGCTGCAAACAACACGACACTACAACTCTACATTTACAGACCAGACAAAAGCAGAACAATGAGCTGAACTTGCTATAAATCTTTGTTAGCTTAACATATTGCTAATAGCTGCTTTATACCAGACTAGGAAACTAGGTTTTAAAGAGCTGATATTCTGCTAAGTGTGCTATATCAATGTTTTCCATCAAGGTGAACGGGTCACTTCCTCCCCTCTGTGCTTGGATATCAAAAACACTGATTCTGAATAGCTTATAATGAGCTGGTACACTTCCAAGCAGCAAGGGCATCTGTCTAGGAGGTTTATGAGCATTTCCCTTTCATTAAACAGAGGTCAAGGGCCATTCAGGGAAGACTTTTTTTTTCCGCTCTCTCTTTGCTTTCTCGTGCTCATTAGCACCATTTTTCTCTACCCGCATCAAGGTCTTTTTTGACGAGGCGTTCGGAACTTCAAAGATTGATATCGCAGGCATTTTTCGGCGCTGCTTTCATCTCGCTGATCAAAAGTGATGCCTGCCCATTTCCTGATGTAATCTCTCTAACATGTATTAGAGTAATTTTTACCTCCAAGAGCTTTCGCATCAAACGGATGAGCCGCGATTCAAAATGCTCCAATGATACCAACGCTGACAGCTGATGTAATAGTGAAAGCCCGCTCGTGTCAATATGTGTCACGTCCCTCTGCAGTTTCGTCCAAACGAACAGCACATGGACACAGAAAACTGATTACAAGACAATGTAATTGCAGGTGTCCACACAAAAAAACGAGCGGATGATAGAGCTCCCTGCTTCACACGCGGCAGCTCAGAGGAAATGAAATGTTTGCTGGCACTGTGTTGGCACATTTTCCCTTTGCTGCCTCCATATCTAATCTAGCACAGAAAATATGTCTGTGCAGATTTTCTGCTTTGCTGTCAAGGTATTTTTCATGCGGTTATCCCAGCCTAGTCGCCAGAATAAAAATGTTGGCATTGTGTGATTCTGCAAAACCGAGGAGACCTTAAATGTGAACGTTTCATACGTGTCAAATAAAACATTTTCTAAAATGTGTCACATCAAGTTTAGATTACATGAATACGAGCTGACGTAGAGACTCTGTTTCAACATTTGCAACATTGCAACATTTGAAACCACTAAATATTTTCAACGGGACCTTTTTTGGGCATGTAAGTGGCGACAAACCAGATATTTTAAATGAAACATCTGGACAATTTGCATTTGAAAAACTGTGTATTTTTAACGGACATCGAAATCATGTCGGCCGATGTCTGTGGCGACAGAACAAGGTACAAAACACAATCTTTTCCTAACCCTAACCAAATGGTTTGAGTGCCTAAACTTAGGCCATAACAAAAGACTGAACATTAAGAAACATGAAGTTGCAACACTAAGAAATTGCACGCCTCCGTAAACCACAGATATATTAAATTTGTACATTTCATACATATTATATCAACATTTCTACGTGTGTGTGAGATGATGTTTCACATCTGTAAGCATGAAACCACTGGATATTTTCAATAGGGTTTACATTCTGGTAACAAACCAGATATTTTTTTACAAAACATCTTGGCAAAACCAGTGATTTGGGAGAATTTACAGCTGTGTCTGTGGCGACAGAACCGGTGATCTTTTCTCCAACTAAATGGTTTTTGTGTCTAAACTTAACCAGAAGAAAAGCAGAAATGTCACAACATGAAATGTAACATAAAGTTGCAACATTAACAAATGTGACGTTCCTTGCTAACATTAATTCAAGCATCTGGGCTGATCGTGCACACGACTGCTGGATTATTTCCTAGCACATTACGGTGCAAAAAATAAATCTCTCCCTTTTTGTTTATGCCTTAAACTCAAATGAACCGCACAGATTTTAAGCAAAAGTGTCCCCTGAGTGCACCTCAACACACACTGCTCTGTGCGCTGGATATAAAAAGTGGGACATCAGATGAGCAGCGCGCCTGATCAGCGTGGTGTAAAAAAAAACCCGGGGGAGGAGGCATCGCCGGGTGATTCTGTTCCATGACAAAGCTGCTGAGATGACTGCAGGGGGAACACAGTTACGTCACATTACCAGGAAACGGTTCCCGAATCAGATGCACAGCGAAGTGACGTATTACATCACCTTATAGTCTGGCAGCTGGAGGGAGAATATAACACCCAGTGTGACCCTGTGAACTCTGGTACGACTGACATAACGACACAGAAAGACCACAATCGTCTCGTGTTTTTACCTGACTGACCAGACTGACACGGCGAATGAAGCATAGATGAAGATAACACCAGAGATGTGCTCAACACCCACATGGTGTGCTTGTTATACTGCACGCACTGTGAATAACTTCAGCTGGAGGGGAAAACATACCGCCTATGACTTGCTGACTCTGCTCTGTGATAACATGCATAAACACCGCTGGGGTCAACACTTACAATAGTGTCTGAACACATGGACTACTACAGACTTCCCCAGTGGTGTAACAAGCACTGCATTCAAAGGAAACACCATCACTACGTTCATTTGATAGCTATTCTCACTGTATTTTATATAAAACAATCATGGTGCTCTTATAAAATACAATACACTGTTATGGATTTATCAAGCCATCAGTAGTGATTGTAGCATAACATTACCTAATGTTAGCCACATTTACATTAGCTAGTATTAGCAACGTTTATGTTTGCTAGCAGTCAGCAGCTATTTTCTTGCTATACTAAGCATGAGGACATTCATATTAGTGATATTTAATGGTTAAATTAGCCAAGTTTAAGGCAAGTCTTTTACCTATGTGGCCTAAGTTTCAATCAAACAGCCACTAGCTTGTAATGCGGTTGGTATCATGTGGTATCTGTGATTCGTCCGTGATCCGTGAGTTGCCAGTTTGTAGGAAAAACAAGAAAGTAAAAATGGCTGATTTCTACAGTATGTGCCCAGCATACAGTACTGCCCTAAACATAGCTAGCTAGCGTAAGCAACGACAGTGTAAGCAACAATAGCTAGCTAGCTATGTTGACATTTGCTAGTTAGTGCTAGTGACATTAAGTTTAGCAACGTTAACATTAGCTAGCAACTACAGTTACTTCCTGGGAGAATACTAGCCATTAAATTGCACTGTGGAAATTTGTGATATCAGCAAACTTGTTTAATTGTGATGTCATTGTCAGCTGTAATTGTAAAATTTGAAGATATATAGTTAACATACAGTGGTCCGACCTTTCTAACATTTCTGCTGTGCTTATTTTATGTACTGTGTTGCTTTGCTAGCGTCTTTGATATCCACACAACAGCTCATCCCGGACTAACTGCTAGTTTTAAGGTAAACTCAAGCTGTCATTTTCTTTAGTCTGTGGCCCAAAAGGTTAATAAGATCTCCAACATAACGTTAGTAAAAGTTGTTTTTCTAATAACAAATAACAGCAATGTTTAATGAAGTTAGCTAAATGTGATGTGAGGGTAACAACACGTGTTCTGTATAGCACTGGAGAAATATTTGTGCTGTACGTGACTTTTCATACGTTTCTCATCCTGTCATCGCGAAAATATTGTTGTTAACAACCAACATCTGAGGGGAAATTGTGGCCCTTCAGCTGTTAGCCACTGTGCTATTCACCAGCTAGTCCTTTACTCTGTCCGCCTGCTGTTCTGTGCCTCAGGTAGTGAACAGCTACGGCGGGTTTTAAGAGCTTTGCTGCAGTAAACGGCTACCTGCTGCGTCTGTTTATGACCTTCAGGAGAGCGATGTGTGTGAGCTAAATCAAAAAGGTTGTGGGGGCCATAAAACCAAAACGGAAAAAAATGAAATTCTCTGTCGAGCTGAGGGCAAGTCAGGAGTTAGGCTTGGCTGCCTTTTTGGACTTTCTGCCTGCATGACCGGCCTGTTACTGACTCCAGGTTTTCACCATTAACACAGTAACTCTAACTATTTCCCTGGGTTGTGCATTTCTTATCTCTCTTTATGAGCTTCTACATAACTAAAATATCTCCTCATTAATCCTGACGTAAGCAGTTTCACTAAAAATGCGCTGGAGGGAAATTAAGTTCCCCTCTCGAGTGTTTTATTGTCCCGCATCGACTCTATCTCAACCCGGAGACCCACGGTTTTGTACTCTAAGGGGTTCAGTGGGTCCAGATGTGTGCAACATCTGCACAAGTTTCTGCCTCCGCCTCAGCGGAATCTATACGCTTAACCTCCGAGTTGGCAACTGCGAAAGCCTGCCAAATTTAGCATATCTCTGAAGCAGACAGACTGTATGCAATTAGGTCATTCCC
The DNA here is from genome assembly GCA_039737535.1 of Lagodon rhomboides. Lineage (NCBI taxonomy): Eukaryota > Metazoa > Chordata > Actinopteri > Spariformes > Sparidae > Lagodon > Lagodon rhomboides. The sequence goes on from CM077805.1 coordinate 6,059,761, forward strand.
ACTGTGTAGTTTGACAGATTCCTCTCCAAAGGAATAAAAAAAACAGAAAGCTGATGCCGCCGTATCTAAATGAGGATTTATTTTTTTATTTTTAAAGTGACACGAGAAAAAAAAGCATCTCCCTCTCTCATTATCTGCCGCGAAGAAGCTTTAAAGGACGATCTCGAGTCGGGGATGAAAGAATCTTTCGACGCGTTTGAGGAGTCGCAGCAACAGTCAAAATAACTCGTGCGCGCGCTACATCAAGATACGATTACAGCGTGATGCAGCGCTGCCATATTAAGCAGAGTGATAACAGCGGCAGAGATCCTGTCAGCAGTTAATTTCCCTCTGCTATACTTAGGTTGAGGGAATTCTCATTAGTGATATTTAATGATTAAATTAGCCAAGTTTAAGTTTTTTAATTACGTGGCTTTCAAGACTTCATTATTACTTTCTCCGAACAAAGTTTTCTACTGCGTATTGATGATGGGATCACAGTGTTCATCGGCACAGAGCCTCCGGAAACTTAACCGTGGCATTAAAGTCTCTATAACCCTTCATTTCTTCAACCAGCTACGCCCAACAGATCTTTACCGCCGGCTCTTCCCTCCACTTCGCCGGCTCAAGTGCTTCAAACAGAATCCAAACACCAGTCGATAGAAGGTTTCCCTCGTCTAAGTAGTTTCACGCGGTATTTTTCTTCTTCTTCTTCACATCAAGAAGCAAGATCCTGAATGAACGTGTGAAGGGTCGGACGCCTCGTGGCCCCCTTCAAGTGGGACCGTGTTTGCTGCGTTTGCAAGTAATTGAAAAACTTGTCATGGCCTCCGCGTTTGTGAGTAATGACGTACGCTTAAACTTTCCACTTTTTTTGATTAAACGCTGCATTAATCAACGTCCGTTTTTTCGGCCCGGCAACGGAGTTCGCGAGACTTTAATCACTTCGGAACGAGAAAACATACGGCGCACTTGACTTCCCGTGTCGAAAAATCTGACCTCGTGACATCAATTTCAAGGCGGCACCACGACAAAGACGGGAGCGCGTTGAAACGGGCGAGCTCGCGGAACATTCGGCGTTATCGGACCTCGACGACCTCTATTAAAAAAACGAAGACGACAGTACGAGATATAAAGGAGCGGAAAGAACGAGAAGTGAACGAGACGTGTTTGATTGAATTACAGGGAAGTAAATCTACACTAAAACACATAAACACGACGTAAACCTGAGAGAAATAACAACGTGTTCTGGCCGATGAATCATAGGCAGCGGGCGGATGTGAACATTTCTCACAATATGACAGCTCGGTAACAAGGTGCTTCAATCATGGCGCTCCAGTGGGCCATCACAACAATACGATGCTAATTCCTTTACAGAAGAATCTGTGCATAAATCAGAATCGGCCAAAATGAGGTGGGAAACATTGGCTCATTAGATACGAGCATGAACATATTGAAGGTAAAACTCATATCGCAGAGAGAATCAGTCCAACAGCAGAAACACAACCATCTCTAATTCCTAATTCAACTGTAATGAGAAATGTCTCGTATGAGAAATACAACTTCCTCCACTAACTGCTGGCATGAAAACACCAGACAATAATACAGTTACAGGGAAAGTAACAGAGGGGTCCTCTGTGCGTCTCAGACAACAACTCTCTTGGCTATTACGGCTACACGGACTGAATGCGACCAGCCTCTCCCTCGCTCTCTGGAGGCTGTTAAGCCGCTCTCCTTCCAACCGAGTTAGAAATAAACGACAAATACAGAATAAGAACAAGGTGGTCCATTGTTGGAAGGAACCACAAATCACAGATGAATCATCGTAAGAGCTTCCAGTGAGGGATGTTTCCAGTGCGTTAATATTTCTTCGATAACGAGTCACATTTCCAACAAAACACAGCCCTTCGCCCGACATTACATTAACAAGCGTGATGATGATGATGAACCGTGATTGTCTGTGCGGCACCATAGTCTGGAAACTCATTTCCCGGAGCTCCTCTGACAACAGGCTGTGACTAAAAAAGGTCATCCTCATCATTTGTTGATTAGAGGAAAAGGCACCGGGCTGAACAAAGCCACACTGACGCGTAATGAAGGCTTCAGCGCTCGACAAGGCTCCACAACATTGTTGAGGGGGAATGTGTTGGCGCCGGGCAGCGCTCCAGTTTTCTGGTATAATTAGTCCATTTATAACAGTGGCAGAACTGAGTGTAATTCATTTTCAGAACTTCCAAGTGTCATTTTGACAAAACTGCTCGGATGTAAATAAACACGTCCACATCACGGAGGCTGCGCTCGTTAAACCGCCGCCGTCGCGATTACATCTCCGAAATCCTCTTTTTTCAAATCCTGGCTTTGGTTATCGATTGAAATGTCACTTTCCGCCTCGGCAGATGGCAGGAGAGCGCTCACATGACCTTCCTCTGACTCCTCTCACACCTTTGTACCCTGAGAGATGCTTCCTGGGTGCCACGCACGCTGGAATAAAACGCCCTGAAAAGGCCTTCGCCATCTGCCACCGCCACTTTGACCTGGGCGTCCTTGTGCCTTTGGCTACTCGGCTGCTAATTCCGACCATAAAAAGCTGAAATAATGACACTCTGAATGAGTAAAATGGGACGGCAGGGTTTTACCAAACAAGTCCTGTCCCCATGCCAAGAGAATTAGCTCTAATTTGCCTTACTGCGACAATCCCCCCCTCAAATAAATCACTCCTAGAGGGCTAATGGCTCCTGCAGGGGCCCGTGGTGAAAGCAGGGACCGCAAACATTGCGCTCATTGTCTGTCTTCATCCTCGCTAATTACCGAGCAGCGTCCCTCCAAGACAGTTCTAAGACCCTTTATTTGTGCATTAAAAGGACTCGGGTTGAGATACAACCAGCTACGAGTGACGTCAGCCTGTCAGCAGCCGCTCTAATCCCTCAAATCGCTCGTGTGACTGAGAGCATGTGATGGGAATGAGGTCTGGCCGCAAATCAGTGAACTCGCCTTGATCTCTCGGAGAGAAAACACAGGGACCGCGGGCAGGAGAGCGCTGCAGCTCTCCCCGTCAGCCTGTCAACAGTGCAGAGAGAGTCGAACTAACCCAACCTTGACACCGAGCGAAGAAAACCGAAGGGAGTCGCACGTGGAGGAGTCGGGGGCTTTGAAGTGACGGACGTTTAACATCCTCGCAGGGCGAAATGCACCGAGGCCGCTTTCTCGACCCCCGCAGACCAGGGATGTGATGCAACTTCAATATGTCGCGTTCTGTGTAAGGAGCGCGGCCCGGCTCCTCTCAAAATTGAAAAAAAAAACCTATTGCTTTCATGCCCTCGCATCGGGCCGCGGCGCTCTCTTCCTACCTACATAACCAACGGCTGAATGCAATGAATGGGCAGCTGTATTTTTGAGTCATCAGAGGTCATTGTGGGAAAATGGAGCGAGTCAGAAGTGCTGCAGATAGAGTCAATCTTTGAAGATCAGAGAGGGATAATACTTGACGGATGTGTTTGAGAGTGCAGTTTCCTTTCTATAACCATTCACTGTCTAGACATGCACGCTAGCAGCTCTTCAATTACGGGACGTATACGTGCAGGCGGCGGGTGTTGATATATACCAGCCTTCATTTATGAGTTAATTATGAGTCGATTATCCTTTGGGGTGGTGTATTTCTATCAAATTAGGTCTTAGCTCGGGGCTAGCAGCGTGATTCGCTGGTCGGTCGCCCACTTTTCAGCTTAGACTGAAACAACCAAACAAAGATTGAATGCATTGCTGTGAAAATTGGGTACGAACATCCCCAATCCCAAAGAATGAAGCCTTCTGATGTTGATTATACTCCAGCGAAGGACCAGAAGTAGGACGAGTTGCCATTCGTGCGTTGGCGTCTCCCTACAAAGTCTGCACGTTTGAATGCAAGCTGTCAAGCTAATTTCACCTTTACTTTCAATCTAACAACAGCAGTCTGTTGAAGCCTTAACCACTGTTTGAGACCACAGCCTCTTCTACATGTATTCCCTGGACCAAGATGTTATATTCATTACTGACTCATTAACATTCATATAATTGTAATTTTGTCCCTCTCTGACTGACCTGTAGTCGGCGTTGTGTGTTCTTAAAAAAGCCGGGAGGTCAAGTTTCTTCTCTATTCGTCTTAATCATCTGGGCTTTTTGTCGTAACTAATGTCTGATGTGTCAAAATCAGAATAATCTTAAAATCGCCGTGCATGTAAAGCACCTCAATCAGTAACCGGGGGCAACCGTGCCACGTCTTTAATCCGGCGACCCATGCCGCCGTCGCTGTCAGCAGGCAGCAGAGCCCGAGTTAAATAATACACAGCAGTCACTCACATCCAGAAACTGTTCGAGGGAGAGGTTTCACGAGTTTGTCTCGAGCTGCTGCTGGGGGAGAGCTGAGAGAATGGGAGCTACAGTATGCAGACTTTTTTTCAGGTTGTCTATATTTAAGGAGACGTTGAGCTGCCGCTGCAGAGATGGTGGCACGAATCAGTCACCGGATTCATCAGTAGTGCCATCGCAAGGTTGTCTGGGTTTTAAAGGAAGTATCTCGACAACTATAGGATGGATTTACATTCACATCCCTCTCAGAACAATGTCAATTGTTGGTGATCCCTTGAAGGTAGGGAAGGTGATTCTGGAGGAAGATAGTTAATTCTTGAGTCCCAGGTTGTCAAATACAGACGCTTTGGGTTAGAATTCGGGCTGAATACCAAACCGAAGCGATGATGACTCGGGCGTGAGACTCAACAATCAACTACCTTCCTGCTGAACCACCTTCCCCACCTTCAACTTGTAATCTAGCAGCATCATCAAGTTTGAAAAACGCTGCAAAACAAATGACATCCACGTTTGTCAAATGTTAGCATGCTAAACCACAAAACAAGGACGGTGATCATGCTGAACATTACACCAGCTAAGCGTTACGCCCATGTTTCTGACCCCTGCTCTCCCCTCCCAGCTGGCACCGGACGTCAATAGACGTCGGTCTTTGGTTGGATTCAAGTCATGACGTCAGGTGACCAAAACCCAACGTCCATTGACATCTACTTTCAACATCTTTTGACATAGGAATATTGACGTCAAATGACGTTAATATTTTGTTGTTTTTATGTTGTGGTGTCTGGCAACCAAAACCCAACGTGTGTCAGACGTCTTGTACTCACACAACTTTGACATTGAATAATGACTTTTTTGATGACAACATCTATCAACAACGTTGATTTGACTTAAGATAGCCTACATAACTGATATCCAACGTCGGACCAACGTTAAGTTCAGACGTTAACCCGATTTTTATTTTCAACTAAATACTAACGTCTATTCAACATCTGAGGCGTCTCAATTAGACGTCTCTATGACGTCTAATTGACGTCTAGTGCCAGCTGGACTCCTTTGCGTCAGAACATATTGTGTCGTGTGGTTGAATGCCGGCTCTGCAGAGAACGTGGCCTGGCTCTTTATAAACCATTCAGGAAGGGTTCAACTCCATTGTCCTTGATTGGGTCTGGTGCCGGTGCGTTCTTATCGCGAGCCATTTCCTCCGACAATAACAGGAAGGCCGGTGATGTAAGATCTTTTCATCCTGCTGTGACCCCGGCGAGCCGAGTGGGAGCTCTGGAAATGAACATCTCTGTCTGTTTCCTCCCCGCGTTGCGTTTGACACACTCGGCGGCCCGGGCGGCCCGAGCCAACTCCCAACGCGAGACGAGGCTACCTTTTCATTAGCAATTATAGTGTTTTCTCCGAAGTGGGGGAGGGAGCCTGCGATGTTGCCTCTCTCTCAGCCGGACGGCTCCTGCGCGAAACTATCATTACCGCCGCTCGTGCCTTTACAGCTGCCAGCTGCTGACTGGTCTTATTCATGTCATGGCGTGTGAATATGGCTCGGCCGCTCGTCACACAGGCTGAGGTCACGTCTGAATCACTGCCCCAGTGAATCAGATATGGCTGACATTTTTTACCAAGATGGAAGACTCAGTGTTTACAATCCAGCTTTCTATAATCCCACAGGGTTAGCGGGCTGTAGGTTGCATTGTTTATCCGTTTGCCTGGTGCCTTCTTATAGCATCCCACTTCATTAGCGCAGCAGCAGCAGATTGCGCATCAGCAAAGCTCGACTGCACGTGAGGAGCAAACGGACAAAAAATCTAATTCTTCGCAGCAGCCGAAATGATCTGTCGCGGCTAATTACTCGGATTCAACAAGTCAGATTGATCCAGGCATGATAATTTATGATCCCACCAGATCAAGTGTATTTATAGTCGGCCTCCCGTGGCTTGGCAGAGACCGGGGGAGCTGAAGCCGGCTTCATTTGGCACACAGGAAATAGCCAAGGTGTCTCCTTTCTCTATATTTGACAGCATCCATTTCCTATCTGTATCTCCACCAGTGGATATGTAGTTGGTCTCCTTCCAGTTATTACTCAAAAATAGAGACTTTTAACATGATAAAAGAGGGATTTAAAGGAGTGTGCACTTCTTATGCTTTTATATTCTACTAAAAATCTCCCAGTGGTGTTACTATGATAGCACTAAGGGGTAGGAAGGAGACCGATTATCAGCCCTGGACGATTATCGGAGCAGATATTCAACATTTTCCGATAATTAGTATCTGTGACTTTTCTTTCAGATTGCCAGTAAAATAAACTAATTCACAAATGTGCTACTTTGGCTCTGATTCAACATCCTCTCACACAATGTCCCGCCCACAGCGACATCTGATTGGTAACGCGTCGCAATTAACAGCCTATAAAAACGGATTAATCTGAATCTGCACAGTAAAGTTATCAAACAGACGCAGTGGAGAGGAAGTATAAAGTAGCCGAGAATGAAAATACTCAAGTACCTTCAAAATTGGCCTTTTGAACAGTTCTTGAGTAAATTTAGGTTTTCAGTCTGTTTGATTTCTAATAATCGGTCGGTGTCGGACTTTAGCAGCTCCATCTCTTTAAAGGGCCACTATGTAGTTTTTGAGCAGAAACTCAAACTCATAATTTGAATATTTTCAATATTAATATGTAAATACAAACTCATGAGTATTTATTTTCCCCGTAACTGAATAAACAAGCTGTTCTCAGAGGAAAACAAGGTCTCCAGAACACTGTTGAAGCTAGAAAGGTGGCAGGGTCCGCCACATATAAACAAAGTAAAACAGTATGAAACTGTGTCGTCCTTTAACGTCAGTTTGTTTATCTAGTCATGAAAACAAATAGAGTTTGTTTATTTAGTTTGTTTATCTCTTCTGATTTACATTTCTTCCTTAAAACTACAGACTGCCCCTTTAATCAAATACATGCTCATCGTGCAGAATTCCACCCTGGCGGCTTTACTACCACATGAATGACGTCAGGGGATGCTCATATATGTGTTTAAGTCACATGGTGCGCAATTACAAACGCTACCCGAGCTCCTGGTAAACACTACCTGTGGTGCACTCAGGCTGCATCACCTGGAAACATCGTTAGATTTAATTGCATGGAGAAAAAAAATACAAAAAAAATAAAACATCTGCGTCCTGCATCATATTCTGTAAAAGAGGAACAGCCTGCCCGGCTTGCACCTGCTCAATTCAAACACAAAAGTTGTCCTCCGTCTGACAAAAGTGCCCGCCGAAGCGCTCCGGCAGCTTTTGTGCACAGATGAGGAGCACAAACGGGATAATATCACCGAGGAGGTTACATAATCGAGATGGGAATGAGCAAGGCGCGCTGGAAGCGCTGTGAGGGGGTTTCCATTTGTCAAATAAAAGGACGGCGAATTAATGGATGTGCCCGTGAAGATGGTTTCACAGAGGAGAGGAGAGAGGCGCTCCGCTGTGCAGCGCGCACAGAGACGAGAGGCGTTTTTATTTCAGGACAGCCCGAGCGCCTTTGAAATAACGACAATGTGTGGGGGGAATAAAATCCCGAGTCACCTGGATCTGAACCCAGGAGTCCAGTTCTTCTTTAGCCCAAGTTCTCAAAACGCGCACAAAAACCCCTCTCAGTGATGACAAGCAGAAATCAAAAAGCAAATCCGTGCGCCTTACCTCGATCCAGAGAGAGCGGTTGGACCACTGTCGCCATGACTGCTGTTTACTGGAGACTGGAGCGACTACAGGAGCTGCAGCATCACAGAGAGAGAGGGGGGAGGAGGAGGGGGAGGGAGGAGAGAGAGAGAGAGGGAGAGTAGAGAGGGGATAGAGAGAGGAGAGAGAGGGAGGAGGGAGAGAGAGGGGAAGTGGAGAGAGAGAGGGGAGAGAGAGAGAGACGAGAGAGAGAGGGGAGAGAGAGAGGGGAAGTGGAGAGAGAGGGGAAGTGGAGAGAGAGGAGGGAGAGAGAGGAGAGAGAAAGAGAAACAGGAGGGAGGGAGAGAGAGGAGGGAAAGAGAGAGAGGAGAGAGAGAGAAAGAGGAGGGAGGGGAGGAGGAGGGAGAGAGAGAGGAGAGAGAGTGTGTAGGGCTGGGAGTGGTTGAGAGGGGGATTAATCTACCTCCATCCTCATAATATCTCAACACCTGGCAATGATTGCACAGAAACAGTAGCTTTACACACACACACACACACACACACACACACACACACACACACACACACTAAAAGGAAGTAAAGATCGGTCCATCACTATGAAATATAAAATTTTATACCTTTGAGAAAATAGATGTTTAACAGTTGTCATTAGATTTAATTGCCTGTTAATTTGCAGTCCGGCAGTTGAACGTCTGTCAACTCCTGTAAAAAAAAATGAAAGCCGCAGCTCAGTTCAGGAGACAGATTTAGGAATTCACTAAAAAAGAATTAGTGCAACCTAATCACCATAGCAAATGTTGTCAATGAACATTTTAAAGCCCATTTGATGCTTAAGATGCTGATATGCTGATATTAGGAAGTAAATCTAATATCAATATATCTGCCGGTATTCAACTTTGTTGGGCTATGACCACTCAAACGTGGTTATCAAACACTTCTGACAAAGATATGTCTTAAAGGCGGGATAGGAAGAAAGAAATCCCCAAGAAATCAATAGAACATTACAGCGGACGGCAATTCAACATCTGTAAGCGTGAAACCACTGGATATTTCTAGCAGGAAGTCAGGACACATTCAAGCTATATTTGTGGTGGTTAAGTGACACGGTTGCGGAGCCAGAAACCACTGTTTGGGACAGCGATTCAACATTTTCAAGTGTGAAACCAGTGGATATTTTTAGCAAGACGCGGGGGACATTCTCCAGCTGTCTGTGTGGCAGCTAGGCGACATGGTTGCCGAGCGAGAGACCGCTGTTCAAGGCGGAATTTCAACATTTGTAAACATGACACCACCGTATATTTTAACAAGACTCAGGACATTTTAAAGCGAGAAACCAGTGGATATTTTTAGCAAGATGTGGGGACATATTCCAGCTTTCTTTGTGGCAGCTAGGCGCCATGGTTGCCAAGCCAGAGACCGCTGTTTTTAGCCAGTGTTTCAACATTTGTAAACAGGAAACCAGTGGATATTTGCACGAGATGTCTGGACGTCTTTTCAAGCCGTGTTTGTGGTGGCTAGGCGGCACAGTTGCCAAACCAGAGACCACTGTTCTGAACCATGAGTCAACATCTGTCAGCGTGAAACCACTGGATATTTTTAACTGCACATCGGGACATTTTCCAGTTGCGTTCGTGCTGACGAATAAAATCAGAACATGAACAAATGTAAAGCCGCGACATTCCCAGAAGTCAACCAGTGGCCGTGGCTGCACGCTGAATCTCTAACGTACACGTGTGTGCTTCCCATGCGTGAGCCATTCACCCACTACACTTCAGAGATCAGCTGATTGCAACCGTTGCCATTAAGGTTTTATTGTGGACCACTGAGCCATGCCGCTCTGTTATCTCATTTCTTGGCTACACGCACTGCATGCAGGCCCGATAAGGACTGAATGATGGCGGTGAACCTTTGTCGGAGGGCTTAAGGATTAATCCTCATGTTTATATGCCGCCACAGAACGGAACCAGACCGCTGGCTCTCTTCATTTACTGTAGATCTGCTGCCTAATGATGCCTGCCGCTGTAGCATATCTCACACGTGGCCGGTCATTACACTTGACAGAGGCAGCGCTCGACAGAAAACAAGGAGCAAACCCCTGGCTGGGGGGAAACGTTGAGGCGGCGTGACGTCACACTTGGCTCACAAGCCTCGACTCCAGTGTGACAAATGCCAGCTGTAAACAGGAATGCACACCTGAGGCGAGGACTTAACGTTTGGGCCTCGTGCAGAGGCAAATGCACAGTATCGCAGACACGCCGAAATCATTTGAATCTCATTTATTCTGCTTGCCTCACAAAGAAAATACATCACTTGATTTAGCCTAAACCCATTTGGGGGAAGGCAATTTCATCACTCCTAACCTCACTTCACTTTCAAATTGACTGCTGCGGTGAGTTCCCCGGAATGAAATTTTAAAAAATGTCAAATCGATGCCGCATTTCAGTTACATTCAATTTACATCATTTTTTCGAGGCCTTTCAGGGAATATTCTCATCGTCGTAATCTGCCCCGTATTTGATGATGGAAAAACTGTTGCTAAACCCAATCACGCGGTCCATATGTGCTGGTGAGTCCCAGCCACCCCGTGTTCCCATCCAGCTGCATGCAGATGTGGTAAGTGGTGGGCTGGACCGGCGGATAGAGATGGCTTAGAGAGCGCACGGGAAAAAAAGAGGGCACGGGGAGATTACAGGGCCCTCATCCATATGGGCTGGAATACAGTTCTGCTTCTTTTTTTTTTTTTTTTTTAAAGAGGTGGGATTACGCAGCAGTGCTCTTAAAGCCCTCTAACTGCAAGTAAATTGATTTCTGAAAGGAAAAGGTCTCCGCTCCCACAGAAGGAGATGCAAGAGGCCGTGTCGACTGGACAAATATGGACCACTGGACTGAAGTGTGTTTGCCTTTCGGATTAAAGCTCTTAACGTTTGGCGGTGCTGGAGAGTTTGTAGGCACCGGTCTCCATCGGGGCTCGGTACTGTATATTAAAGGAATAGTTCTTGGAAACATTTGGGAAAGTTGCTTATGAGCTTATTTTAGCATAAAGACTGGAAGCGGGGGGAAACAGCTAGCCGAGTAGCTCTTCCCAAAGCTAAAAAAATCCGCCCGCCAGCGCCTCTTAAGCTAAGCTATGTTCACTCCATACAAAAACCACCAGTATAAAATGTGTTATATGAAAAAAAAGAAGTTCAGGTGACATCTGTGTGAGCTGAGTTTCGTGTTGTGAGGTGGAGGGGCTGGATCGTGTCCTGATGGCTAGTGAAAACACTGTTCCAGACCACCGTTTGATTCACGTTTCAATCGACAAAACCTGGTATATTTAGCAAGACATCGTGACATTCTTCAGCCATTTTGCAGGTGACACCAACAAGTATTTGAACCCAAACCGTAATCTTTTCCTAAACCTAACCATTGTTTTTTGTGCCTAAACTTAACTAGACCTCAACCACAACGTTGTCAGGACATGAAATTGAAACGTAAAGATTCAATGTAACCTCAGTTTGTAGAAATGTCAAATGCCAGTGTTTATTCTGGCTAAAACTTAACCCAAACCATGATCCTTTCCTAACCCTAACCATGTTTTTTTGTTGTGCCTGAACTTAACCAGACCTAACCCACAGCGTTTTCATAAAATAAAACTGAAAACGTAAAGATTCAACATAACTACAGTTTGTCGAAACATCAAATGCTAATGTTTATACTGGCTGAACCCTAATCTACAATGTTTTCCTTAACCTAACCAAGTGTTTTTGTGCCGAAACCTAACGACACCAAACCCACAACGCTGTCTCAACATAATATTAAAACGTTAGATTCAACAGATCATTTAGAAACGTCTAACGCTTACCCTAACTCTTTTCCTTACCCTAACCAAGTGGTTTTTGTGCCTAAACCTAAAGATTCAACATATCCATGCTTTGCAGAAACATACAATGCCAGAGTTCAATCTGGTGATTGGATTAAAGAATTGTGGTTTTACGGGGGGGTTATGTAAATGTTATGTCCTGGCTATCTATTCACTGGATGCGGTGATACACAGAGCCACTGCTGGTTGCCTTTAAAAGCTACCATACATTGGATTTCTCTTGTCGGTACTGTGGGAAGCTGTCACTGACTTTGTTGTAGTTCGACGTGGAAGCAGAGCAGGATTGATTCACTAAATGAACACACATGTCGAGGTGAGACGGTAACAACCCCTGACTCTAATCCCCCCGTGCGGCGCTGATGATGATCTATACGCCGTGACACAAAGTGGGAAAACAGCTGAAAATATCTTGGCGAGCCGAGGAAGTCTCAAAAAATAATGTTGTTTATGTTACGGTTTGATGTGACGGGCCGCTTTCCCACAGCTGCTGTTTATAAAGAAGCTCCGACATGGCAGCTGCTGACAGATAATCAGAGTAGATCATCGTGTAAACATGTGGGAGGTTTTCTATTTTTCTCCTAATGAGGCAAGTTGACACGACACAAGAAAAAAGCTTTTTCTGTAAACACAATCTTTAAACTTTGGGATTAAAGGTCTTGTTGAAGGCAACACATTGTCACATGTCATGGGATTTTAACCTCCAACACAACTTTGGTCTAACTCTAAGGCTACTGACGCCCCCTTCAGGGAAAACAGTTTACTTTGTCAAACGGGGAATAACACACGACACAAAAGTAATGACGGTGCGAGCTGATTCACTCTGCCGCATCCAGCGGCTCCACGGTGATTCAATCTCAGTTCATTTGAGGAGAAAGCAAATGGGAGTGCGTTATCCGTCTTGTCACATTACAGAACATAAAATGATGCTTTTATAGACTGAAATACGAAGGCGTCCATTTATATCGAGCTGTACATTTCAAAAGTCATTTCTCATATCTTTCGGCCTCTTGTCATCTTTATCTCCCGCTCTGACCGGCATTAAATAAGCAGGAATAATAGCTTTTACTTGGACTTGGCAGTGTTTTGAATTCATCTGAAGGTGAATTCACTCAGCCGCAGTGATATACAGCTTATTTTTTACAGTGCGTTAAAGCTGACTCAGATCATTTGCAAGAAACTCCCTCCGACAACATCTACGTCGAATGGCAATCATTATCTTCAAGCTAATTTGATTATCCAAAATCCATATTAAGACACTCGGCGGGAAAAGAGAAAACACTTAATCGTTCGTAGATCAACTCCGCTGATTGGCCACTAATTGTTGCTGAAGGGCAGTCGACTGATTCCTGCTTCAAAAAGATTCACACACATCACATTAAATCAGGGGAGCGGGAAGAGATGGAGGGGCCGTAATGAGCCATCTTGGACTCTGATTTAAGTCTGATTGGCCTTTGCGAGCTGCTATTAGTTAGCGCTGTCTCCGTGCACGTCCGGTGCCAGCGACTGTAACAGTGATACATATTCTGCCAATAGCATCTGCACTGTAATAGAAAGAGTTACGGCGGCGTTCCGTGGGCGCAGTGATTCAACAAGACCTTTTGGCTGGACAAATTACAGCCCGGGAGGAGAGGAGGGGGGGCGTGCCTGTCTCGATTATAGGTGAATATAGATTGTGACTTACAGGCTGTGTGGAAATGTGGAGGGATTTGAATAAATGTTAGGTGAAACGGGACAAGACTGGGACGTGAGGGGTTTAAGAAGAATATGGAAAACAGTGTAGTAAAAGTACCCCAAAGGCATACTCGATATATAAAATATATAAAATGTATGTTAGTGTCCAAAACTGCACCAATTTTAAAGTGTGTTCACTTCTGCATATGTGAAAAAAAGCAGTATAAAGCCTTTTGTGGCTCCACAGGAAGCTGCATGTAATCTGATAAACTGCCTCCAGTGATGTCACTCAGTGGCTCAGTTGCATCCTGGGTAATGTAGTACTATAGGCACAAGTAAAAGTAAATTATACGGTACGTATATTTACATGTGTGTATATCATGTATACGACGGGTCGATTGGTCAAGATCAAAAATATAAATACATGTATTACTTCTACTTTGGTTCTGATGTAATCTGCAGAGTAACTAGTAACTAAAGTAATCAAGTAAAGTGGAGAAAGAAGTACAGTATTTGCCTACAAAACGTAGTGAAGTGGAAGTATAAAGCAGCAGAAAATGGAAATCTTCAAGTAAACTACGAGCAGCGATGGAATGTAACTAAGTACATTTACTCCAGTACCGTTCTTAAGTTCTTTGAGGTTCTTGTACTTGAGTATTTCCATTTTCTGGTACTTTATACTTCTACTCCACTGCAATTTGGAGGCAAATACTGTACTTTGTACTCAACAACATTTATTTGATAAATTTAGTTACTAGTTACTTTGCAGATTACATAAATTAACTGAGTTATCGGTCGACCCATATTATAGTTAAATCTAAAAATATATGGATTATTTACTTTTACTTGTGCTTTTGATACTTAAATACATTCAATATCAGATACTTTAAGACTTTTACTCAAGTACTCTTCCTGTAGATGACTTTCACTTTTACCAAATTGATATTTTAACACTTAATTTTACCAAACTATGACCTTTGTGTACTTATTATAAGCCTGGGCACAAATACCTCAGACTGAGTAACTATACTTAGTTACATTCCATCACTAGCAGATGCTGTGTTCATACATTATGTCTCCTGTCTGTCACTTTGGACAAACAGCTGTTTATCTCCAGGTTGTTTGTCTGATTTGACTTTGAATTCAAACTCTCGCATTTGCAGAGTAACGTAACGGACACAAAGGGTTTCCTGGAAAGCGCGCGGTGCTTCCAGAACAGCGCGTGTGATGGAAAACGCTGCTCCGCGTGTATAAATAGAACCAGACGACCTGAGACATCACACGGGTGAGTTACTGAGCCGGGGGGCAGCGGTGTGCAGGGGGGTCACATCCAGCTGGATTATGGGTGTTTACCAGCGGCTCGGATGGACGCAGCGATGACAGGGACGCACGTCACGCACGGCAGAGCTGGCGCGTCCTGCACGTGTGACGTCAGAGTCAACTTTGGGCTCTCAACGCGTCCAACTCTGATCATATATCCCTCAAAACGAGCCCAGCAGTGTTCCTAACAGGAGGAGCGTTATTTCTCCCACCCGGGGGACGCATGAAACATTAATGCTGCTGCGAGTAAACAAAGATTTGTGATGGAGAGAAGCTTCAAGCTGTAAAAAAAAAAGAATAAAAATCAATTATTTATTGTGGGTTTGCATGATACAAACACACGCCATAGGCTCAATAGCTTCTGGAGAGTGTGTGAGGATAAAATAAATGCAGGATGGACGCAAACCAACCAGATTGGACTCTTTCAGCCGTATTCTTGGCAGCCCTGTGTGTGCTCGTGTGTTGTGTAACAGGGGGGTTTGAATGTGGCTCAAAGCTCCTCCTGCATCCACTTCACTCGCATTCCTTGAGGCGATTGTGGAGGATTTCTGCCCCCCCTCCTGCGCACATGACGTCGATCCGATGATCAGCAGCAGCGGGTCTCACACCTGCAGGAAGAAACACCGGAAGAAGTTGCGAAGACGCCTGGAAGTTTAACCTTTAAATAGAAAAAAACAAAAAAACCAGCGCAGCGATGTTCCTCCAAATGAGGCGCCTCCTGCGCCCGAGCCACTGCGCCCCCCTCCACCGCGGGAGGACACCCGAGAGGACACTGTGGACCGTCCCTGCTGCACGACAACAGCGGCAACGTGGCGACAGAGCTGCAGGACCGCGTGCATCCGCGCGCAGCCACAAGTCTCCGTGCAGGGGCTATGCGTCCGACGCGCTGTACGGCCGAGCCTTCGCCTCAGCCAGGGACAGCCCCGAGGCATTCTGGGCCGAGGCGGGACGGGACATTAGCTGGTTCGCACCGTGGACTGAGACTTTGCGCGTTGAGGACCCAGTGTTTCCAAACTGGTAGGTTTTCCATATGTCAAGTGTGTTTGGGGGGAAACACTGAGGACAACTCAGAGCCTGTTGCTCACTGTGTCCCACAGACCTGGAAATCCTGGAAAGTTTGTGGAAAATAAAGTAAGGCAAATGTGTGAACATTTACATAATCAAGCCGCTGAATCACATGTCACCATGAACTCTTTGGACAGAGTTCAAGCAGCCTGTGTGGCGTCTTAAAGGAACATTTCACCCCAAAAGTGAAAGTCTTGCAGTCCACTAGACATTTCTTAGAGCTGTGCAGGCAGACAGAGCTGCAGCACTCTCCTGAACGGCTGAAGCAGATGACAAACAAAACAAACACACAAACAAACAGAAAACAAAATGGCTTCAATCAGCTTGTCCCTGCAACACTTGATTATCAAGCTGGATGTGCAGCTGTGCTTGTGCAGCCCCTTCAGATAAGGTGCATGCTTTTGCTTTAGCTTAGCTGCTACAGTGAAGATTTCAGCTTTAAAAAGGGTGTACATGTTCTAGTTCTAGTTCTGAAATGAGTCTGAGGCGGGACAGGACATGAACTGGAGTAAAACTTTGCACGTTGAGGATCCAGTGTTTCCAGACTGGTGCAGTAGGTTTCCATATGTCAGGTGTGTTTGGGGGAAACACTGAGAACAACTTGACAGACTGCCTGTGTCTCCTTAAAGAAGTCAGAGTCTGTAGTTCACAACGTCCCTTAGACCTTGAAATCCTTGAATGTTTGTGAACTCTTGGTAAACAAAGGTGTGACGTAAAATGTAAAAACCACTGATTCACAGTTCACCAATAAACTCTTTGGACACTTAAAGGGCCACTATGTAGTTTTGGAGAAGAAATTCAAACTCAGAATTTTAATGTTTTCAATATTAACGAGGTGATAATACAAACTCAGAAATATTTATTTTGTCCATAACCAAATAAACAAGCTGTTCTCAGAAGGAAATAAGGTTTGAAGCTAGAAAAAAGTGGCAGGGTCCGCCACATATAAACAAAGTAAAACAGTATGGAACTGTGTCGTCCTTTAAGGTTAGTTTGTTTATTCAGTTTATTCAAAACAAAAAGTTTGTTAATTTAGTTTGTTTAGGCTTAAAACAACAAATCAGTCAGTGAAGATCTTTCTCTTCTGATTAAACTTTCTTCCCCAAACTACGTAGTGCACCTTTAAACCAATCACATCATCACCAGATACACTTATGACAGCCATGATTTGAGTTAAAGCAGTCGAGGTTTCATTACTTCTCTGTAAATCTATCGTTAGTTTCCTGACTGAAATTAAAAAATCGGCCACTGAAACACATTTAGTTGAAGACAGATTCTAATTACTTTTTAGTTGAACTGACGTTTCGGACATTTAATCCTTGATTAAACATGCAAATTGATTTTAGCCTTTAAAAATAGAATGGGATTAATGTACTGTACATACCTGATCCTGATAATTCTTCTAGCTTAAATATGGTAACAAAACATTGCTGTAAGATGATACGGGGTGTCACATCCGGCTGCCATCTTTGTTTGGCTTGGAGAGATGAAAATTTGCCTTAACAAACACAACCCAACTTTTTATAGTGTTGAAATTAAGGATTGTTTGCTTCCATCTGGGTAAAAGGCGTCTTAAACAAAGTTTAATGCTCTCTCAAAGTTTGTCTTTGAGCATGAAACTATTGAAAGAGAGGCACAAACTTTACTGTTTCCTAAATGTCACAATTCAGAAGGTTGTGTCCACATAAATTAGAGAGTTTACTAGACAGATAAACGTCAATCTTATATCCGCGAAGGATGTTTGAACTCGCCTGCTGCTCTTCGGCAAAGCAAACATTATTAAAATGCGAGGCGGCCCACGTACTGTACAGCCTCATGCATTGAGGAGGAATTGAAAATGAAAACTGATCTTTTGTTTCTGTGTTTGGTGGATGTTTTTTGTTTTTTTGCCACCGTCTGGCTGTGGTAGCAAAAAAAAACAAACTCCAGAGCTGCCTGAATCAGGTACTGTTGTGTTAGAAATGAAGGACACAGCCGCACAGCGTCTCTCTGGCTTCCAAAACAGCAGCTCCCAGACGCCATCTGTTCAACCTGCTCGCCGCTCTTCATCCATATGCACAGCACCAGGGCCGAAACTGTCGCTTTATCAAGTAGGCTTGATTTGTTGTGTGCTGCTGGCAGAGACGGCTGCATATGTTTTTCCTGGCGCTGATTTTATCAAGTTGTTTTTCCTCGTTTTCTGGTTAAAGCGACGAGTCCTGCGAGCCAAATAAAAAAAAGACATTCAGGAAAGTGTATTTTTAGAGATGCCGTGTATTTTAAGTGTGTCACGATCTTGATGTTCGTCTCCGTCAGGTTCGTCGGAGGGAAGCTGAACATGTGCTACAACGCCGTGGATCGTCACGTGGAGAGCGGCCGTGGAGAGCAGCCCGCCATCATCTACGACAGCCCGGTGACTGGAACCAAACAGATCATCACTTTCAGGGAACTCCAGGACCAGGTAATTGTGGTTATTAAAGGCAGAAGTCACAGAACGGAGCAGAACGAGGAGGTGGATTAGCCACTTTGTTAAAGGAATGCGAGGATTTGTGGTAAAAAAATTGGATTGTGAGGCACCCAAGCTCTGAAATTAGAATTTGTCAGTGTTGCCATGACAATAAATACATTTCTCATCCTTCAGCTGAGACAGACGGCCGAGTGTTTCGGCTGGATCGAGCCACCATTAGCGCGGAGGACAGCAAAACACAATAATTGAAAAGAAAATGTGGGAAATAATTAACTTAATTGACATTTGGGTAGTTGCTTCATTTCAATCACGGCCCAGCTGAATGCACTGTAATGAAATTGTGTTCTAAATGAGCAGAAGTTAACCCACAGCATTTTCCATTTTCTTCCCCAAAGCAGAAAGAATGAATAACTTAATTTAATTCGGTTTACAAAAAGACATTCATTTTTCAGAGTATATCCAATTGGAGGTAACCAGTACTAGACTTAATACTTCATTTAAAATGATAGTTTCACAATTTAGGTCCAAGTAATGACCAAAAACTGCACAGAATATTAGCATCACTGGTTTAAGTAGGTATGAGGTTATAGTAGTCATGAACAATTAACTT
Organism: Lagodon rhomboides; assembly: GCA_039737535.1. NCBI lineage: Eukaryota > Metazoa > Chordata > Actinopteri > Spariformes > Sparidae > Lagodon > Lagodon rhomboides. The sequence continues at coordinate 6,078,724 of CM077805.1, forward strand.
AAATGGATTGACAGTATGCAGACATTCTGAAAGAGTGCAGTGTGAACTCAGCCAAAACTACGGTGGCCCTGAAGGCCAAAACACAACATTACAGCATTTCACAAAACAGGAAGCACAGTAACATTTCAGGAAACACAGTAACATTTCAGGAAGCACAATAACATTTCAGGAAGCACAGTAACATTTCAGGAAGCACAGTAACATTTCAGGAAGCACAGTAACATTTCAGGAAGCACAGTAACATTTCAGGAAGCACAATAACATTTCAGGAAGCACAGTAACATTTCAGGAAGCACAGTAACATTTCAGGAAGCACAATAACATTTCAGGAAGCACAGTAACATTTCAGGAAGCACAGTAACATTTCAGGAAGCACAGTAACATTTCAGGAAGCACAGTAACATTTCAGGAAGCACAGTAACATTTCAGGAAGCACAACAACATTTCAGGAAGCACAGTAACATTTCAGGAAGCACAACAACATTTCAGGAAGCACAACAACATTTCAGGAAGCACAATAACATTTCAGGAAACACAATAACATTTCAGGAAACAGTAACATTTCAGGAAGCACAGTAACATTTCAGGAAGCACAACAACATTTCAGGAAGCACAGTAACATTTCAGGAAGCACAGTAACATTTCAGGAAGCACAACAACATTTCAGGAAACACAGTAACATTTCAGGAAACACGATAACATTTCAGGAAACAGAGTAACATTTCAGGAAGCACAATAACATTTCAGGAAACATGACAACTTTTTAGGAAACGCGATAACATTTCAGGAAGCACAATAACATTTCAGGAAACACAATAACATTTCAGGAAGCACAATAACATTTCAGGAAACAGAGTAACATTTCAGGAAGCACAATAACATTTCAGGAAGCATGACAACATTTCAGGAAACACAGTAACATTTCAGGAAACACATAACATTTCAGGAAGCACAATAACATTTCAGGAAACACAATAACATTTCAGGAAGCACAGTAACATTTCAGGAAGCACAGTAACATATCAGGAAGCACAATAACATTTCAGGAAACAGAGTAACATTTCAGGAAACACAATAACATTTCAGGAAGCACAGACAACATTTCAGGAAACACAGTAACATTTCAGGAAACACAGTAACATTTCAGGAAGCACAATAACATTTCAGGAAACACAGTAACATTTCAGGAAGCACAGTAACATTTCAGGAAACACGACAACATTTCAGGAAACAAAGTAACATTTCAGGAAGCACAAGTAACATTTCAGGAAGCACAGTAACATTTCAGGAAGCACAGTAACATTTCAGGAAGCACAATAACATTTCAGGAAGCACAATAACATTTCAGGAAGCACAATAACATTTCAGGAAGCACAGTAACATTTCAGGAAGCACAATAACATTTCAGGAAACATGACAACATTTCAGGAAGCACAGTAACATTTCAGGAAGCACAGTAACATTTCAGGAAGCACAGTAACATTTCAGGAAGCACAACAACATTTCAGGAAACACAATAACATTTCAGGAAGCACAGTAACATTTCAGGAAGCACAGTAACATTTCAGGAAGCACAATAACATTTCAGGAAACACAGTAACATTTCAGGAAACACAGTAACATTTCAAGAAACACAACAGCATTTGTTGTGTTTGACCTGCAGGGCTGCCGTACAAAAAGCACGTTGAAATGAAGCACTCTTCATCATCTCCTCTGCGTCTTGTTCCAGGTGTCCAGGTTAGCAGGAGTCTTGGTGAAGAATGGAGTACAGAAAGGAGATCTGGTCGTCATCTACATGCCCATGGTGCCGCAGGCCATGTTCACCATGTTGGCATGTGCACGGATCGGTGCCCCGCACAGCCTCATCTTCGGCGGCTTCGCTTCCAAAGAGCTCTCTGTGCGCATCGATCACGCCAAGGTTAGAGAATCACGTTCACCATATGGTTGCGAGTCCTCCGTACTTAAACCATGCAGACAGGGCTACATTATCACTCATTAAAGACCTAAAGACGGGCTCAGGTGATGGATTTTTGTTCTCTTATACATCCTAATTTGAAGCACGGTAATAATACGGCTGCAACTAATAATTTTCCATTTCTGCTTTTCATGCGGCTTTCACCCTGCAAAGTATCTGACACCCTGAGGTGCCTGAGGTGCCCGAGGCTTCTTTGTGTCGTTAAGCTCAAAATGAATCACTCACAGTGGAAAGCACTTGGCTTGCCTTTTCTTTTCACAGCCATACACTCGAGAAAGCTGTCAATGCTGTCTGTCTGCGCTGAGATTTTTTAACAGGGGGAAAAGAAGAATGAATCGACCAACCTGACATTATTACAGGAAGTGTTTCTGGAGATAATAATCTTTGTCGGGTGATGTGTTTATACAGATATGACTCAGAAGAAAAACAGTGTTATTAGCTGTTACCACCAGCTAGTCAGGGTGGGCAATTAGCTTTTAGAAATGTAAGAGCCACTGACAGATAAATGTTGAAATGCACAATCATCTCCGTGGTAAGTTGTTATCATCATTCTGTATCTGAAAGCCTCTTCCGTATTTCACCAGCATTCGGCTGTTGATAATTTTCCACCCTGCAGCTAGTTGATCAAGTGTCCGAACTCTTATTGTTGAGAGTCGCTGATCCCCCTTCGTCATTCAATATTAGCGTGGAGAAGAGACAAATAAATTATCCCGGTGTTAAAGGTGCAGAATTTAAAAAAATTGTTTGAATGATTCAAAAACTAACTGCAAATAACAACAGAATGTGAACAGAGACATCTACCGGAGTCAAGTTAGCATGCTAATCCGCTAGCCCCTCCTCCTCCTCCCCACTTTCCAAAGCTCCTAGCTAACAGCAGCTACCGTTAGCAGGGTTTAGTGGTTACTCTGGTGATATGCTTCCCCCAAGGCCAATTATTACAAATATACACCTTTTAAGGAATCACCCCTCATCCACCGCAACAGTTAAATGGTAATTTTGTGGAAAAAACTGCTAGATATCTACAGAAGTCAAGTTAGCATGCTAATCAGTGAGCCCCTCCGCCTTACGGACCCAATCTCCTGTGCTCACTGCGTAAACAACACCACCAACAACTGCGACACTCGCCACTCAGTCCAGACGGCTAGCAGCTAGGCTAAATGAGATAACTATCCGTTAGCCGTTACTCTGATGATATGCTACGCCCATTTGTTGAGTATGAACTCGACAGGTGGTCAGTTTTACAAATATGCACCTTTTTTGAAGTGATCGCAAAGACAACTGGGTTGTTTCCGTTTTCCTTAGAGTAGCAGCCGTCAACACAAAGAACAAAACTTGAGCATTATTCCTTTGTTTAGTCTATAACAGATATAGCCATTAAACTGTGCAATCATCATTTATTTGAATCTCATTTAATAGGGTCAGTGCATTTTCATATAGTCCCAGTTCAAAGAATTTAACTAATGTGCTGCACAGAGAGCTAATAGCTATTTCTAATTTTAAAGTCTTGTACCTAGCTGGGCTTTTACATGTACAGCATAATTAAAAGACACTGCTTTCTGTGGTTGGTATCATTAAACCACAATACATAATAGGGTTTCATAATTATACCATATAGCAAAGTTTGCAGTCTGTCCAGTTTAGGGACCTTTCTTCCAAGGTTTTGGCATCTGTGCATCGAACTTCCAAATCTCAAGACTTACAGTAAACACTTCTGCCTCTGGAGAAGCACCTGAGGTGTGTTTGTAAGCCCGCTGTTTACTCTGGAATCATTATCACATGCATATTAATGAGGCTAATGTGGACAGAATTTGGAGCGCTGCCACAGGCAACAGGCTCATAACACTAATACCCTGTTAAAAATGCAGCAGAACATTTTGTCAGGTCGGACAGATGATGGGAACACAAGCTCCCGCCGTCTAATATATCTTTAGATCATCTTGACACAATCTGATTCTCACCTCGTCTCCGTGTCTCTCAGCCCAAGCTGATGGTTACCGCCTCGTTTGGCATCGAGCCCGGCAGAAGAGTGGAGTACATCCCTCTGGTGGAGAAGGCCTTGGAGCTGAGCTCTCACAGGCCCTCGAAAGTCCTCATCTACAACAGGCCGAACATGGTAAGAAGCACAAAGCACCGTAACGCTAAATCAGACAATGTGGTGTTGTTTCTAAACCTGCTGACTGTGTAACAGAATGTAAATGTATATGTAGCTGCTGTTTGGGATTGGGGAACCTATAAGAGAGCATATCATCTGAATTCAGGGCAGCACATTTTAAAGGATTACTGCCAAGAATCGTGTCTGGATGGCAAGACGGTGTACAAAAAATAATCCTGCCGCTGAATCAGGAGATGAAAACATGTAGCAGGTTTAAGAGAGTGGAAAGAGTGTGCAGCTGAGGGATGGAGGTTTCCACCTGTCACAGGAAACCAGGCTCGGATCCTGTTTGAAAGCAGGCTAAAGCTGTGTCGAATGATCATACAGCACACAAACGGCGGAGATTTGCTTCACTCTCATGCAGGGAATAAAGGAAAAGCGCTGAATTAAAGGTCTGGAAAACAGAAATTATCCCAAGAACTGATTGCACAGCGTTGCCCTCGTTCTTCTTTGATTTCCCCTCCCTTCCTCCCTCTGTGTTATCAGTTACGCCATTTTCCTCCGCCTGACTCCGCGATGCTCTTGTATTAACATTACACAATTTATTTTATCTGGTTTGGACACTCCGCTGATGTCTATCAGTGAATTATCTGGCGGATTGTGAGATCTCTGTCAGGGCGTTGCGTCTTTATTTTGCAAGATACACACGGAGGACACGAGGCTGTTATCGGGGAAGTAGTTTCTGATGAAATTCACTGGAAACTCAGTCTCTTAAAAATAATGCGAGGCTGCACTTTGAGGGCGGTTGATCAGGCAGTGGGTAAGCAAGAGTTCATGGTTCTGTGAGCAACATGGACGCTGTGTTAAATCAGGCAAGTTAAACTGAGTAAAGCCAGTAAAATGTGTTGCATTTGTTGTCCGTTTGTGAAGGCGGTATCTCAGAAACGCATCGAGGGAATTTCTTCAAATTTGGTAGAAACGTCCACTATGACTCAAGGATTAATTGATTAGATTTCGGTGGTCAAAGGTCGGAGGTCAAGGTCACTATGACCTGCCAAAACTCAAGAATTCATACAAAAATGATGCTACAATTTTACCATAATGTCTAATAAGATAACATGATGAAGTCGTGGCATTTAATATCCAAAAGGTCAGAGGTTAAATGCTTGGTGACATCATAATCTTACGCTAAAAATGTTCTGCCCGTTATTCAACTGCATAGCGCTGGAACAGCAGTCTGACTGGTGCGCAGAGCAAACAACCACAAGGCGCTAATTAAAGTTGTCTTTATCAATTAATATGTCAAATATTTTCTTAATCAATTGCTTGTTTAGTCTCAAAGATGTTAAGAAAGTGTCTTCAGATAGCTTATTTTGACCAACCAACAGTCCAAAACCCAAAGATGCTTTCATTTACTATCAAAAATGACAAAGAAAAGCAGCAAATCCTCACATTTAAGAGTCTGGAACCAGCAAATATTTGACATTTTTGCTTGAAAATTGACCTTAAACAATCAATTATTAATATAGTTGACTAATACATTAACCGACTCTGCCCTCCGTCCTCTTTCCCGAGATTCTGTGTGATAGTACTGAAAGATGTCTTAGTCTCGGACTCATCCGCTAAGAACAAAAAGAAATAAATGATCAAGTCTCTTCTTCGACCTCCGGGGATGATTTTAAATGATAATGAAGTGAGAGAATCAAATGGATTCGCAGAAGACAGATGTCGGAGGAACAGATGTCAGATGTAAGGGGCATTAATCTGCGACACCACAATCACTAAAAGACACGGCGATGACTGATGGGAGTTGGAACGGGAACATCTTGTAAAGACTGTTATTATATCGCCACGTAAAATATACTGTGTCCTTTAACGGATTTGAACTGTTGGCTTTTAGAGCAGTTTTTCATTTTTCGGTGTGTTTTTTTTTTTTTTTTAGGAGAAGGTATCAATGAAACCGGAGCTGAGTCTGGACTGGGACGAGGAGATGGCCACGGCTCGGCCTCACGACTGCGTTCCTCTTCCCTCCAACCACCCGCTCTACGTCCTCTATACGTCCGGGACCACAGGAACCCCAAAGGTAATGAAGTTGTGATCAGCAGCAGGGGGAAAATGGGAAATCAGTGTTTTATTCATAGAGTTTCCCGAAGTCATGTAAACATACCATCAAAAAACCATCTCTAAACAGAGGAGGGGGTCTGCGACACCACCTATCTCCAATTTACAATGCTGCCCTTTCATGTCTTCCCAGGAGATTCAACAACTTAGCCTCTAAGAACAACGGCTGGGCCTCATGTGACTCCAATGACTGTCGTTAGAACACAATAGAGCACTAACAAAGTCGAAACCAACTTTCCACCATCCCCAACGACCATACTAACGACTGTCGTTGGCAATAATGGAGCACATACGACCCATAGACATCAGTGGCCTTGTGACCGCCTCCTAAGAGGTTAAATAGCTGGACCTCCACACCGGCTAGTTGGACTAGTCCCAGCCTAGTTAAGGGAGCATCGAACTGATGAAGCCTCTTGGATGAGAGGTGAAACGTCTTCAAAGACAAAAACCAAATCCAGTTGCGTTCGATTCAGTTTCCTTGAGATAACTATGACCTGGATGAATGAGAATATTCACAGGCTCACGTAAACATACATTGTCTCGTGGACGAGTTCGTCTAACTGCTGTCAGTTCTGCACAGACGCCCCGGTGTGACTCATCTCAGCTCTTTGACTGTGCAAAAACAATCCCGGCCCAATCCAAACACCATCGCGGCGACATAAATAAGACCGAGCTTTTCCACAGCGGGAGGAATCGCCTGCAGGCGGTTTAAAATGAGGGAAAAAAAAAAAAACTCCAGCTCCTTTTTTTTTGGAATAGCATCATTTTGTCTTTGACCAACAGATGATTTAAAACATCCACCTGCTGGCTACTTCTCCAGCTTAATAGTCCTGTTATTGCCGGCTTTCTTCCCCGCCGTGAATCACCGCGACTTCCACCGGTTATTGCTGCGGGGAGACCATAACTTTGAGAGAAACTCTATAATTGCAGACACGGGGGACACGCTATTTTTGCCGGGAAATATTTATACCGCGCCATTAGCTAATAAAAGCCGTAAATTGGAATGGGTTTTGAGGTAGCAGTCATTTGAAAACAAAACAGCGGCCGGGCCTCTCGGCGCGGCGGTGCGGAGCGAGCGTTCGGATTGATGTTGAACCCTCTTGCCTCTTCGCCTGCCTCGTGCAATACCTGTCACCAGTCTCATGCTTTTTTTTTTCTTCTCTCTTCTCTTATCTTGTCCCTCAGGGTGTTGTGCGAGACACCGCCGGCTACGCTGTGATGCTGAAATGGACCATGTCAAATATTTATGGACTCAGTCCTGGAGATGTAAGGCAATAAAGCAGCGTATTCTGGCTTCTCGGAGGCGTTGCGTGGGAACAAAAGGGCGCGCGGGCGGCGGAGACGGATCGCTCTGCGCCCCGAGAGATGATTTGATCGCCGCCCGGCAGTCATAACTTGTGTTTGTTTTAATTCACAGCCATGATTTACACAACAGAGGCTCTTTTTTGATTTACATTGATGATGCCTTCAAGTGCAGTAGGCGTTTAATGTCATCAGCGTTTGAAGCTGCAGATGTAATTGAGGATAATGTTGATAGAATTCAATCAGCGCTCAGGATTAATAGTCTGTGCGTGTCTCACCTGTCCTCTGTGAACCTGTCGCAGGTCTGGTGGGCGGCGTCCGACCTGGGCTGGGTGGTCGGCCATTCGTACATCTGCTACGCTCCTCTGCTCCACGGCAACAGCACGATTCTCTACGAGGTAGGTCACGACGGAGACGAGGGTTCAACGTCTCCGTGTAAATAGAAATAACAGAACGCCTGCAATAAAACTCACAAGCCTGTCAGTTTGTTATCGGCCTTTGCTGAACACATCTATATTTGTCTGATGGCTCCGGTTGATGTGGGCAGGCTGAAGTGTTTTTTTTGATCACCGTCAAGAGACGGACTGCAGCTCTCTCTTTTCTTCTTCGCCCAACAATATCTGAGGCCTGCATCACAGACGTTACTTTATTATTCTGTTTGGAGCAGAAATGGACAACTTTTTCGACTCCCTCCTCAATTTCTGCCGACTGAAAGAACGCTGCTTTTGAGCCGGAACAGGCTTCGACACAACACCGGCGCTCTCCGTCGAGTGAACGCCTGTCAGTCCCGTCCTCTCCGCCTTCTTTGCCTCCTCCATCGGCGTGGCGGACGTGCTCGCTTTGTGCCGTGATTTGTTTTTCCGCTGAATATCCAGCCTGAGTCCTTTTTGTCCATTTTCTGTCCCTGCAACTGTACATTAGCCAGGAGCGGCCTTAAAACCGAGACGGATTAGGCTCTTATAAACCTCTCTCTTCCTCACCGGGCCGGTCCGGTTGGATGGTCGTGAGACGCCTCGGGCCGTGATGGACTCAAAGTCCGCTGCTCTTTATTCAGAGCTCCTGCTTTCTTCTTCAGTGCTGTATTTCTGCCACAGGCAATCCTTGTTTCAGCGATAAAGCTGAAAAAATAAAAGCCTTAAAAAACAAAAATGTAGCATAATTTGTTTCGAGCAGCCTCTTAATGTTGAAGCATCAGATTATTACAAGTGGACTGGCTTTGCTCTGCACCACCCACCGACTGGTGGAGTACACTTTCTATGATAGTATGTGATTATTAGCATGTGACTAAATCTGAAGTTTCAGGGCTCAAAGGGACGATTCTGTTGATCTTACAGTGTATTTCTCAGGCTGAAGGGCCGCTCATTACAAGGAGCACTCAGATTTTTCTCACCCGTTGGGCGATCAATTAATCCGTCTTCCCTAAATCAATGTTTGACTCGAGCCACGCCGGTCGTCTCACGTGTTCCTTCTTCTTATCTCCAGGCGAGACGCTTGCCCACCTTTCTCGCCTTCTTCCCTCTGATCAACACACCGAGACAAATATTTGTCCGGAGCGAAAAAATGACAGCCAGAGCTCGCCACGTCTGGTTGATCTGCATATGTCGCCTCGCTGTAGGGACGGGCTCTTTGAATGGCAGGAACAATATGAGAACTGCTGTCGGAGGCTTCTCGCCCGCAGGCGTCTCTTTGTCTTGATCCTTTTCTTCTAGACAAACAGCACTCCTACAGTGCAACTGTGTTTTCTAATCCTCGGATTCCTGGGACCATCTGTCTGGAAGGCAGCCTCTCCATTTTAAACAGCTGCTCTATGAATATTCACGCTCCGTAGTTAAAGGTGTGAGTAAATTCGCACTGTGGAAATATTTGCTGTAATGTTTTCGATCCGTCCATGTGATTTATATCCCTGCATCCCTGAACTAACCAGCTTGTCGCAATGCCGGCTGTTTCCGCAGGGTAAGCCCGTGGGGACCCCGGACCCCGGGGCGTTCTTCCGCGTCCTGTCTGAAAACGGCGCCTCCTCCATGTTCACGGCGCCCACCGCCATCAGAGCCATCCGCCAGCAGGATCCCCACACCGACGTCGGGAAAAAATACCCCTTGTCAAGGTAGACGGCAACACTCTGTACGACGGGAAACTCTCAAGACAGCAGGAGTGAACAAACTGTAATCATGCACGAGGTGAAGGAACGCCTGTTACGAGATTAGTCCTGAAATGACTCGTTTGAGCAAAAGATGATTAAATCAACAGAAAACCAACATATCAATCGATCTTGTTCCACCCTTTTTATGTGATTTTAATGTGCGAAAGCAGCTTTGGAGATATTTGGGAACTTGTGACGGCGATTGTTCCCAGCTTTCCAACGTCTCGCGGGCTGATTGATGCGAGCGTGAAAGATGTTTTTCGGCCCTAATGATGATTGAAAATCTCTCATGTGAAAGAAGCCAACACACAAATCAGGCGGGTTTTCAAGACGCTAAGCTGGACGCCAAGTAGAAGATTGTTTTAAATCGGCCAAAAGTGCCCAGCCAGTACACAGCCAGAGACGAAACTGCTTGTATAGATACGTTTGATTCACAGTCTTTATCGTAAAACTTCATTACCATTGGTGCTGTAGTGAGCACTGAGAGAAGGCTGATGTGTTTGATGGCCTGAGTTTTATCTAACCCTGAGGTTGCTACTGTAGTTTCCACAGCTCGCGTACAAAATCATCTCGAGGTTCTACAATTTATTAGTCTCCAAACAAGACTTCTTCAGATTGATACGAGTGCAAATCGCTCTCTCTGGTTGGGTTGTGCACTCTCTGCCATCGTTACCGCGAGGTTGTTCCCTTGTTCTGGTTTGACCTACATTCCCTCTTCGCTCAATGAAAGTGTCCGGGGCAGTGCACTGACCGGACCGCTGCGGTAATTCTGCTGATTTCCATACGCTTCCTAAAGTAAAGATCATCCGACGGTTAATTAATTCTTCTGCGTATCTGGGCTCCGGCTCCTCCTGGGGGGATCCTTAGGTGTTCCCAGATTAGATTTTCTAATTCCTCCAGCGGCTTCTGGGACTACCCCAGGGTCTTCTCCCGCGGAAGAGGTTGTAGGCGGGAAAAACCTCTAAAGGTCTGCACCCAGGAGGCGTCCTTATCTCACGCCCGAACCGCCTCGGCTGGCTCCTTTCAGAGCAGCGTCTCTGCTCCTTGCTCCCTCGTAAAGCACTGAAGTTGTCGGTGAAAATGAATTTTTAGGAAACCTTTTGGCCTATTAAAAGTTCTGCTGAGAAACTTACAGTGAGAACTGTGAGGTACAAGACATAACTCTCTACGTAGGCTGCTTTTAAACAGCTGAGAGTGATGTGTGAAAGCGCCTCACAGCTGACGGCGCTCTGCACAGCCCGTCCGGCCTCTCGTTAGTCTCCGACCATCTGTTGATCCGGAGCCCTTCTCCGCCTCCGCCGCTCACCGTCCGCACCCTCAGCTCGACCCTCGGGTGCTAATCAGGATGGATGGCAAACAAACGGCGGGTCGCCGCAGCCCACCTGTGTTAAAATCACACCTACAGTCTGGCTCTTTCACGTAAAGGTCGTCTGCAGCCCAAAGTTAAAAAACAAACATTTTTTCACGGCATTAGTTTGGCCCAGAGAGTCAGATTACTCGGCGAGACGATCGCAACTGTTAATTATTTAGTGCGGTGCGGAGAAACCTGAACCCGAGGGGCTCGCCGTGTCAACTCACCACTTTCATTTTGTTCAGCAGTCTGAAAAATGCCTCTAAGCACACAATCATAAAGCAATTCTGAGTGTGGGCGACCTCTGGCCCCGGTGAATCATTCAGCAACTCCGGCATTGTGTGCTGAATTCGGCGGTCTGCGCTCGTTCGCCGCGCTGAATGCGTAGCAGCTTTTTTAAAAATGCTGTCCTTGCAGACGCCGCTCGTTCCCCGCGACATTTATTCCTCAAACATTGGCGGCGTTTATCCTCTGGAGCTGCGACCCCCCCCGTCACAATCGGTTTCGCAGTCGTTGAGGCGACGGGCTGTTTCTGTGCGCACGTTTCTCGTTCTTAATGTGTCATTTCCCCTTGGAAGGAGGCAGGTTGGTTGAAAGATTGCTGCATTTCCCCTCCGGCGCTGAACAAAAAAACACATCAGCATGACACAGGGCAGCAGCACAAAGGAAGCAGTGACACACGGTTTCATTTCAGGGCTATCGCGGATGTACGCCGATAAAGCATGATGTCTTTAGACTTTTAAGAGACGCGTTATCCTTCAGACTCTGCAACAGAAAAGGTCTACCAAGCGCCTGCATTGGTATTTCTGTCATTTTTTTTGGATCTTCCACTGCTTCATGGTCCTGAAATCTGCACACTGTAAAGCTGAAAGGTCATTTACGTGCTCCAAATATTGAAATAATGTCCGATTTTGCTGAATAAAAACACAAAACATGTTGATCCAAAAGATTTCCAGATGCCGAAACATGAACAGAATACTTTTAAGACTCAACAACTTCTTTGAACTATCTACGCAGTCAAGTTTTTGAGATATGCTCATTTTTATGAGCGTGCACAAAGGGCGTTTTGATCTTCTGATCTCGTTTCATCTTCAGTAGAAACGCAGTATTCCCCTCGTGCCTGCGCTGGTGTTTTTTTTTTTTGGGTTATTGTGATGTTATATCTTGACAATTTATGTGTCAGCTCTCCTCTCGGTTTTGAATCTGCTCCATAAATCGGCGGTAGGCGTGAAGCATCGAGATAATCCACGCTTCCAGAGGCCTCACTTGACCCGTGTCTTCCCGCTCGTAGTGACACAGCCTTGTATTGACTCTGCAGATTGCATTCAGCTCAGCCCGCCGGCCCGACTCGTCTCGGCCGCTGCGGCTCAGCAGCACATGAAAAATTCATCGAAGCATAATGTTTGTGACGGTATCGCCCGACGGGGTCCACGTGTAGTCGACGCATTTTTGCCACCTCCTGTAACAGGTGGAGCGACGTGTCGATACTGATCGTGCTGGTTTTTTAATTAAAAGTGTGTAAAAACCTTTATGAAAACTTTGTTAGCTTTATATCAAACATATAATTTCATGCTAGAGAGGCCTCAAAGGATAATTTGATGTCGCTCGAATACCGTCTGCAGCTTATTGACACCGTGAGACATTTTCACTTGCCCATTCAGCTGTAATAGCCTTGGACCTTCATCAGCGCGCTTCAGCCGTATTACTTGTCAGCGCGGATGTGAAAACCACTGGCTGCAGGGCTGCGATGGCAGCGGCGCTCTGCATAAATGTACCATGACAAAAGGGGCCGAGGACTCTGTCAGTCTCGTTCGAGGAGGGGGAGAGGTAACTCGCTGCCGCCTGAGCGCCTCGGTCATGAATGAGTGACAAAGTGCGTGACTCCAGTCCTCCAGTTCTGCCCGGTGCACAGTCAAACAGCTGCTGGGACTTGGTCTGCCTGTCTTATGTCGTGGATGAATTTCCATATTGCTCAGCTGCAGCTCAAAAGGCACTCAATAAGTCATACCCGCAGACACTCGGGGTTCACGGCGCTTGTTTTGGAGATCGAATGTCCATCTGTGTGGAAAATATCACTGCCAACAACTTCAGCTGTGCCCTTTTTTTTGGCTTAAATTTCTCATTCACTCTCACAGCTTTGACACACAGAAAATGTAAGTTTATTAACAGGCCACTTTGTGTGAACTTTAACCTCAAAGATTGTGTTGTTTCCTGCTTTATTTGCCTACTCCAAGGTCGTACTGTGAAGATTAGCAGGGCTTATCTTTACGGTTTCGCATAGAAATGGCTGTTATCGGTTAACACGTTGTGGCGACTGATTGTACCTTACCTTCACCGTGTAACAGGTGATACGTTTCTTGGTTTAAGTGTGGGACGATTAAGTCTTTGTTGTTCCTTTTGCTGAGTGCATGAGAGGAAGTTGGGGCTGGACGATATGGACCATCTCTGTGTTTTCAAGCTGAATGGTATCTTTTTCTCTCTATGAATGGGCTCATCTCTCAGTTGTAAGTCAAAGCCACATCTGAGATGTGAGTGCGAGAGAGGAGAGGCGCCAGCTGGCAGAGCTTTACAGAAGGAGCAGGTTATGTAGTGCAGCTTCACACTATATCAAACTATATTTCCTTTAGATATATCAGATATTGACTAGCCCGAGGAGGCCTTGACTGTGAAACACATGTTTTCCTACATTTAGAGCAGTGAAGTTAATGTCTGAAACTCAAAGAGACAACAGTGGACAACAGATTTCAGCTTCAGCTTATGCTCTTTTGTCCTAACCTCAGCGGTTCAATGTGTCCTATCTCAACTACTGGTTGAGATACTAACCCTAACCCTCAACTAGGTTTGGGTTTAGATGTGACAATCAGCAAGAGAAGCAACTGTTGGTTTGAAAACAACAATGGTGGTTCCTCGAGAGGTTAACGCAGCTGTTCTAGCGTCAGTTTTATCAGAACTGGAGAGTGAATTTAATTGAAAGAGGTTGATGTTTTCCGCTTTTTTCCTGACTGGCTTTGGTTGGTGTTTGGTTGACCAAATGGCTCTGCTGGTGGTATCACTCTCCTACTGTTGATTTGATTGATTGATTGAAGCCCGTGACAGCCGGTGATAGACAGATGGTTTGGCCCAATCACCTGCCAAGTACTTTTTGAAGGTGTCTGCCCTTCTCCAAACAGTTTCCAAGGACAACTTCCAGGTCAGGTTACCATGTAGGTCTAATGTAAAACTAGAATGTCACGTACCTCCTTTTGTACTCACTCATATGGACGGATGTTGATGAAAATAATTCATCAACATCCGTCCATTAGACCCTGAGAAATTAACAAAAAACAGCCTGTCCCACCATGTTAAAGACAGTAGGAAGCATTTCTGGATCCACACCAAAGGTTAATGGGGTCGATTCTGGCCGGAACGGACACGGGTGACACGTAAACATAACCTTCATGGTGGAGGGTACAACTGGCACATCGCCATCACTAATGTTTGATATATTGTACTTGATTTGTTTCTAAAGAAGATGTAAAGGGAGGAAAGCTTCTCTTAAGATGTTTTTCTCAGGAACTCGGATGTTTACTCTGACTCAGTGCACAGTTCTTTAGCTTGGTCAGCGGCCAAACGACCGCCCTCCCACCACCACCAGCTCCGAGGTCACGGCGTCTGTTTGAATCATCCAAAATTGTACTTCCACTGAGCTGAATTGAATTGAATCGGTAGTGCGGTGCCGTTTCACTGGAACACAAGGTCACTGCCAGTTCAACGAATCAATCATTCATTTACTCAACATGTTGTTTAGTTTAGTTCCTGCGGGGGCAGAATCTATGTGACAGCTGAGTGAAGTTGTTAATCCAGCTTCAGTATTACCCCCGACGTACTGCCCTTCATATTTGATACCCTCTAAGTATTTACTTAAAGCTGTAGCTGAGACTCAAGTAAGTTCTTGATCAACACAAATACAAGGTCGGGACCAAATTACTAATTTAAGTAGTGCAGCTATGATTCCAATACACAAAAACATCAAATGTGAAACTCTGAACATGATTAATCAAACGGAAGCTGTCAGTTTAAATAATGTGCCGACTGGGGAGCTCAACTAATCTATAAACGAAACAGCCACTACTTATAAATAGCGTTTGTCTCTGTGCCTAGAAAATGATAACGCCTGAGACATAATGATTCATTATCACAGCAATGCTTCGTCCAGCATGTTAACATACAGGCTGTGTCTCAACTTAGGGATGCATCCTTTTGTAGGACACGGTCCAGGAAGGCCGTGTTGTTGAATGAGACGGTCCGGTCTACAGGGAGTTTCCTGTATATGTCACCTCGCGCCAGTTGCCAAGCAACTTTGACAGTATTAGTGCCCCTTGTTCTTGAATAATGGTATCATCAGCTATTTGAAACCATCATATTAACATTTGAAAGTGTACTCAGCTGCTGTTTGGCTCCGTGTGTCCACCACAGTCGTCCAACCGTCACCGGTGTGCAGTGAATCTTGGGATGCTTGCAACGGTTGGATCCTTCCTGGCACAGTAAAAAGGAAGGCTGCAGTACAGGAATGGGATGGCCTTGTCAGGTTGCTGTGACGCATTTGGTCTTTAAATGCAGCCTTTGAAGGATGCGTCCCCCGAGTTGAGACACAGGGGAAGACAAACTGTTTGGAGTGTTGTTAAGGTTGCCAAAGACCCCGAAAGTATAACTGAAGTTGACAAATATGGGCTGTGTTCTCTCTGATCTTTATGAAAGGACAAACCAGTCAGACAGACGTGGGTAGAGTAGCCAAAAACTCTTCTGTTCTGCTTTAACAGACAAGATTTGATTAGAAAACCTTCCAAATAAACACCAGGACAGTATTCCTAGTCAGAGAAGTCGCCAAATCAGTCTCCTGCCTTCCTGAAAATGACTCATTGAGACTAATTAGGAGATGATGCTGTGATGTTCCATCGTTAAAGGTCAGGGGAAGGATTCTGGAGATTAAGATCATTTTTGGACTTTGCTATCTGCCTCTGCAATCAGGACATTCAGTCAGACCGATGACACATCAAAATAATGTTATAATCAGGTTTGAAATGTACAGGTAGTTGATAGTAAATCATTATCGGAGGGAAATAGTATTCCTTGACAGAGCTCCTTCAGCATCTAGTGGCGGTACGGACAAGGATCCACTGTTCTCGGCATTGCAGCCCTTTTTCCTGCAATCCCAGTGTTACTGAAACACCAGAGAGAACCAGACTGCACAAAATTCCCCGAGACCTGAGCAGCGCTCGAGAAAGAGAATGAAATATTACCCAGGGAGAGGGCAAGACAAGAAAAGATATGAGTCACTGGGGAGAGAGTGAAATGATGAAATAGTTTTGGGCCGGTTGCAGAAGATAGAATGTAACTCGGAGTTTGATTGGAGCTGGAAGGTCATTTTGCCATCGCGAAGGGTTGACCGATGAGTAATGACCAGCAGTCATTTGTGGGAAAGTTTAGCGATCGGAACAGCATCCGTGGGCTGCGCTGTGGCCCCGGACCCTCCGCAGCCTTGCAGCGAGCGCCCAGCAGTGTTGTGAATTAGATATGAGCAGCCGTGGGCAGCCATCAGACGGAGTTTGGGGGGAGACTGATGGCGGGAGAAATCAGGGAGGCTGAGGATAGAAAACCACAGTGATTCGGGTCACTTGAGGGCACGGAGGGAGGGTTTTATGAAGTCGGGGGAGGAGCAGTTGTCCAAACAAGGTGGGAACTAAAGCTGGAGGGATGGATTCAGATGTCCTTGCAAGAGTCTGTTGTCTCTAGGTACTTTATAATTCCTGGAAGACAAACATCCAACCTGAAATGCCTTTGAGACGAGTCAAAATACATGTAGAAGTTCAAGATGAAAGCAGGCTAAGGACTGAGCCCCACACAAACCTTTACTCTCCGGATGGTTGTGCCCATAAAGAGGCAAACCAGCAGAGGCAGGATGGAAAGATCCTTTCAGAGGGTGCTGCCTTGATGGCAAACTCTTTGCGGTCTGAAGGTTTTTTCCTTTTAAAGATATTGCAAGAGCCCAAAGTCACATTGAAGGGTGTAAAGAGAGAAGTTATCAGCCGTAGCCAGCCGTTCTCAACTGATAAACACTTAAAGCGAAGAGGTAAATCACAAGTCCTCCAGCTGCACAGGTTTGAGGATCTCTCACTTAATATAAATATGAAGTGAAGTGTGTAACTAGCGTACTGAAAGACATAAGCCCCTTTGAAACAGCCTGTTCAAGGCAGGAATGTTGGGCCTCTTTTCTGCCTCACCACTCTGTATAAAAAAATATGAAGACAGAATGTAAAGGCGTTGTTGTTGGTGGTGCTGGTAGAGACGGAGCTGAATGACGTCTATGCAAACAAGAAAAAAGTGAGCCGACGCAGGTTTTGTGACGTTTTGAGGAGGTTATGATTGCAACCCACCACTCTGAGATTTTAAGAAAGTAGCTAGCAGCAGTTAGCACCGAAGAACAGTGACTGAAAATGGACCATAAGGAAGTTCGAGAGCTCCTTTTACTGTTTCGTTGCACAACAAAGTTGATTGTTAAACTCTAAAATATCCTTCCTCCGTTATTTATCTTCGTCACGAGTGTTTGATTTGAGAGATCATTCCAGAAAAGGTGTGTACATCGGCCGAAGAAGGGTCTTCGTCACACCAGCGTTGCAGAAGAAGAGGCTACAGAGGTGGTCAGAATCCATCATCGCTCTTCACCAAATTGCTAGAAGAAAAAGCACATTTTCTCTGTTGAATAGATGTTGTGTTATCTGGACCCTAAACCCTCTGAGGAAGCAGCAATGTCATGTTTCCTCGAGGTAACTTGACAGATGCCGTCCGTGTCCCTGCAGGTTGCGGTCTTTGTTCCTGGCAGGGGAGCGTTGTGATGTGGAGACGCTGGACTGGGCGAAGAGGAGCTTCGGGGTTCCCGTCCTGGACCACTGGTGGCAGACGGGTGAGGAAGGTTTTTCCTACTTTTCTAAAGACACAAATCAGACGGAGGAGGAGATCTGGATTTATGACGAGCTGTGATCTTTATGTCGTTGACGGGCTGCTTTTAAAGCCGCGCTGGGGATGATTTTGACGTAAATATACAGAACGCCTCTCTTATCTGATTCCATACATTCTGACTTGTAGCCCAAGGCTGCATGTGTGACAGGAAGTAGATAGTAGGAAATGGGATTTAAACCCGACTCGGGGAGATATCAGTGACACATTACCTTCTGTCCTGCTGCCTCTTTTGTCTCTTTTTGGTAAAAATGCATCTCAGCATGCAGAGCCGTCGCAGTCCATTGACTTCGATGTAACAGGATTTCTGGTGGTTGAAGTTAAAAACTGTTGAACCGTTTATCCTCGACCATCTGCTCCGTGTGAAGCTCCCGTCCCTGTGCGGTTTTAATTATATCAGTTGGGTTGAGAAGCGTTTTTACCCCTCAAACTTTTAGGGATTAAGTTCTTATGCTACAGATACCGAGGAATCATTTCAAGGACTTCGAGCTCTTTATTAGCGCGAACTGTATATGATGTTTTAATTGAACTTGATCTTTCAAAACCCGGTCTCGTCTCTCGCTTATCAGTGTGAGGAGACTATAAATGTGGTCTTTGCTGTATTTTATTAGTCCACTGACATTAACTTGGCCTTGAGAGGAGGCATAACTCCAGAAGATCACTATTCCATGAAAGGCTGGCACATTTTATCATACTTTCCCGCTTTGATTAATCCCTCCTGTGATTTGTGCTGGGGACCAGGGGGATCGGGTCCCTTCTCCTGGAGAAATTACCACATTAAAAAAAAACCCCTTGCAGTTCGGATTTTTTAAGCTTCTCTGGGAACTGATTGTTACGCAGAGTGATGCGTCGTCGTTTGCGCTGGATCATTTGGAGGAAATATGTCGTTCCTTTGATTAAACGCATACATTTTTCCCTGCTCTGCAACTTCTCGTCAATATTTTTGCCATTTCCAAGCCGCCACGGATCTCCTCACCCCCATAATCGTCCAGTCATAGTGAGACAACTTCCCAGGGAGCATTTCTTCAGCCGGTCACATTCCAGGGCTGCGTTTAAACTTCAGGGTTTGATTGAGTTCACTTAATGTTTAATTGACTCCGCACCCGAACGAGACACCGAGCGACCGGCTGCGATGCGAGGACGGAGATGTGTGCTTACAGAAGAGATAAAGGAAAGAAAAACAATCACGGGCAGCTTGTCCATCGCTTCAGGAGCGGAAATTGAAATAGCTTTTTCCCCGCTGACGCATTGCACCGAGTCAGGCAACTTAATAATGTAGCGTTTACCATCTTATTCCTGACTTAAAGTCGAAAAAAACCCAACAGAACGGGACCCAAGATGACACAATTGACCCATTATCCAACGTGGCTGTTGTGGGCCTTGATGATAACATACAGTGCGTAATTGGAATGCGAGTTCCCGGCTTCCCCTGCATTGTTTTTTGAGGCCTCAGTTTGTAATGGTTCTTGAATGGGTGGCACCCTGTTAGCCTCTTGGATGGGAGACCTGAATCCAGGCAGCCAGCCATCATGCTAATGTCAACCCCCCCTCTCTCGCGCTGTCCTCGCCGAGCTCCAGTCAGCTATGATGAATGTGCCGGCGACAGTGAAAGAGCACAATTGGACGTCTCTTTGTTTTGTAATATCCTGCACGGACGGATCGATGCGCGACAAGACGACGTCTCTGTGTTAAATATGGAATCGATGCTGTTGTCGGAGCGTTGGAAAGCCATCGACCTTGAGTTCGTGCGGGCGGCGCGCTCTGATCCGAGTGCAGATTAGCTCGATGGCTGATCGGTCTGTCCGAGCTCAGCGGAAGTGTGAAGAGCTCGATACTGCAATAACGCAGGAGTATGACTTATCAGACTCTTGTGGTTGAAATGCTCATTACAGATATACTGCAGTCCAGTTCACTGATCATTTACAGGGGACAAGGCCATTTCAGCTCAGACAACTTTTTTTTTCTCATTTTTGGTAGCTCTTTACACGAAACCTAGTTGGAAGGTATTTAATACAATCTATATGATAAGATTAAACAGGTAAAGATGTTTAAAATGGAAGCCAAAAGACTCTTTCTTTGTAGTAATCTGGACATTTACCCGTTTGTCTGTAATTTTGAGGGCAACTTCGTGGTCGTAAACTTGGTCATTCTTTTGCTTTTATGAGATGGGGGACTCGTGTTAGCGTCGGGATACGGAGACCCAAAACAGGTGATCTGCGAGGCCCGGTTGCGCTAATGCGTAGGGATACGGAGATTCTACGGTTGAGAAACGGCGATGTAAAGGGGTGTGAATTTTCTCTATACAACGTACACTTGAACTGATATAGATTTTTTTAAGTAGGCCTTGTTTTAGGTGGTTAAAATTCGCTTTGCACCTGGTCTCCGTTCACTGCAGTACAAAGCTGAGCGTCTGGGCTGAAACGGCTCTTTCTTCTTCAAACTGAGGCTGCGCTGATCGGCAATTACGGTACGGAACAGACCGACTATAGATATGTACTTTATATGACCACACTTCAAAAAACCTTACCTTATTTGAACACACATGAGATTAAAAAAGAAAATCAGATAAACATCTGCTGATCTTCGACGCCCCGTCCTGCCTGGTGACACGCCGTAGCTGTGGTTTTGTTCTCAGCTGTGAAGCTCGTAGAAAAATCAAATTCAATAAACTCACAGCGGTGCAATAATGGCAGCGAACTCCCCTCTCTCCGTGGTGTTTTAACGCACGGTTTAAACATCCATACGCTGATCTTTTTATTACAGAAGGCTTTTGGCGAGCATCTACTGTTTATGCGAGCGGAGCGGGGGAGTTGGAAGGATTCAGAACAGGCAGCAATGCACACAGGCAAACATAAAGATTATGATGTTTGAGCGGCCGCTGGTGCTGCGAGGTTTAAACGTTGACTCTGTTGTGTAGAAACGCCTCCCGCGCTCTCCACCTGTGCCTCCGTCTTTGAATGTCTCCGGCCGGCGGTGCAGATTGTCTTCCTCGACTTAACCGACACTCGGATGTGTTGATTCCCATCTCGCTCCCCGCAGCTTCAGTGTTCGTGAGATAACGTTTCATTCGACTTGAACATAGGGGTTGTTTGTTTCACACTCGGGTTTGGATCTCGCTTCCTCACACACACACACTCACCTGAGCTGAATTCGGTCACACTTTGTGGCCACCCCAGCCAGGTGATTTATTGAGTTTGGAGGAAAAAAAAAAACCTCTGGCTCTCTCCTCTTGATTTCTGTCTCGATGTGTAAATCCCATTGGATTCTTCACCCCCCGCTAAACTCAATAACTGGCAGCTGCTGGCGGCCGACGCTGCAATCCAAATGTGTTCTCCACTTTTTCCACGGTCGAGCGGGTCACCCCCCCGTCTCACTTTTTCTTTCTCTGTGTGTCTCGGGCAGCTTCACCACGAGTGTGTGTGGGTGAAAAAGCCTCTGCGATCTTATACGTGATCATTAAATCTTCATTAGTTGGTCGTTTCTGAGGGAACAGAGCGACTTTTCAGAGCTCGTCTCGAGCTGTCTGAGCTCACCTGGATACTCCAGCAACACACATTTTTCTGTCAACCTTGTTGCAGCTGTCGATTTAACAACAACCTCCCGGAAGAGACTGAAACTAACATTTAATTCTTCACACTAACAAGTATCGCCACGGCCAGATGATCAGTAGAATGGGTTACATGCAGTATGTTGTCTCATTCTTTCAACACTTAATTCATTGTTGGTTTTACTCCCTTTCTATCAGGACCCACATCAGATTGCACTCAGTCAAAGATCCCAGCTGCCTAAATACAACAACTAACCATCAAACAAAACGTCATTGGCTGAAAATGAGCTCCTTGGCGAAGATAATTGAGCCTCATGATTTAAACGTCCAGTGTCATTGACACTTTTTTGGGATTGTAGGTCAGGTCAGAAGCGTCCCTAAGTGGCAATAATTAACAAGCTGGGAATGAGACTCAAAAATCAACTGTTCTTACATATTAGACCTTTGACTGCCTTGCCCAAGGGCTCCATAATTACTAAACATCATGCAGCGATGCTTCGTATATACGCAGTTTGAATCAGGGCTGCAACTAATGATTACTTTCACTGTCGATTAATCTGCCAAACTTCTCCACTGAACCTAACCCTTGATTAGTCTGTAAGGCGTCAAATCAAATTGTGGAAATCGCTCATCAGAATTTGCACGAGCCCAAAGTGACGTCTTCAGATTGCTGTTCTTGTCCGACCACCAGTCTGTGGGAGAAAAATATGATTCTCCCAGGACGTTCTGTCTCCGTACAATAGGAAGTCATACGTATCCGGTACAAACGTTAAAGTCTGGATAAGGATAGTGATGTCTGCTCTGTGAGTTTATATCTCATGGTCTCTGCGACCGAGCGATTCCAAGCTGCTGTAGATGTGCCTACGGAACAGGTGTCTGACGAACCAAGCCAAAGCAAAGCTGAGTGTTTGTGTAAAACTCATAAGGAGACTTCCTCCTATCCCTCACTCTGGCTAGAGGTGAGAAGCTCTGCATTAACTTCCCTTGCGATGTTGTTAAACAGACAACCATGTATGGGAGGGGAAGCTTCCTGAGCTGTAGATGTAGTCTGAACATTTGGGAAGACTTGCCCGGATTATCACGGCAACACTAACAGATGTGCTGTTATCCTGCTCCTCCGTGATCATGTTCTCAACGTAAGTCATCGGTGTCTCTGAGTCTTCTTCATCTCTCCTGAACGGTCAAGTCCAAAACACATAGATTCTTCATTAAGCCTCATAAACGACAAAGAAAAGCAGCAAATCCTCACATTCAAGAGGCTGGATCGAGGAAATGTTTGCTGGAAAAATGACTGAAAACATGAATCGCTTGTCAAAACAGTTGTTCTTTAGATAAACTAATCTATAAATGGACTACAGTAGATGTAACTGTGATTGTTCACATCTTCAGCTTCTCTGCAGAACAGCACGCGATGGATACGTACTTTACTGGAGGGAAAAGAGAGAGTAGTGATGGTTATCCTTTCTATCAACATACCAGGAGAAAGTGAAGTTAGTTGTTCGAAGGTTTGAAAATCGCTGCTGTAGTTTAAATGTACCAGTATTCTGTAAAGACACACAGCAGGTACCGAGTGTCAGCAGAGGATAGAAAACGTTGTGTACACAGTTTCCCTCTGCCTGTTCCGAGTTCATAAGTCACCCTGCTCAGTGTCACCCCGCGCTGTTCCACCGTCTCTCCGGAGACAGGGCATCCATCAAGCCACTTTTTAGCAATGTCGCCGCATTGATGACTCTCCTTCGCCCCCCCCTCCGACAGAAGAGAAGCGACTCTGTCAACGGCGGGCGCTTTAGCATTCAAGGCTGGTTTCCTCATCACAGAGCGACAGAGACGGACTCCTCCTAAAGAAACTCATTATAGTCAAAACACCTGAAAGGCAGAGTCGTTTTCTCCCCCGGCTTCCAGCTCAGTGGGTATAAACTAATTTTTCAAACTTTGTGACAGTCTTTTAGGCCGCTCTCTCGCGCATTTTGCTTCTTCATGTGTAAATATTGATAGATCTGCCCTTCCACTTGTTCGGCGGGGGTTGTTCTTTGTAGTCGCCGGACAGAAATTGAACAAAATCAAATCACAGGCGCAGTCGCTCGTTAATCTTTCCGGCGGCGCGCTTGTAATCCCGGGAATGTAATATTCAGCGGCCAGAAGCTGTAATCGATGGCGAGAAGAAGAAACGAGCGCCATGAGCGATGATGGGAAGAGTGGGCGAGCAGAGGGGTAGAAAGTAGAATGATATGAGTTCACGTTGGGTTTTCTGTGAACAGGTTACCATCATACCTGGATTTGTTGACCTGAAATCTGACAGATCTATACACGTAAGTTTGCATAGGGATGATAGGGACAAGTCACAACCAAAGTTTGGGAGGGAGGGAGTTGTCCCTACCAATATTTTGATATATTTTAATATAACTTTTGCAATGATCCTCGTGACTCTGCATTGTTTTTATCTGATCTGGGCACTATACGTAGCATTTGCTTCCCATGTTTGGATGTGTTTTGCAGTTTTCAATCAGTTTTCACCTGAAAAAATTGATTGAAGACCAAAGACAGTTAATGAAAGGTGATTTCTGCCTAAATATGACTTGATCTTATTCATGAGCTTCATAATGTAAACATCTAGAGCTCACATGACAGCTTTGAATCCTTTTAAAGGACCATTACAACACAAAATGGGCATTTTCACCTGCCAAAAATTGATTGAAGGCCAAATTCAGTTACTGAATTCTTCGACCTAACCTCAGTATACATGAGGGGCGTCCGGGGGGCTTATAAATTATATTAATCTTTAATTTTATTATTGTAAGAAAAGCCTGAATTTGTGTTTTTGGTTATACAGATAGATTGTTTTGTTGGATAACTGAGTTTTCTATGTATTCTCAGGTTAGGTCGAAGAATAGTTACAGTTGATCACAGATGTAAGTTGTTGGAAAACCTTGGAAATGCTTGAGAAGTGCCTGTATTTGTCCGTGGAAAAGGTGAAGGGACCCTGAGGTTTTCTTTCCAGTGTTATTTTCTGTTACTGTTGGAGGGAGCGGGGGATAAAGGTCCTTGGAGTTGTTGTACAGTACATCAGGGTCGCTCCTTGCGAGTCAGCGTATATTTCACGGCCAGCTGAACAACGCGCACTTTATTTTCAATTCACTTCAAGTGGAAGCTTTATTTATTATTTGGTGCTGTGTGTATGTATCTATAAATGAGGAGACCTGAGAGTAAACCTGCTCAATCATCACTGTGCAGTCCTTTATTCATCAGCGTGTGTGTTAAAAGATGCATCATCCAGTTCACTGGACAGCTTTGACTTCTTTTTAAAAAGCTGCAAACAGTTCATCAGCGGCGCCAGCCAGGCGCGTACAGATGAAAAATTAAAGCCCAGCTCAGGGTTCGGTTCGCATTATTTTCCCATCCATCCCCTGGCGGCTTTCTTTACCTCCCAGCCAACTGGTGGCTGCGTATCAATTTGGATTCTGACTTGGCGCTCCTCAGACCTGCGCGAGGCGTGGTTGGAGAAATGAAAGAAAGACGGATGTGATGTACAGCAGAGGAGAGGTCACGGGTTAAAGCCTCTCGGGTCCTTACGTTTAAAACATAATTGCCAGGACATTTTCTGTGGAATACGCAGCCATAGACGGATTCTTTCGCTAACAAGCTCACGGCGGACAATTTGACTAATTTGGCCAATGTAGCTCGTTGATTAGTTCTCGCCCCGGATCGCCTGGCTGGTGCGGTCGAGATTAGCTTCCTGATTGAGACTGGAAGTGATCGGTGTGCTCGTTATTCCCATGCGAAGCGGACTCCATCATTTCTCAGCCCCCACCCCCCCCGCCCGCTGACATCTGATGTGCTGATTCATCCTGTTCCCTCCACACAGACGTTACAGCGCTCCGCTCTTTATTGCACCTGGGATTTCTCCTCCTTCATCTTCATTATCATCGCGTTGTGTTTGTGTTACATGCACACAGGACCTACACATGTGTTATCACCCCCTGCTAACCCGCCCAGGACCGACATGCACGCGCTGTCTGTCACCTGTGAGCCACCTGAAGCCGCCGGCTCACTCCCCTTTTATGTGCATATGAGAAAATGTCTGCTATTTCTGAGGCTGATCATAATCTGTGCCGCTATTTTAAGACCCAAGTGCCACTGGCGGCGGGTGGAGGGGGGGGGTGATGATGAAGGTTGCTGATGTCACCGGTGTTGCCTGGCAACAAATGTGTGTTTCCAGTTGGCAGGGTTCGGCTGCCTCGCCAGCGAGTGGTGGTGGATGGACTTACAGTAGTGTTTTATGGGTTTGTCTCTCTCTGTTTGTCTTTGTTTCTCCGACTCTCTCGGACAGGCAGCAGATGCCGTCGTACACAGAGCGGAATTAGCTTTAAAAAAGTGAACTGGACCTTCTCAGCGCACCTGTCTTGTCAAATAAATTGTAGAACTGACAATTTCTCCCCGCCGGCCTTTGCCAAATGCATTGCTGGCACCGGTTTGTTTTCCACGCATCCTCCTCCTCCTGGAGTCGGAGCCCTCAGAGGGTCAGCGATCGGCAGTTTTTCAGCCTCCTCGAAAACGCTGAAGCAAAACAGAGGCTTCAGCTGCCCGGCGTTCACTAACTCAGCACATAGACAGCAATACACGGGGTCAGGGGTTAAGAAGGACTCTTAACCTGAAACCAGACAGCTCAGCAGGAATACTTACAGGACTATTAGCTCTGCAGCGCTGATTTAAATCAGAACACACGATCCCCCTGCAGGATATCTTTCCACAAAAGCTTCTCAGCGGTCAGCTTTTTAATGTGTTGGTTGTAACCCTCTCATGCCCCCCGAGTCTGTGGTGCTTGTTTGAGAGAAAAAATAACAGAACTGATTTAAAAAGAACTACGTTTTGCATTGATATGACATCATATTGTGCAATAAACAGTGAACAAGTCAGGTTTTCTCTGGCAGTAACACATTTTCAATTCATTTTCACACTAACTTGTGCTGAATTTATGCTTGAGTATTATTATAGAATGTGTCTTTGTTGAGTCTTTGCTACATAGTCTGATAAGTAAACAAATTAAACCCACAAAATATATCTAAAAAAGAGATGTTTTTACACCCGTTTTCCTTACTGAGCAGAATAATACAACCATAAATAAAACTCACCGCAAAAGTCTTGGTTTGTCTGTCTGCAATCACCCCTTTTGGTCGAAATAAATCCTCTATTCACTAAATATTTATGAAATATTCGGATCCTACATTCTGTAGAGTCAAGGTCAGAGACACTGTAAATCGCCTCCATACCTTATCTTCGGTTCGGGTTATCCGTTGGTCTCAGAGGCTGTGTTTGGTCTCGGTCTGGTGTCCAGCTGTAATCTCTATGTGTCCCTGTTGCCCGTGGTGACTCCCCTGTCTTCTGAGGTGATGGTGGAGGCCGACCTCCATCAGCTAAAAGAGGCTAGCTGAGTGACTTGCTAATGGCAGCTAGATGCTACAGCAAAGAGTAGCAAGTCAAGTATAGTGAGCAGGAGTTGGTGACCATGGCCATTTCTTACAAATTATACCTTTAAGTTAAGTTATAGTCCTTCTCTGTGGACACTCACACATCAAATTGACATTTCATTCTAATTCATATAGTGTATATTTGTTGTGTTAAATATATAAGCTACAAATCTCAAAAGAGCCAGTCGACTTCCCCCCTCACCTTATTTGTATTCTCTCCCACCACTTATCTCCACACAGACAGGTCCCTCAGCTTCTTCTTTTAAAAAAAAAAACAAATCAGAATACATTTCAATTCAGTAAAATAGTGCCTGAGTCATGTCACCCTCCTGCTCTGTTGCCCACCTTTGGGAGCTGCGTGGGCGCTTTGGCTTTGTGCCTCATGTCATTCAACACCGAGCAAACAAAAAAAAAAGCCGCTGTCTCTTACTCTGTCTCATTACGTCGCTGCAGAGACAGTAGCGCCGACGCCGCGGCTCCTGTAATTACATCTCCGAGAGCCGAGGTGTCACGTTCGCGTTGTCTTACCGGGGGAACTGCCGTCATCGACTCTCTAACCCCGGGAATTCGTCTAGCGTTCGTTCCAAAGCCATTGTAGCATTTGTCTGCCGAGGTTTCCGAGGCACAAGATGGGAGCCTTTCATTAGCAAGTTAAGTAGTGAATTTGTATGCATAAACTTAGCTCTGAGCAAATGAGCCGAGCTGTCTGAAAAGTGATAAGGGAGGCAATGTTTTTAGCTGATGGAATGAAATTATCCCTTGAAGAGTGCTGGTAGTAAAAGGGAGAGTGTGTGTGTGTGTGTGTGTGTGTGTGCACGTTTCACATGACTGCTCATCTCGCTTTCAAGTCTCTCTTCGGTGGGCGGCATCTCCAACCTTTTCCAATAGCTGCAGCCCACTCGGATCCCCCACGCATTTTACTTTCTCCCTCTCTCTCGGTATTTTGTGCACTTGTTATTTTTCTTCATCTTAACTCGCAGCCCAATCAGAAACGCTTGGCCGACCAACCGTCGGGATCTGCCTTGTGCTCGTTCTCATCAGCAGACTGCCGTTGATGGCCTTAGTCTGAGCTTTTTCAAGTTGTATTGTTTAGCACTCCGAGCAGAACTAATCCCGCAGGTCTCTAGTCAGATTTAGTCGTCAGTCATTTTCGGAAAAAAACCCCACGCTGTCAGACGGAAAAAACCATGGAAACACCGGAGCTAGAGATGTTATTGGTGTGTGTGCGTTCCTGGAGCATGCTGCAAAGGTTTTTATTTATGATCTCTTGTTTCAAATGCTAGCAGTGTTTTCCTTTCACTACCATTTTATTTAAGGTTGAGGAATATCTTGGTCTTTTTTTTCTTTGTCTGAAGCGAACAAAATATAGATTTTTTTTGTTTTGTAGGCCCGGGTGGCTTGCTGTCTTTTCTCTTTTTGGCAATTCTGATCATCGTCTTCTTTGTCGATGGAGATGATGATGGTTATTCTAGGTGCTGTAACGTAGGCAACTGGACGTGCAAACCGAAACTTGTCCAGTTGCCTACGATACAGCGCCTGCAATCGTTTTCCTCCTCCTTATCATCCTTAGTTGACCATCTTGAGTTAACCCAGCAACAACATATCACCTGCTGTGCAAATGTACTTAAAGCGACCCTTTGGCTATGTCTGACAACACACATTTAAGTGATTTTCACCAAATGTTCTTGTTACGAGCTAAAGAACTCAACGCTATGATCTCGAACGGGGTCTTGTTTCTCATATTCTCTTAGGTCTCCCACGCATGACATGGATTCTTGTACAAAAATTGTATTTGTACTGCAGAAGTGGTTGGATCTACCCCAAGAGATCATACACCTGGAGTAGAGAACCCCGTAGACCTGTATAATAATAACCAGGAGGAGGCTGATAAGAGATGGTGAAAGATTGGAGCACATACAGAACACCTTGCACAATCAATACTGGCCTTATCCTGCGTTGACGTTGATGCAAATGTCCTTGTATAGATTTTACAGAAGCTGGGAGTTTTAAATCGACAGCCCCGTTTACAAACTCGCTGATTTACAAGAAACGTCAAGCTCTGGATGATCTGACAGCTTGGAACGAGCTTTGTTTATGGCAAGAAAATATGCCACGAAAAAGAGAGACGAGATTTCGCGATGAGCTGATACACTTTGGCATCCACAGTCGGCGCGTCAGCGGCACAACTCCCCCAGACTAGAGAAGTTCTCGAGCAACGTGTTTTCAGAGCGACGTGTCAGACAGCAGTGTGGCACCGTAGTCGTCTTCCAAAGGCACTTCCCCGCAATCCCATCGGAGGAGGCCGGACAGTCGGAGAAGACGACGGATCCGTTGAGGCCAAATTGTTCCAGAAAGCAGCAGCTCCACAAGAGCTGAGAGCTACGCTGCAGTGACGGCAGTAAAACTCCAGCGCCTCGCCGGTGCCCGAACACAACACAGTGTGTCACAGAGGAAACTGTGGATGAGTGACACGCTGCATAAAGAAGATGGGAAAAGCAAGAAATAAATATACCAGGGATTGTTTGTGTCGGTATGGGTGTTCATACTTGGAAGTTTATTTTGGCAGATTTCCGTTAAACTTTTGGCGAGGATCCAGATAAAGTTACGTATCCAGAAACTTTTTCTCACTTTAACATCGACAGATAAGGTGTTTTTCATCATTTCTGTTAATTTCTCAGGGAATACAGTGCCTTCAATCCATAGCGCCTCAGCTTTTCACAGACATACGCTTTTGCCAGTGAAACAGTTTAGGGTTTGGAGCCGGGGATCGAACCACCGACCTTCCACCGCCTCCCCGAATCTGCAGATAAACCCCCTTGCCTGCTGTCACGCCAAATGTGGGATCAGTCAAAGCTCGCGTTATGAAATCACATGATTTCAGGTCATGGATCCAGGAACTGAAATCTGGAAACAGCATTGGAGGCGGAGCCCTGATCATTCCTGTGGAAGCTTCTCATGAAGCCAACAAAAGCTCGACTTCTTGGGTGTACCAGGATCTTCTCCGTGTTGTGTGGCCCATAGAGCGTGTGCTTTAGAGCCAACTGAGCTGGCTAACATTGGATTTAGTGCCTGGCTAATTTGAATAGAGATAAAATGATTTAATATTGAAGCTCCTCTAGACTCCAGACACCAAATGTTATCAGACTCAAATTCTGATTGTGAAACGAGTCACTGGGGGGGTTGGCTTCATTTCCTGGGGGCTTGGTTAAGGGAACATCATTTCCCACTCGTCTTCCTCCTCCTTCTTCTTGGTGCCAAAGTATCTCCTGAAATGAAAAACGTGTGCTTTGTTCTATCTCCGGTAGGAGTGTCTCACAAGCTAAAGCACTTCTGGGCGCCTATAATTTAAAGCCCAATTAGGAGAAGGAACGCACAAACCTGTCATCAGGCAGCAGGTGCGAGCGGCAGCATCCACCTGACACCTAATTTGAATGTTTCGACGGAGCAGCCACATTCAGACGTGACAGTCAGCCAGTTAATTGCTCGCTTTCTATCAGATTATTCACGCCGGTTTATAAATATTTAGAAATAGGCACATTTTTTCTGTTGTGTTTTTTGGCTCGGGGCCTGGAACGTCAGATCTCAAAGGTGGAGTTAAAGGAGGAGGGTGAGGCACAGTCATCGCTCTGATGCAGTCGTTTTATTTCAGCACGTACTGCGTTGTCACAAAAGGCTTTTATCGGAGTTATAACTGCTCCTCCCTCTCCTCCTTCTTCAAGTTTCATATTCTACGCCCGGTCAGTCCCACCCTCACCCTGTGGACGGTGCCCTCTATTGACCCTGTGCTCCACACATGTCGGTTCTATGTGTTCCTGTGACGACAGTGTAAAGGCAGGTTTTCATCCTCTGAGAAGAAGGCAGTTTTTTGTCGCGGAGTTGCGGAGAAAAGCAGCCGAACAGCAGTTCCCACCCGAAGCCACTCGTAACGAGCGCGGCTGCTCGATAGCGCCTTTTTCTCAGCTGAAAGGAGACGCCGCCATATCGCCCGTCCCGCTCCCTCTCCCGATGCATCCTCCAACAGCCCTCCCTCCCCCTCAGCCAATTCATCACACTCAGAATGCCTCTCGCTGGCCAGGCTCATCTCCAGCAGGTCGAAGGAAGATTGATTTGTTTGTGTTTGGAGGCAAAGGGAGCGCGAGGGAGCGAGCGGGTGCCAAAAGAAAAGGAAAAGACAGAGGCGGGAGTCGGGGAAGACTGATACCGAGGTGTATGTTTGTGTATCACTGAGTCACACCAGCAGTCAGTCAGACAAGCAGATAGACATCCAGCGCAGCGTGAGCGTCTGTCTGTCTGCGTGTGATGGAGACATGCCCGCAGACGATGGTTCCCGTCCCCCTCCAGCCTTCACTCAGCCGTCTCAGCTTGCGCTCTACCTTTCCTACCTGACATATTTAATCTCCTCTCTCTGCGCGACGTGAACAGAATAGCAGCGGTGGAAGTTTTCTGTCTGTTTCGCCTCAAGTTGTTTAAGGGGCAAAAAATCAACTAGAGGTATCAACAGAATGTGAAAAAATAACATTTCTGACATGATGATGTCGCTTAGTGTTGCAGAGGTGTCTACTGAAGTTAGCACGCTAACCAGTCAGCTCCCATTTTCGAACTGCTAACTGCACGGCTAACTGAGCTAACTAGCAAACAGCAACTGGAGTTAGCAGCAGGTAGCAGCTGAATGTGCGTTCGTGTGCTGTCGAAATGATCAGAAAATGTTTTTCTGACTGGGAAAATTCACATGAACGCCCTCTGAAGTTGGAAGAACACCTCGGAATATTTCGATACACGAGTTATATGACGCTGAAACATGGCGGACGAAAGTAAACATTGGCGTTGATTAGACACTTTTGTGTTGTATAGTCATTGTATTGTTTTCTTTGCGCTTCCTTGTCACTCAAATACTGGAAACAGCTGTCAACGCATTGTTTAAACACTTTTGCGTCCGACACGAATGCACAAAGTCGGGAATAATGACTTAAGAGCTCGGGAACATCCAAGAAGCACATGAATGTAGCATAATCTGCTGATGTGCTGCCCCCTATTTGTTGTATCAGGGTATGAATCTGACAGGTGGCCAATTCCTGCTTATTGCACCTTTTTAAATAGACACAGTTTTGGACAAATATCCCAGTTGGATGAGTTTTTGATGGTAGATACTGTTGGGTTATTTCAGTGGGGAGATTATAACTGTGAGGGTGTTTGTCATATTTCAACATCAACAGGGATCGTATCAGAGTTTTGAATAAATAATAGAATAAAAGTCCTCTCAGTCGGCTGCCGGCCCCTGTAGGATGTCGATAAACCTTTCAAAATGCCAGACTGTCAGAAATATTTCCAGGTAAGCAGCATTTTTAATCATTTCTGTGTCTGCTCCCACTGGCAACACCTGCTGTGTTCGGATCTATTATGCCTTTGTACCAGTGCAGTTCCTAGAAAAACACCCGAGTCGGGCTTTGAGTCATTTACCTGTCAGCTTATCATCGTTAACGTTAGATGTGAGGACACAATTTTTCGTGGCGACGCAGCTAATTATCGCCGAGATGCCTTCCCTTTTTGAAAAGGTTCAATTTCATGCCTGAAAGCTGCACCGCCAGTCTTCCAGTATGCCTTGTAAAATGTCAAGGTCCAATTATATTGTCTTTTTTCATTTGGGGGGTTTTTGAATTTACTCGCCGGGCCTGAACCGCCGCCAGCGAGCCCCGGCTCCTGCTGTAAACAGCCGAGTTTAAACACTCCACTCATGCTGACACGGTTCAGCGGCTGTGTTTGGCCCTAATCGACGTGCAATTCAGCGGAGCTTTTAAAGGACCCTTATGGCGTTCTTCAGGGTCAGAGCCATATATTAGTTTGCCAATAATGGCTCGTTATTTAGAAGCGGATAAGGTGGTGTCATCGGGGTGCATCCAGGTCCTTGAGCTGCACCTTTTTTGCACAAAATACTGATTATATAATACTAAAAAAAGTATCAATACTGACCTTGTGCAGTGTTTGCCCTTTGCTCTAGTTCCTTTCAGATTATATGACGGCCATAAATGTTACAGTCCAAGGAGCAGTGTGCTGCTGCTGAACACCTGAGGCGAAAGAAAAGGCAGCGATTGGTCAACACGGGGTCTGTCATCACTCTGTCCTGACCCTGCTCTCTGATAAGGTGGCGGGGCGACTCAAAGCCGCCCGAAGACATGAAAACCCTTTTTTTTTGTTATCATCAGAGCTGAACGCTGTCTCAGCTGACGGTGACAGCCTTTGAACCCTGCAGGGAGCGGCTAACCTGCCACTGATGAATGAAGGCGGACGTGGTTGGCGGTTCAGAGGCCACTGTGGTTGGTTTGGTTGCCCCCCTCCTCCTCCTCCTCCTCCTCCTGCCTTTCTTCATTTGATAACTCAACCATCAGCAACCTCCTGCCCCCCCGGCTCATGTCTTTGAAGCCTGCCGTGTTGGAGTTTGAAGCAGGTCTATAGCTGTTTGAAAAGTAGCAGAGGGAAGAGGAAGTCCAAATCCACTTTGACTGAAAGAAATGCTACTTTAACAAGATGCTGGGATTGATTTTGTCTCGCTTCGTGTTGACCTCAGAGGTACTTCAGGATCTGAACATCCTGTTCCTTCTCTCTGTTGGGCTCTCACACTCCGTAGCCAGACACACACTGCATTCAGCCTACTGCAACCTAAAGGGACCTTTAAGGAGTTTCTGACCAGCGGTTCCAATGGTTTTATGATGGGCGACAGATGGCGGCGACGCACTATTAAACACGAATGTAAGCGATAAAGGAATCGCAGTTGCTTTGCGAAGATGGAAATGCCTCGATCAACAAATCAACACGTTTGTTAGAAAGCGCTTCGGTGAGGAACGCTGAACGTGAACACAAGAGAACTAACTCCACAGGGCACCCTTAACTTAACAACCCCAATTCCAAAAAACGTTGGGACGCCACTTTAAAAGTAAATTAAAGCAGAATGCAATCATCTGCAAATGAAGTGTGTTAGCAGACAGCAGTTTCACAAAGTGCTCCCTGCTTTCACAAAGCGATGAGCCTCGTCACGGCCTCGCTCGAGAACGGCCGAGCCTTTTGAAGGTAGCCTTTTCATCACGGATCACGATACTATCACCTTTTTAGACTGGACATAAAACCCCATGTACACCCATTAACATCATTTGTCTTTCGTGGGAATCGTTTCAATCGGCTTTCACTCCTGCTTCAGTGGTTTCGGGCTGCGATGAAAGTACAGCACTCGGGTGGACACGCTAATGTACGCCCCTTTTCTGAGGCGATGTTATGATCCGCGTACAGTTTAAGGACGCTGGATTGATAATAGTTTTACATCCGTTCCCTTGCAAGCATCGCCCCAACGTCATTCAGTCAGTTTGACAGAGCGACTACAATGAAAGATATGAAAATGTCACTATCCCTGCCAGCTGCCTGATCGGTACTGCACATGTGCAACTCTCAACAGAGATGAGAAAGAGGCGAGGGGTCTCACTCCTGAGCAACTTCCATCATCGCCTTCGTGAAAAAACGATGTGTCAAATTCAGAAAATGATCGATTAAGACTTTTTAAAACAAGTGTAATGTCTTCTGGATGTAGTCTGATGAGGGATATGATCTGCTGCTTTCTGCTGTTTCCTGTTTTTGTCCTTGATAAAAGGCAAGGTTTTACCTGCACATACATGCTAATTTGGGTGTAAAATGGTACAATGGACCTGTTTACCTGTGCAAAACAGTTGCTTTTTGAGCTTTTCCAAATGTTCTCAGTTTCTCCCAACCTGTCTGAAACCTGTTGCTGGCATCAAATTCAACATTAAACATTAAATGTACTGTCTTTGCACTGTTTGCTGCTAAGTATATGTCGAAAAAGGATTAAAAAGATGATTACATTCTGTTTTATGTTTCACACGATGACCCAACTTTTTGAAAAAACGCTTCTAGATGTAACGTTCGTCTCATGTTGGCGTCGAGGTCCTCGCTGCAGCCCGGTCTTTCTGTCTGTAGCTGACAGGCGTGCAACCCCGCTGAAGTCCTCCGCCGCCGGCGCTCCCCCCTCGAGGTTTAATGAGGCGTCTGAGCTGCCTTTTCTGCACGTCGCCGTCGTATCGACGGAGCTGTCATTTGCATAGCCGGCCTTCCAGCTCCGATGTTTCCCCGTTGGCCTTTGCCCCTCTCGGGAGACGAGCCTCTTCTTCCAGCAGCTCTGCCACCGTATTTCAGCAGAATGCCTGATTGAAGCGGTTCCCTCATCACCCTCCCCTTCCCCTCCCTGTGCAATAACTGATGCGATTTGGTTTTTTAGTGCACCTTGCTGCATAAATTAGCATACTAACGGGGGGAAAATGCCATGACACTCGTGGCCACAATAACTCAGGAAGAATACATGACAGAAACATCGTATTTACAGCGCGACGCGCTCCCTATAGGCTCCGTGATGTGATTACCTTTTCGGGAGGCTCGCTTGTGCATAAATTAGCGTGCGAGTGAAGAAAAATTAGATTATTTTAGCCGCCTCTTGTTTGTTAACAGCGTTGGTGTCATAAATGTCAGACGGCTGATTGTTCCTGGGATGTCGATGAGAAGATTAATCTCCGTGTTTGCGCGGAAGACGGGATGAATCCGCGGATGGACAGATGTAGATGATTACGGAAGAGTAGAAAAATGATTGAAACCATCACGTTTAAAGGTCATTTCGCGCTGTCTGTCACATGTCGTGCGCTCGCCGGTTGAGACATCAGTGAAGCTCTTCGGATGGGGGAAAATGAAAGAAACGAGGGACAGATGGAAGCATTCAGCCGCTTCTTTGTTCTCTTATTTTGCCACAAGCCGAACACCCGGCGACTGAGAAGAAGTGTTTTTCGAGACGGACGCTGAACTCGGGGCTCGTCTGCCGCTGTGTGATTTCTGATGTAATCTCGCTTACTGAGCCGGATCGATTGCGTTATTCATCCTCTGGCTGTGTGGGCCGCGACGACAGGCAGGCGAGACTCTGCTGCAAGTGGAGCACAGCCGGGTTGGGGACGGAGTCGGGGGGTTGAGCCCATAGGAGCTGTCATAGTTCTGTGTTATGTAGGTTAATGCTGCTCGCAGAGGCAACCGCACGAGCTCTCTGTGTAAGGAGGCGGGAAAAACATGACGGTTGGGTCAGAATTGCATTCAAGGCTGTTGTGCTTTCACCAAAACGTTACAGGTCTCCCACACAGATATGAGTCCTCATGTTCCTCTTTTTTTATCTGCCTCTCTCTCTCTCTCTCTCTCTCATCAGAAACCGGCTCAGCCATCACCTCCTCGTGCATCGGGCTGGGGAACTCGCTCACGCCACCTGCAGGTCAGGCCGGAAAACCCGTTCCAGGGTACAACGGTAAGAGCCTGCACACACAGTGTAGATCCACCGTTTTCTTTTTTTATATTTTGCTTTGCCTCCCCGCTGTTAAAAAACACCAAAATACCCAAAACAGTGTGTAAATCGGAGCAGCTGCTTGTGATTCCCTGCAGGGTGTTTAAATATTATTGCTTTTTCGAGTTTGCCGGTGGGCGAAACGCCGCCTCTGAATATGAATTGCCTGCTCTTCCCCTCTCCACCAGTCACAGTGATCGATGATGACATGCGGCAGGTGAAGCCGAGGACCCTGGGAAATATTGTGGTGAGGTAAGCTGAGTGTTTTTTTTTCGTTCACAGCCGTGTGAGCAGCTCGGTCAGTGCACATGCACACACGTTTAAAATGTGACATGAACGCTAATATTTTAACCATTAATGTTAATAATGAACCTCTACAAAGAGCGTCACTCCTCGCTGTCGCCGGGGTTGAGAGGGAAACCTGTGTGCTGCCTTACCTCCTGTGTCTGTTATCACTCTCCAACTCCCATTTCCTCGTTCTCTCTAACTGCTGGTGTTGACTCAGCGGGGATTTCCAGGGAATTCACATGTACAGAGCGTTCAGGGATGACGACAGGTGGGAGCACGGCTGTGTGGCTGTACGTCCTCCATAAACTCACAATCAGTTCTTACAGAGAGGGAAGTTGTTGTAAGTCGTTTCATTTCAGGGAACTATACATACGCATGCAAATGAGTTCAGACAAGCTTGAAATTGGGAGTTAATGCGTGTGTGGAGCTGAAGAACTAACATTAATATTGTGTCCGGATATGAACCGAGACATTACCAGCTGAGTAACTTCAAAAAATGCCATGAAGCCAATGAAAAACAGGCTCAATAGGTATCACTTTCACATGAAAAGTGTCCTTTTTCACCTTTGAAGATATATTTAAGGAGATCTGTGACTGAATAACTTCTAACTGTGATAGAACCGTGTTAATGTAACGTAGAATCAAAGGTTGCTTACAACAAAGAGGAAACAAGTGGCGATATTAATGTTTGAAAGTGCGAGTTTCTTTCATTTGGGTAGAAAAAAAAGTGTAAGTGCAAACTTTCCGCAACAACTGTTGTCGGGGAGAAGCTGGAGTTGTGTTGACCCCGTCAGGTTGGTGGTGATGACACTGACGTGATGTGAACTGGGAGGACCTCGGTGCTTTGGCGTGGATTTGCATTTTTTTGAGACGACCGGTTTTGTCCCCATCACTTTTGAAAAGCATAATTAGTTAAAAATGTGCCAAAATGTCGACTACCAGATGAGATTAAATCAATTTTCATGCTCCATTATGCAATTATTTCCCTGCTGTAATTATCTGCTCTGACCTCGTGTGATCTCTTATTACATTGTTGAAGACTTTAACAATTTTTTATAAAATTCAATAAAAAGAAAGCACTGTTTGGAAAGGAGCTGGGAGGCAACGGTGACACAGATCTGCCATGGGAATTTCAAAATAAAGGCGTATCTTAACGACGGCGGCGATAAGAATCAATCTTTTCACTTTGAATTAATGCTGTTGGATCGTTGAGCATCGATGTATCGCCCCACTTATACCCTCACCACTATTGAACAGAAAGTGACACCCTGTTGACCCTCAGATTTTGTGCACAAGAAGCGAAACGATATTTGAAAAGAGTGTCTAGATTTAGTCAGGATGCTCTTCATCATCCGTTTTCTGCAGCAAATCTGCATTAAAAAGAAGAAGAATTCTGATTTAGACATTTAGCTTGTAGTGAAATGAATCTATGCAGAGGCATGTCGAGGGTTCAAACCCTGGAAATGGGATCATCTCGGTCAAGCCGCTGGTCAAGACGGGGGATTACTGCCGGTCTCTGGATAAACAAAGACTGAGTGACTGAGCCCTGCTCTCTGCTGTGTGTGTGTCAGGAGAGGTTAAGTCCAGCAGAGTCTGGCTCTGGGTCTAGACTGTCCTCCATCTTCACATCATCACGGCTTTATTGGGTAAAATCTGATAGAGACTTTGTCCCCCTTCAGGTTACCTTTACCGCCTGGTGCAGCGCTGTCACTGTGGCAGAACCGCGATCTGTTCAAGGAGCTGTACTTCACCAAGTTCCCAGTAAGATACGTCATCATTTCCTCACGTTCTGATAGTTATTAATCATTAAATATATTTCACAGCTGTTAGGATTAAAGAATGAGAGAGAGAACCTGTTTTTATCTTTAAGAACAGTTGTGTTTGTTTAAAGTGCTGTTCAAGTCTGCTTCTATGACACTAAGTCAGTGATGTTGCAGAGTTTGTGGTACAATGTGGCCCTCTGCTGTTGAAATAAATCATTACAGAGCCTGTTTCTGCAGCCATCGAGAGGTTTGAATGAAGAAAATCAAGAACAACCTCATACTCAACACATCGTGATCATTCCATTCAATCACTTCTCTCCGTTCCACCTTCAGGGTTACTACGACACCATGGACGCAGGCTTCGTGGACGAAGAGGGCTTCCTTTACATCATGTCTCGCTCTGATGATGTCATCAACGTGGCCGGCCACAGGCTGTCTGCTGGAGCGTTGGAGGAGGTAGGAGAGGGATGACAGAGGAGGCGACACAAAGGTTTTATGAATGTTTCTTTGTGCTGAGACTGCTGATAGTTTAGTTATTCTGATCATTTTAACGATTAATCAATTGTTTTAGTTTATAAAATGTCAAAGTAATTGCGAAAAATGCTCCTCACAATTCCTCAGACCCTTAAGAGACGTCTTTAAATTGCTTATTTTGTCCAACCAACAGTCCCAAAACCCAAAGACTCTTCATTTACTGTCATAGATGACAAAGAAAAGCAGCACATTTTGCCATTTACGAAGCTGGAACCAGCAAATGTTTGACATTTTTGCTTGAAAAATGACTCAAACGAGGAATCGATTATCAAGATATTTGGTGATTAACTTTCTTGCGATCAACTACTCGTTGCAGCTGTATACGTCTGTGTTTTGCAGTCGGTGCTGCAGCACCCTGCGGTTGGAGACTGTGCCGTGGTGGGTCTGGACGACCCTCTGAAGGGCGTCGTTCCCTTGGCCCTGTGCGTACTCAAAAATGGTGAGGCATGGCAGATTTACGGTGGCATGAGCTGAAGTATCAGTGTTCTGTCACACATTATTTTCCTTTAACCCTCATGAAGTAAGATTCAGTACGGCTTAAAGCTACATGTGCTCGTTGGTATCGCGTCCTGTGTGTCTCAGGTGTGCAGAAAACCGAAGCGGAGATCGTTGGTGAGATGGTGAAGCTGGTCAGAGACACCATCGGACCCGTGGCCGCCTTCAGGAAAGTGCTTTTCGTCAAGGGGCTGCCGAAGACGCGCTCCGGCAAGATCCCCCGCTCCTCTTTAGCCAACCTGGTCAACGGCAAGCCCTACAAGGTACGACACGACTCTCGCCGACATAGTTTCTGCCATCTCCAATAGTTTTTTAAAAGTACTGCAGGATAAAATCGCTGAGGGGAAATATTGTTTGTATGCACTTTTAGTGTGTTTGTTTTTTGTCCCCTGTGCAAAGCTTTACAGCCGCTCAGGAAACAGTAAAGCTCATTATGTAATTCAGGACTTGAGTAATGGTGGAACATTAGTAGGTGCTGCACTCATTAAAAAAACTGAGGGCTCATTTGGGATTTCATCTCTTTATAGTTACTGACTCTGGTTTCTGCTGATCAGCAGGTGGATGACGAACTCAGAAAGCAATACTGTTCAAAGATGCACATTTAAGGTTTCCATAGATACATTAGCAGGTTTTTGCTGCATTAATTTTGTTCTTAAATGAGATCTGTGTTGTGTTTCCCCCACAGATCACTCCAACCATCGAGGACCCAGAAGTGTTCAAAGACATCGAGCTGCAGGTAGAAAAAGCCCTGAGACCTCCCGGAGCCTGAACGCATCAGCTGGACGAACAGACGGTTGGATCGATCACGGGCAACAGGAGCGACTTCCTCAGAACCGGCTCTGAACTGTGAACTAGGAGTAGACGTAACATTAGCCAAGTCGAGCCGGAGGAAGTCGCCGACTTTGAAGATTTATCTCCTCGCTTTTTATGAACTGTGAAAGAAACGATGAAGCGAGGTAGTAGAAGGAATTCACCCCGAATCAAAATACACATCGTTCCTCTTACCTGTAGCTGTTTGGCATTCGGCTGGTGGAGCTTAAAGCACAGAAGGAAAATGTTAGAAAAAGTCATTGGCAATTTCTTTTTCCAGCAATCATGACTCGATTACTCAAGATAATCCACAGAGCTCGTTAGGAACTGTTTTCCGTCCGTATCACCACGCAGAAGGAGGCGTACATGAGTAGATGCACGCTTCCTTCTGCGCAGCGATACGGACGGAAAGTAGTTCCAACATGAAACTGCTCACAACAGCGATTATCTTGTGCAACTGGGTTGTGATTTCTGGAAAGAGACATTGTTGTTGAGTTTTTAAATGCATCTCCTTGGCGCTTTGAGCCCCACGAGTAGTGTCATTGTATTCGAGAAAAGATGGCGCGTGACCCTGATGTCCGTTTTTTTCTGGGCTTTAAAAAACAAATTTAAATAGGCTGTTTTATATTTCCTTAATTTTTTTTAAACATTGAAGTGAGAATAGTTTTATAGCTCGATTGGAGCACCGGCTGGTGTCGTCTTGTCGTGTGCAGGTGCAGCTCGTTACGTTACGTATACGTAGCAAGTTGCTTACGTACAGTCCGGTCCTGTCATTTACTCCGTGTGCGAGGGAGCTGTCCTACACTGCACACTGAAAACAAGCAAGTAGCGTTCAAGATCTGAGCCAACAAACTATTAACCTTCACCAATTTAAAACGCGACATGTCCAAACTGTTGTGCACGGAGGCAAAACGGTTTCAGCGGATGAGTTGCGCTACAGGGAAGAGGAAGAAATGTGTATTTTTGATTTCGGGTTGAATTGTCCCTTTAATCTTTCCACTTGTAATAATGTAATTATTAACATTCTATTTTTACGTAATCTA
Source organism: Lagodon rhomboides (assembly GCA_039737535.1). NCBI lineage: Eukaryota > Metazoa > Chordata > Actinopteri > Spariformes > Sparidae > Lagodon > Lagodon rhomboides. The sequence continues at coordinate 6,120,013 of CM077805.1, forward strand.
GACGATGATGTAAAAAAAAGCCACAGCTGCTGTTTATACAAAAAAAATGACACCTCGGAGCGAATAAACATGTTTAATCATGAGCGATGAACAATGAAGACGGCTCGTTCGCTGACAGTAGTTTTGTTTTGTTTTATTGACAATGAAAATTTTGCTTGCTCACCACTTAGTTTTGACCAAAGTACAAGAATAAATTAAAAAAGAAAAAAAAAAGAAAATGGACACAAAATAATAAAACGATTCATTGTTCGTGCAAATCGAGAAAAAAAAAAAGAACGTAAAAAGAAAAATGAAAAGCGTAAGACTTCGGTTCGAGTCGCCCGTCAGAAATAACTCAAAGACAGAAAACGCTGAGGGGGTTGGGGGGGAGGGGCCTCACGATAGGCCACGCCCCCCCCCCCACCTAGAAAACTCCGACGGAAAAACAAAGAGTTAACAGTTACACCAATGTAAGTCACAGCAAGCAACAGGTTTGTGTCGTTAAAAGTCACCTCACTTCAACATGGTCATATACACTCTACGCACACGATGAGCTAAAGCAGTCTGTCTTTCAGTTATTTCCTCGGTTCTGTCGACGTGGTGTCTGACGGGGGGGCGGGGCTTGAGACGGGGGAGAAGGCCAGCTCGGCTGAGTTGTGTAGTTGTCCTTTTTGTGTTGACGTGTTCGCCCGACAGAAACATACAGTACAACAAGTGACAGGTTCTACGGACGACGTCCCGCTTCTTCTTCTTCTTCTTTTTCTTTTTTCTTCTTTTTGTTCTCTGAGAGGAAGTTTCTTGTGCAACTTCGGAGAGCAGCGGCGTCTCTTTTGTTTTTTGTTTGTCCTTGGCTACCGAACGGTCCGTTGAGTTGATGCGGTTGTATCAAAGTGCTTGTCGACGCGTCCTCTTTTTTTAAAACGCTCCCACGTTGTGAGTCCGTAAAAGAAAGGATGTAATGACGTGTGTCAGAGTGGGGTTTTTCTTTTTGTACACCACTAGAGGGCAGGTTTTCACACAACATCCAGACTCTTCCTCTCCGTATGGTGCAGCACAGGTTCATCATCAGCATCAACATCATCCTCATCCTCATCATCAGCACAATGAAAAAATAAAACCATATGTACAAAATGATCTAGAGGGCCGGGGGAGGGGGGGTGGAGACAGGTTAAAGAGCAGCATATATTAATCTATGGTCCACTAAATGAGGTGGCAGGGACGTTTTTTTTTTTTTGCACAAACTCTGAATATCTTTTTTGTTTTTTTATACATAGATGTGTGTATATATTAAAAAAATGGCATATTTATGTACAGATAAACCTACACATCTCCTGTAGAAGAAATACACAGTACGTTATGCTTCGACAAGTTACTGTACATGTAAAAGGTAGAAATGGGGACGGGGGGGCAGCCTGCAGGACAGATTAGCACCGGCGTCTGGTGCCCGCATTGTGGGGGCGTGGTGGGGCAGGGGGGAGTCGGGGGTGAGGGAGGGAGGGGGAGGACGGAGAGGAGAGCAGGGCTTCTTGGCAGTGCGTGTCGTCAGAATGGTTTTGTTTCCTCGGCAGGTCGGCCCCATCCAGCGGCTCCCCCGGTTATCTCCACCCGCTCAGAACTGTACCTGAAGGAGACACAAGCAGCCGCGTTCAGTGAGCGGCCGGGCGAAAGCCTTAAACGTGAGGGAGGCTCCTGAAAAGAAGATGCAATCACAGGTGTGTCGGCTCACACGGCTGGGAAGGTGACTTTGGAAGTAGTCGTATTAGTTTGCGATGTCCCATATCGCCTGATTTATCTGTTGTTTAAACTGATCTAAAGTAAGAAAACACTCTGGAAACAGTTCACATTGAGCTCAGTTTCATCTCTAAGTTGTCTATAACAGTGATGCTCACGTTATAAGGAAGCATTTGGAACTTTTAATCGTATTCTTCAACAACCAAATCTTATTTTCTTCACCAGGACGACATGATCTTCCAGTGCTCGTTTTGTAAATTTAAAAGTTTAACTGACTAGTATTTATGATGCAGACTAGCAGTGTTTAATGGACCAGTCATCTCATCTCTAGTATGAGCAATAACTGAATAACATGTTTAAATGCAGATTTAGTTTTTAGAGCAGTAAAAAATGTGAATATTTGACGTTTTTTAGCATCCTCTCAACAACATGGATCACAGTCCTGGTGATGCGTGCTGAATATTTGATAGTTTCCTCAGAGACGGACCAAATATCGACCTGGTTTATTATCAATATTTTAAATAGATTTAAAAATGAGTCATTTTGGCTCTGATGCAGCGTCTGTGCTCTCACTCAGTGTCCCAAATATTAATCTAACTTGATCGGTGACACATCACAAGTAAAAGCCTCTCAACACTGAATAATCTGATAATTATAAAGCTGTCAAATAAGTGTAGAGGATTGAAAGTGTACAGCAGCAGAAAAGGGAAATACTCGACTTTTTTCATGTTTTACCGCGAATGATTATCGGTTCTCTTGTCTCCTTGATCATTGATAATTGGTGTCGGCTCGAGTAAGACCATATTGGTAGATCCCTAGTTTGCCTTTCAGCTACATTTGTAAAATCGAGGCAGCTCTGTAATGTCTTGTGCTCGAGCCGCAGTCGATATGCTTCATTGTAATTGGCTATCAAGCTGTAACTCGCTGTAGATCTGTCATTGTGATGCTGACGAAGAACTGACGGTGTAGTTGAAGTGTAGTTGAAGTTGAAGGTAGTGTGGAAGTTGTCATGCTTTATTGTGTCACAGCGTTGAATTAAGGGTATTTAATGTGCTTTTTGGATACTGCTGAGTGAGAATGAGACGTGACAGGACGTCTGACATCACGTCTGATGACTTGAAATGCATCTAGAACAATTTTACAGAGTTGGAACGATGTTTTTCTGTATATTCAGGCAGCTGTCAGAGGCCTGAAATGAAGCGAGAACACTGCACGGTTGTTTTTCCGGGCGCCTCTACGGAGATCTTGTACTGTACGTCTCAGTTTGTGGTGTTGACATCGTGCAGCAGGAAGCAGCGAGCAGCTGAGGGCGAGACGGTCGAACTGTGTGCAGCAGCAAATAGTTCAGTAAATACATTTTTAGTTTTCTCTCGCGCACACACTCGTACTGTACCAGAACTCAACCCTCTGCTCTCTGAACTTTGCACTGTGTTCGCTCTCTCTCTGCTGCGTGGGAGTACGCAGAAGACTAAGCTGATGAAAGCGTTAGTAAGAGCCTGCAGGCGGCTCGCCGGGACCAGCAAATTCTTTGGAAACACAAAATTATGGTTATGAAGGAGTAACTCACACAAAGCTCTCCCCGCTGACTCCAACCCCCCCTCTGCTTCTCTTTTAACTTTATCTCTCCTCTCTCACCGCTGTTTTTCCTTTATTTCCCTAACACTCCTATCGTATACGCCAGCCCCGCGGTCGCACTGTTGTTATCATTATTATCTGTCTGCCGAGCCTCCAGCCGAGCCTCTTATTGCATTCTGGGGGCTCGGAGTCATACTTGTGAAGGACTCGTGGTTTTCTTCACGGTTGCGCTCGCTGCAGAGAGACGAGGACGTTTGTTGTTGAACTGTAAAACAGTTGGATGAAGCTGTTTGGACTCAATTTTATGATCGTAAACTTCTGTGTTCTCTGGACCGACATGAGGCCGAGTGACTGAAATAGTTATTTTGCAGTGAGCTTTTCTGTCAAAGTAGATAAGGGATAAGACTGATTAATAATAGATGTACGGATTATATTCTCCATATTATTACCGCTTCAAATGTATTCACTGTATTTTAATCTAACTCACGCACGAACAAGTTTATCTGAAGTGTGTTTTTTGATCATCTCTAAATCTCTGAAACAGACCCTCTCCTGCTAGTTTGGAACATCTTGTATTGCTTTAAAGACAATTTATGACAAGTATGCTTCATGTTTTGGGAAGAGAGTCCTTTCTTTTGATTCAGGTTCGGGACAGAAACTTGAAATTTAACGAACTTCTCGACAGCTTTTTAATGCATCTTTTATTATTTTGGGCGTTACATGGCTTTATTCGACAGGACAGCTTCGACAGACATGCAGCAAACTGCAAACCTTTGCACGAGGCGTACCAGGGTGCCAGCTGAGTTAACAGAGCGAGTTAAGATGACTTTTCAGTAGAAAGCTCAAAGGTGGGGTTTGTCGTTTGTCGCTGCAGTTAACCTTTTAAGTTAGTAAGAAAAACCTCAGTGCCTTAGGTTGATGTAACTTTACAAATCTGATATATAATATGTATTTATGGCCATTTTATCCTGCCCTGTACAAATTCCTCTAACAGACAGAGAAACAAACGGGAACTTTCTGCATTTAGAAGACGCGAAAGCTGCAGTTGCATGCTGCATTCAAGACAACTTGGAACTTGTAGAACTCATAACGGCAGTTCAAGACACGGTTCCAGCTTACGAACTCGGATACATCCATCTACCCCATAATGAAGAAGACCCCCTTAGGAACATGTTCTGGTGTACCTGCAGACAGCAGTATTGGTGTCGGAATATTTAAATATGCGAGTCGGCTGCTCGGCTGAGGGTTTGATTCTGTTTGTTAAATGAACATCAGGGGTTTATTCCTGGAAGCAGCGTTGAGTTTGAACAAGGTGGGAAATTTCAACCTCCAACTTTGTCTGGAGCGCAGCACGACGCAAACTAATGATGTAATACTGGCAGCATCCAGGATATGATACTCGCTGTATGGCGGCTGCAAGCTGTACCGTCTCCTCAACTTTTGATGCTAAACAAAACCATCTAAAGCAGAACTCGGCGTTCTCTCTCCGCAGCTTGCGTTTTGCATCTCGCTGCCACTTCATCTCCGAGAGTGTGATGCCGATTCAGAGAGACGGCGCTGTCGGATAGAGCGCCAAATCAAGAAACGCTTATGAGAAATTACGCTTTCTGCGTGCACCTGGCAGAACAAAGACGACAGTTGGAAGTGAAACTAGGACGAGCTCGCTTTGGAATAAAAAACAGACTCACGAGGCCTATTTTTAGGGATTCTGAACAATCACGATCACGTAAACGAACTAATCTGTGAACTCCTCGCGTATCTGAAGCAGCTCTCTGAAGCCTACCGTGACTCACTCATCTTTTTTTTGGACGGACATTAAAGCGGAGCCCCGCCGTCTTCCGTCACCTCATCACAGCTACCTGGCGGAGACGCGGGTCGGACGCTCGCCAAGCCGATGAGACGGACACGCTTATCTCGGGGAAACAATCGGCCCCCCGTCACTTTCATCTGCTATCTGTTTTTCTGAGCACTTCTGAAGAAAGCTGTGTATTGGACAGAGCGAGATGCTGTGTTGGGTTACATACAGTGTACAGTTTAAGGTCCCTCTCTTCCTCCTCCCCTCAGCAGGAATAGGTTCTCACCGTGGAGCTGTCCAGCCGCTGCACTGCCGAGGGTCCGACTGTAGGGGGGGACAGCGAGAGAGAGAGACATTTGACATCTGAATATTTGAAAAGCCTCGTTCTTCATGAGATGGACCCAGAGTGAGAGGGAAACATCCCTCCACTCGGTCGTCCCTCAGCGGCGCGATGCGATGCGAGACCAACAAGCAAAAACACTTCTCCTCACACAAAACGGAGGTTCTACTTGTCGAGTCGAGCCGTGTTTCACGCACTCAAAGGACGTTTGAATTTTTGAGTGGATTCAACACCAGCAACAAGATCTGAGTGTGTTCGTGGACGTCACAGACCGGGAGGGGGGAGGGGAGGGGGAGCACAGAGAGTAGAGACAGAGGAACACAGGAAGGCTGTTTCAGTGGAACGTCTTGTTAGAGGAGAACATTGGCCGGCGCAGACGGATGGTTTCCCAGTCGTGTATCGCAGCTCAGGTGGCGCAGAGTGAAGACAGAGCCGCCGATACACTCTGCATCCTGTCAAAAAGATACCCTCCAGGTCGTCACAACGTGGGTCTGGAGCTTTAACGTTTCAGTTTAAGGACCACTTATTTACTCATGCAGCGCTTTTTGTTTGTATCTTCATCAGCGTCTTCAGTTCGCTCAGCTGTCACAGAACTGTAAATGTTCAGAACACCGGTTGCATATAAAGAAAGACAACACGCCTGCAAAGATGAAGCCAGAACATCCCGGATGTGAGTGCTGCCATCTCGCAGTGGTGACATTATTTGGAGCCAGGTTGGTGCAGCAGTGAGCAGGGCTCAGCAAATAGCCAATAGAAACCAAACTTCTCAGAACAACGGGGCCCATCCGGATGTTTCGGCTTCACTTTCGGGGAGCAGTCGTGTCGTCCCTCTTTGTAAACAGTCAGTGGTTCAAACCCGACATGATTCTGATCACCTTTAGTTGAGCTTTAAAGTTCATGCTGACGATCATGAAAGTCCGAACATCGTGCAGTTCCAAGCAGAGCGAACTGAATCTGCTGAAGAAGACCTGCGTGATGCTGCTGAGAGCTCCAGAACAAGTGAGTGAGTGGACCAAGAGTTGATCTCAAGTCCTTTCTGTTCATACTTGGCCTGTCATGCTTTTATTTAACTGTTTTTTTTTTACATTTGTACATATATGAATCAGTTAATCAATCAATATTTGATTTATTTAAGATATAAAAAGCCATCTCCAATGTCTGAATATCTAACAAGTAAAAGTTAATTCCTTCTTGAATGGCTGTTAATATGCCATTATATTATCATTAAACTGTATCAGTGGCAGAAAATGGTCTTAAAATGACGCTACCATCAATTATCGTAATTATTTCTGAGACAATGTCTCCTCCAACAGGAAGTGCTTGTTGTGACAGGCCCAACTGGTGCTAATTACTTTGAACGCACCGCCAGATAATTGCTAATATCTGGGAATGCAGTGACATCGCCATAAAGAAGTGAGAGAAGGGAGGAAAGTATTAGTCAGATGATCTCACAGGCTTTAAACGAATATCCAGATCAGAATCTCTGGTGTACAGAGCGACTTCCTGCACCAGGAAGCTTCGATCTTTAACATACGTAACATTTCAGGTGTGCACACTTTTTAGTTTACGTCTAAGTGAAGCTGATAATCTGGCTGAACTTGTTGAGGCGATGTCACTGCGTTCCCAGAGCTCATCAATTACCTCGAGTGCATCGCTATCTGAACGAATAGAAATGACAGCCGAAGCTACAAAACCACGTTGCGACGACCCGTTGAGTCATCCTTCGACGGAAGCCTCCTTCAGCCATCGTCCTCTTTTAACAGCGGAGGGATGAGAAATGACACAAACTGTCCGTTTGAGTTCTCGAGACATCCAAGACGTACTGTCCCCCTATGTAAACCTCCTGATTCAGGCCATCTTACATAGCGCCGCTCAGCCACCTTTTTCTGTTTTGCTGCTTTGTTTTGCTCTGTAACTTCAAGGGTTGAACACCAGCAAGCATGGCTCCTAATCCATAACTTGACCCCCCAGTTTCTTACCACCAGGGCGACTAGGCATGACTATTTTGCAACTCTGCAAAACAACACCCTTGGAGTTGGATATCAGAGAGATCCGAGAGTGACAGAGAGAGGACGACAGACAGAGAGAGACAGATAGAGAGAGAGTTGAGGGTGAGAAACCACAAAGAGAAGGAGAGCTACAGCAGGACAGAGGTTGGCAGAGACCATGTGTGAAGAGGAGGGGGGGTGTATGTAGAGTCAGGGCCGACAAGCCCGGGGCCTTCAGTGGGGCATAGCTGACCTTGAAACCAATCCAAATACATGTCGTCAGGACTGTCGTCCAGCGCCTCATAGAGGACTGCAGAGGACAGCCGTCACAGAGTCGGAGAGAACAAGAGACATGGTCACAACACAGCAGGGGGGCAGCCACGCCTGCGCTCAGGTGTGCTGCTGCCTTCAGTCACCAACAGGTGGCGTTGTATGTCATGTCATGTACTGTATTAAACAACAGAAAGCCTAGCAAAAAAAACAATCAGCCAATGGGTGAATAAGGAGTTGAGGAGCGGGGGGCGGCGCTTACCCTCGGGCGGAAGTCTTCGCGAGTGGCCAGACGTCGCCGTGAGACGGAATCCGGCGGGGAGCGTCTCTGCTGAGCCGGGCATCATACTTATACCGTGGACGTCCCGGGGAGGGAACTGCCTCCTCCACGACGGACCGCGGAAGTCTTTGTCGTCACACTGATGGACGGAAGAACATAAAAGGGACACACTTTTTAGTTTTCGTCCGATTGCTCAAAGTGATGGTGACACGTTACAGAAAAACCAAATGAATTCATGAGGCCGTTCATATTTGGTATTGATCTGATCGCAAGTGGACGGATTCTTACTTTCCTGCTCTAATTGCAAATTACTGGAACAAATGGAAAACCATGTGTTTTACAGAAATATCGTCATTGTAACGTTTCTGAATTAACAAGACGGCTCAAATAGTTCTGAATGTTATAGACGGCGTTCCACAAAGTTTAGACAGTTTCTCCTGATGCAACAGGTCTAAAAGTAGAGTTACTTTCTCCACAGAGGACAAAGAAGTCTCCTTTATTAGTGACTGTTTACCGTATTTGTCAACTTTGACATTACATTTACATTTGATAAAGTATTGACTTCTTTAATAAATCTAGTATAAATGGTGGCATCAGTTGGAAACGTGGTTGAGAAGTGGTTCACACTGGTACAGCGACGCCTTGATGAACCAATACTAGAAAAAATGTCATCTACCTAACGCCGAATTTACAAGAAGGCAGGAATCATTTTGAATTTGTTGTATCAAAGCTTCCTGAAGTTTGTTAAAGTTCTCCTCACTCAACAACTCTTAAAATCATGCAAATTGTTAAGGGAGTCTGGTGATGATGCAGCTGCTAGCTAAATGGTTGGTTTAACCCTGCCTGTGTACGTACCGGATGTCTGTGAACACGCATTTTCGAGAGGTTTCGCGGTGTTCACACCTTTACTGATAGCTGTCCACGTGTGATCCGATCACTCAGGTTGCATGTATTCATACGTCTGGGGCAAGACACTTAAATTAAACCTCTAATTTAAAGGCATATTTTGAAGGAAAGGAGGGCAAAAAAATGCTGTTTTCCTTTTTTTTTCTAGAAGTGGGTAAACCTGCTAAAAACAGCTGATTGTCTCCTTTCTGTTGCCAGTAGATCATCTGGGTCACTTCATTTATATTTAAACTACAAAGAAAAGTGTAGAAAAAAGGAAGGGCAAGCCTTCTAACCATGAAAAGATGTGTTGTGCTCACATACTCAGAAATTAATATCTCAGTCTGAGACGTTCAGAGTTTATGCTGTCGGTGCATTAATGATGCAAACGTCTTCATCATCTTCGAGCTGATAAAACATCTTTAACCATCCTGAACAATAATAAGGCTCGTATAATTGTTACAAGTGCTCTCGTTTCGCCTCACAGAGGTTGTGACATCACTCTGGCGGGTGACGGCTGAGCTCACCTCGTCCAGTCTCCTGTCGGTGCCCAGCGCCAGCAGATTATTGTACTCTCGCTCCAGAATCTGACGTGCCTGAGGGGAGGGGGAAAAAAAAAGAGGAAGCAAAACACAAACACATTCTGATTTGCACAAGGCCGGCTATTTTTAGCAGGACGGCGACAGAGGCAGCTGACGCGTCACGCTATTCGCGCCGCATATCCAATTTTACCTGATTATAGATGAGACGAGATGGAAATTCACGAGGGCAGCGTGCCAGAGTGACAGTTGGCAGATCTGCGCGTTCTGATTTAGATTCGACCAGCGTTTTGAAGGCCGATACCAAACAAACCTCCGCTGACTGAAGCTGGTGACGGGCTGATATTTCTGCCCGTCATCAGCACCTTTATATTTAGCTCGGAAAAATGCTTTTAAAAGGATCAAAACGTTCCCGTAAAAAGCTGCGAGTCACATGCAGCAGAGGGGTTTAGACCAGAAACTGCTGACGGAAGAGTTTTCTCGTTCTCTTACGGTCACGTTTCCCCCTCGCGGAAGTTTTAAAGGTCCGATGACGGCGGGCGTTTGGTACCTGAGTGTTTTGGTTGGGGATCTGGAGGAGCAGCGCCAGACTGCTGTAGTCGAAGTTGTCGTCCAGGGCGACCAGAGCGCCGTGCACGCCGCTCTCCAGCAGGATGTTGGCGTAGTCCCGCAGGCCGATGCTCTGCACCCAGCGGATGACCCGCTCGTTGCTCCACACCAGCACGTCTGCGGACACACGAACAGTTAAAACCCTTAATCTCCGTCTTTTAACGTCTCGTATCCGGTCGGTTCTGGCGTCTTCCGGGTGCGCTCACCTCTCATCTCATGCTGGCTGTGCTCTCGGCGTCTCTCCAGCTCCTTCCTGTCGTAGTTGAGCTTCTTCAGACACATGATTCCGTATTGTAAACTTGTTCTGGTGACAGAGAAAACAGCTTTTTCTCGTCATCCGTTTACCGGCAGTAAAACTTTCTCACCACGCGGTCACCGAGCTGAGGTCCAGTACCTGTGGAAGCTGTCCACCATCTTGAGGTGCACCCTCAGGTCCTTCTTGGTGAGATGGTCCAGCATGCGCGCGTCCACCAGGCACTCCATGAAGTAGCTGCGGTACTGAGGTAGACCGAGACTGGGCAGCCACTCGTTGCCTATCCACTCATGGTTCATGTCGCCATAAGCTAGAGTCTGAGAGAAGACACGAGTCAGCACGAGACGCGGACGTCGGACAGAATACTTTGGGCTGTAAATGTAAAAAAAGAAGACGACCTTTAATGGACAGATACGGCAGTTTCCTCTTACCTGAGCCCAGCTCCCCTCTTCAGACTGCGACTTCTGATTGAAACACAAGCAAAAAGAGACAAGTATACTTTTTTTGAGAGGATATTAATCCCCGCTGTGGGCTGATTGTACCAGAACAAATCCTGCAGCTGCATCCAAAACTCAAAGTAGCTGTTTTTGTTCGCGACTCTCACAATCAGAACCCGGTCCTGCTGTCACAAAGATGTTTCTGTTACTCAAAGTTGAATTTGCTGACGGTGCTCCTACAGCTGAGACGAAGCCGGATGAGGGAGGCAGCGGATCACATTCTTTATTCTCTCTAAACTTAGTTTGGAAGGAATATCACATGTTTTTATTGACATTTTAGGTCCAAGATGTTCTTGAGTTTATACTGATTTTGCTCTATTGCTGCTCTAGAAACAAATAGTTATATTTAAACATTAAAGTCTGACTTTATTCTTTTTTTTATATTTTTGAATATTTCCTAGGAACCGATGAGAGTATCTATAAAGACCTGATCAATAAGAGTATCTCAAGTAAATTGAATCGAACGCAACTGGATTTGGCTTTTGTCTTTGAAGACGTTTCACCTCTCATCCAAGAGGCTTCATCATCTCATCTTGGATGAGAGGTGAAACGTCTTCAAAGACAAAAACCAAATCCAGTTGCGTTCGATTCAATTTCCTTGAGATAACTATGACCTGGATGAATTAGAATATTCACAGGCTTGATCAATAAGAGGAGCAGTATCTATAAAATCCTCATAGCCAACTGTAGTTTCTTCACATTCTGGTGATAATCTTGGTTCATTTTTTTAATGTCTGAAACTAAAATTCTGTCCATATCTCACACAACTGACGGAAGCTCTTCTGTCTGACGTCCAATTTCAAATTAGTGTTCACAAAAGGTTCACAGAGCAGGAGAGGAGTTAAATGACGCATGCCTTCTCCATCAGACACCACCCGGATCACCACCCTCCGACACCCACGCTCACACCCAGACACACATGACCGACAGAGGAAGGAATAAGGTTCGACGGAAGAGGACACACGGGGACTGACCGTTTTGGAAGGGGCTGCCATGGTCTCCATCTCCTCATGGGTCACCCAGACATTGCCTGACGGCTACAGAAGAGACAGAGCAGCAGCAGCAGCAGCAGCAGGGTTGGTAGTTGAGGTCCGGTAGGAGGGGCAAGCAGTGTTAAAGAAGAAGAGCAGCACCACTGTAAGCCAATAGTGTTATAGCATCACAGTCAGATCATGAACTGGCCCCCCGACCCGCCAGGGGGTCCGAGGGCGGAGGACAGAAATCACACGACACAGAGCGACACGGTTACGTCTACACATGACACAGATAACACACAGGTAACACACAGGTAACACACAGATAACACACAGAAAACACACAGCTGCCATGCACGACGAGGAAGACACAACACATTAGTACAGAAACACCCACAGACACACAGAAAACCCCACATTACTCATCCCTCTCCATCTGTGTGATACTAATAAATAAAGGGCCAGTTCACTCAAATTAAAGGGAAGATTTCAAGTGCTGGCATGCAGAAAGTTTTTTTTGTGTGAATACATCGACAGTTTTGTCTACAGAACGTCAGAACCAAAGTGTGAAATGACAATTTTCACATTACCGTCATATATAAGACAAAGAAAAACTGCATTTTTGCCCTAAAAATGACTGAAATCTAACATAAATTGAAACTTTCAATTTCTGTTGACGAACTAACGGACTACTTTTTTCAAGATCTTCATCCATCTTTGAGAGTCCTGCAGCCGCCCCGATACAGTGCAGGTGAAAGGTGACAGGTATGAATTAATATAGATGGCAACACTTCTCTTCATAAACAGCGCTATTCCAGATAAATTCACAGAACATCAGCATTTCAAATGGGGACAGTGGAGGCAGGAATCTCAACAGATGTACCTCTGAAATTATGTTTCTATGTGATTTGTGTGAACTGACCCTTTATTCCACCGTAATTTCGATGTACTGCTGTATCGTTTAGCAGCATTGATTGTTCTGCAGTCACAACAGCGTGTCGAGCTGTCATGATCCAGATTTTTTCCCCTCGGGCCGGGGTCGGTGTCCTGCTGAGTCAGGCCATGACACACATGACACACATTCCTACTGCTGCCTCACAGCTGGGGGCGGCTGCTGTGGTTCTCACTACGCGGCGGGGTCGACCTCCGCTACACCGCGACCCACCTCTGTCTCGGGCCGCTGAACTCACATGTGCCTCTGCTGTGAACTGGGAAAAAAGTCTCTCTGTGTTCAGCTCTGATTCTGCAGCTTCAAGTACTCTGGACTAAACTGAACCTTTCCTGCTGTCGCTGCTTCACATTAAAAGCTTTCCCGCTGACTTTTATTGTGAAGGAAGAAATAGGACATGACATCTACCTTACAACATGTCGTCAAGGTAAACAACTCGACCGATCGTGACTAGAAACCTAATCCGGCTCAGACTTCACGACTCCTGCCGGTGGACCCTCCCTCACTGTGTGTTCGAGGGGGGATCCGGTTGTAATGGCCAAATCCTTTCCTCTCTCAATTTTCTGCTCGATATACACGTCCCACCGTATTTACAAGGTCAATTAACCCCCGCTGTCGGGTGCGTAGGGGGGTTTAAGTGTGACAACAGGCGGAGGGGCCCCCGTCACAGTCGGGGTGAGTTCCTGATCGTGACGTGTGGCGTCGCACGTGCTGTAATGAAAGTTTCATGAGGTGTGGAAGTGGAGCTAAGTGGTGGAGGGAGGAGCGGGGACGAAGGGGAAGGGGGAGGATAAAAGAGGGCTGCTCGTGTTATTTTACAAGAGGAGAGGACAGAAAAAAGTGCAGGAGCTCATGAGTTCTGACCTACAGCGTGCACAGAGAGTCTTTAATGAATATTCTCAGCTGGTCTGCATTGTTTGTGCACCTTCAGTGTAAAGCGTCCTCGCTCTACGGCGAGAACAGTCGCCATCATTAAGAAGCGACACGGTCCTTGAGAGACTGTACGCAATTACCATGACGACAGGGAGCTACGGGAGCGACCGGAGAGCTTAAATCACAGGACACGCTGGAGCGATGTTTTATAAACCAGGCTGTCACTGACTCCCACTGCAATATCCACTCACGTATACCACAAAGACGAGCACGATTTTAAAAAGAAAATGGGTGAGATGTAAAAAAAAAACGGCTGACGAATGTGCTGGGCGTGATCGTGTAACGTTTCTGCAAACCGCCAACACTCGTGTCAGCGGCGTGAAGCGTTGTGCGTGTGAGCAGAGAGGACGGTCGGTCGTGCAAACGCTTGTCAAAGCTGATCAGGAGGCGGAAATCTGGTCATTTATTTGTAAAAGGCTAAAGAAGAGTAAAACAGGTCAGGTGGAATCATCCAGCTGAGATTAGCACGTTAGCCTCGTCTAACTTCTTCATTTTGCTGAAGTGGAATAGTTCTACACTTCTGAAAATATGCTTATTCGCTCACTTGTTGAGAGTGAGGTTAGAAGAAGGGTACCTTTTGGTTGAAAGAAGTCTAATTTGACTTGCAAATTCTTTGCACAAAACAATTTTCAGCAAAAAGAACAGATAAGTGTATTTCCCAAACTGTTCTGACTCTTCCACTTGTCATCCTAATCGCTCCTTCTTCTCCACTTTCCACCAACTCTTCCCTCCTGTTCAGCTTCCTCTCTGACAAACGTTTGCACGACTACGCCTCCGGTCTTGCGTCCGCGACCCCACGTGGCGTCTGCGCGACTCACGGTTCTGGAGGTGGGCGGGGCCGAGGGGCTGGTGAGCGAGACCATCTCCTGGATGGCCAGGCGCAGCTTGAGCCGGTGCAGCGGGTTGCTGATGCCGATCTCCCTCTGGATCTCGGTGTCGGACAGCGCCGACATGATGGCGCCGCTCTTCACGTTGGCCCGGCACGCCGCCACGTACCAGGCGGGCATTCCCAACCACAGCTGCGGGAAAACAGGGAGAGGAGACGGATTCAGCAGCTCGTTCTTGGATTGTTGTGTTGAAATTGTACCTTTGACATGATTTGACTCATTAACTGTATCGTGGAACAAACTGATTTTAATCCACCAGAATGCTAATTAAAACTTTATTCCAGCGCCACATTGCTCAGCAGATCTCAGCCCCGATAATCCAATCGGACTCGGCCAGCGACTGGAACACTGCGGTCCGGGACTGCTGCCATCGACGACCGGTTCTCCGGCGGCTGCAGGTCACCCGCTGAACATTAGGGGGCGGCAGAGCGTCTGTGTTTATCTGCTCTGCATTCCGGGCGCCTTCCAAAAATACCAGCCGGAGAGGAACCGAGCTGTGATTCACCGCAGTGATTCATCAGAAATTGTTATTCTGGTTTATAATCCGTGATGTGAATGCAAAATTTTAATTTTTTTGAGGGGGGATCTGGGTTGCAGCTCGACACAGTTACTCAGAGTGGATCGAGCGAAGGAACAATATGAAAATGATCATGTCAAAGATGTTTTACTACCCAGTATTCTGCAGGTCAGGCCAACAGGAAGCACCTGATGGGTTTGTACGTACACCTCAAATATCTTTCATTTGACTTTATTTGTGATTATATAAGATGAATGAACTGACCTCCAGCCAGGCGACCACCGTGGGGCCGTCCCACTGGGCGAACGGTAAACCCTTTCTCCTGGCCTCCTCCAGCAGCTCGTGTCTGAGAGTGCAGGGACAGAAGACACCGAGCGTGAACACGTGAGCTCGTACGTCACGGTAAACACACAGTTTCCTCACTCCGATCCGACACACACCCTCTTAAACTCTCTCACATCCTCTCAGTGGCACTGTGTGTGTGTGTGTGTGTGTGTGTACAGGACTGTGTGTGTGTATAGAGGCGAGCACTCATACACACTTTATCTCCCAGTCCACCTGTACACTCAGAGTGTTGGAGAAGGGCAGTGTGTTTTTTATCGTTCATCTGCGCGCCGCCGGAGAGCGGAGCGCCGCACTCAAAGAGGCACACACACACACACACACACACACACACACACACACACTCGTACACACACACCGGCTCTGTGCTGCTGTATTTATGAGGGCGTTCACTCGCTACACTCGTTCTCAAATCTCTAATCCTGACGTCGACATTCGTCCCTGTCACACACCTGCAGGATTTCTAATCTTAGCTGTGCTATAAATAGAGAGCAGGAGCGGCTCTGTTGATGTTTTATTGTGTTCTTAGCAGGACAATTCAACTATTTAACAGATTTTAATGACATTAGGTGGGAGTTTTTGTTGGTGTGGACAGCTTGATGCTACAAATTCAGGCTCATGTTTGACTTTGAAACATCGGTACTCGAAACAATGTCACCTAAAGGTCAATTCAGTAGCTGTTCTGCTGCAGATTAAAAATGGAACACGTCTAAAAATGACTAGAGCCTCGTGTACTTAAAGTATCCTTAACCCAGAAAATGTGTAATTTTATTCCAAGGCAACAATCTGGTTCACTTCCTGTCTCTATAACTTCCTGGGAAACATCAGGTGATGCGTCACAGAGTGGAGGAAGGAAGTCAGCGAAAACGTGCCAGAACTTGACTTGAATAAAACTTTAACACGCTGACATTTCTTCCTGAATGATGTCAGATTTTCAGCGGAAATAGTGGTCGTTTAACTACAACTCCCATGATCCCACGCTCAAACTACGTCTTTTCACTTTCACTGTTTTGACCGAGGGACCTGTAGCGACAGAAATGACATACTGTGGTTTTTAATCAAACTCAGTCTGCTCTCGAAGACCCTGTAAATATGGTCAAAAGTTCCAGAACAGCTACTGTTGGAAACGGACCTTGAGGTGAGATTGAGCTTTAGCGATGTGACAAATTCAAGCTGTTATCTCCTTCAACAGTATCACATTTACTACGTTCTGTCTCTAACCGTGTATTTTAATACACAGAATGAAAATGTTTGTACATTTTCTGATTAAAATAACAAATTTGGGTCGGCCATTCCCAAACTGGAGAACGACGAGGCCCGATTTGAAATCTGACAGGCTCAAACTAAACGTGACGTACGACTCTGATCGACACATGAGACTAAAATGAAGCATTTCCCTTCAAATAAATGAAGAATAAAACACCTAATTTCACTCTGTTTTATCAGGTCTGATTACTTTTAAAGATAATATCTGATCATGAATGTTTTATCGTAGGTTTTTGGAATCGTGGTTGTACAACTGTGTTTGTTACTCTGAGCACAGCTGCCCGACTCGTCCTAGTTCATCCTCCGCTCAGACGATATTTTCTTCTCACGGATACGTTTGTTGACGCAGCATTGCATTTTTAAAAGTAACTTTCCTTCACTTTTTTTCCGGGCTGTGCTCCATGTTTTCTTTGTTCCTTTTAAAGCTCGGTGGAACCTGAGAGCGCCGGGTGCTGTTTTTGTTTTGCAAACGGCACCTCGTCGACACACAGAGCGACGGATACGGATACGCGCTCTCGGCTCCGTTGCGCGGATCTATTTGCACCGCGCCGAATCCTCCCACACTCGGCGAGACACGGAGAGAGCTCATAAAC
Organism: Lagodon rhomboides; assembly: GCA_039737535.1. Lineage (NCBI taxonomy): Eukaryota > Metazoa > Chordata > Actinopteri > Spariformes > Sparidae > Lagodon > Lagodon rhomboides. Next base: position 6,137,215 of record CM077805.1, read on the forward strand.
TGCTTTAAAAAAAATTTGCCGGACAAACAAGTGGACCGAGGAACACACTCACACCCACACACACCAAAAAAAACACAATGCGGATCTCTTTCGGTCTGTTTCGTGAACACATTCCATCACAGAGAGACTCTGAATCAACAACGCATTCCCTGAGTGTGTTTGTCAAGGAGCTTGACAAAGATGGAGAGAGAGAGTGGGCTTAAACAGGACACATGTGGCACTCTCAGCGTTGAAGGCCTCAGTACAGAGAAAGGGCACTTAAACACAGCATACATGGCATACGAAAAAAAGAAAACAAAAAGCCTACAGGGACAGAGGAAATGTGTTGATCCGAACACAACCAGGTACATTCACTGTCTTATCTATCCAGCACATGGGGAGAGAGAGCCCCCCCCATGTTTTTATGTTCAGGTCGGGGCTAATGCATGGAGGAAATACATCCACTGAACATAGCGCTGGGGAGAGGGAAGTCAGGTTATGACAAAATCATACAAACAGAAAAAAGAACATTTCCCATAACCAGACATTGCGGCTGGTTATTCCACACAAATAGATAGAGACACATATAAGGAGAGGAAGACATTCCGGGTGGAAAAAATTGGGCCCCAGTATGGTTTTTTAAATTTTTTTATAGCGGCGGCACATTCTCTGTCCGGATGCAGCTGCCACTGAACTGTAAAAAGGGGGGAAGAAACGTCTTCAGATGGTAAATGAAAACAGAAAAGAAAGAGCGCGATGGCGTCGTCAAACAGCCACGGCAGGATAGAGAGATGAACAGAGGAGGAGGAGACGTCAGCTTTTTTGGCGGCCGCTGGTCTTTCGGGGAGGGGGAGGAATGGGAGGACAGACGGGAGAAGATGGCAGACAGCGACAAATGGTCATATCCAGGAGGTCAGTTACACATCCTCACAACTTACCCGCTTTTTGTTAGAGTCAGAGGATGATGAGAGGGAGAGGAAGGGTAAGAGAGGAGAGAGCCGAAGAGGAGAGAGAGAGAGAGAGAGAGAGAGAGAGAGCGACGGGGAGACAAAAGTACACAACAATGTTAATGAGTCAATAAGCATCGGAAAACCGTCATCAGCACTCGCACTCGCTCGCACACACGTGAATCTCACAATGGAGGCCATTCGTTCGTTCAGCGGGGAGCACCGGTTGGACCAAGTCATCTTCCACAATGCAGTCCTGACCAACATGGCGTGCAGCAAAGAGAGGAAATGAGAGGGAAAAATGCGCTGGAGAAACACGGCGAGACCCCCCTCCAGATGCTCAGTCTACATTCAGATACCTGGTCGTTGCCTCTCGAAGGAAAATGAAAAACAAAAAAAGGAAACCACACCCCGACAATGAGAGAACCACCACAGCGGTATTGAATCGATCAAGATGCTGAAATGGAAAAAAAAAACAACAAAACAGTGCAGGCAGCTCGATGGCATGCAAGGCGCCAAGATGCAAAGGTGGTGGTGGCGGCGGCCATGATCCCCGGAAACGCCGCCAACATGGAGAAGTCAGTGCGGTGGAGGAGAGAAAAACAACACGCTCCGTCAAACACACAAAAACGGACGTCACTCGCTAACCGACTACATGGGAGGCAAAGTTATTCGTCATGACAACTCGATGTGCACTCTCGAGCAAAATGACATTCATCATTTGGCACTGGGGCATGGCAAATGCACACACACACACACAACGCACACACACACATCCTGCTGAAAGATCTGATGTTGTGTCGGGGTTCCCCCCTTTTTATCCTCCGTTCTGACCGTGTGTGTGATCTACGGCTGGTGTGTGTTGGGGGGGAAAAAACAACACATCTATAGCTTCGAATAAATTGACAAAGCAGCTGTGTGAGATTAATTGGTTTTTCAGCTGGGATCAATAGTCCGACTCTGGGTCTGTGTGTGAATGCTGCTGCTCTCTATCGATCCCTGCCCTCGATGTGGGTTATGGTGTTACATACAGTAAGAGCTGGAGGTAAACACAGGAGAGGCGGAGCTTACGGCCTCTGTGTGTGTGTCACAGGTCACGGCTGGGCGACTTCGTAAATATGACCGGGAACTTAACACGGTCGTCGTGTTAATTTGGATACTTGTGTGTAAGATGTCGGGGTGCGATCGCCGTGGCGTGGTGCTTTCGGACGGAGCTTACTTCTTTTTCAACCGGCGGTCCTTCTCGGCCTGAGTCCCCAGCTTGCCCAGCCCCATGTCCTGGCCCGCCATGTCTGCGTCCATCATGGTGGCTGAGAGACGGAGGAGGAACACGAGATGTCAGTGACAACCATCTGAGAACGAGTCTGTATGATACAAACTGAATACAATATGTTTATATATTTTTGTGTCATCTCTTTATTTGTTGTTCCACATTTAAAGGGACAGTGTGTAGTTTTGACATCATGATGGTGCTGCAGAGATAGTCAACTTTGGAAGCTAGCGTGCTAATTAGCTAGCTCTGGTACATTCCGGTTTAAAGCTCCTGTGCTAGCGGACACTCCCCTGGTCCCACAGCTCCCAGTTCAAAACCGCTAGCTGCACAGCTAATTGAGCTAATTAGCTAAGGGCAGCAGTTAACAGGTGACACGCTGCCCCCCTTTGTTTGTTGAGTATGAATTTTTGAAAGGTGGCCAATTCTGAGACATTGCACTTTTAAAAAAGGCTGATAATTTAAATGAATTTATACATTTGTGAATATTTTTCAGTTGTTATAAACGATTGTTGCTGCAACAGATTGTATCGTGGGATGTTTTGCACAATAAATCCACAATATTTGTCAAATTTACTTGTATTAGATGCACATTTTTTTTATACGATCCAATTTCTGTGCTGCTTTGTGAGCGTGCCAGCTCATTACAATGTTTCTGTCAGATAAAATTCAGTCAGTTTCATTCACTGATCATCTGATTCTGAAGCATTTGTCGAGTTTTTCAAGCGTCGGAGCATCTGATTTCCACACAATTAAGCATAAACATGGTCTTTAACGTTATTACTGCAATTATTAGTAGCTATAATATCATAACTGAGTTTTTGTTTGATTCAGTTTCCATTGCATCAACTCAGAGAAACCATTCAGCCGTGGCGACATAACAAATTTGTGGCTGTTGGTGCAAGTACATGTCAACACTTCTACCTAAACTCGATGTTATCTGAATGATCAGCGCTGACGGCCGCTGTTATCTCACGCTCTCTGACTGCCCACCTTGTGGATCGACCATGACGTGTCTGTGTGCCATGTGCGCCATCCTGCCCTTCTCCTTCTTGCCAAACAGCCGCCCGATGGAGGATTTGATGCCCTTCTTCTTCGGCTGCTTGTGGAGGGAGTCCTGGCTGCTGGCGACGCTGCTCAGCGCGCTGGCCTCCGCCTCCAGCGAGGCCACGATCCTGGAGACGCAGACGCAGGAAGACACGAGACAACTGCCATTAAGCTTGGAAATGATGAGGGTTAACAGCTCTTAACACCTTGTCTGTGAAGTATTTGCCGCTTTTCACAAACTTCCCTTTTTCAGCTTACTTATTCACGCCAGTTACTGAAGACTAATCTAAATACTGTTGCTGCCGTCTGTGATTTAAATGTGAAAAAGTGCCCCGATTATCTCTACGAGTGCTAAAAAAAAATATTCATGGCAAAACCGCAGCTAAATTGGAAGCTTTCTTTCTACGTGGGCAGTAAACCACCTCATTATCATCCAGAGAAGAAATACAGGCACCACTAAAGACGACTGCGCCGTCTGAAAAAGCAGAACATCAAGCTCATATTTTCACAAGAAAGAATGGAATCTGCATCCAGGACGGAAACCCTACCCTCGTGCGTCGTTGTGCGAGGAGGCTGGCAGTGTGTGCGTCATCCGGACGGTGCGCGGCGTCGGAGGCGGCGAGGTCTCGCACTTGATGGTGGCCTTGTCCTCTCGGCCGTCCTCGTCCACGGCTGCGATCTGAGGGACGAGGGGCAGAGAGAGAGGCGACTGAATCACATATTTCTATCCGGGGTGCCGTCAAAGCGGCTGTCACATTCAAAATCTGTCAACGTGAGCGAGGCTGCGCGTACCTTTCTCCTGTGTTTCCTCAGGTCGCTGGGCTGCGGGGCAGAGAAAAGACAAGACGTCAATGTTTGTGAATCATTTCCACGCCGGTGATAAATGGAAGCCAATTGGCTCGTTCACATGAATATCATACACCATTAGATAACCATGATACCACGGCATCGACGCTCCGATCGATCCAGAGGGACGGAGACGGATTGGTAAACAGCTCATTTGCACGATCAATAAAATCAAAGCCTCATTCCACATTACGCTCTTTCTTTTCTTCGTCGCTGGTCACATCTGGAGCGTCGCCGAGGCCGATCGAAGCGGGTTAGAGAGGATCTGCGAGACATTATTGTCTATTTCTGGAGGAAAACTATAAGCCCGGACATCTGGGCCGCGTCACGACAGCTGACGGAGGCGAGACGGCTTCAGTCACGACTCTCTCTGCGCGCCAATCAAACGCGGCGAGGAGTCTATAAAATGTTCTGTAGCTTTTACAGCAGAAAACATGAATGATGTCTGAAACAACTTCCATATACTGCGGACATATGGCTCACTTCCCAGACATATTTTGTGTACAACTTAAAAAAAAAGTAGTATAATCTCTAAAAATAAGACATAAATCCCTGAAAGTACCCGCTCAGACTTCACATAATACTCCAACTCTAAATGCCGCTGTGTGATGCGAGGACAGTAAATCCCTCTCGGGCTTGAGGGCATTTCTGGCCGTCGGACGTTTTAGCGGTTTCGCTCGTCCTGTAGTGTCTGTGTGAAGTCTCACACTGCTGGACGTGTCTGTAAAGCTCACGATGTGTGATGGAAACATGGGTCGATATCAAAGATTTGACCAGTTCGATCTCGCATGGATCGTTTGAATGTGTTGAAACTGGTCATTCTGTTGATAGTTTCATTTTTTGGGCTTTTTAGCAAAAACCCAGCACTTTTCTATCTGAGTACGCTGAAGTATTTGAACAAACAGTGGTGGGCAAAGACTTTACATTTGATGCGTTTTAATATCTTTTTTAAATCGTTTTTTAACCAAAATCGAGGCTGGTTACTGGACAACACATCAACTTTTTTCTTATTCGAGCATCGCAGGTGAGTAGCACACATGTGGTCCCATGCAGAGATGGGTTTTATGTAGGAATATGATTATTAGAGTGAGTTTAATCAACAGTTAAGGGCAAGTATAAAGAAAAAAGACAGTGGTTGGGTTTAAAGCTTCATCAGCTCGACTCAAATTGACAAAACGATGGAAAGAAGAATTACATAAAACGTTTGTGGCAATTAAAACCTCAAAACTCAACTTTTTAGGCCTAGTATTTAATAAAATGGAGTTTAAAAGTTTAGATATAAACACATGACATATTCTGGCACCATCTTCCTTCTTTAAAATTACAATGTATTGACTATAAAATTAAGGGGTGAATCAAAACTGGATGGATGGCGCCCATTAGGGATGTTAATGATCAACCATTACTCGTTTATCACTGTTGGGAGTTTACTGACCAGCGTCATCACCCCCATGCGCTCCATGTCGCGGGCGGGGCTCCGGGGATCCAGTTTGGGCGTGGAGTGGCCGCTGGGCGGGGAGGAGGAGGCCAGGGAGGAGGCGGTGGCCGAGGCAGTGATGGAGGCTCCGTGGTGGTGCATTCGCGCCAGGTTGAGGCCCTCGAGGCTGACGCTGGCCACCCGGTTCTCGATCTCCTCCGCCCGCAGCTCCGTCGACTCCTTCTCCTCCTGGATCAGCCTGCGGAAGGAAGCGAGGGAAAAGTCAGTCGTGGTCGAGAACTTTTACCTCCGAGCGTATCAGTATCGCTGCTGCAGAGCTGAGACGCATCTGTGGAGGTGGACTTCTGGAGATTTATCCTGTTAAATACCTTCAGTGTGATGAACACTGATTAAAGGCCACAGTGAGGAGATAAAGAGGCTAAAAGTCAGGTCATTAGCTTTAACGTATCCAGGGTCCAACTTTGTAATTAGCTGAAAGCTCAACTCCTCGGATTCACGATCGCTATCTGCCATCCGATTTGAATTAACTCTTCCTGTAAGAGATGTGGCGCTGCGTCCGTCGATGGGGATGGAAATGAGCAAAGAGCAAAAGGCCCGTTAAGAGCCCTCGAAAGAAGGAATGGAGTAACGTCGCGCCTGGGGTTATGAATACTTATCAGCATGAGATAATTACAGCATTAACACGCAAGAGGCAGATCACACTTCCCCCGAAACGCTGAGCGCATACGAGAAAAGTTCGTCTCATAGATGGGAAGAGACGTCGACGGACAACTGATACCTCCGAGTGAGCGCAACAGTTCGGTCAGAAGCAGCGTATGAGGCCATATTTTAGCATATTTGAGGGAAGATATAAGGGCATCTAGTGTCTAGAAAATACTGATAATAAGGGTGGAGAGTGGGCGGGCGCATTATGCTGAAAAAAGGGCTCGAAAAGTTCCTCCGTGATACTTTTTTCTGCCTCTGTAGCCGACCTGTTCTTAATGGATCGTGTTATTTAATACTAAAAAAAATATATAGATTTTGGCTGGAATATCAGGAAAGAAGCCGAGGATGGGTGCAGAGATAAGGCAACGTTAAGAAACCTAAAAGCAGTGGAGACAGTCATCTGTTGAAAGGAGGGTTTAATCCAACAACAGAGCATCAGCCCAGAAGTCGGCGATGTTTTAATCTGCAAACAGGGAATCTAAACCGGCTCAGCTTTCTGGGACACGATCTTAAAAACATATCGTGTGATGACTGGATCTGAAGGGAAATGGATGAGGAAAGCGGTAAGTAAAGTAAGCGGATCAATATGTCTGGGACTCTGGCCTGTAAAGGAGACATACTGCATGATTTTCATTTTAGGTGACTGCTAGAATAACTCATCAGTTTTCTCGTACTGTCCTGTGCTGCAGCTCTGTGTTCCCCCTTAAGGCCCCTCCTCCTGAATACCCAGTCTTCTCTGATTGGTCGGCTCACGCACGCCTGAGTCAGCACTGCCTATACATGCACAAGAACCTATAGAAAGCAGTGGCGGAGCTGCGCGTCAGGTACCGGATCTCCTTGTTGATGGCGTCCAGCTGCTCCTGCAGCATCATGGCCAGGGTTTGTGCGTCGGAGTGGCCGCCGGGCGAGAGCAGGTCCATGGAGCTGAACAGCGTTTCCCTGTCGTCGTCGTCGATGTCCGACATCTCCGTGTCGCTCTCGAAGTGGTGGCCGCCCAGAACCCCGAGCTGCTGCGAGCGCCACTCCTGCTCCCCCAGAGATTTAGCCTGCGAAGGACAAAGACAAGGACAAAAGTGTCTGGTTTAATCTTTAATTCCTCAGGGAACTGAAAAACCTCAAAGTCATATTTTCTCTCATGTAATCAGAACTTTTGTTGAAGAGCTCTTGGTTTAGACTCATCAATTAAATGCCTTAAAGTATTTATCCAGATTAAGCTTAGTGAACACCTTTTAATCACTTCAGTAAACAAACATTTAGGCAACTGACCAATACGATAAAAACACATTTTATTGCACTACAAGCTGATTTAGTTGCAGCATAATCAACCGTAACATAACTATAATTCTAAGGACGCACAATATTGTTTCTTCGCAGATATCTGTAAAGCTCATTTGACTCATTTGTTGATGCAAACATATCCTCTCCTGGTGATCATATCTTTTGTCCTATGAACAAAGTATCCACCGTGTGCTAACCCCGACGATCAGTCGTCAACATTGCAATAAAATCAGATGGCGACGCCAAAGTATGTATGAGGGCGTTTTGAGACCGAAATCACCTCTTAAACGTGCCTCTCTCCCCAGGTACAAGAAGACAAGATGTTAATCCGATTTTAAGCGCCCTTACCAAAGGTTAATCATATTACCGTATTGGACACTTTCAGTACTAGAGCAAAATTACAGCCTCGGGGTTCTCATGAAGATTTACGGGGTGTGCCGGTTTCTAACCTAAAGAGCAAACAGTGATCGACTGTATTGGACGTACTGAGACTGCCTGGCTCACCTTGGTTTCGCGCAGGCCCACCCGACCTCTCCTCGGCCGGCGGATGACCTTGGCGGAGCGGTAGTGGTCCGACTGGGTCTCAGCCAGCGATCCCAACGAGAACCGGAGCTCGGCCGACGTGTCCAGATGAGACCTGAGGAAGGAGCTTTTATCAGTCAAGCTGCACCTGAAATGTTCCCTAATGTGTTCCTGCAATAAAAACATATTCTCTGACTGAGCCGTGAAGCAAGCAGATCACAAAAAGATGAGACGGTAATGTTCACACTGTTCTGCAGACAGTAAACACATCAAACCCTCGCGTCTGGATACCTAAAGCGAAGCTAATAGTCGCGGTGACGCGGCGTAAAGTGTGCTTTGCGGAGGATCGGGCCTCGTTATGCACGCTTCCGCGGCTGCAAATGGTTTTTTCCGCGGAGGATATTATTGCCGCCACTGTCAACACATCAGCGCTGTAATATTAGAAGCTCCACGCGGCATGAAAGGGAAGCCAGAAAAACATCCAAGAATAGACGTGGAGAGTGCAGCGATACCAGTGTTTCTAACAATAGTGCCGAGCAAATTGCTCGGTGACAGATAAAATAACAGAGCCGCTGCCGGAGAGAGAACATCTGTTTTCCTGCACTTTATCCGCTTCCTGTTACATACGCACACAGTCTTAGGTTGCATCGACTGTGTGTGGCTGAATTTTGGGGTTTTTATTCAATCTCTGCTGGATTTTAGCCGGACAATGTCATCCAAGGACAAAATAATGGAGACGCTAGGTTGCAACTTTAGCTGTAAGCCTCTTTGTTAGAGCGTCCACGCCTTCTTCTCGACTCTGGGAAAGATCCAGTCGGTGTCCAAACGCTGACTCATGTCTGGACATGGACCAGTCGTGCTTGTACAGTGGACTGGATCTAAAAATAAAAGCCACGTTTACAGCTACCACATTTATTCTGTAGTATGTCAACACCATGTGGAGGTCGGTGCTGGATGCTAACAGGGTTCAAGGCAAAGTTAGCAGCTCTTTCTGTTTTATACCGGTTTAGGGGAAGTTAACACACCTGTAACCCAAGCCAGCGTTACCTGAGATGGTGTTGTTGTATCTTTTTTGAACTGATAATCTTTCCATAACATACTCAGAATAGTAGGACTGGTGTTACGGCCATTATACGGACCATCAACTGTTGAAGATGCTGACTTTTTGGCGGGAAATTTACCTCATTTCCCGCTCAATTTTAGCATCAAGTACAGTATGTAGCTACTCAGTGCACACCCTGCAGACCTCTTTTACAAAAACGTTTCAAAATGCTTCAGCCTGAGACAGCGTTTTCAACCAACTTATGAAGCTAACGTCAGCTAAATGAGCTAGCTAGCTAGCCACAGCCTGATGCCAGAAACAGCTGTCATTCTCACCTGACAAACCTGGAATCACTTGCCAGTTTTTGTCTACTTCTGTTTAAAATCAAGGACTATTGTTTCAAAAAATAATAAATAATACTGTGACACTGTTATCATTGTAACCTGTATGTGTGCTGTGCAGGAACAGAAAGTTTTACAGGCGTTTTAACTTCATCAAATAGTAGCCGAGTTTAGCGAAACAGCCAATTTCAAAAGTTCAAAGTTCAGTGGGGATTTTCAGGGTCCGGTGATCTGACAGTCATACATGGCTGCAGAAACCCATGAACAGTAAAGCCCAACATTATTCCACCTACCGTGACAGGGTGGGTTCTGTGAGGGAGCCTGCCCTCAATCTGAATTGGTCAAGCTCCGATCTCAGTTTCTCAATCTCGTCTGCCAGCTGCGACTGGAAGAAACAATCGGGCGAGATGTGGTTACGGGACAGTACAGTCGTCATATTGGTGTTATGTCAACGCTGAGAGCCGGTGGGCCTCATTATTGTCATATTGCTGAATACTAAGTGACAGAGTGATACTTTCTGCTTATGCAATCTATCTAATTATCTCCCCCTGTGCAGGAACCTTATCAATATTCAACCTCAGAGGTTTATAAAAAATAAAACTAACCTCGACCTTATTATTTCTCCATTATAAAGCCCCGTTATTAAATCATAATCATCACTCCCTGATCTCTGCGACCTACTTTTTCTTGGATCGACTCCTCGTACTGTTTTCTGTAACCTTCCGAGTCCTGGATTAACAGATTCTGCAAAGAGAAAGACACAAGACGATGAGCTCCCTCTTCTCCTGACGTTCACCGGTAAGAGCTAATATTGATTCAACACGGCAGCCATCTTTGACCTTCTCCTCCAGAGCGGCCATCCTCTCCTTCAGGTGGAGCTGAAGACGCTCGTTGGACTCCGTGAGGAGTCTGTCCACCGTGTCCGAGAGTCGCTTGTTGTGCTCTTCGTTCATCTTTTCCCTCTGTCGGGCCTGGAGGCATGAAGCAGGCAGTGGGAAAGTCATATTTCAAAGTCACATCTGCTACAACACCTTCAGAACGTTTGCTGTAAAGCTACTGGACACTTTAAACCAGAGGTTCCATACATTTCTGGCTTGTCAACAAAGATGTTTTAACATGACTTATTTCATTTATTCATTTAGAAACAGACAGCTATAGCCTTTAAAAAAATCTGAGATTCTGAGATCTACTGATAATTTCCCCCTGATTTAATTAATAACGGACAAAATTTGTTTTTTCTCTCTGATTTCCCCTCGTCTTACTTCCATCACTATTTTCAATTTCATTTTGACATTTTAAGCTTTCAGTTTGACATTTCTTTGAAGCTCAAACCTACTTTTGCATCACATTTATACTGTTATACTGTTTCTATTGTGTACATACGCGCATTGACTGACACCAATGCGTTAGTCCAGGTGTGTTTGATGGCGTTTTGAGGGACGTCTGTCTGCGCTTTGAGCTTTCAGTCCGAGCGTTTCGGTTCAAGCTTTTGAATTTTAAATGTCACTTTTTTCAATCATTTAATTTGCATTTTCAAATCGTAACTTGACATTTTAAATGTGCTTTTCATGTTTAACAGCTGCCTGATTATTCCTCAAAGTGTAATAAAATAATAATCTTTGAATTGTATCTTTTAATTTTCTGTTCTATTTTGACCTGAAATATCTTCCATACAGAAGATGCTCTGAAAACTGGAACTGTGAATTTCTCAGCAACAATTTCTGACTGTATTTAATGAACGCACCAGTATTTATAGATAAACAATCAGCTGTCGAATGGGCACTTTTAATAATTAACCATGTTTGTGTAACACAGCTGAGGTGGATGGGGAAACAAGAGATGTACTGGCTAGATATTTGGAAAGATAGCTGACAACGAGCACTGTACGCATTTTGATTTATTAGCATTCTGGGATGATATTTAAATTAAGTGTGACTGTGAAGATTCAGATTCAGATTCAGACTCATGCGAGCGGTGCACCGTTGCATCATGCGTGAGCATTTTTACAAACAAGAGTGTGTGAAATACTGATGCGGTCAAAGTGTCACCGGTGATAAATCAAGACATCGTGTCATCATGTCACAGTCGCCTCGAGCTGTCACGCCTCACGCGGGAGTGGCCGCCCGGTCGGCGCTGGCTGGCACGACGCCTCCGCCGCCGTGACTCACCCGCAGCAGCTCCTGGTTCTTCTCCTCCAGCTGGCACTCCAAGTGCCTCATTCGCTCCTCGATGCTCCCGTGACGCTCCTCCGCCTACACATGGAGCACAGCACAGACGAGACAAAACAAAGAGGGGCACCATGATACGCTGACGATCTGCTCGACGGCAACAAAGAGAGAAAAAACAAAAAAGCAGTGGCGACGACACAAGCCAAAGCCTCTATCCCAAAACTCAAAGATGGATGTCTAATCGTTTCTTTTTTTAAAGCACGACTGCAGAGAGAGCTGGTTTGAAACAAAGGAGAAAAAAGATGGAGGCCACCAAAGGACAGAATGAAAAGAGGAAGAGAGCTCCTCCAGCGCTGCCAAGTATGAGCTCCAGCCAGAAGTGCCATGCAGCTGTCCCGCGGTGGCCGAACAGCCAGAGCAGAATCCCAGTGAACACGCTCGCCACAAAAAACACCAACGAGATAAAAAAAATGAATGAAATCTGCTCTCTACAGGAGTTGGCGGTAGCTGCGATGCCCACGTGGGGACTACCTTCCTAAGAATGGAGTTCATGTCTTGGAGTTTAGCTTCCATAACAAAGTGATAATCGTCGGGGGAGGAAGAGGAGCTGGAGTCGGACTACGTGGCCGAGGGAGAGGAGAGGGACATGTTGAAACGTCACCACACGGACACCACGAGCACACTTACACACAGAATAAAGAGATCTAGAGAGGAGGGCGTCTGTGGGAATGTGTCAACAAGAGAGTGCGTTCGCGGAGGTGAGCGGCGTTCCTACCTTGGTGAGGGCCGCTATCCTCTGGGCCAGCTCGGCCTCCACCTCCGGCAGCGTCTCGGCCTTCCGCATCGTCTGCTGCAGCTTCTGCTCGGCGAGCTCCAGCCTCTCCTGCAGCTGCCGGTTCTTCTCCTCCATCTGTGGACGGGAACATCACCAACAGGGGGTCATTTAAAAGCTTTAATGTAAACGCTTCAATTAAATTAAACTCTCGATTAAAATGTAGTTAAATGACAACGGCAACAACCCGTTCCTACAGCAATGCCATTTAGCTTAATGTCGATCTGTTCTTAATTAAACTTCCTACAGATCCTTCACATTAAAAGGCCGACAGGTAAGATGGGGAAATAATTGATAGAACTGTAACGTAGAAACCCAGCTGGCACTAGACGTCAATTAGACCTCATAGAGACGAATTTTGTCATCAAAAAGGTCATTATTCAATGTCAAAGTTGTGTGAGTACAAGACGTCTGACACACGTTGGGTTTTGGTTGCCACCACAACATAAAAACAACAAAATATTAATGTCATTTGACGACAATATTCTTATGTCAAAAGATGTTGAAAGTAGATGTCAATGGACGTTGGGTTTTGGTCACCTGACGTCATGACTTGAATCCAACCAAAGACCAACGTCTATTGACGTCCGGTGCCAGCTGGGAAGGAAGAAAAGTAGATCTGATTGGAATTATTGAGTTGGAATAGATTCTACGGATTGAATAAGTGCCACCATGTTTACCTAGACGGAAGGTGAACATGGTGGAAGTGTTGTAAGAGCAAACAGCAGCCAAATAAAACTGGAGTGGACTGCAAAAAACACAGAAATGTGTGAAAGAAAAGTGCTGACGCAGCGAGTGATATAAGAAACAGAAGCCCGTCTTTTCTGCGCCGCTGACGTCACTCGAGGACGGTTTACAGTATTTGTGTTCACGTGGAAAAAAAAAAACGGTCCGTGAGTGTGAATCTCTTCCCGTCTTATTCCCCTTTGAATGTCGGCCGAGCATCATCGCCCGGCAGAAAATAGAACCGCACGTATCCGTCTTGAGTGGGAGGCCCGGTCGGCTGAAGGATCTGGCAACGCGCCCTCAACCTCCGTCTTCAAAATAGCACCATGGCAGAGCCGGGGCAGCGGCGGCGCCGCGCTCGCCAAGAGTGACACAAGCAACTTTTCACTCGGCAGATACCGGTAATTGCCCCGATTAGGCGTTCGGATCCAGTTCTCGCCATAATAAAGATGGATGTCAGATCATTGAGTGCAGCTGACTTGTGTTTTCTCCGTTGCGTGTGAAGACTTTTCCTCCCTGCCTGCCTCGGGGCTCTGATCAGTTTTTAGACTCTTTTTTAGGGTTGGCTCGGCAGCCCTTTGCCATCTGCGACAGATGCTCTGCTCCCTAAAGCATCGGGCCTGGCAGCTCTGTAAGCAGTAATTAGCCTGCACCGGGCCGGTCTTGAGTGTCGGTGATATGTTCTGTCTCCACCATCCCGCTGGTGACCGAGATCACGCTGGGGAGGCACGACGGCCTGTTTTTATTCCCGATATCCTCCCCAGGTGCCCTTCCATCCATCTCTTTTAGCCTTTTTTGCTCGCCATTTTCCTCTCATCCCATCATCCCTCTGTACCGGCGGCCAAGCCCGCATCCCCCCCGATCGACTCATCTTTAAACATCAGTGGCCAGACCCGGGTGGTTCAGCCTCTGGCGCGGCGACAAGTCAGCTCGTTGCACAGCCAGCGAGGAGGCGCGTTAGCGTGGAAGCCCAAAGGCTTTAAAGCAGCATTTCTTTAAAGGGGGCTTCTGGAAGCATTTATTTGTAGATCGGTCTTGAAGTCGACTTGATTAAGGTGCTTACGGTTGTCTGTGTACGAGCCAAAAGGGGAATCTTGACTCAGAAACTCCCTGCCTGGAGATCTGAGGCAGGAAAACTCAGTGTCCTTCTTTAAATCTCGTCTTAAAACTCACTTTTATCACAACGCTGTTTCCTAACTGATGGTACTCGAGCTAGTAGCCGATTACCTGAATATGTAAACACATATTCTGAACGATAACATGCGTGCAAACAGCCGTCGTCTTACTATTCCTCGAACAGAGTCATCGCTCGGTGCCTCAGCAAGTTTTCCTCGCAGCGAAGCAAAGAGGCGTTCGTGTGTCTCATGGCGTCTGCGTACGCCCGCCGTGATTACCGGGGCTAATATTAGCGCGCCGGTCCTTTCTATCCCTCCGCAGCTCAGCTGGTGCTCATGCACATGTCACTCAGTCTTCTATGGCCGGGCAATTTATGTAATTGGCGGCAATGAATCATGAGGAAATCATCAGAAAAGGGGAGAATAAATCTGCACCGTCGGTCTGATTGCACTGTGCAGCGTTGCGAGGGCGACTTCGGGCCACGTGCATCCGCTCAAAGTTAACATTAAAGTAAAAGCCATCAGAGTTCATTCCTAAGCAGTAATTTCCTCTGACGTTCTTTTTTTCTTTTTTGACACAAAGTCAAGAGGTTTTCTCGCTGCCAGACCTCTACAGGCCACATTTAAGGGCTTTGTTAACCGACAGCTGCGCGCGTGTTTTATTCTTTTCTGATTCCACTTCTTCGGTTGGAATAAATGTCCGACATTTCAGCGATCAATGACTCATTTCAGCAGCCACCTGCAGCTGCAGACCCATCCGACAAAAAATAATCATGGAAGTTTTCAAGGCAAACAGAACCGGAAAGCATCCTAATAATCTCTCAGGATTGAAGATGGCGCGTCGCTCTGACGTCACAAACACTCACTCGCTGGATCGTACAGACCTGTCTGAGGAACGCCTCCTTATTGGCCAGCTCGTTCTCCAGCTTGTCGTTGATGTCGTGCACCGAGGTGGACTCTCGCTGGGCGCTCAGGTAGCGTTTTTCCAACGTCACGATCCGCTCCTCCATGTCCTCCTTCTGGCACATGGCCTGTGTGAAGACACACACACACAGTCAATAAAGATGAGAAAACCAGTTGGGAATTTTTCTCCCCCACTGAAGAAACTTTGCTTTAAATCTCAGCTTTCTTTTAGGTCAGAACGTTCCCTGAAATCATCTGCTGCTCTTAGTTTAGTTTTAAACATTAATTTAAGTATTTAATATCTGGATTTGTGTCAAACATTAATTTTAAAACTGTGCAAAATGTTCCCATTACAGTGTGAACTGTGTCTGAACTATGAGTTTAAAGCAGCTGATGTCATAAAAAACTAAAATTACAACATGTCTAGAAGCTCTCACATATGGAGGAGTCAAACTGCCAAAATAAATACATTTATAAATAAATGGCTCAATATAAATATGACATATATGGCACCAAAATTAGAAAATAAATACAGAAGCAAAGTATGTAAAAAAATATGTCAGAATTTATAAATAAGTTAGTACCTATATTTATTCTAATATCATTTTTGGCACATCTAATGGAATATTACTTAAGTTGCTAAGCCATTAATGACAACAGACATATTGGTTGGCCAATATTGGCCTCTCACAGATGTATCGTATCTAAATGTAAAGAAAAAAATGCTTGGAATAATTTATAATTGTTCAAACAACCAGTGAGTTCTGTGAGTTTCGGTGCACTGATGTCAATTCAGACAGTCAAGTTTATTGTTAAACTGTAAAATATCCTGCTTTTGTTACATAGCTTTGTCACATAACCTCATTAGAGGGATCACTGTGGAAAATGTGTGTATATCGGCCGATATATCTGAATATCAGTATCAGCATCGGCCCTGGTCAGGCTCGAACTCACAGTACTAAACTTAAACACAAAGCAGAGCTGCAAGCTGACACAACAAACTTCATCAGATTAAGCTCCGTATACGAAACGACCGCGAGAAAATATGTACAAGCAATAAAGCTTCATAAAGTCCAAACAGGCAGCTGCGATGTCGTATCTCGCACTGCCGCCATGAAGCGAGGTTTCCCCCGTCTATCTCCCTGAGAGTTAATTTCCTGCAGACGCAAACCGATGCGAGCGCACGTGGGGTTCAAAAAATATATAGCAGAAGCCGGGAGAGCTGGGTAAACTGCGTCTCTCGGAGGAGGCCTCTGCCTGCATCGTTAGCAATCAATAGCAATTTGAGCTGAGGGCTGACGTGGGATCAGCTTACATTCATATCCAGTCCTCTTCACGTATTCACCTCGCACCGACGCTAACCCAACAGGTTCATGATTGGGCGCTTAATTGCCAATTTCTGACATAAACACTCTCATTTTTCAGGCAGAGTGGTTTTGTGCTTCAGGTGTCAACACTTTTTTTAACCCCGGTGAAAGTGTTTACGTTGCGTACTGTCGCCTGCCTGGCTGCGTGATCGTGTGTGTGTGTGTGATGGACACATACAGTCGCGGAGAGAGAGGGAGGGAGTGTGTGTGTGAGAGTGTATGCTAATAGAAGCTTATTCCGGGCCGTCTTTGATGTCTCTCTCTCTCTCTCTCTCCCTCTCGCGCGACCGTTATTCCCTTCTGCAAATGTGCTGTAACCTCTTTGATGTCCCTCTGGTACTTGTTGTTCATCTCCTCCGACTTGATGAGGTCCTTGCGGGCGGTCTCCAGCTCCTGCTCCACCTCGGAGACCCGGGAGGAGAGGGAGGACATGCGCTCCTTCATCTGGGCCAGCTCGTAGTTCTGCTTCTCCAGCAGGTCCTGCAGCTCCACCACCTGGCTCGCCTCGTGGGCCGACTCCAGGGAGCCGTTGGACAGGCGCTGGGGGAGAGATGAGTAAAGAGAGGGGAGGGAGAGGGGAACGTTAGCTGAGGTTTGACGACAGAATTAAACATTACTTTTTTTTTGTTAAGGAAAGAAAACTGAGAAAAGGGATGGACAATTATTATTCTTGATCTAGGGATCTTACCAAGAAAATCTCCTGGAAATTAACAACTGCTAAACTCAAAGACTCCCTCTGGTTTACATAATTCTTTCTATCAAAAGGCATTAAAATCTTATTAAATATTAGATACCAGTGAATTAAGAATTACCACAATAGTTGAGGAATAGTTTGACATTTTGGTAAATAGGCATATTCACTTTTTTGCAAAGAATCAGGTGAGAAGATTGATACCAGCGTTCATACAGTCAAGATGAAGCTACACCGATTAGCTATGTTAGCTTGGTCAGGTGAGAAGATTGATACCACTCTCATGTTCATACAGTGAACATGAAGCTACAGCGATTAGCTACGTTAGCTTCGTGTTTACGTGAGCTTACTTTACTTTTAATCTTACTTTAGCTTAGCATAAGTACTGGAAATGGGTGGTAATCCGTCTAAGGGTAACAAAATCAATCCACAAGCTCCTCTCGAGCTCACTAACTGATTAAATCTTGTTATTAATGTGCAAAAAGTGTAAAAAATAAAGATTTTGAGTATTTTGTGTAAACTGATGAGATGCAACACGCTAATTAGCTAATTATGAGGGTGCTGGTGGGCAGATTCTGTTACCTTTGGCTAGCTGTTTCCCCTTGTCTCCAGTCTCTGTGCTAAGCTATGCTAACCAGCATATATTTAACGTACACACACGAGAGTGGTATCAATCTTCTCAGCTACCTCGTGGCAAGAAAGCTGAGTTGTGTGGTTAGGAAAGTTGTTGTTATTTTAAAATTGAAGATGGTAGATATAAAAGGTCTTCGAGAAGAGACGAGCTTGTTGGTGTTGACAAATTTTGTATTTCATGTGCTGTTTCATTTTGTTTTCTAATCTACCCGTCTATGTAGCTGCCTCTCTAGCTCCAAACCATGTTTTCGACTGCTTGTTTGTATGGAAACGCATCAAATAACTATTTCTGAGTTCGTACAATTACCTCATTTTTATTACAAATATCAACTTTCTGAGATTTAATGTTTTTCCAAACTACAAGTGCATGAAAACATCAAACCAACAATTTAAAACGTGCCTTTTACACCACTTTCTTCCACAAGGCCTGACGGTAAAAAATAAATGAGAACATCCGTAAACGGAAACAGAAATTTGACTCAAGGAGGCAGAAAAACAGAAACATTAACCAAACTGAAAATGAACCAGATGAAAAACATTTTTCTTTCGATTTCCTGTCTTGTGGTGTACTGAAGCGATACTTGAAAAAAAAAAAAACAGGCTCTCTCCCACTTCAGACACTATTTCCCTCTTTCTGAGAGTCACACACATCGGCACTCCAATAAATTTCCAGTTCAGGAGCTCGAGGCTTTGGGCTCTCACTCTGCTTTGAATTTCGGATGGTGACAAAGAAACCTGGTTAATGAGAATCACTCCAGACTCCATCGGAAAAAATTGCTTTGACACTCGCGTCGGTAATATGATTGGGTTTTTCGCTGACTTCTCGCTCTGTGCAGCTCTGCGTGAGGTGAGATCGGTGAGGAGGCAGAAAGATCCGACTCACACAGGTTCGGAGCCGAGAATAGCTCATCAGACGACGACTTTATCATCACGGCTAAATAACGCACTTCCCCTGACGGCGCTTTAAGATAACAGAGCTGACTGTTTGAATGTGATTGTTGTATCGCGGGTGGAAGTGAGGATTGAGCAAAAGCGATGTCTCAACTCTCCGTCTCTCTGTTATACGAGGCCCAGCCGCCCGTCCTCGCCCATCCATCTGTGAGGACAAACCTAATTGGGCCTCTCCGCCTGCTGCCTGTGATCAATGATTCACCCGAGCAGGGAACAAGACCCACTAAATCACGCCGCTGATTTTAATACCGGCGCTCCGGCAGTGGGCCGCTGCCATAAAACGGGACCAACTTTAAGGTTTTAGCTCCACTGCAACAGTCCCAGAGACGATCCATTATTCAAGTAGCTCCCATTATTGTGCCCATTTCACAGTCTGGTAACGTGGAGACACCTGTTTTAAAGACTGGGAACGTTTCAATTTATAACAGGCAAGAGTTCAGACAGAGTTTGGCATCCGGATGGGGAGAATTTAAAGAGGCATCCTCCCGCTAAACCCTCAACTACAGCCAAGAAAAGTTTGGGTTTAAACTCCAGTTTGGAGATGGATGTCTCTATTAACGTGCCAACACAGTGGATGGGAGTAAATATCGTCTTGTATGTGGTTCTTGTGGTTTTTCGAGAAACAATAGAGTTTAGACTTTTTCCCACCAAACAATCCTTTTTGGAAATTGTTCACAGAGGTTTGAGGTTTATCCAGAGCAAACAGGGTTTATGTTTCTCTCAGAAAAACATGCTGCTTTTGATTTTTTAGACGTTCTGAGCAGCTTTCTTTGTAGTTATGTTGTTTTAGTTTCCTTCATGTTCAAGTCTCTTATTCTCGTTTTATCTGCCGTGTCTGGTTTTTATGTTTTTGTGTACAGCACCTTGTCGCTTTGTGAAGAAAAGTGCTGTAGAAATAAAGTTTATTATTCTACTTAGATCGATAAAATGTCTCAATTTAAGGCACAAGATGCACTTAATTTCATACAATACAGGCAGGAGTGTGCAGCTGTGCAGGCTAATGCACAGATAGGGACAGAAATCTCTGATGAATTCACTTTCTAATTATTGCAAATAAAGAAAATGACTCCAATATAGAACCAAACCACAGAATTACTATAAACTTGACACCAGAACGGCTGTAACTATTGTTGCTGGAGGTTTAGCGTCAATAAAACCCAAAGCCAACTCGAATAAAATCAATGCAGCCGAGAAAAATTAGCTTTACAGTATTTATCGCATGTTTACAATGGAGTTTTACTTATTAACAAAGCCCTTAAAAATACAGCTGGGCAATATATCAATATTATATCACTACTGTAATATGGGACTTTATATTGATATTGCATAAGTGTTTGTCTTTTCCTGGTTAATCTCCTGAATTTACTCGATTTACTCGAACACAATGCAGCTATAATATGTGACAAACGTGATGGAAACTTGCTTTCCTTCTCAAAATATGTTTCATTTATCGGTCCTTCACAAGGATTTGAATCTCATCTTATTGTTTTGTGAATGTAAAAAGGTAACCCAGGTCTGGAGTGTGTCAGTTAATCTGTTGTCAGAGTGATCTAGAGTCGAGCGCTGGATGATTCTTGAATGAGAAACGAAGGTGGTGAAGCAACAGGCCTCTTCTGTCGGACTGCATTAGCCGCTCCATCAGGCTGATCCAGGTCAATGCTGGAGGTTTGAAAGCTCCGTCGGTCAATATGCACTTTACAGAGCTACTCCTTCCTCCTTCCTCCTTCCTTTTCTGACTCCTTCCTTCCCCTCTCTCTGACCTCTCTCCACCTGTCACATTTAATGACAGCCGCAGGGACACGTGAGAATCAGCTGGAGAGGATCGCGCTTCCAAAGAAGATCCTGCTGATCGGGGGGTTGTCACTCCGCCTCGACACGTCTGTCGGCCCCTATGACCGCGGTGACATTGAATAACGAGCCCTCACCTCTCATCTTCCCATATTTCAGCAGTTAACGCACGCAATTTCTTTTGCAGGCATGAAATAAAAACACCACACGCTCATATTCGCTCCTTTTATCTCCGCAAAACAGAGCAGACGACGGCTGCCTCCTCATTAGCCCGTCCCTCTGCAGACCCTCCTCATCTTCTTACTCCCCCTCCTCCTGCAGCAGACCAGCCAAGGAATAGCGTCTTCATTGATCTAGCCAGGTATCCTCTGTGAGATGCAGATGCTGCCGTCTGCATGTAAAGAAGGACTTCATAGGTCTGCTCTGGGATTTGGGGGGCTCGGCTGTTTTCGAGCTCTGATTCGGCGCCCGTTCTGTGTGATCTAGTAAAATGCGGGCGCAGTTACGAGTCCGTCTATAAATTAATAATCAGAGGCAGAATTTGTATTCAGCCGTGCGTGCCCACGTGTGCTCCTGCATAATGGGAGAGACGGAGGTCACAGCGAGAGCTCTCGCCCGACTGTAGGTCACCTTCGGAGCTAAACGCACGAGCGAAACCTTTTAATTTTCAAGACCTCAAAGTGATAAACTGACAATTAAAGCAGCGGGCGGGACGAAGCGAGCAACAGTAATCTGTGTAAAACGACCACAGCAGAGGTTTAGACACAAAGACATGATTACTAGCGCAGGGTTTTGACTTTGAAGATGATCAACAAATTAAATATTAAAGCCAAGATCCATGCTTAAACAAGGTGAATGTGTACTTGTTTATTATTGTGTCAAAAATATGAAACTTTAAGGTCTCATATCATGCTCACTCAGGTTGTTCACATGCTTTAATGTTCAAAAAAACACATGATTTTCACACGTACTGTCCATTGCTGCAGCACCTCTATTCACCCTTCTGTCTGAACGCTTCGTTTCAGTGTCTGTCTCTTTAAGAACCCCTCCTCCTGAAAAGCCCAGTCGGCTCTGACTGGTCAGCTCGCGCGGGCCTGAGCAGGCACCGCCCCCCACCATGTTTCTTTATGATAAAGACAGACATTTACAATACAGGACCTTTATGCTCCATCCGGGAACATAAAGGCATCAGATCATATACACACGGCGGCCATTTTCCTCCGAGTGGGAAGCTCAAGAGTCGTACTGCAGGTTTGCAAGTCCAATAAACTTAGAGAATCTGACAAATTGTTAGCATTTCATCCCTTCCTGTTTGATTAGCAACTGAAAAGACAATGTATAGTGAAAATCTGGAGGTACATTGGGCCATATATTAAGTTAAAACAGCATATTTGATGAGCTGTTAGCTTCCCCAACTAACGTTAGCATTCAGCCACTTCTTAGCTAACGTTATTGTTTGATAGTGTTACACGATACGATGGCCAAAATATCAAAGTCTGTCTTGGGACACATTTATTTGAGCCTAGAAGTGAAACACACTGGATGTAAACAAATGTTCTGTGTTAGCTAGCAAGTAGTTGAATGCTAACATTAGCTAACAGGTAATCAAATATGTTGTTTTAACCAGAAATATGGCCGGATGTCCCTCCCAATTTTCACTATCCAGTCATCTTTTCATTTGCTGATCAATCAGGAAGTGCTGACATGACACGAATCTGTCAGACTCTCCTACATTTATAAGACTTGCAACCTGAGCACTGCAGCGTGACATCATCCCAGCGTGTGAGCTTCCCATCCTGAGTTTTGTTGGGGGAAAATTGAGTCTAAGTCTAAGTCTAATGGTCTTTCATGGTGTTTTGAGACAGATTCTGGTATTTTTTTCCAACTCAAGGACAAAAAAGGATTAACTTTGTGTCTGGCAACGTGGTAAAGGTTTTGAAGAGCATTATAAACCGTCATGAAGGGTGTAAAATGTGTAGAAAACTACTGTGGAATCAGGACCTAAAGGCATTTTTTGGCTCGGTTCAATTTGAACCACTGGTTTTGTGCCCAATTAGATCGGTACCGAGCTTGACCACCTCCTTGCACCTGCCAAATGCTTATTGGGAAAAGATGTCAGTTTCCACTTCTGCAGCCAGCGGACAAGAATAATAAAATGCTGTGTCCATCCATGTGTTGAAGAACACATTGCACTGTATTACCGGGGAGGCTCACCTTGCCGTGGACCTTCTGTTGAGCTTCACTGCCCTCCAGCATGTCCTCCGATCCGTCTCCGGAAGCCACTTTTCTCTGAATGTGAGCATTTTGTTCCCGTAAGGCCACAATCTGCAGGACGGCAAGCAAAGTGCACACATTAAACATAGACACAACGTCAGAAAACCTGCGTGCACATAGAAAGTGTTCATGTTGGAGGTTCAGAGAGCCGAGAAACAAAACAAGAAGATGTTACAGCACGGACAGAACCTGTTCCCGTCTTATGCAATGCTGGTAAATTACAGTATGTCCCTCTCCGCAGGAAACAAACATGAAGCTGAAAGCAGCTGATTCAATAACTATAATTATCATGTCCTACAGGACCTCGTCTCATTTCACCACCTCGAGCTACTGTCCTAAAGTCATAATCCTGTCAGACGGGTGACCGACAACAACAATAATCAGGTTCTTCCTCACCAGACACCATGTGATTATCATTTAAGACAAATGTAGACAGCGTGCCCGGCTGCCGCTGCTGCTACATGTCTCTCATAAACGATCCGAAGCCCTTGAGACTTTGCGGAGCCTCTTGCACTTTCCAGAACGAGACATTCCACGGACCTGAAACTCGTGGGTTTGTAATTTGAAGCACACAAACCATTAAAAAAAATGACCCATCAAAAATGTCAACTTCTTGTGAAACCTCCTCGTGAAAGTGATTAGTTCAGTGCGGCTTTGCAAAAACACTGCGGCAATTTCGCAAATCATACAGCCGTGGCGTGAGCCCCACGACCGGCTTGCACGATTTCTACACAAATAAAGAAATATCTTCACGTATAACATTTGCCGAATTAACAAGAAGGCCCAAATAGTTAAGAGTGTGTTGTAGCGAGCGTTTCACAAAGTTTTTAAAGTTTCTCCGGATGCAACAAGTCTCAAAATTGAGCGTTTTTTTAAGGGAGCCTGGGACTTAAAGAAGAAGCCTTTAGACAGGAAGCAGACAAGAAGGTAAAGCGATGCCTCAACATGCTCACACTTTTAACAAGGAAAGAAACAACTGTATTGCATTTAATGTCAACATACTACAGGTCAAATCAGCCACGTCACCTTCAGTCAACAGCAAGGAGATGAAGAGGGAGGGAAATTCGCCAGACTCCCTTATAAAATCTCCCAATTTTGTGAGTTGTTGAGTTAAAAGGGACTTTATAAACTTTGCAAAACGCTTTCCATGACATATTTTTAATCATTTAGACCTTTTTGTAAATTCGGCATATGTTACAGATTAATTCTTTCTTTCTTTGAGTCCGCAGCTCAGATATCGCATGCATCTTTAAAAACGCATGACAATATAATACCAAGTATAAAGTATTCATGCAGCGTCTTCTAACGGACTTGCTAACACAGTGACTGGAAGGTCATCTTTGCTCAGAACAAACAGACTGGGATGTCTGAAGGTCTCTGTTCTGGCGGGAGAACATTTCACTCCTCTCAATAACTGAGATTTGCAGTGAAGGAAGCGGCGGCGCGATCGATGGCACGGCTGTCGATAAAACCAACAACTCTCTCGAGTGATTTTGACGTGATCCGGTTTGAACTCCCAACCCGCCCTCACTGACAGGGCAGTAAAGGATGATTTCCTCGCATCCCGCTACAACACGGCTTCTCCTCACATTAATCTCGGCCTCAGACTTCGCCGGCAACAGCTTGGCTTCTCCGTCGATGTGTTGTGCGCCGACTACAA
Organism: Lagodon rhomboides; assembly: GCA_039737535.1. Classification (NCBI taxonomy): domain Eukaryota; kingdom Metazoa; phylum Chordata; class Actinopteri; order Spariformes; family Sparidae; genus Lagodon; species Lagodon rhomboides. The sequence continues at coordinate 6,161,738 of CM077805.1, forward strand.
AAGGTCTCTGTTCATTATTTTTAACGAGGGCGTGATTAAGCCTCCGTATGTTTTCTGTACCATTATCCCGAGATTGTCTCAGCTCAGAGATCAAACACAAATAACACCCATGAAGTAAATGCACAACAAATTAAGTTTTCCAGATGCAACAAAAAACATGGAGCCCATTATTCATTTTTGATGTCGTCGACCGTCCTCATCATCAAAGCCACATCTGATGGAAAAGCACTTTGATTTCTTTATCTTTCTTTTAGCACTTCTGCGGTGGACGGAGACGGGAGATGGAGAGGACTGTCCGAGGTAATGCGATGAAGGAGAAATTGGACAAACGTGAGGAGGAGTGAAGGAGGAGGAGGAGGGGTTTTCTTACGGTACACAAGATTGATTTTGTCAAGGTGAGAGCTCCGGGCATGCAAGTCTCCGGTGCAATGGGCTTACAATACAATCAATCACATGCTCTGAAGGTAATGCATGTGCGCACACACACACACGCACGCACACACACACACACACACTTTGAAAAAAAACTTTAATAGGAAGAAAGGGAATTGAATTTGCCTGTGATACCTCGGGTTTCCAATGGTTTTCCAACAGAGCTGGTATCAAGAAATTACAAAAATAAGTCTCAGATTGTTTCTCGATTGGCTCTTTTAGCTGAACACATAAGATTTTCAGCCAAAGTTTGAACATTGAGTTTATTTCCCACGAGAGATTCTTGGCTTTTCTTTTTTGTCTTGTTCTGGTTTGAGAACAGAAACCAGTTGATGTTACTAACTTCTGGAATCCAGAATGAAGTCTGACGGCAGCTGTTGTCTGTGCCGACAGTTCAATTCTTAATAAATAACAAGTAAAGCAAATGATCTTATTTACGTTCGACCTTCTGGACTCAATAGATTCATTGTGTTGCCGATTCAACTGTCTTTTCTTGTGTGCTTCAATCCAACTAAAGTTTCTATTCTGATCCTAATTGATTTACTGAATAAAAACCTCCCTAACACACACACTCATGCTCTGTTACAAACCAAATTACTATCACTGTTACCAGAACGTTAAACAATACATGGACTGTACTCATCAAATTATGCGAACAATGGCTGCTCATCCTCTGAGTCAGTCTGTTGCTGCTGATGGACAGGCAGCTGTACATCACACTGTGACTTTAAAGCTGAATGTTTGAAGTCTGCTGAGGATTGTATGGAATCACTGCAAGTTGTTGGTTGTATAATATTTTTTAAGTATATTTTTTTAAATTTTGCATATCAATTTGAATCAGTTTTGTCTTATTGTGATGATCCTATGCATGCCAGGCCAGATAAAGAAAAATGTAACAGTATCACATTATAATATATATCGTCAGTACAGGAACTTTTCTTCCTATTACAAGATACAAACATAATGTACGTTGTCAAGTTATAATGTGAAGCTTTCACCATTATTATGAGATGTTTCCAGGTTATATTTATACGCTATGATGTGAAACATTTCATATTATATGGCTGATTCAAGTGCCAAGTTTAATGCATTTCACCTTCTCCACTTTGTTTTTTGGGATTTTCACAATTGAAAAAGAAACTTTAATGGGAAAAAACACTGCAAATCTTAGAAACCCATTGTCATTTTGATTCTCGTAAATGACCTCCCCTTAAAGAGCCTGGGTAAGTAAATAAGAGTGTGTCATACCTAACTATTAAATGGGCTAATTGGCCACAATCATGACGATCAAAGGGCCGAAATGAGCTTGTTTAAGGGCCAAACTCACTCTTAGGCCGCCAGCTGAATGTGTTTTTTATGTTGTCACATGACATGTTCTGAGTATGATGAGGTGAAAAGCATCGTGTCAGTATCTTCTAATATTATAATGTGAGAGGGATCCTTTTTCTTCCTCTGGCGCGGCGTCAATACGCTGTCGCACAAATTAACCGTTGAGCTATACTGAAGTCTTTTTCGAATGCCGTCACGCTTGTTGATGAATTCCCCTCGTCCCCCCGCGAAATAACAATCCATCCTCGGATGGAGTCCGACGCGGCCGCCGTCAGTTTGCACCACAGCGGCAAATTGCAATCACCAGCGGTAATCAGCGTGCGGCCACTTAAACACCTGTGACTGCGCGAGGTCAAAGGCCGATGATTTCATCAGGCACGGTCGTGTTGTCTGAAGCCCCGCGGGGGGAAGGGAAAAGGGGGGGGTGCGGGTGGGGGAAGGGGGTGGGGGCCCGCGCCAGACCTCCATCACAAATCAATTACCGGTTGGCTGGCTCCCGGCGCCGCTCGCCCTCCCTGGAGCCTCTGAGGCGTGGACACTTTTATTCGCAAAAAGAAGGGTTTAACCGCCTCAAGGTCCAATCACTCATCTGTCCGCGCAGCTGACAGGTCGAGTGTTAACCATTTATGAGGGCGCAGACTCGCAGACGTACAGTACGAGTCTCTCTAACCTCGGCTGCGCGAAGTGAGAAAAATCTTCAAAGAGACGCGTCCTCGGCCGAGACGTCTGTCAGCGGCTTTACGGTTTGGAAAAGCAGACTTTGTCCAAAAAGCTGTAAAAAGAAAAATGAGAGGCAGCTTCGGGAGCCAGGAGCCTGTCACATTATTCTTCTAACTGCTCCCTCTCTCTCTCTCTCTGCTCAGATCCTTCAGAGTCTAATTTTGGACTCACGCTGATCCACTAACCATCGTCAGTGCGTCCGTGAGCCGCCCTGCCTCCCGTCTCCGCGCCTCGTCAGACGTTTCTTGGCCCGACTTCACCCCTGCACTCTCATTAACACACACACTTCCGCCCAACACAACCTGCCTCTGCTTCCCACCTGCCATCTCTATTTCTGTCCTCTGCATCTCCTCCTCCCTCCTCTCCAACCTGAGCTCGCTGTCTTGTCCTTCCACCCACTCCACCCCCTCACTCCCCCTTCCCCTTCTTCCTCTCCTCTCCTTACCGACTTTTTATTCTCGGTCTGAGTGTCAGCCTGGCATGTCTGACAGGCTGTGAAGTGCCAGCCTGAGGGTTATTCTCAGCTGGAACACGACCATCTGCAGTGCAAGGGCTCGCTCTGGCACTTCTGGCCCGCCTGAGCCCGGAGGTTGAGAAGGAGTTAGGCCACCATAGCAAGAGGCGGCCACCCTTCTGTCGGCGCTACGCCTCCGCCACTCGTGTGCACGATGTTTTGCCGTGCTTGCTGCAGAAGGGCTCCGGTTGTTCCTCGGTGTTTGAGCCGATGCATAATTCAGGACACATTCTCTGGACTCTATCCAGGACACGTCACATCCTGAAGTAGATTTACATCCACATAAATAAGCAGAACATAATCCTGTACATTTGTTCTGCGGGTTGGAACATGTTTTTGGACACGTGTATGAATTTTTAAACAGTTTTCAGGGTTGCTTTTCACTTTTATGCATCCAAACATATATCTTTCTGACATCTTTCATTTTTTTTCCACCTAATTTTTTATGTGAGGCAGTTTAGAAATGTCAGAAATAATTGATTTCTCTGTTGAACAGGTTTGTTTCTGATTATTCTGTTGTTGTTTTTATCTTTATAAATGTCATTATGTTTATATCATTTTCTAGGTATCACATTTTATTTACTTCCTTTGTGTATTATTTTTTTAAACCAGCCTTGCTTTTGTTCATCCATCCATCCATCCATCCGTCCATCTGTCAACAACTATCCATCCATCAATCCATCCATCATCTAGCCATCCATCCATCCATCCGTCCATCCATCCATCCATCCATCTGTCTATCATCTATCCATCCACCAATCTGTCATTCCATTCATCCATCCATCCATCCATCCATCTGTCCATCATCCATCCATCTGTCCATCCATCTATCCATCTGTCCATCTGTCAACAACTATCCATCCATCCATCCTTCCTACAATCCATCCATCGGTCTGTAAGTCCATCCATCTGTCCATCCATCCATCCATCCATCCATCTGTCAACAACTATCCATCCATCCATCCATCTGTCAACAACTATCCATCCATCCATCCTTCCTACAATCCATCCATTGGTCTGTAAGTCCATCCATCCATCCATCCGTCCATCAATCCATCCATCCATCCATCCATCCATCCGTCCATCCATCTGTCCATCCATCCATCCATCCATCCATCCATCCATCTGTCAACAACTACCCATCCATCCATCCTTCCTACAACCCATTCATCGGTCTGTAAGTCCATCCATCTGTCAATCTGTCTATCCATCCATCCATCTGTCCATCCATCCCTCCAACCATCCATCCTTCCCACAATCCACTCATCTGTCCATTCATCTACCCATCTATCCATCCATCCATCCATCCATCCATCCATCCATCCATCCATCCATCCATCCATCACTGATGACACAATGCTACACAAAGCACACCACAGAGCAGATTCAGATGTATCCCAGCCTCCACTGTGTGTGGCAGCTCTCACCTCCTGATTGGCTGCTGTGAGCTCCTCCTCCAAGGCGGACACCCTCTCCAGTGACACCCGTAGTCTCTCTCTAACCTGAAAATAAAGAACAAACACACAGACATGTATTATGATCTCCTGCTCTCAATTATCCCCCCACTGGAAACTCTTTAAATCCCAGTGTCGGCAGTCAGTGAGGGTCAGCAGAGCAGAGAAGACGCCCTGCTGCTGCAGCAGAGCGAGCTGTCCTCGTTCCTCCCTCAGCCTCACAATAACACTTTGCTGCGGCTTCAAAGCGCCGTTATGAGGCTTTTATTGCTTTTAAAAGGACCAGTTGCCGGGGAGGAGATTCCCCTCCTACACTCTGTGAACTCAAGAGTGTCTTCCTCTTAGATTGTCGCGGCTGTGATGGAGCAATTACTTGCACCGCGTGGCGACTTGCTGAGGCCCAATAGGACGCCAGCTCTCAAGAGGAGGCTGATCCTGGCTTAGAAGTTAGCCGTGGTCCGAGTCGGGACCCTCCCCGCCCCTTGTCCTGAGCTGAAGACAGCTTTTATTCCATTCAACAAGCGTGCCATCGGACATGCTTTTACAACTGATGGCTTTTAGAGGAGAGGATGAATGGATTACAGGGGCGGCGGTGATTCCACACGAGGGGCTAAGGTCACAAATCAGCAGGCTGTGAGGAGGCAGGAGAAACGTTGTGACCGTAGAGGCTAAAAGCAACACATGTTAGCAGGAAAACACAGTGGACTGCACATGTAAACCACAGAAATCACATGAGAACAACACCACTGAGATACGCCAAAGGAAGCACACTCACCTTCTCATCTAGGGCTTTATGGTGTTCAAACAAGGACTTGAGCGCTTTGAGGACCTCGACCTCGCTGGAGACCCCCGAGGGAGACTGAGCCTGCCTCTTCACCACCGTCATGCGAAGCGACCGCTCGTGTCTGGACACCAGGCACTCCAGGTGCTCCAGCAGCAGCTGAGGAGTCAAACAGGAGAAATCACTCAAAAAGCAGAAATCGTCCTCACAGCAGTGATTACGTCAGACGCTGATTCAAGTGTGATAATCTGATATTTGTATAAAAAAATCTAGTTGCGCCTACAAAATGGATAACGGAAGATCTTTCGACTTAATTCAGGGATGTCACTTTTATTTGAGTTGTTGATTAAACTGATTTTTTTATGTTTTTTTCAACTAAAATTGCTTACATATTGCACAAATATGAAGCAAAAACATCTAATTCAGGCGCTATATTTTTAACTAACTGAGATAATCTTATGTTTAGATTTAAATCTAGTCTGACTTGTTTAAATATCCTTTATTTCTTCCAATTCCACTGATGAAACTGGCGTGTCAGATGAATTATTACTATAATTATTAGACCCCACCAGCAGACGGGAGGGCAGTGAGGGCAGATTTTCCACTAGTTAATTGCAATTGCGGACGGTGTTGTTCTCTCAGAGGGATAAAAAAAATAATAATAATATTGCCAAATATACTTAAACCCAGCCTAAGTAAAGCATACGTGTAGGAAACAGTTGTAATCAAATGTAATCGGTTACATGTATTTGGAGACAGTTTAGGCTTAAGGTGCCCTTCAAGTGACTCATGTGCAAAAGAAAAATGTTGGTTTTTGCAGGGATGTACAGTTTTATTTACATAATGCACACTTTATATTAAAGGTAATGTGATGTGTAAGTATGAAAGACGCAGCCTCAAAAGTAACTGTAATCCTTCCAGCAGTGCACAAAGGGGATTATGCTAATCTAGGTTGCTAGCATGTCAAGTCAAGTGGCAGCAGGGAGCTTCACAAGGACAGTGGAGATGTGATGCGGAGCTGGAGGGCCGACTTCAGGAGGAGAAGAAGAAGAACAACAACAGCTGAGAGTAAACAACGCTGGGTGTGACGCCGAGACAGAATACCAGCGTGGCAGCGGAGATAAAAACAGTATTTATTACTCTTTCTTGCTCAACTGCAAGATCTGGATCATCTGTTCTCATTTACTCATCGGCACCAGATAATGGAAAGACTGCAGCAGTTTTGTGGTGATCCACATCTCAACACTTCATTCCCCTCTAGGGAAGCTGTCCAAGGACATAATACGAAACCCCCCCACCAGATAATGATCTGCTCGGAGGGCTCGGGTTCCAGCTTGAAAATGAATTCCTCCATTCTTTCCCAGAAAAAAAGCCTCACTGGCTTCATCCCTGTCATACCTTCGCTTCACTAGTCTAAACACCCCCCCAGCTGAGGGCTGCCACACAGGCTGCAGCTGGGTTAATTGTGCTCTGTGGTTAACCACTGGTTAGGAAATCAAGTCGCTGGTGAACTGAGGGGGGCTGCGTTTTTAACAAAGCTCTTCAAAGACTCATATTAAGCATTACGCACTGAGGGTGATATCATCTGATTATTCATGAAGACTGGAAGAAGAGCGCGCATGTATTCATGGACGAGGACGAAAGATAAGAGCAACAGTCAGGGTCTTATGAGAGTTTGGGCATCATTCCAATAAGCTTAGTCTTTTATATTCCTACATATTCAAACTAATATCTAAAAAAATCCCAAATTGAACCATAAACTCGGCTCTCCAATCAACACTTGTCCTATCCTGGACAATAAAAGACAGGCGTTGAATTTTAGCTTTGATAAGTGTTGGTGGTGGTATATATGGTAGGCCAATTAATACATGGTCACTGATTTTTTAAAGCAAAAAGGCTAACGTCAGGTTAAACTCCTCCAACAAGCTAATATCAGTGTCAGTTTCTCCAACAGGGTAACATCAGTGTTAGCTTCTCTAACAGGTTAATATCAGTGTTAGCTTCTCCAACAGGTTAACATCAGTGTTAGCTTCTCCAACAGGTTAACATCAGTGTTAGCTTCTCCAACAGGTTAACATCAGTGTTAGCTTCTCTAACAGGTTAATATCAGTGTTAGCTTCTCCAACAGGTTAACATCAGTGTTAGCTTCTCCAACAGGTTAATATCAGTGTTAGCTACTTTTACATCTTAACATTGTTGTTAGCGTCTCCAACAGGCTAACATCAGTGTTAGCTTCTCCAACAGGTTAACATCAGTGTTAGCTTCTCCAACAGGTTAACATCAGTGTTAGCTTCTCCAACAGGTTAACATCAGTGTTAGCTTCTTTGACATCCTAACATTGTTGTTGGCTTCTCCAACAGATTAATGTTGGCTTCTCCAACAGGCTAACACCAGTGTTAGCTGCTCCAACAGGTTAACATCGGTCAGTTTCTCCAACAGTCACAATATTTCAGTGCTCATGCTGTTCCCCCACATTCACTGTGAATGTCTTACAGAACTAACAACAGGAGTTCCTGCCATTTTTTAGGCAGTTATTTTGAAGAACACAAACATTAGAGAAACAGGAACACAAATAAAATGTACTTCCATTTTGTTTCCAAGCAGGAAGTCTTCAGTAGAAAACATCTAGCAGGTGGAAGTGATCAGAGTCGGACCACTTGTTAACCGTTGGCAACCCTGTTGGTGTTTTGTGCATGCAGGGCTGAAAAAAGACCCCACGCAGACCGTCTGTCTGATACCACCGTCTGTCTGATACCACCGTCTCATCAGCAGCCATCGTGTCTCCTGCACACTCGACAAAATGTCCTCCCTTGAATCAATCACAAGGTGAAGCGAGCTCTGTGTTAGGTTAACGGTCACCTCGTCTTTGACCCGCCTGTTCCTGTCTCATTACGAGTGTTATTCCATGAATTCACATGCATGTCATGTGTTTGTGATGCTTATCTAAAAACAACCGATAAAGTTTTAGCCGTCATCACTTCTGTCGTCAGCGCCTCAGTCCACAGACTGCCTGCACATGCCTTTCTCCCAAAGATTTAATTACAAACTGTTAAACCCTGTCAGGGACAAAACCAAGCTTTAATTAAAGTTCGCTTTGGTAATTGCCCATCGGAAGATTCGAGGTGATAATAAAGTGAGAGAGTGAAAATGACTTTTTTCCTCCCTGTACCCTGTTTTTCTTGCATCTCACCTCGCGCCACGCTGTGTTTTTCCTCTCTCGCCGTGGTGCTAAAATATTCTGCCTCCGCCCGGAGAAAAGATTGTGCAAGACTGTAAAATCCACACTTAATCAGCAGTGGGATGGAACAGAGTCTTATCTGTCGACGGCAGAGTGCGCTTACTGCTTTAAAAAGGGAAATGTTGTTTGATTGAAGATGCAGGACTTCAGCCCGCACAGAACCGAGCCGGTCCGTTAATGTCTCCGGTTGTGTTGTGTTTCTCTCTCTCTCTCTCCCAAACACTTTGACCCGGACGCTGCGGGGCATCAGCGCCATTTGGTCTTAGTTTCACCGTTGAGCAGCCATCCATGTGAAGTAAGTGGGAAAAATGTTCCGGCAGAATGGGCGGGAAGCTAATGAAGTATGTCTGGGAATTGGAAACAGACAGTGCGCACGGTTGCTTCTGCAGCCTTAAAACCGTACCCAGCAGATAGCCTAAGCTTCCTCTGGACGCCGGTCTATCGCAGTCTGCAGTTGTTTGTGTTTTTTTATGCAGCTGACATGACAATTTTTGGGAGAAAGCTGGGAAACTTTAGAGAAAGTTGGGGAATGCAAACTTGCAGAGGAGGGGAAGAAACAAAGCATCTGGCTGAAACGAGAGGTCGTGATTAGCTCATCAGCTTCGCCGTCCTCACCCTGGTGTTGTTCCTCTCGGCCTTGAGCTCGGAGATCTCCTCCTCCTTCTCCAGCAGCTGCTCCCTGCAGGCGTTCAGCTCCTTGGTCAGCGCGGCAAACTCCTGAAGAGGGAAAAAACATAAGAGAAGGGTCAGCGTCAGGGCCAACAACGCTCTGCTACAGCCCTGCACAGTGATGCAACGCAACACATAAAGCAGAAGGGCTGTCGGGTGGTAGATGGCTGTGAGCGCTGGATGATGAAAATATAAAGAAAATCAACCTTTACAGCAAGTTGTTGATGTTACAGGCAGGGAACAGATTCAGTACAGAAGCCCTGTGAGGCAACTGACATGAACAAACACAGAAAACATTCAGATCAGACTAAGAGGATGGATCACCAGACTTTCTCCTCTCTATCTGGGCACCATTTTGCATCTTTCCACCAATAACATTTAGTTTTGACCCCCCACCAAACAGAAAAACGTTAGGCACCCCTGCCTGGATTATACATATTCAACTTAATTTCATCAATACATGATAAATGATCTCCTCTATACCAAAAGGTAAGTAAGAATCTAAGATATCGGCTGCTACGAGAGAAAAGACTTGATCGGCCGTCACACGGGTCGAGATTAAAACTGAATTCAGATCACAGAGGAGCTCTGACCGCCACTTCACAGCATCTATTATGACTCAAATAAAATACGTTCTGTCTGATTCATATACTCTGTTATCAGCCATGCCATCCCTGTACATCTGGGAACAAAGGTTCATCCCGTCGTACAATAAGGGTGAAGGATTGAAGGGTGGGGTGATAATCTGTGGAGGTAAGAGGATTGACTCCATACAGTGGAGCAGGCGCGGCGCCAGGTGTGCTGGATTTACACCTATAGTCCTGAGCGACGACGCCAGAGAGGACTGAGAGGACGGCGCTTTGCATCGACTACGACCGTGAGCGCTGCGCTCTGGACAACAGCTGACACCACAGACTGCGGGGCTGCTGTGTGTGACGGAGCAGCGGGTGGAGGCGCTGCATCGGGCCGGCAGATTGTAGTTTTAGTCATACAGATCTTTTTCAGAGGCAGGAATGATGTCACGGTGCGTCACGCAGAAGTGATGCGATCTCTACTGTGGTATTAATACTTCTACTACTACAATTACTACTGAAGATGAGGGTGATGATGATGGAAATAATGATAACAATGATGGTCGGAAGATGACTGAGAGGAATAAAGTTAAGGAGGAGGAGGAGAGAACAATTTGAAGAAGAAGAAGAGGAAGAAGAAGAAGAAGAGGAAGAAGAAGAAGAAGGAGAAGGAGAGGAAGAAGAAGGAGAGGATGAGGAAGAAGAAGAAGGAGGAGGAGAGGAAGAAGAGGAAGAAGGAGGAGGAAGAAGAAGAAAAGGGAGTAGAGGAAGAAGAAGGAGGAGAAGGAGAGGAAGAAGAATGAGAGGAAGAAGAAGAAGAAGAAGAAGAAGAAGAAGAAGAAGGAGAAGAAGAAGAAGAAGAAGAAGGAGAAGAAGAAGGAGGAGGAGGAGAAGAAGAAGAAGACAACAAGAGTGGGGTGATAAAGGAAGATAAGAGGAAAAATAAGTGAAAGAAGATAAGTGAAAGTGAAAGACAAAGAAGAAGAAAAGAAAGAGAAAGGGAAGAAGGTGAAGGGGAAGAGGAAGAGAGGAAGAAAAAAGAGGATGTGGAGAGAGAAAAAAGAGATACGAGTGGGAGGAGTAGAAGAAGAGGACAGGAGAGAGAGAAGACGAAGAAGGAGAAAGAGAAGTAGAAGAAGAATGAAAGAGGAGGAGGAGAGAGAAGAAGAAGAAGGATGGTGTGAAGGGAAGGGAAAAGAGAAGCATGAGTAGAAGAGGAGAATAAGAAGAAGAGGAAGAGGATGGAGGAGGAGAAGAGGAAGAAGAAGAAGAAGGGTAGGATGCTGTGCTTCTTTCAGAGCCTGTCAGGAACCAAACGAATGCCGACTGTCACGTAACGTGTCCACTGAGTCTGAAGCAGCCTGTCACGACATGTCGTCCTCCTCCTCTGTCAGACCGTCCGCCTTTTCTTCTCTCCATCCATTTTTCTGCTGATGGATTCTGACAAAAGACACAACATGCCTGAACTGCATCCATACACCAATTACTGCCTGATAACCCCGCCGCTCCTCCGGACCCGAACCACAAACACACTCTCTCTCACAACTGTCGTTTCCCTTAAACGCAGTTTTTCTCTTCACGCCCTCGCTCGGGAATTCTGAGCTACACTCCCGCGACGACGACGACCGGAGCAAACAACCGTCAGAGGACGAGAGACGGCCCGTCACTCAGGGGAGACATCAAACCTTTGTCCCCGTCGTCCCGGGCTAAATTAAGCAACGGAGCAGACGTGTGTTGTGAGCGGGTCACGTCAGGCAGGTACAAAGGACTCAAACAGAGACACGACTGTCTCGCTGCGACTCCGGAGTGATGAGAGCGGGACGTGTTACTCATTTAGAGCCGCTCGACACTAGAAACAGAATGCTCTGCGTTTGATTTTAGACACAAAAGAAGGGAAAACGTGTCTTCTTCTAGAGAGCATGGGCTTGACTGTGGAGTGATTTTGCTCAATCTTATCAAGAAAAGTCTAAAGAAACAATTTCTTGATGACTCGAAAGTTGGCAAAAGTTTGACAATCAACTCCTTTAATTGAAAAAATAGGAGACAAAACTAATCCATAATGGAAAAATAACACTCGAGGTGTATCGCTCGTGACAATGGGACGTTGTACTCGACATAAAATAAAACTTTAATTATAAACAAAGCTGCCAGATGAACAGAACCAGCGTTCTGATTCGGCATCTGCCCTTCAGAAGACTCAGCGTTACAGACAAACTCCAGGGATCGTGGCGATATTGTGTCTCACAGCTACAGCGGCGCGACAAATCCATATAGACCTTATAGAGCGAGAAATCCTCGGCACAAAGACACCTTACAGTACGGAAAATCCCCAAATTACTACCGACGCTCTCCACCTCTCTATTACGAGTGAAGGCTTTGCAAAGAGTGGAGTGGATTTACTCATGTGATCACACAGGCTGGGTTTCTGGGTGCAGTAAAGGCAGAGTAACGTGGCCTCTCTTACTCGTGGGACGGACGCCAGAGCTGCAGGCTGTGGTCATACCTGAGCGCCCGCGAGTAAAAACGGAACAACCAATTAATCATCACTGTTCAGGAGTGCGGGGATGTGGTGGGGGGGTTTGGGATCTGGCAGCATCTCTGGATCCAGTTCATTTCCGAGCGCTGCAGGCTGCTGTTGTAACTAGTCGGAGCAGCCGGAGGGTGTGAATGCAGTTTAGGAAACTACGGAAGCCCAGAGCGGTCATTGTGGCTGCAAATGTTTTTTTTCTGGCTCGTTATCTTTGAAGGCCCGTAACTAAATCATCACAATGCGCTCTTGTGATCCCGATTTAATTATCTCGTAATGAATGGACGTCATGTGTGCAGTCTCGCTCGACCCGAAACAACAGGCCTGCCGCTGCGAGTCACGTCTTCCAGAGCACATGATTGAACTTTATTGTTTTGTTCAAGGACCTCTCAGTACCACAATGTACTGAGAGGGATACGCCCTAATTGAAAGGCATGTGTCGCATATCAAACAGAACTTTAATCACATTATCCTCAGATTAATTAATCAGTTATGATCCATCGTGAGAAAGCACACTTTTATGACAACAGAAGAAAATAAACACAGCATCTGGGGAACTAATTTGCAAATGCTTATTAGTTTGGAATCTGTCACAAAGGGCGCAGACCAAAATGCTTCTGGACGCCATTGAACAGGCCTCCAACGAGCGACACCAGCAAGTTGGTTGGTGCTTGGTCTGTTTTCAAGGGGAAAAAAAAATGGCTGCCTGGTAAGAAACTCTCTCATATTACAGCTATACCATACACTAAAGTGTGTTACTGAAAACATTTAAGGAAAAAGGCAACGCAGGGACAGAATATGGATTCATATTCAGTGTTTCCCACACGTAGACTTTACTTGGGCCACCCAGGTATGTTAACGGTCTTCCAAGTATATTTGGCGACCCATTTTATGCTTTTATGTTTGTTATCCCTCCAAGAGAAAGACGCTATCCGAGTTCGATCAACTAGTGGACAATCTGCCCTCACTTTCTGCTGACAAAGAAAGCAGATAAGAGGCAGCCAGTGTGTCTCTGTGGGCAAAGTAAAGTGATTCTGAAGATAGATAGATGTTTGACAGTTTGATCTCAGATTTGTGAGCCCGGTGCGATGCCCCGAAACGACCTGGAGATCGGCGTCGACTGGATTGACGTACAACCAATCAGAGCAGTGAACCGTATGACATGTGACTTCACGAAAATGGACCTTTTTTCATGCTCCTCTGTCAGTCGTGGTTTCAAACCCGCTGCATATAAAGATACTAAGTCGTGATTAACTCATCGAACACCAGGACACAGGAAGACACTAGATGACACCTGACATCTCTAGAACCCAACAGAAACCCAACAAAAGAAGCAAAAAGGTCGAACTGTCAGGACAAATGTGTCTATTATAGGGAAGGTGCCTGCTGAAGTTGCAACTAGCTTATCTGTAGAGGAGGATCAGGTCAACTTTTATGACCCCGCTGTCGCCATAGCAACAAGAGATGCAGGGAAAAAAAGTGTTGGCGTGGTAACCAAGTCATCGCTTCAGACAGTTGACCAACGAGTGGACCGGTACAAAAATCACATTCTAAGATTAGAAACGCTGAATAGCCTGTAACATCTTGTTGTTTCCCCCACAGAGATCATCACACCATGTTGGAAATAATCTGTTAATGAAGCTCTTGTGTCATTAGGCTATAAAAAAAAAACAGTCTGCACTTTCTAAACTTGGATCGTGTCAGGCGCGGAAAAAGCAGCTCAGAGTTCATAAATCTCCGTCCCAGAGGAGCGCAGCTAATCACACCAATCATTTGATTTAATGCCTGTGAGACCCAACAATGCCCCGCCACTGCTCCGATGGCTCTGTTAATCTCCAGCTTCCTCAACGCCGTTTCAAACAACCCTTTATTTTAGAGCGGAGTTTAAGAAAAAAGGCCACGGCGCTCCCTGAAGGCCATGCTGGCAGGTCCCTGACAGATTCTGGGCTCTCGTGAAAACAAAAAAATCATCCGCTGAAATTATCTTTCCATCACGAGGAGGGCAAGTTACAAATGCGATGACGCTGAATGTGGGTATAACTGACAGCGAGGGTGTCAGCTAATTTCGCAGCCGTCGTCCTCGCGCCAGACCTGGCATCCTGACACCCACTTTAATTAACTTCTCCGTGTTTCCGTCAGCCGGTCGGCGTCCCGAGCCAAATGTGGCACAAGCACACAAACACACAAAGGCTCGGAGGGGAGTGTGTTCTGATTGAAAGTAATCAAAGGGCATGCTCAAGCAGGCGCCAGACAAGACGAGATAAAGCTTTAAGTGCACAGTATGTAAAATCTGCCCGCCAAAACAAAAGACGGTGCTCGGTTGATCAGAGCTGGCTGCTCTGGAGGAGAAAGTCGGGTTCAGAGACACATTTTCTGGAGGAATAAACACCCTGAGTCACATCGGATATTTCTCCGATCCGGGATCAGTTTACAGACGAGAGGAGAGCTCAGAGATTAGTTTGAAACTTCTGGGATTGAGAGAAGGATTTATCCTCACTCCTGTTAATCAACCTGACCGCAGCAGCGATCCGCGGAGGTGAACTTTGTCGTCGCTTAACGTAAAGCTAAAGGGGGGAATGTACTTCACTTCACAAATACACACATCCTCTGTGTGTTGTTGTGTGCTATCTCACAGGCTGAAGCACAGGAAGGTAATCTGGCTTTCTAGGGGCGAATATCTCTATTCTAGCTCAGATAACGGCCTCCTTGCTACCTCACCACTGAAACACACATTTACATTTCACTGTGTCTACACGTAACACACAGTAATATCTTCCTTAAGGTGTGACATCTGCCTACAGTGTACCGCGGCCACACTGCATTATTCACAGCGCTGAAAAAAGGCAAGAAAACGGAAGTTTGTTTTCTATTCAGTGATATTTATTCTCATTCCACTATCTCTCAAGGAAAAAAAACACAACCTGGCAAATTCTTATTCCCAGGAAACGCTCCCTCCGGGCGCCGCTCTCATAAATAACCTGCGAACGGGGATGCTGATGAGAGCAGCGAGCGGCAGAAAGCACCGCGGCCGAGAAGCACGACTCAGCGAACAGAGAGCGGTCCGAGCGTATAAATAAAGAAAAGGTGAAGAGGCTTGCGTGACAGAGCATCTTCGGCGCATCGGTTAAGTGGACTTTCACCTTCTCCTGTGGGTTTTACAAGTCGAGGATGATGTACAGCACATACGCTCACACGCACACACGTACATACAGTAGACGGCGGGCTCCCCGGGGGATGCTGGAGAACTCCCTCGGGGGGAGCGCTGACTGCCGCCCAGCTGTGAAAAGCAGCAGAGTTTCCGAACATAAGCAGAGCTGCGGTTTACGATAATTAGGAGGCTTTCGACTGCTGAGTCGACTGTTAAACGAGCATCCGCACAGCGTAAGCTGCCGCGTGCGGGGCCGAGGAGGCTCGGGAAATAGTTTATCGCGCCTTTTTCTTTCAAAAATGTTATCCAAGGTCGTTTAATCAGTGTCACGGCTTTTATTTTTACGGGCCGTTCAAACAGCTGGGCATGACTATAAAATTCCGCTCGGATGAGATTTTGCTCCGAGCCTCTCTTAGCACTATTTTACCCATGACCTGAAAGACCACTGCCTCCCCTCCCACCGCCTTCTTTTCCCCCACTTCTCATTACCTGGGCAAAACGCCTAGCACTGCAATATGTCAGGCAGTGTGTGTGTGTGTGTGTGTGTGTGTGTGTGGAGTCTGCCTAGAAGATGAACTCTAAATGAAACGGTGGACAAGGCTTCCTTCCCTGAGAGGGCCGGCTGTCGGCTAAAATTACAGCAGCAGCCGATTCAAGCAAAAAAATAAAAAATAAATAAATGGAGGTGTGCTGCTCCAGGAGAGTCATGCTTCCAGGCTAAAAACAAACCCGGGGCAATCGCGCATCACTCTCCGGAGAGACAGGGTAGGTGGCGGTGTGACTGACAGCATGCTGATTCACCAAGTGTAACGCAGAGAGCACCTCGGCAAGGAAAAAAAAAGAGAACAGCCTCCAACTCTCGCAGCCACGCCGCAGGAAACGGGTGATTAGCGACGTCGCCTGGAAACCGACGGCGCGTCCTCAAATGAGTTTGAAAACGAGAGTGGCGACTGTCACCTTTCAGACACTCTTTGGAGAACAACTTAGACAAATTCTGACAGCTTTGGCGGCGAGAGCGTCTGAAACAGCTTAATGAGCTCCGTGTGAAACCATCGTGACTCTGATTTGGGCGGGAAAGCACCACATAATAGGCAACGAGCGCAAACAGAGGCCTCGCTGTGCTCTCTCGATTGCTAAATCTCGGTTTCGGAGGGCTCCGCTATACTGCTAGGCCTTTAATATTTGATAAACAGTGTTATATTTACAGCTACCAGAGGGAGGACAGGACAGAGGGCGGTTATAAATAAATGATGAGATGAGC
Organism: Lagodon rhomboides; assembly: GCA_039737535.1. Taxonomy (NCBI): domain Eukaryota; kingdom Metazoa; phylum Chordata; class Actinopteri; order Spariformes; family Sparidae; genus Lagodon; species Lagodon rhomboides. Next base: position 6,178,383 of record CM077805.1, read on the forward strand.
CTCCTGCCATCAATACCGGAGCTGCACTTCCCGCAGCTGACAAGTGTCCACACGTGCAGGACGGTGACGCCGCACTAAAGTGGATTCATCTCGCCGTGATCATATTTGAGCGTGCAAATCAGATGAAAGACAACCCGCCGCTGCTTTTAGGCGAAACAAGGGGAGACAAATAGAGGCTGCGGAAGATGTTTTACTCTATTAAAGACGATCTGTTCCATTCACGAGGTGTAGGAAATTGGAGAATTGTGAGGAAAGCGAAGTAAAAGGCAGCCGTTGTGGTTTTTAGGCAGCTGCTTCTGTGACAACCAGTCTCAGAAATTGAAATTAAAGGAGCAATTTGTAAGATTTAGCCAGAATTGTAGTTTTAAAACATGAAATACTTAGCGGCAGGATGTGAAGAACCTACAGTGTTGCACTGATGTGTACTGAAGTCGGCATGCTAAGCAGCATTTCACAGCCCGTCCTGTCTTGTAAAACCACTTTGTACCCTCAAGATGTGATGGTCTGAAAACCACTGTAGTTTCAGCTGATAGATGTAAGAGAGTTTGAAACTTAGTCTGTTTTGTGAGTCAAAATTGACTGACAAAATGTCAAAAAGGAGGCATTTTTACACCTATTGTCCTCACTCAAAAGAAAAATACAACCATACACCATCTGAATTTAAGTATCTGTCTTTTACCGAACAAAGATGTAACTTAACAACATTCAAACTTGACACAGAATAAATAAAACCCATGAAAACAGTCTTGGTGTGGTTGAAATAAATCCTCGAATCACAGAGTAAGATGTGAAAACATTCCGGCTCTACACGCTGGTTTTTTCCTCCACTGCTGATGTCGACTCTCTTCTGCTGCCCTCATCACCCCGTTCTCATGCATTATTTAAAAAATGTGCATACAAATACGTCAACATAAACCCGGCCAGTGTGCCATGCAATAAACATGAAGATTTTTGTTGTTGCACACAAGAAAATCAGCGTCCAGAATCAGTGTCCGTCGTATTGGCAATCAAGATTTTCAAAATAAAACGAAATCAGACTGAGAGTCTCCACTCTTCAGGTTGGTTTACAGACTCAATCACAGAACAACAACAGCAGCAGGTCACTCAGGACCAGCGCCAGCTGGATTCTTGGCCCACATCTCGCTGATAGAGACGGATCAATCAGAGACTCTGGATGTGACGCCGAGGAGCCGGAGAGACCTCGAGGAACAGCCACCAGCCGTGAGATTGAGCTCGGCCAGCAAGACTCATCCGCTCAGCTCTGAATACTTAAAGACGATATCTGTGCTGAGGAAGTGTTACAACGGCAGCCATCGTGCCTCTATCAATGACGCCTCCTTCGGATCTGTGTAGTCGCCTTTCATTCGCGTCTCCGTGTAAAATAACACCGAGGACACCCACCGACTGCTGACAATCAAACTGCTGCTGTCACTCGGTCCCCAACACCTACAGAATACTGAACACTCCAGTGTTTTCGGGCTCACCCGTCCTTTTATTCTCGGATGAGAAACTGGCAGCCGTCACTGCTTCAAAGAGCTGCTCGAGCCAGAGAGCATACAGTAGGATAATTCAATATAGGCACAGTGAAGCTGCAGGGGGCTATTGTAAAAACATCGAGCTAGATTGCATTTTTATTGCTTTCCCAACAGAGGAAACACATTTAGCTCGGCAGAGCGATGTGTCCGTCTGATGTTTTATCTCTTATCTCGCACATGTCGTCCACAAAGACACACGTAACGCCACAGACGCATAATTAACCAAGCCGGGTCATTCACAGTTAACCGTCAACACTACTGAATTCTCTCAGTTGGCTAATACATTGATTTTATTCAGCTTGATCGCCTGTGATCTTTGGAACTGGACTGCTAGGACTGACAACAATTACTCACTTCATTGATTAGCTGATTGAAAGACAATCAATCGTCAACTGTTTTGATGAGTGATTGCCCGTTTCAGTCATTTTTTCAAGCAAAAATATCAAACATTTGTTGCATCCAGCTTCGTCAAATGTAAAGATTTGCAGCTCCTCTTTGTTGGTCATGACAATAAATGAAGAGTCTTTGGGTTTTGACTGTTGGTTGGACAAAGGAAGCGATTTGAAGACATCAGTATGGACTCAGTGACGAACATTTCATAGACTAAATACATTAATTGTGAAAAAAATCAGCAGATTAATCGTCAGTGAAGATAACTGTTGGCTAATGGACAGTCAAACGGTTGAAAACATGAGCTAAAAGACTAAATTAACAAATTTGAGCCTCTTTTGGTGTTTATTAGGTTAATTAATCTGTATGTAAGCATGAATCAATTCATGTAACATACATTCAAATATGCATGTTCATGCATGTATGTATACAGTATATGTGGAAGTGCATGGATACATTTGTAGATATGCCATTTTTGTTATCACTGGATGTAGAAAATATAAAAGAAAAATTAGAAAAAAGATTGCAAATACACTTCAATATAATGGATATCTATCAGCTGCACTGAAATATGAAGTAATTTCCATAAAAGTATTGAAATAATAACAAGAACAAAACAATAAGAGTCACCTCTTGAAAAAGAGAATTGTTGTCCTGAAGGGACTCATGATGACACTGTTGTGGTGTTATATCAGGCCAGCGGGGGAACTGGTCACTGCACTAATGCTTTTTAACGCAACAACACCAGAACGGAGAAAACAGCTTCTTGTAGATGGGAGAGGATTATTTCGGGGCAATCACAGCAGACATGTACAGAAGGAAAAGGGAAATGAAAGGTCGGTGAGGGCGTTTGTGTGAGCAGACGCGTCGGCGTGAGAGAGAGTGTGATGGCATTGAGGGTTGGAGGGGGGTGTGATTTACAATAACCTTTAGCTGGCGAGGTAAGAGGGGTCGTCTCTATGCAGTAAAGGCCCCTTGAGGCCAAGTCATAAATCTGGGAGTGGAAATTACAGCCTGGCAATTTACTGCCCTTCGAGCGCCTAATAACTAATTTTGATCCCTTTGAACTCCCGTACGAGGACCTGCCGCACAGTCCAACGCCTCCCATCACGGAACAACCGCAGCTCTCGACCTCTAACCTCCAGAATTCAAGAGAATTAATGCAATGTAGGATTAAATAAGTGGAGATTTTCCTCTTGAGATGAGTATTGCAAAATATATTTTTGCAGTCGATGTTCGCTGTCTAGCAGTTTTAAGGCTTGAATGGACGTGCAGTTCCCTAAAAGGTACAAAAGACGAGCGCCTGCATTGGAGAACATCAGGTTCTTTGATAAATAGTCAAAGGTACAAGACTGGGGGCAATGAATGAGTAGAGAAGTCAATTCCAGCTTTAAATTCTGTTGTGTGCAACATTAGTGATGGGCAGAAGCTGAAGATTATGGCCTGTAGAAACATGATGAACATCTGGAGGCTTAAAGCAGTCGACTTTGAGGCTGACTGTGAGATAAATCAAACAACAGCATTGATGTACTTTCCCATCATGTATACTTTACATATGAACAGCATATTATTTTCTCTGTGACATATGGGACAATGTTCCTTCTCAATATGCTCGGGCTCTGGCAAGCTTCTTCTTGATTGCAGTAGTTGCTAGGGTTCATGGGTATTGTAGTATTTAGAGCCATTTTTCAGACAGAAACTGACAGAAATATATGATTTCTCTGCATGGAACTTGAAATAAGCAGAACTGATGGCCAAAATATAAACCAATTCTACTCTTAAATAATCCAGGAGAGCCATGGTTCTAACTTTAAAGGCCTTCTCTAGAGCCATTGTGTGGTTTGTCCACTCTGGGCCACTGTATAAACATGGCGGTCTAACATGGCGTCTGTAGATGTAAAAGGCTCATTTTGAGGTAACAAAAACACAACTATTCTTGGTTTCAGGCGATTAAACACTTATTAAAACACTGTTATGAATATCAAATTCCATCTTGTCAATAGATCCTAACCACTGGACCTTTAAAAAACACTGATGAATGATTGATGATGATAAAAAGGTTTCCAAACTTTGCAATTCGATCAGAAAGAGACAGTCAGAGACCAAGCTTCTCTTGTGCAATATGAAACTGTACAACGCTGTGTATAAGGGCCAAAAATACTCAAATACACTTATATTGAAACCAGGAAGAAATACAGGAGCCCCACTATGTCGAAAGGTCACAAAATTTGCCTATCAGCACCTCGAAACCTCAACATTTAACAGGCGTGCAACATCTCTGAGCTCTCTGATACGATAATGAATACATAATATATGCTCTCTTAATTTCAGAAATTCAGTCTCCATCTCCTGGTTTTGAAGGATATAATGGAGATAACAGCAACAGTCTGATGTACTGTCAAGTGCTGTCAGTGCAGAAGAGCTCCTCTTACATACAGGAGATCTGCCAGGACTTGTGTGTGTCTGTCTGAGGATTTCTGTCTGTGAAGGGCAAAGCAAGGAGGCACCGAGTCTCATGTCAAGATGGACTTTTTCGATTTCATTGGGGGAAATTAGAGAGTGACGCTGTGAAAGATCCATTTTCCGATACACGAGCGTTCAAATTGACAGGTCCAGCGTACAGTACAGGGATAAATGAATGCCACTGCAACACATGGTGATACTGTGCCCATACTGAAAAGGTCAGGGAGGGGCGGGGGTGTTTTATTACCCGATGAGAATGCCTATCTTCTGTTTTCCGCATGTAATGTTCTGTCACGCTCTTCTCATTTGGTCCCAATAACGCCGGGCATCCAGGCAGCAACGAAGCTGCGTATCGCTGTGAAACACCCAAACAAGCATGGCCGGAAATGTCACACCATCCATCATGTATTACCCATGGAGAGCAGAGCGCTCGAGAGGAGACACAATAGTTCATGTTTTTTTTGTTTTTTTTTTCAGGGACACGCGACAGCAGCAGGCTGGCTCTTGGTTGATGTGCTGTGACTGCCGTTCTCCTTGTACAGCTGGAGGAGATGATTCCCATGGCTGACGACCCTGTGTCCTCTTACTCTGGCTTAGCTGGGAAATAGGATTATTGTTTTGTCTTGGGTCCTCGCCTTACAGTGCATTTTCATTATCAATTGGGACGTACAAACCCTGCTGTCCTCTGGCATTGCGAGTAGTGCCATAAATGGACTACAACACTTTCTACGCAGACAAAAGGCTTCATGCAATTTTTTAGTATTTGATTTTCAATAAACAGTGTGGCAAATATCCATATAAATAGAGAATAAATGTGATTGTTAAACCCAACCAAGTAGTTTTGGTGCCTAAACCTAACCAAGTAGTTTTGATTCCTAAACCTAACCAAGTAGTTTTGGTGCCTAAACCTAACCAAGTAGTTTTGGTTCCTAAACCTAACCAAGTAGTTTTGGTGCTTAAACCTAACCAAGTAGTTTTGATTCCTAAACCTAACCAAGTAGTCTTGATTCCTAAACCTAACCAAGTAGTTTTGGTGCTTAAACCTAACCAAGTAGTTTTGATTCCTAAACCTAACCAAGTAGTCTTGATTCCTAAACCCAACCAAGTAGATTTGGTGCTTAAACCCAACCAAGTAGTTTTGGTACCTAAACCCAACCAAGTAGATTTGGTGCTTAAACCTAACCAAGTAGTTTTGGTGCCTAAACCCAACCAAGTAGATTTGGTGCTTAAACCTAACCAAGTAGTTTTGGTTCCTAAACCCAACCAAGTAGATTTGGTGCTTAAACCTAACCAAGTAGTCTTGATTCCTAAACCTAACCAAGTAGTTTTGGTTCCTAAACCCAACCAAGTAGATTTGGTGCTTAAACCTAACCAAGTAGATTTGATTCCTAAACCTAACCAGTAGTTTTGGGGCCTAAACCTGATCAAGTAGTTTTGATTCCTAAACCTAACCAAGTAGTTTTGGTGCCTAAACCTAACCAAGTAGCCTAAGCCTAACTAAACCATGACCATTTGACAGTCAAAAAGTCATAACATGTGAAATGTTTATCAGTAAGCTTTTTTTTGAAAGTGTTACTGGATGTTGCAAAATGTTTGTCTTTATCAGTAAATTAAACGATTACTTTGTTATCTAAATTGTGATAGATTATTGACAGAAAGTGTTTCAGGCCTTATTTCTGGCTGCACGTGTTTCCAGAGGCTTTATGTTCGGCTCCAGAGGTTTAATGAGAGGCTACACTGAACAGAGGACCACTGGGGTTCAGGCACATGTTCTACAACACCAGGGTCCTGAAATGTGACGAATCAATTCAAAAGGAAACACGCTGCTGCTCCAGTCCAATGTTAGATGAATGGACACTGCAGAGATGAAAGCCTCAGAACATGAGCTTCGGTGTAGTATTGTAAATCAAAGTCCAGTTGCCAGATAAGCTTGGCAATTTTAGCGAGGCTGATAACCAACTGAGCAACGGAACTGTTTGGTGCGGGCGAGATGCCACATTTGGAAAATTCATCAGACAAGTGGTGGGATTTGCAAAGATTACAGTAGGGAGAGATGGTGGGCTTTGGAGAGCATTGATGATTCAATCCCTGTCCATGCAGATAACATCCAGCGACAGCCACGATAAACAAAACACGCTCTGAGCATCAAAGACGCTCACCGTCTGATGTTCCCTCCTCGCTGATATGAAAAAAGATTGGGAAGATCAGAAAGAAACCAAAGCTTCATCGCGGGAATATTAACAAAGGACCACACAGAGCACCGACAAGCAATTGCGAAGATGTTCTCAGGGGGGAAGACAAGAAAAAACAACTTGCATATGCAAGCTGCATACAAACATAGAGCTAGATCTCCAAGCTAAGACACAGATCACTTGCTTGTTCAGGCACCGAACGCTGCAGACATGAAACAGGTGATTCGTACTTTCTTGACCCCTTGACATTTCCTCCTCCTCTGCTTTGTGGCCTGTGTGTCTCATCTGAAATAGAGGATGAAAAGCGATCTCTGATCCTCGGGGGAATTCAAGGGCCACTGACCTGAGCCTTCATTTATCAAAGACCCTTGAAAGGACCCTGAAAGATTAAATTGAGAAATCCTTTCAAAAAAGGCACACAAGGGGAAAGCTATGCCGCCCAAAACAAGGAAATAATTAAAATCAATTACTGAACTGTGATATAAGAACAGCTTCAATATCTCTGTACCACTCAAGGGATATTTGTTTATTATCTATACAAGTTAAGACTCCTTCACACAACCATTAACATTTACTACTGTTTGACGACGCCGATGAGACCCGACATCCTCTAATCTGAACCTCAAACTATCAAGGTGATCGTATAATCTGCAATGCCAGTTTACAGTCGATTGGAAAACATTGTGTGTGATGCAGTTTGAGTATCTACTTAGCCTTGGACACAGCGTTTATTGCTTAATAGCTTGTAAATATCAAACGGCATGAATTAACAATTACTGCCTCACCATTGCAGAGGCCACAAGGAGAGATTACAGTACAGGCATTACACTCTCCTATATAGTATGATCCACAGTTAATGCTTCAGAGGTTCAGTCCATCTTTAGTCCACATCGTTTCATATCTAAAAAGTTGTCTACAAAACAATGCTCTAAAGATAATGGAAATCAAAACATCTTGTGTGGACCTAAAGGTGTAATTTGTGAAATATGGGCAGAATTCAAAGGTAGCTCCAATAACATTGGGGGCAGCATATCACCAGAGGAACCCACAACTGCTGCTCTTTGCTAGCTATCTTTTTTTTAATGAATCAACTAATTTCTCGATTAGACGTGGAGCCAGTCGGGCTAGAGTTTGCTTGGACCAAGACCTTGGATCACGGGGGAGTCACTAGGGGCAAACTGGGACCGAGTACAGCCTCAGACTAACACAGGTCAGTTTGAAGACATGGGATAAAGTATGGAGGTGATTTACAGCGGCTCTGACAAAGACTGAACTGCAACACAGTACATCTTTGACATAATATTACTGTCGTTTCTTCAAATTCTGCTGATAATGTTGGGTCATTCTTTAAACGTTTTCTGGCCACGTCTTATAAATTGCTCCTTTAAGGAACCAACTGCAGGATCCACTGTACAAATGGATCAAAATTACTACAACGTGACCCTTTACACCCAACTAAATCTTGTGTAAACACACTGCCAGGCTGCATGTATAGAGCCCTCACAGAAACAGCTCAAATGTTACAGTATGTCTGTGAAATTGGAGAGCTAATGTTTAGATGCCTTAGGGGGCCGACGCCTTTAAGGTCATCACTGTAAACCATCTAATATAAAATCATCTCCTTGTTTCTTTTCCCTTCTCTTGTCTTCGCCTGTCATCTGAGACGCCTTTGTGCCGGTGGCGTTATCGCTCTCCTCCAGCCTTCTCCCCTGCATGGTTTTTGCGGACACTGGCTCGGCGGCAGATCACAGGGTTCCGACATGAATTATATGGACCAGAATGAAAATCACAGTCATGGATTGGAGGAGAGATGATATCCGAGGCGCCCCGCAGGTTCTCGATGAGGCACGGGTGACTAAGACTGGTTCAAAAAAACCACGATTCAGAAATAGCCATTCATATCATCGCCAAACCACATAGTACACTCCTGTATCATCCCCTGTCTTGTAGCAGCAGTGCTGGCTTCTAAAGGTCAAACTGTCATGTCATGCAGCTTCTCCTTAAAAAGCGGCAGATTTTGTGAGATGCATATTTAATCACGACTACCCGGACGGACAAGTGTGCACATATTCGACTGGTGGAGGAGACATGCTGTGACACATACGCACTCGAACACCAGTGTTTCCTCCCCCCTTTCTCTCTGCAGGTAAACACTGAAAGTCAAATGGCCTCTGGCGCTGTTCAAAATGAATTAGAGTTGAAGGCCTGGCGCTGTGAATCTCTGGCATTTCATAAAAGGTCTGTAGCACGAATGAGACCACCTGAGAGTCAGCCCGCGTTTGGGAAACATGCATTCGGAGCGCACACGCTGATCAGAACGATTCTCTATCACATATGAACGGACAATTGTTCCGCCCGCTTAAAGTTCACACGACCGAGATTCAGAAACAATGTGGCTGCATGTTTACAAAGCAGACCGAGCTCGAGTTGTGATCGGTTCCCTGTTTACTCCAAAGCAGAGCGTCAGCGGGGAAGAGAGCGTCTAGCCGGGCTGAAATCAAACATTAACGCCGTCCGAGGCAGAATGGGATGATAATGCTGTCTGCTGTCTGCTGGCAGAGGTGCTGAGATAAGAAAACGTGGACGGGACCTGCAGGGCCAGGAAACACAACACAAACAGCTCGCAGGTGATGAACATGCAGTCCAGCCTCTGCATGCGCCGACTGCATACATCAGTGTTTGAGGAAATGACTCAACGGTGTGATCGCTTTTCTAGTTAGAGCGATAAAGCGGCTGTGATTGCTTCCAGCAGGCAATAATGATAATAGAGGATAATAGTTTTTATGTTTTGCAAATGAAATGAGTTGTTGTGGAAGAGGCAGAGCCCTCCTTCGCCTGGTCTGGGCTGATTGTGAACGCTGCAGGGAGATGATAGGAAGTTGGGGAAGGAAGCTACACTTGATGCAGGGCACATACACTGTGAACAGATGAACAGAGGAGGTACAGAGTGAGAGAGTGAACTGTCCTTGAGAGGCTAACGTCCCCGAGGTCCTCCCGAGGGCTCAGTTGGCCAGATGTTTAGCTTTGCCTGCTTGCCCCAGATTCGGCCCCAGGGTCCCGTTACAAGCAGCATCCATCACGCTACGATGCGAAGATCACGTGGCTCAAGACACAACGACTTGCACATGGCAGGTTAATGTCATGTCTCACTCCTATTTGTAAGAAAAGTTCATTTTTGAGTCTTACTCCAAACTCGTCTAAAAAGAGCATTCACTCAATGGAGAGCACTCCGGTGTTGTTTCAAAGTCTGTTCCCCCGTTGATATGCGCTTCCCGTTACCACTGGGACTCAAGACGGTTCAAAACCGGCCCCTCAGAAGGGGGTTTCTAGGTCACATTGGAATTCTTATGGTCGTTTTTTCGCTTTTGGATAGTAACCAGGCTGCCCGCAACAGCCATGGTGCTAAAACTTTCCCTGCAACAACAGCGCTCCTGGTAATACAACAGGGAATAGCTACTCTTAAAAGGTCCTGTTTGTAAGCCAAGTTGATGTTTGAGCCTCATTCCCAACTCGTCTAAAACTGACGCTTTGGGATGGAGGTCGACCCAACCTACGACCCCAAAGCGCAAGTATCTGACGAGCGTTCACTCAATGGAGAGCGCTCCGGTGGTTCCTCAAAGTCTGTTTACCCTGTTGTTATGTGTTTCCCCTCACCACTGGGACTCGAGACTGTTCAAAACTGGAGTTTCTAGGTCAAATTGGAATTTTTTTTTCGCTTTGGATATTTGCCAGGCTGCTAGCAGAAGCCATGTTGCTAACACTGTCTTTGCAACAGCAGCGCCAATGGTAATACAACAGGGAAATGTGAGAAGGGAGGGGTTGAAAGTTGTCCATTTCTGCTTTATATACAAGATCTATACAAGAGTACCTGAGTACTTCTTCTACGACTGGCTCCTCCGAAAAAAGTCTACCGTTACCTATCGCACGTTAGAGTCGAGGCTTACAATTTAGCCATTGACCACCTGGTCCTGTTAAAATGTCACTTTATGATACAAGTACAACTGGAATCAAAAGCTATAAAACACATGTGATACGCAATTAACACTGTACATGTGTTCTCAGCCCTCTGACGGACTCGTCCAAACATGCTCTGCTCATTGCGGCGACAGACAGAGCACCCAGGAGTGTTAGCTTGCTGCAGCTCTGGCCGGGGCTCGGACACGGCTGTGTTGGTGCAGAAGGAAGGATTACCTCACAGCATCCTCCCTCTCTCTCTCTCTCTCTCTCTCTAACCTGCCCCACATGCCTACAGAGCACAATCGCTCTCAGTTTCGGTCCGCATCGGCGAGCATTGCAGGGCTGCGGCCGTGAGTCACACACATTCAGAAGGCAACGCAGAGACAAGGGCAACGGATCCGCAGATGGGATATTCTGAGGCAGCAAATGTGCTAATTTGTGAGGCCTTTAACTGCTAACATATCTGGTAAGATTGGAGGGTCTTCAGTATGACAGGGTATAATTGAGTCCTGTTTGAGCCCTTAAGCTACTGCAGGTATTCCAAATATGCTCATATATCCATTCAAAGCAACTACTCCGAGATAAATCTCTCACATCACACACAGGTGAGACACCGGGTGAGATATATCACCATTCTGAAGGCTGACAGGTGATGCACGAGGCACATAAAGCGCCGCGCTTCAGCATACAGCAGAGCAGAGCACAGAAAAACAAGATGCACTACAGCATCCTCTCCCAGGACACGAACAAGTGCCGAGGCTCCCCAGCGGCATCTTAATGCGGTGACGGGGTCACGTCAAGGTTAAGGAAGGACTGATCTGCTGCAGGAGCCGCTGTCCGGGGAAAGTGTGACAGAAAAACACTCGAAACCCCGTTTCAATAATACATAAGAAGGGATCTGTAAGAGAAGGGATCAACAAGAAACGCGAAAAGAGGCTTTAGATGATGAACTATATTGTTTCTATGAGTTTATACTTCTAGAACTAGAACACACTCTCACAATGGTATAAATAAAATCACAAGTCAGCAACCCGAGCGCTGCCAACCAGCATATTCCCCATTGTTCGACTGTGCCATTGTTCTAAAAAGCATTCAGATCCGACCCTGCTCGTACTCTCTGAACACAGAGGCACCTGACCTCCTTCACATCTTCACGTCTTCAAGGACTCATTAGACGATTACACGCAGATTCCTTCTTAATAATTTAGTTGTTGAGGCCCCCCATTAAACAAAGAGCATCTGCACCCATAAAAGGGCATCCTGTTCTCTGTGCCAAATACTGTAATTTACAGTCTGAATCATGGTTTTTGAATCTCAATGATTTCATGAATAAAACATCTCGGAGCACTTTTGAGGGAGTATATTAGAGGTGTTAATAAAAACTCTCTTTTAAGCTATTAAAATGCTTTCATTGTCAGGTCGGACCATTGAACTGAAGTCATGTTTCGGCATAAAGCATTCATTATGCGGGGACTCAAAAAGAGTCTCAAAAGACTTGATGCCGACACGTGTCAGGGTTTGTTTGTAAGGTCCAACTTAATGATGCCATCATTTCATTTTTGAATGCCAAATCTATTTTGCACGAAGAAACAACCTGTCACTCATCAGAAACTGTGAATAACAGAGTTTTCCCTTTTTACAGTGCAGAAAGATTCATTCAGTGGACACCACTCGTTTTTACTTCAACAGAAGTTAGTTGAAGGTACTTCCAATAATGCCAAATGTGAACAACATAAACCAACAAGGCGACCTGAGAGGGCGACCACGACCGCTACAGGAGAACAAGCAGCTGGTCCCAGACCAGTCTTCTGCAGCACAGAGAGAACTGAGGGTTCTGTCACCTGCAGCATGTTTACACTCTGAATGTAGAGGTGTTAGTAAACAACGCTTTGATGTTTGTGTCTGAAACTGTTTGAACTTTGATCTTTGAAAGTTGTGTATGGGGTCGTGGAAAGGTGACGATACACCTGCACGAGAGAGTCAGATCAATCAGCTGTGTGTGTGTGTGTGTGTTGTGTGTCTAATGTTGGGGTCACTTTAGGAAAAGAAATAAAAGTTCAAGTTGAAAAAACAACATTTAAGACAACAGGAGGGTTAAAAGAGAGTGCCTTGGAGTTTTCCTGTACTTTTTATGTCCAAAGAGCAACTCTAAAGAACAAAACAAACATGATATCTCTTCAGTCTTTGTGTTTTCTTGAAGAATGAAAGCTTCCACATCCATGTGGCGCAAGAAAACAGTCCCAAACTATCCTTTTAAAGTGAAAAAATAATGTTTAATCTATCCAAAAACAGGCAAAACTTGACAAACGTTCCACATTTTGTCATACAAGAATATTAGATCAACTGCAATCCGTCATAATACGGTTAATTAACATTTTCATTAAAGAGAATAGTGAAAAAAAAACACGATTGCGCTCACTATGCGCTTCACTGTTACTGGTTACTCCGAGGGCACAGCTTTGTTGTGATAGCTGCCTCGTGTAAATACCAAAAGGCCAAACATGGGACGGCAGAAACTGGCCCATCCTGGTGGGCTGCCAGCTCCATCCTCTGCACCAGGCTGCTCCCCGCAGTTCTTCGGAGGCTGCCAGATCAAGATGCGCCATGTGGAGCCAGCCCCGGTGGGATGAAGCGTTGCCAGATACGCGTCTGAAATCCCGGGGGTTACTGAGGTTGTCAGATATGTGTCAGAAATCTCCCGGGTTAGAGAGCTGCCAGCTCCGCCTCAAACCTCGACGGGCGCCCGGTTGCCAGCTCTGTCTCGAATTGCAGGCATTACACTGAAGTTGACAGATATACGCACCGAGGGCTCTCATTTACTGTTGGGTTTGCCAGATGTATGCCACGGGAGGTGAAATATGAGCTCTGGAGTGTGCCACACATTATGAGCTGCAGAGGTTTGTTCTAGCTTCATGAAACAAGAAACTGTCAAACATTTGCTTCTTAAATGTGAAGATTCGCTTGCTTTTCTTTGGGTTTCAGACTGTTGGTTGAACAAACAGATGCTATGTGAAAGGCATTATTGTTTTCATTAAATTAATCTTATTCGCCATTAAACTGTGAGCTGTAGCCGAGTGTGCGCGGATTAAATGCAGCAGAGTTTTGACATTGTTCTCATAATGAATTCTTTTCCGAGTTGATGCTGTTCCAAGACCAACAAACAAGGTTTTTGCGTAATGACCTATTGTTTAATCAGACAGGGCACCAAACATTTGTCTAACGAGCCGCCGGCTTATTAAAAAAAGCAGAGTTCATACAGAGAAGCATTATGAAACAATATGCAATGTAAGCACCCTTTGATTACATTGCTGCGGTGATTAGAAACAGCATTAAATCAGGATTATTCCATCAGAGACCAGTGATTCATCTGAGTGCTTGCTGCTCGGTTCGGCTTAATTGCCGAATACTTCCTGCATGAAGACGACAGACTTCACAGATCACGCTGAGATACGGAGAAGATCTTTTTTCCTGATGCAGAAGTTTTGTTGCTCTGTCATACTTCTTCTTCTTCTTCCGCACCATCCAACCAGCAGACAGACAGACGAGCTGAATATACACGAGCTGCTGCTGCTGGTTACAGCTAAGAATAGAGGCTCACGCTGTGAAGAAGCATTTTCGTCTGAAAGCGGGCAATCAATGGCTGAAAAGGATATTTTGAAATGCAAATCGCGCACTCATGATTCAAAGATGGGCTCAGGGTAAAAGCTTTCGGTGCCCCGCTTTTATTATTTTTTTCTTCTTATCTGAAGCCTGCTGGGCTGCTTCATGCATGCAACTTTGCAGAAACGGAGGGCAAAGCGCGACGATCTAAATCAGGAAAAACTGCTCTTTAAGGGGGGAAACACGGCTACGAGGATGCGTCTTCTTAAAGGTCTGAAGTGTGCAGGTTATTGGATTTGCAGCCTCTCGAACGCACCTCCATTCACAGCGCGCACGCACAAAGTATACACACATTAACACAATGTACAGCTCCCGAGCTGTTGTTGACGAGCCGTGGGAGAGGGAAAAAAAAATCCATTACAGTGATGATTGACTTTGCAGCAGGATGGGCCGACCTTGAGCAGCCGCGCTTTTCCTTCAACTCACAGAGCAACCTGGGAGGATGTAGGTGTGCCACTGACTGTACGCGCCTATTCATTCAAACCCCCACGCCCCGACCTACAAATCACACGCGTCCCGTCATCCTAAAAACACTCCCGACTCGTCCTCCGTGTACGCAGCTTACACGGGATAATGTTACCCTGCACACAGAAAACCTGGCTGCTGGAAGATGTGTAGCCGGTGAGCAGCCGTAACATATGTCTCAGCAGACAGTCCGCCATCCACGCACCGCCGTGCTCTTAATCCATCACTGAGTACTATTACGCCGTTAGATAACATGAGGTTCGGCACATTCCTGCCCCGTTTTATCACCTGTAGGGCCTCATGTGCCACAGGTGGTGGTTTTCTGTGTCACCCAGAATGCCTAGTGCGTGCGATAAATAACAGATTTACTGTAACTTGGGCTGCAGCTAACGGTTACTTTATCTTTGGATCTTCTTATTCTGTTCTTGATTAATCACTTAAAAGGAACGTGGACCTTATCTCCCCATGTTTTATTCCATAAAATTGCTCTTGCCAAAGCCACCAGACTCTTTATCGATCGTAAAAAAACACAGAAACAACATAAAACTAACCAAAACCATCACGGTTGGTCTTTCCACTGTTTCAACAATCACCAGCTGTGCTCTGGTCAAAATAGATCCGTAATTCAACTGCATTTACAGGCACCGTACATTGACATTCTTTGATGATGCGCAGTATCGAACGGGGATTACACATCGCAGCCTCGGGGGCTTTCCTCGATACTGGACGAGTTCCCAAAACCAGAAGGAAGACAGAAAGACAAAAAGAACTTTAAATGTCTTTTATTTGACCAATGAACAATTCACAGCACCAAATCCTTAAATTTGAGAGGCTGAAACTGGGACATGTTTGATATTTTCACTTAAAAAAGAACTTTGAAGGTTATTTCATTATCAAATCAGTTCGTGGCAACGATGCCTCATGTTTCTGTCCTTTTTACATAATATACTTGGAGGGTTTTGATTATTTATTTTAAAAAAAGGAAGATTGCAGATTGAATATTGTTGATTTGAGCAAGTTCCTGCTTTGTTTCAATCTCACGATCTAGTAACATGGACGTAGGTGACACGACACACATCTCTACCGATTGCTTAATGCTACAGTGCTGCACTGATTGACAGATGGTGACTGTGAAACACCAAGAAATTGCGATACACCAACAAAATGTAGAGACAAAGAACACTGAAGAAGACAAGAACGCATGTTGACCTCAGTGATACATACAGCGGGGAAAGACGACATAAAGATAACTGTGTTAGTTTACAAAGAAACTCCACAGGGTTCACATCTTTAACAACTCATTGTTCCTTTACTGGGACCCTGATGCATAATCAGTGGCCCATTTGCATTTTTCTTCCATTACCTGAACCATTTTCTGGACAGTCTGGATCACAGTAGGACCTTGTTTGCAGTCAGCTGCAGTGATTAGTGTCCTCTTACAGCAGGAAAAAATAACCCGTGGATATCTGGGGAAATCAAATTTAGGTGGAAAATGACTTTAAACTGATCATCAGCCAGAGGTTATACTGAACACGACGGCCTGTCGAGGTCACTGACTCTCTGTAGTGGTTCAGAGAGAAGCCCTTGTTTTTCACACCTCAGCCTGATGCCACTCGACATTTTCCGCCATTCCACTGAAGCCGAGCTGAAAATATCTCGGCGCAGCCTCGTCTTTGTTTGGCTTCTTGTCCACAAGAATAACACAAATAATATCAAACCGAGAGACAAAAGCCTGTAGCTGCTCTTTCCCCGGTGTTTCAGAGTGGATCTACACCTTTCTCCCTCCTGCGACCCGATTCGTTTCTTCCTTTTTTTTCTGTATTCGTCTGGATAAACACACGCACATCATGCAAATAACAGCCTTGTGTCTGTGTTCGGGGGCCGTATCCTCCGTTACATCGCGCACACAACATCACAGAGACACATCTGCATCCACAGCCACGGGAGCATGTCTATGCTAATCAGCTGGCGTGATCTGCTGCCGGCTTGGCTCCAACCCGACAGGGAATCCTAGCCTACAAAAGCTGCTATTTATATCCCTCCCAAGTTCTCCCGCTGCCTGTCCCTTTCATTAACGCTGGTGTTGGCTTCCCCAGATAAAAAGTCCGTAATTAAAACCGGGATCTCGGCACTAAGCAGTCGGACGCATTATGAGCTCTGGCATCGGGTAATCTGTATCACCTCGGCGTTGAGACGGTCGAAGAGCGGGAGGCTCTCTGAGATGACTTTGAAGAGGGCCACCATCAATGATTCATTGACAGACGAGAGTGGGCATATGTGCTAAATGAAGGCAGGTAAGCATCTTCCATTTCCACACATAAAATCTTCAGGATCTCGTATCTGAGATTTAAAACATTCCTATTTTTAGCTTGATGTTCCTCCTCTGCCAAACACAACATTTCTCTTTTCCTGAAGAGATTACATCTATCGATAATGCTGCAGATGACGTAACAGATTAAAGATGCACTTTTCAACCCAAAACCTCAAAAAAAAAAACCCTCATGAAAAACTGATTCACACGAGGAGAATTATCAGCACCAAAAAAGCCCGAATCGGATGAGACGAGGAGCGAGCAGCGGCTCCGAATGTCATGACTTGACATCTGCGATGTTGGCAACGCGCATCGCCTTGGAAACAAGTGTTCTCCTTCTCCGAGCATTGTTACCATAGTAAAGCATGTGACCCCTCCCATCTGAGCTGCTGCAACTGTTTGTCTTCAAGGTAAAACGAAGAAACGGTGGACTTCCCCCTCGGCACTTCACGCTTGAGTGTTTTTGAGAATTTACAAAGGTGTCATGCTCAATGCGAGCTCCTGAATGAAGGTCTCCCTTCATTGGCGTTCTTACACTTGACTTACGTGCAAACAGATGGCTTAGAACGCCATTCAGAAAAAGAAAAGTCCGCATGAATAAACTTAGATTGGCTCTACAATGCAGCTTGTTGCTCCTTGTCCACATGTGACCCATCGTCAGCGGTCGCAAATCCAAAACGTGGACGACAATTTTAGAGGCCGAAGAGAAAGAATTACCCAATAATTTACAAAAAAAACATTTATTCTGAGCTCTAGTACACAACTCGATTGCATTTTCAAGTATTAAAACCAAAGTGTCTGGCTCCAGCAGCAACAGGTCTAAGAGTCAACAGCAAAGCTAATGTGAGCATGCTAATTTTCTCTTCAGTAGCACTAACCACTGAGGCTGATGGTCATTTTGCACATCTGGTCATCAACAAAACTATTGGGAACCTCCGATTGACCTCACGATGGCACTAGACTTGGGTTTCGTTGTTAAAGAGAGCGTGCTTTCTCAAATGTTCATCAAGAAACTGTCATCAAGCCCATTTTATCCTCAATGCTCTGAAATCATTATTACTCCAGACACTTTATCTAACAAATCATTACTTTGGACCTCGAGGACATTAAGTCACTGGAAAAGCACGAACGCCTACCATTATCAGGACAAACAATTCTTTCAAACCCTGCCGATGCTCAGTCAATATTAAACACAGAGCATCACATTTGTTTGTTTCCTTGGAAACTGCTGTTTTTGTGTTTGCCACCCACATGTTGCAAACACACACAATCTCCATTAGCAGAGAGCGGCTATCAATCTGGAAAAGTCCTTGAATCGGTCCTGGTGCTTGACGATTTCAGCTGCAAATGAGATCCAAAACAACAAATCACCACACTCTGAAAAACACGGTAGATTAATGTTCTCCATCTCAACGAGACAGTGAAAGTGTGAGTTAAGGCGACTGTAATGTTTTCACAAAAAATTCAAGCAGTGCAGGGATTTATCACCTTGCCTACAAGGTAAGGAAACAGGCTCAGGACAAGTGAGACAGAAGGTGAGCACAGATCCTCCTCGGCTGTTTAAATATTTCATGTCAGTATTATCTCTGAATAACCATGTTCTAAAACTGGCCACACTGTTGGACCCTCCATCCTCCAGATTTCTTCCGACGTGGGCTGCTGGTGAGTGAATTTTGGATCTTCTATATTTAGAACTGTGCAC
The DNA here is from genome assembly GCA_039737535.1 of Lagodon rhomboides. NCBI lineage: Eukaryota > Metazoa > Chordata > Actinopteri > Spariformes > Sparidae > Lagodon > Lagodon rhomboides. Next base: position 6,197,058 of record CM077805.1, read on the forward strand.
CACAAGACGGACACTGTGCACTGTGTTTGGTATTTAGGAAGGTTTTAAGATAGTTTTGACTGTAGCTCGATTTTTTCTTGATTTCTTCTTTGTTTTCATTTCTTGTAAAAATCTTAGAATAAACTCTTTCCTACTGACACCAGCTGCCCTGTAGCTGCTGCTGGCTAGCTGGGAGGTGTATTAGCAGCTAGTCAACATGCTCTTTTGACTTTTTTTTGTCAAATAAACACATAAATAAACAACTACAGTCCGGAAAAAAGGTTACCCTTACTCCTTCCTGCTGTATGTGTGTGCTTTGTGCTAACTGGGTTAGCTTGTCTCAGGGGCTGTGTGCTTTGTGTTATTATTAGCTGCTGAGTGAGTCCGTTGTTGCCGCAGCGACTCTGTTCTTCAGACTCATAGGCTGTGTGCTTTGTGCTACTAGGTTAGCGGCTGAACGGCAGCCCGTCACTGCCGCTTCCGCTCACTCGTTCTTTAGCTTAGAGGCTGTGTGCTTAGTGCTACAGAGTTAGCTAGCTACTCAATAATATTCATGTCTTATCACAAACAAACGTTAACAACGGACATGGCTATTGTAAGCACTGACCGCTGTCAAGCTAGCATGTTAGAATTGGGACATTTTTGGCCGCCCTTTCTCTGCCATTCCTGTGCAACTAGCTCGCTTAATAGCTTTAGCAACACATTCACCTAGCCTTGACACACAGGTAGCCTGCTCTCTCTTTTCACAGGAGCACAAGATGATTGAATGGACTCATTAGACGCCTGCAACAGCCATGAATACTGGATTTCTTTCTTTCATTTTTGAGAGTATTTCATTTATTGACTGCTATCGGGATAATAAGAGATTTTTTTTCACAAATATAACAAAAAACGCTTCTAGAATAACTTAGCAACCCCTAGCGTCAACCTAGATTTGGCTTGGTCGTCTTCACTGTGATGATTATTGCGTTGATCTCCTGAGCAAATAATAAAATACATACTCTGAAGTAACGGAAGGCTTCTTCAGCAGACCTCAAACTTCAAACCCCCTTAAGTGATGTCGAATGATTGGTACGAATGTTGATAGAGGAGAAACAGCAAAGCACAGAGGGTCCTCCAATACACTCAAGTGGCCTTAAGCAGGCAGGATCAAACTCTTTGTCTAGAAAAAAGGACAAGTCCTTCCTTGAGAGTGAAGCAGACACCTGATGAGGATCACGCTGCGTGGATGGATCATTAACGACAAGGCTTCGGGTGTGTGTTTATCCGAGCACTACCTGCGATATGACTGCCTTGAGATAATAGAGCTGCTGAATCGATGTTTTTGTTAAACACACAAAATCCATAAATCCGTGGAGCTCGACACGGATGTAATGAAGAGCAGTCACGCCGCCCGGTCACCCCTACACGCTACACAGACAGCAGAGGAATACTGCGAGGAAACTTCCTCGTCTTCCTGCCTTTCCTCGGTGGCAACATAAAGGTCATGCTCAGCTCCAGGGCTCGTACTAAAGGATGAAGAGGGGAGAGGAAGTTCAATACTGCGGAGACGCGGTGGAGAAGTCATGCATCAAGTTGATGTTTGGGTCCACGGGGGCCCGAGGAGTTCCTACGGCTGCTGCTGCTGCTGTGCAGTCCCTCTGCAAACAGAACAGTTCTGGCACCGTTTCAGCCTGCAGACTTGATTATTAATTCATCCCTGTTAGCAGCACTGCACAAGTGTGGTCAATAATGTAAAGTCCAGAGTCCCTTGACCCCCTCGGACGCTGCAAATAACCAGGAAATGTGCTGTTTTCCCATAACACTGAAAAAATAGACAATTCTGCTTCATATCCAGCCTGGATAAAAAAGATTTCTCCTTCACCACGTATGGATTCTCTCGATACAGCCTTTTATTGTGTGACCAATTACATTTTTCCTTCTCGAGTTGAGCTGGACGGAATTTAAACAGCGGATTTAAAGGCTTCCACACATCTACATACTCTACGATCTCATCGAAATAAGAGACAAAACATTGTAATGGGGTGCACAAGGTATTAGAAAGAAAAACTCAAAGCAAACCTCAAACTGCAGCCCCCAAAATGATGATGATGATATCCAAACGACAAACCAAACATTAGAGACATTAGTTTTAACGACCACCTGATCACCTGGCAACAACAGTGAAGAGCTATAAAAACTTATGGCTGCTGAATATCGCGTCACATTTACATAAAATAGCTATAAACACCGAGGCATTATCATATTCTCCAACCCTCCAGTCACCTTTTTCCTCCCATCTAACGGTCGATGCAAACTAGCAAGATCAACATCACGAGCATCGATCATAGCACGGACAAGCAGCGGCATGGATACTGTGAGGGACGGTGATAGCTGTCACTCGAACACAACTTCCTCTTGTGTACTGTGGAGCTGCAGAGTTTGTTCGTGGTCAAGAACCAGAACCTGAACTGAACATTTACTGCCACCGGACAACTTCTCTGCTCAACGTTCCCCTCTGCTCTGATGACAGTCAGGATGACATACGACTCCCAGATTCTACTGCAGTCACACATCCTTTATTCTATAATTCTCCTATATTCCATAATTTGTGACTTTGAGCACAAAATTAAGTTATTTGTCAAAAGGTGGCTCATCAACATTGTCTGAAAAATATGAAATATCATGAAATATTCAAATATACTGACGGAGGGGCTTTAGGCGCTAGCAAAATAGTGTCTACACGATTGATGACTTACAGTAAGTAGTCTAAAAAGTGTCAAAAAAAATGGAAATCTAAATTTCTTAAACCTTAAGGTCAAGTTTTCAGATGTCTCTTCTTGTCAGACCAATAGCCAGGGGCTGAGAGGAAGGAGGAATATCATTTTTTACAAACAAATGGCTCAAACATCTAAAAATAAATTCAAAAAAGCTGCAGATTCATTATCTGTCAATTTTTGATCATCTTAGCTCAACAAAATACATTCAATCATATATAAATCATTGAATTCAGTCTAATATCTCATGGAAATGATGCATCTGAAGTTCCCTCCCTGTACTTCTAATGCAACTTTTATTTCTGCTTCACTAACAATCTAGAAATAATCCTTTATTCCACTGCATTCACACTTATTCACTTTACAAATTGTGATTTTTACATAAAAACACGTCAATCATACAAATCACGATGTTTTTCTGTGTATTAAACTGCCAAACAGCTTGAATTTGTCTTTACAGTGTGGTTTTACTCCTTTGTTTAGTCCCGTAAATGATCTAAATGCTTCCGTCACCGATCTCTACTGTATACAGATGGCGTTATGCAACACGAGTGCTCCTGCACCTCCGTACCTTCGGGGAGGATTCAGCGCTAAGTGTTCTGGATAGAAAAGAGTTAAACGGCAGATTCCCCCCTTCAGCTGTTTCCTCGAACGAGCTCGAGATTAAAAAAAAGATGCGAGCCTGCGATTAATTTGACGGCGACGTATAAAGAAAGAAAAGTGGTTCAGTCGAGGGGAAATCACCGGCAGCGCTTCCCTCCAGGACGCAGCAGAGGAGGCTCGCTCACGCAGAACCGAGCTGAGCCTGCAAATCCAATATTCCAATAGCTCCTTCTTCCCCCAAAAGACAAATCCGTTCAGGCTCCAGCGGACCTCGCCGCCGCCGTCAAGGTCAAGAGAGAGACACATTTCTGCAAAGTGTACACATAATCAACTTTCTGATAAACAACGCGGAGGTGAGAAAAGTTCAGCAACTTTTTCCTCCTCCAGAAGCACACAGAAGTAATCTTCTGGCGGAGGCTCGGGGAAAAAAAAGCAAACAAGCTCCTTTTCATGTTTATTCACCGAGGCGGCAGCTACTCACGACGAGCGGCGATGACTCACGGATACTACATTATGGAGATCGGATTCGCTAATTGAAATTCAAATTCGTTTCGGTTCTTTTTAACCTTTTTAACTGGGTTGTTCTGGGCGTTTTTTTTTCCTCCTCCCGACGCCGCATTTGATCCAAACAACGAGAGTGCGATGAGTCAGAGCGTCTGCGTCAGGCTGATTATTCCGGGCCTCATTATGTGGATCCTTACAGAACCAACATGAACTCGTCGGCCCCACAGGTGACTGAGGAGATCCCCCATTTCGGTTAACAAGCTATATTTACTAGACTTCTCCCACGATTTATATTTCACACACGTAACACACAGTTACCTCCAGGAATGACCCACTCACGGCCCCACGTGATCAATCCCCAGTCACCGCGTGAGCTTAATGTCTGGACTCACCCCAGTGGCCTTGTTTAAACTCCGGATGGCGTGTTAATTAATGCACACGGAAAGCCAAATCCTATTACGTATCGACCGGAATATGAAAACTCCATCGTTCTCCATTCTAGTCCGCCGAACTCGTCCCATTAATCAAGAGCTGAATTATAGATTTCACACACACTGGCATCATTTCCTGGTCTTAAATCATCCTCCACTCCGACGTTTCACCGCACGACGGACGTAGCAGAGCACACTCAGGCTCTCATTCACATATTTATAGTGTCGCTATGAACTTTACTGTGAGATCAGACCGGATGTTGGTGCTACAGGATCTGTTTTGGTTCATCTTAGATTGTAATTTAAGTAACGAGCTTTAGGAGTAATGTGATATCTAGGTTGACAAAAATCAAAAATTGACAATCAATGAAGCTATAACCCAAGCAGAGCCAGATAGAAAACATGTTTGCTATCTAGATAAATGGGAACAGCCGTCGAAAACAAACCCAGAAATCAGAACGTTTCTCAAGTCATGTCATGAATTTTCTCGCAGAAATTCAAATTAAAACTTCTATTTAATCCCACAGCTGTACTCCAAATACTTTTTAAGTTTAGATTTGTATTAAGTTTGGCCCTCAGAGCTAAATTTCAGCAGTTTTTGAGCTTCACCGATCGCTTATTTTTCACTTCATTGGGTTGAAATTTAACCTGAACATCCAGGAAACCCTGAGGATGACTTAGAGCATGATTAATTTAAACAGCTGCTGCAGAATGGTTAAAGTAATCAAATTATTATTCACAGGATCAGAATTTAGTGTCAAGAAAATGAGTAGTATAAACATAATTTATCACATCTGGAAGTTATTTGGATAATGAATAATAAATTAAGAGCTACAGGTTTCACAGGTTTGTTGCATACGTACGTAGACGATACCATCTATATATATCTAAATGTATAATTTCACTTATTTCAAACTTTTCTGAAACGATAAGGTGAGAGGAGGGGTGTTCAGTTGGTTGCTCAGCTAGATGCCACTTGAACCCACACATGGTCCTGTAAGAAATGGATTTCCCAGCAGCTTGGTGTTGAAAGAAACTTGACAGGCCCGTCCAACACCTCTGGGATGAAACTGCCAGCCGGACTTTAACTTCCAAACGTCAGCAGCCGACCTCACGAATGCTCTTGTGGTTAAAATGGGAACGAACGCCTGCAGCAAGTTCCAAAATCTTGAAATGGAGAGCAGATTCAGACCTGTGGTCTCGAACGATATCTTCTACATTCTACTTTTTCCTGTTGATCAACAGGTACCGTCCCTTTATAACCTCACTGATAACTTCTCAGCAAGCCTCCGTCTCTGTTTCAGGAGTGTTTGTTGTGAGTCGCTCGGATCGATTCCAAGAGAGCGCACACACGGACACACAAACACACAAACAGTGTGAAGTCCCCGCGGGTGCTTTGCTCAATCTCTGTGCCTCCGAGACTTTGTGGCTTATCAGCAGCGAGCCCAAACATCAAAGTGCGAGAGTGAAACTTTTTGCGTGACCGACCGCTGATGCTGCAACCCGACGCTTCCGTAGATGGCAGCAATTGAACTTTGGCTTTCATGTCATATCTCCTCTTTTTTCCCCTCCCCCCAATAATTACAGCACATATGAAAGAAAAGCATCAGTCTCAGGACGGATGTAAAATGCATGAGGACGCGTCGATTGATTGAGGGCTTAAATAGTTCATTAAAAGAGGCAGAGACAGAGGACGGGAGAGGGGCGTTTATGGATCCGGCGATTTCCCTCCGGAGATTTCACTGGTGTCACGTTAAAGTCGCTTCAAACACACGCACACGCAAAATGTCTTCCCTGTCATCACACGCTCTCGGCTTTGAAGCGTCGCATTTTCACCGAGCTCAAATGAGCAGCGGCGGGATCAAATGAAGCTGAGGAGAAGTGGACTGTCGGGAGGGGTGAAAAATAAAAACCTGCGACAGCTGACGGACGGGATCGTCGTCACGAGTAGTTGGCGGGGAAATAAAGCGCGGCACGAAGACGAGCTGAGAAAAATCAAAATACAGAAGCACACACGAGAGGAGGGGGGAGAGTGACTGATGGGAAAAACAGAGACATGTTATTTCCTGTGTGCTGGATAGCATCATGGAGAACAGACAGGAAGTGGATCTGTTCGGGGAAGCTGCGAGGAAATGAATAAAGAGACTGGCACAGAACGCCGTACGATAACCCGACCAGCTCCCTCATCTCCACACGAATATCTGTCCCATCAGACACCTTAACGGGATGCTCGGCTGACAGTCGAGTACGACGCGTACATGAAAAAGGGGCTTCTAAAGGGGGAACTAGTCCGGTGTAATTAGACGGGACTGTATGGGACTATAGGCAGACCTCTGCAGCTTCTTCCGGGATTAATCAGATTGACTTTCTGGTTCTGGCTGGTTTGGAGACCCCGGGTGAACGACCCCCACCCCAACGCGACAATGCTCCTGGGATCTGGTTGGCCAGACACATAAAACAGAGAGATGGACATACAGATGGAGATGAAGAGTCAGATTAACACAGTAAATCTGTCTTCTGTCGGATTCTTTAACGAGGTTTGTTCACCAATTCAATATTTCATGGTTTACTATTCTTACATCACATGTATGTTTGACTCATTTTCTTAATCTCTGGTTATACAACTACACTTTTTGAGCATTATTTCTGAAGTGTAGCTACACAGTTTTTCCGCAAAGGCCAAATTCAAGCCTCGGTCTCCAAATATAAACGTCTTCTGGCAAGAATTTTGTTACACCACAGCTTTGTCTTCTCAGGTACTGCTATTAACATTAGACATCCCTCGTTCTGTCCGACCACGCTTCTGCTATTGCTCATTTTCAATGTTGGCAAAACCGAACCGTCTTTATTTAACACCATAAACTGAGCATTTGTTTTATAAAGCCAAAAAACAACTCAGAGAAGCAAACTCAACTTCCTGGCTAGTCAACTGCGCAAGTTAACAGCTAGCCTACCGAGGGAATCCCACACATTCAGAACCATCAACATTTTCATCACAGCTGAACTTTATAGCCTAATACTTTTTGAATTACACGGCTATTTTTTTGCAAAATCACACAAAAATTGTCAAATTGTGTCGCAAGAATAACATCCAATGTGTAGAGCACAGCTATAGCTAGCTAGAAAGCTACATACTACCTACCTACAGCTACCTACAAGCTAGCTATGCATTAATTTCTTTCGGACTCTCTAATTAGCTTCCTAGGTAGCTTGCTAGAAAGTCACTAGGGAATAAAAGGCAGTACTAGAGGTAGGAATTTCTTATGTGAACTTAATTTACAGAGACTGAATTTACAGACTTTAGTGAGGCATGGTTGTTTGACCTTTTGACAGTTTACGGCTACTTCTGACTGAAATGATGGCATGGACCTGGACACGTTGCAAGAGGCACGAAGCTAAGACTCTGTGCAGCCTTTCATACATATTTTCATCTCCGTTTCGTGTCGAATTTCTGTGAAACTGACGCCACAATGCACTGAATAAATACATAATCCCTGCATCGTGATCCCCACCACTTAGACGGTACTTTAGATCTGGCGGTAATGGGACCTAGTCATGGGAGAGCTGCTTTGTTCCTCAACAGATTGTTTTTTGACCGTTCAGTGATATGACCTGGAGCTGGAGTTTCGCCATAAATCCTACAAAGACTCTAAAAGATAAAATGATCCCGTACGCCCGCTCCTAAACGGCGAGGGGCAGCCGCCACACATCCAGTTGTTCCCCCCTCCTGCTTGACGTTATTAAAAGTGAGTTGTTACTACGAAGCGCTGCACCTCTCACGAGATTATACCCAACAGAGGCTCGTCTGCAGGTCGGACAATGAGAGGATTGTGCCGGGTTGAATGGAGCATCTGTGCACTTTTTTTTTTGGAGACGAGCTCACCTAACACAGTTAAGCAATTTGTGAGAGAAAGAAGCTCGTCATGAGCGCTTTGAGAGGTTGTTTCCAAGAGAAGCGAGGGCGAGGTGAACAATGGCGCTTCTATGGAGCGACGACACACGAGATCTTTCTTCTAGGAAAAGTGAATTTGTGCGGTAAAGTACAGTGAAAGGTAAGGCGGACTGTTTCTAGTCATCATTGTCCCATCATACGTGGAACAATTAGCATTTATTATTCTTTTAAACCTAAACTGAGTCTTACCAAAGGTCAGTCACTCAAAGAAAGAGTTCGACCCCTGCTCACAAACACGATGAAGATCGCTGTAACCTCCCACAGGTGAGGCCTATTTGTCTGCGACGGTCATGTTGGTCAGGTGCCGGTTCGTACAGAAGGTGACGGAGCCGGAAATGACACGGAAATGACTCTGAAGCCGAGATGAGTTCGGTAATGGCAATCTCTGTATTCTAAATTCAAATTGAACTTTATCTTCCCGTTGGCTCCGGAGTCATGCATAGTGAACAGTTACAGCAGCAGCAGAGATACGCGACGTGTTAGAGGGCGAGCGGGAGGAAGCAGCAGCGAGCGGGAGCGTCGCGTGTCTGTGCTCAGTCCTGCAGCCTCTTATTCCACAGCAAACATGCAAACAGCCTGCAGGATGCTAATAATATCATCACGCGGAGGATATCAGATGAAGACATGGGAGGCATCTCAAATATGGGTGTGAAAAAACATGAACAGAACCTGTATTCTGGTTCCTTTAGACAGGCTGATTGACGCTTTTATCTGGATAAACGAGCAGAGGGAAGATATTAAAAAGGTGAAAGTGTAGAAATGTATTTGAGGACTCATTTCTAAAAGCTTTGTGGCACATGCCCCTGATATATACTGTTTTTTTGGCCAAAATGACATCTCACATTGCAAATAACTTCAAATCCAACACATAGAGAAACAGACAATCTAATGAAATGTGTCAATAAACGTGACACAATTAATCACCAACAATGACCTTGGTGCTTTTGCTGTCCTTTATTGAATAAATATTGTAACCTGACACAATTACAATGTTCCCAGTTGGATTCAGCGGAGGTAACGTGGCTCTGCAGCAACATTTAAAAGATTTAGAGATAATAGTTCAGTCAGTCTTTGTCACCCTCGTTTGCCATCCTGCTTTCCTCTCTCCTGTCATGCCTCCCTCCCTCCTACTCTCCTTGATCACGGCCTTTTGTGGTGACGGCGTTTGACCCACCTTAACGATGACTAGTTGAGCGCTCGTGTGCGTCTGTGTGCACGCCATGTGTCAATCTGACCGGTAGCGGTGAAGAGGCGCTGTGGGATTTCATTGATCTCTTCAGAATAAGAAAGCGGAAAGGCTTTGAGCATGAAAGCACAGACAGTCCTCTGAAAAGATTTTCAACACGGGGATGAAACTAATTATTTAAAAAAGTGGGCGGGACTATGATTTTGTACAGGAAAGGGCTTAATATCTGCCCCCCTAATGCTCATTACCTTTGTCAAAAGAGCTAAAAGTAGAGAATATTATGTGCAGTTCGGAGCCCTCGCAGCCTAAAAGCCACTTAAACAGCACATCTTCTTCAACCTTACAACCGTTTGAGCGCCATTCAACAGTGACCTTCACTGATGTTACCGTGACACAAGTCAGACCAGACTGAGAGGTCAGGGACAAAGACGAGGACTCAAAATCCGGCAAAATCAAGAAAAGCTTAAAAAAAAGGTAGGTTTCGTGTGAGGAAGCCAACGTCAAGACCATAGAAACAGAGTTTTCTGCAGCATGTGTGTTATAAATAACCGTTTTCTGTTCCAACGACTCAATAGTTAAAAAACAAAAATAGTTTGCTTGAGCCAGTGAGTGTGTAAAAGCAATATTCTTTTGCTTCCCTTGAGTACAGGGCCGTTCAGTCCTCCGCCCGAACTTAATCTGATAAACGCGCCGTATAGTCGCTCGCTCCGAACGTTTTAATGAAGACTAACGGAGAGCAAAAGAAGATAACGTCGTCACAATGAAGGACTCCACCAAGGCCTTGAAAAAAAAAAAAAAACGAACGGCGCTGGAAAACTGGGCGCAGCCTCCGCGACGAGGCGTTTGCCGAGCATGAAATCAGCATTACACAAGGAGGAAGCAATCGCTGGCGCCGCAAGAGAAAGAGAGGTGTGAGATCTCATGAGGGAGGGGGAATACAGGTGGCACAACGAGGAGTTCAATGAGAGCAGACTGAAGCACCGTTGAAGTGCCGATGACAGATAGAAAACGGGGCTAAGGGCTCAACCGGAGGACGCTCGGACTCGGCAAGGCAATGGTGACCGCCGCTTGTTAGCAGGAGAGCCCACCGCCCGACGCTTTCAGAGTTCTCGTGCGGAGGAATGTGCGAGGAAATCTTTCTTAACGAGCCGGCTGATCTAGTGCCAGTCTCAAGTTTGAGAGTGGGTCGAGAACATTCGACTTGTTTCCACTTAAACCCTCCAGACGGATTACACGATCAGCCGAACGTGTTTCATCCTAACTTTGCAACAGTGGTAAGAAACTCAGACTGTCAGTTTTGTTATGTAATCTTGGACCAACATCTTGTAAAGACAAGGGAGAAAGAAGCCAAACAATGATTCCACATCCTGCTCACAGTGATAATTACATGACTCAACACCTGTTGTGAAAAGGTTGAGCAGTAAAATTGAAGGACAGACATCTGGAACTTGTTCACAAAGAGAAAGGAAATGATTAATTTTTTGCTCTTTGATTTTCTTTTGCTCATTATTGAGCATTATGGTAACAAGTCTGTGGAAATGGACTGTTATTAATGGGTGAGTGGGTGAGGAGGTGGGTGTACCGAGGACTGTGTGTGTGACAGTCACCCGGAATAAATGTTGGCTTTCAACGTCTCTGCTCACCACGGAAATGTCGGATTTCTGTGCTTCAGTTTTGTGTCATGGCGATGCTCTGTTTGAGGTCTGGTTAGGTTTAGGCACAGAAAGGAAAATATCTTGTTTTGTGTTAAACCTCCTGGTTATGTCATCAGAAAGACGGCTAAAAAGTGGCCTGATGTTTTCCTAAAAATACCAGTTTTTGCCGCGAGAAGACAGCTGCAAAGTGTCCTAATGTCTAGCTAGAAAAATCACTTTTGATTGTCGGTAAGACATTTGCGAAGCATCTCAATAACTCGCAACGTCTTGTTGAAAATACTTGCTTTTGTTGTCGGGAAGACGGCTGCAAATTGTTCCAACATCTTGCTAAAAAAGCTCTTTGTCGCCACGAAAACGGCTGCAAAGTGTCCCAACGTCTAGCAAAAAAAACCCTGTCACACCCAAAGTACCCCTTGCTAGTAAGATGGCTACACATTGTCCCAACATCTCACTAAAAAAAAAACAGCTTCTGTCAACAGAAATGTCCTGATGTTTTCCCAAAAATACCAGTTTTTGCTGCGAGAAGACAGCTGCAAAGTGTCCTAATGTCTCGCTAGAAAAACTGTTTTGGTTGTCGGTAAGACATTAAGAAAGCATCTCAACGATGCTCACAAGTCTTCCTGAAAATACCCGCTTCTGTTGTCGGGAAGACGGTTGCAAAATGTCCCAACATCCAGCGACAAATACACACTTTTGTCGCCAGAAAACGTCCCAGCATCTCCTGAAATGGTGTTCTCGAACTGTCTCGCCAACATCCGACCCCTCCTCCCCCAAACGAGCAAGTCACCTCATGCAGACGCCATCACAACTATGTCATTTTACCTTTTAGACACCCACGCTTTGCAGAAACGTACAATACCAACAAGAGAGCCATGCTGCGGGTGAAGTAAAAGCAGAAAGAGGTGATGGATGTCTGAGCACGAAGCTTTTGGAAACGAGTCTGCCTTCGGAGCAATTCCCATATCGCTCAGTGGCCGAGCCGTCCGTCAATCACCTTCAACATCAGACAGCGGCGACACGCCCGGGAGCTCGTCTGTGCACTCGCCGCCCATCTCAACAACAAAAAAGACTTTCCACGGAGAGCTCTCTCTTCACATCGCAGCCGCTCGATACTCCGCCCGCCGCTCTCCTCCAGCTGTATGGTGGAGCGGCGCCCCCAGATGACTCTATGTACAGACACATGGCTGTATATGGAGCAAAGCTTTTAGCAACTTAGCGGGATGCCAGCAGGCCTCTAGCAGGGTGCCTGGCATAAAACACTGACGCAACACTTAGCTCTTATTTTGGTTTCCACATGACTCGAGTGAAGAGTTCATACCCACGAGAGCCGAACGCTCATAATCCCTTCAAAAGGTCGGCGTCGAACTTGGTCAGAGTGTGAGAATAATTCAAACGCGAGCTCCGCCCGACCGGCTCGCCGCAGCAGGTGTGACACCGCCGCTAAATCAGGCACCGGAGTTTTCTTCCATTAAAAATGAATGGTTTCACGGTGTTAAGCGCTTTGATGCTGATCATGTGAGAGCAGCTTAAGTTGTCAGACATGAACACGGGGCAGGAAATCCATGTTAAATCTCACTTTTCCCCCCCGAGTAAATCTTGACTTTTCCATCAAATATGTAAGAGAGTCTGGGAATGATGTGAAGTAATTCTACTTGTCTACAACATTGAGAAGAAACTCATGTGAGTCACCGTGCGAATATCATGACAAGATCGCTTAACTGAAGGAAACTGACGTGTGCAGGAGGTCATCTCTCCAAAATAATCAGATTTTTTAAGATTTTCATTACATTTTCAATATTTTGTGTCAAAATACTCACTTTTGTGAGTATCTCAGCTAGCAAAAACCAGCTTTTTTTGGCAAAAAGATGGCTGCAAAGAGTCTTGACGTCTTGCTTAAAATACCCACTTTTGATGCTACAAAGACGGCTGCAATATCATTTCAAATCAATCTCAGCGTCTCACTACAAACACCAACTTGTGTCTACCAAAGGTGGCTGCAAAATGTCCCAACGTCTAGCAAAAAATATCCAGCTGTGAAATGTTACGTCTTGTCAAAAACAGCTGCTTTCGTCACCAGAAAGATGGCTGACAAATGGATCAGCGTCCTTGTAAAAAAAATGCCAAATACCCACTTGTGTCTAAGAAAGATGGTGGCAAAATTCCCTGACATTTTGCATCAAATACCATTTTTTGTTGCAAGAAAAGATGGCTTCCAAATGGCAGACATCTTGCTAAAAATGCCTCCATTTGTTGCCAAAAAGATGGCTGCAAAACGTCCTGACATTTAGCAACAAATACCAACTTGGGTCTGCAAAAGATGGCTGAGAAATGTCTCGATGTCTCTCTCAAAGAACACAAGACAGATGCAAAACGTCCCAACATCTTGCCGAAAATACCCATTTCTGTTGCGACGAAAGATGGCCGCCAAACGTCTGACATCTTGCTACAAACACACACTTTTATCGGCAGAAAATCTCCCGATGTCTTGCTGCAAATGGTCCACCTGCTTCCTCATCAGATCCCTTGCGAACACATTAGGGCACTCACTTTGACGGACATGTAAAACACATGAAGGTCATGTGGAGAACACTCAGGAGTCACTGTTACTACGGCGCACTAAAAGCCTGTCCATTAAAGTCTACACACAACACACAACATACCAACATGCGCTCCGAGCATCCAGCTAACAGTAGATTTACGTGCTTCAGAGCGGAGGCGCTCGTGTAAACATGACCGAGAACGGTCCATTAGCTTCAGTCGGACACGTCAGAAATATCTTACGCACATGCAAATGTCTCGAGGTTAGTTCAAGTCCAGGCCAGCAGATTAAGGAGAAGCCAGACTTTTAGTTTCCCCTCCTCAGATCTGGCAACCTCATTTTCTTGACGTTCTGATCCGAGCCATCTGTTTATCTCGGTTTTTGAATACACATTGGTTTTGTTCTTACAACCTCTGACTGTGTGACTTCCCCCGGGAGTCATCGAGTGGATGTAGTTTGTGGATTTAAATCAGATTTTGTGGAACATTTCTGGTTTATATCAGACAAAAAAAAGCAAGAAGTGCATTCGAGCTGCTGATTTTAAAAAGAGCTGCATTGTGACTGCATGGACAGGCACCAGTACAGACTGGAAACTATTAGTGCTGATAAGCCAACGCCAATTTTTTATCAATTTGTGTAAATGCTCCACGGTCCGACGCCATCACAGATAACATCAAGACACCGTGAGGGAACCATTTACAGAACTGAAGGACAAATTGATGGTCTAGTTGCCAGGAACTGTCTCGCAAGTCTTCTTGTTAAAGCTGCTCAACAAAAAACACTCCTTACAGAGATGTAACAATGGTTACTGTGTTCATCTTCACCAAATCTTTTGTAGGACTTTCAAAAATTGTATTTAATTTTCAACCAGGAGAAGCCAACGGAAATGAGATATTAAGTCAGTCTCCCAACTTTTAAAAGCTGTCAGTATTTTAGGATTAACATTTATTCCTCGTTTCTTAATAGGCAGTTTTTACCCATTTGAGCCGGAGCGCTACGTCCCGATCATCAAATGAGATCCCCAAAGCCTGCTGATCAATATCCTGATATGTTTTTGTCATTTTTGAGGAATGGCATCATAAATTCAAGATGAGATGCACCGAGACGCTCTGGAGAACCTGTTGAATCTTGTTACTATCAGATATCTTTCCAGTGGATGTTGCGCCAAAGGGTTTATTTTGCTTACTTAGATCTTCCCTATCTACATACATGTTTTATATAAAATGATGAAACAAATTGCACTTGAATGGTTTAATCAAAGAAATAGTCTTCATATTTTATCTAAATATAAGGTCCATACAGGCAGATGATGTCCACTGGAGGCACAGAAAAAAGGATGTACAAGCAAAATGTTAATAAAATCTGGTTGATACTCTCATGTAGCCGAAACAAGTTGTTTTTTCAGCTCTTGATTTAATACAATTATTCCTGAATCACATTTCATACTGTTGCTGAATGGTGACATTTACGTAACTCCTTGAAAAACACAATATATTAAACGATAAAGCTGCCGGCACGACACTACGAGCTCTTCCCTTCGAACATACAGGTTGCGTACGTGATCCAATGCGACTGCTCGCGTACCTGCACCGGCTGCATTAATAATTCACTGCATTCTTTAAAATAACACACTGACTTTACAGGTCGTGTTCAATTATTCAGAGCTTTATAACAAATAGCGGGAATCAGCTTTGAATCACTGTGACATGTGAGGGCGCTGGTCTGTATGCTGTATCCATCTTCCGTTCATCCTCTCGACGTGCTGTACTCTAACGCCATCAATTCAGGGAACGGCGGCGTATTTTATTGTTTTAAATTCAACACCTAATCCGTATTTCTGTCGTCCTCACAGTCGCCAATCAAAGCAGATCCACCGCGAGCCTTAGCATAAGCATGCGCGCTAAGCTACTCCCCGGCCACGCAGCGGCCTCCTGGCTGCTGTGAGTAATGAACTGTGCCGCAGTCAGATCCCGCTTGTAATATTTTGTGGCCTCCGGATCAATTGTGTTTACTCCGGCGCCGCGTGAAAATCTGTTAATGTGCTTTGCTTTGCAACGGGATGACATAACCCCGAAAGCCCGCAGAGGCATTTCAGGACAATATCTGCGAAGATGGATTCGAGGCTAAGGATCAAATCAGACCTAACAGACGTATTATCGTCTCGAGGCGTCTGGAAGAAATGTGATGAACCACGGCGAGGCAAACATTTGGAGGGGCACGACGGCCGGGCGACCCATCACATTTCGCCGCGTTTGTGTGCGTTACAATAATTTCTGATGCGTGTTAAAAAAAACAGCCCAATGTTCTCCTGCCTGTTCTCCACGTCTCCTCGTTCTCCTGCACACAGCCCCTTATACAAGCCTGTCAGTTTGTTTTTAGCACATTCGCTCGAAGAGTCGAGGCAAAAGAAAACAAAAAAACAAAACACCCACATGTTGAGGAGCATCCCGACCCTCTCCTCCTCCGAGCGACGTCTGAATGTGTTTGGGTTTTTCCTGAGTAAAAGAACGTAGATCGTGATTCTAAAACTTTAAAAATCAAACAAAGAAAACTCTGGAAGGAAAACGGCAAATTCTCCCATTCGCTGTCTGGATTAATTTCAGTCAATATACTGTTAAATCTTTGTAATCAATAGCCTCAGTTTGTACAATTCCTGCGGCACACGATCGTCCAATGGAGCCTCGAGACATCACGCTTTGCATCACGCGTGCAGGAGATTATTAAAGAACCAGAAAACACGGTATTCTTCCCTGTTCCTTGTCTGCAGTGAAAGCCTGGTGTCTGGTCGCTGCTCCTCTCCTCCACTAATCTCCCAATTTCCCCCCCC
Organism: Lagodon rhomboides; assembly: GCA_039737535.1. NCBI lineage: Eukaryota > Metazoa > Chordata > Actinopteri > Spariformes > Sparidae > Lagodon > Lagodon rhomboides. The sequence continues at coordinate 6,213,490 of CM077805.1, forward strand.
TCAAACCCTCCCCTCCTTTCATTCCAGACACCCATGGGTGTGGCAAAGCCGATCCGCCGGCTCGAAGTCGAGACGAGCCGCAGTCTCCACGGCAACCGAGGGCGGATGCTGGGGCCTTTGTGGTGGCGGACGGCGCCTCTGATCGCGCGTTAAGAGTGATCGCCATGTAGCAGGTGGTTGCTTCCCTCCTCCAGCGAGGGGCCGCGGCGGCCTGCGGGGCCGAACAGAGGGCCCGGCCAGAGCCGTGCCACGCTGGGCTAGCTGTCAGCTCGCATTAGCGCAGATCACAGAGCTAAAGCCGGTCAGCGGCCTGCTTTGTGTCGGCGTCGGGTTTAATATTACAGAGACAGAGACAGAGGACGACTCCTGCAATGAAGAGGTCCTTGAAGCCGGGGTCCAGGGACTCCTCGAGAACCCTCCAGAAAGAAATGAGACGCTCTTTGATTTCACTGCAAGTCACCTCTCAAACAACAGACCAACGCCTTATGTTTGATCAACTGTGTGTACGGAGTAATAATAGGACGAAAAAAAATACTGTTGATGACATTAAAGGATAAGTTCACCCAAAAATGACAATTCTGTCATTGTCTACTCAGCCTCGTGTCGACGGAAGGTCAGATGTGAACGTTTTTGTAGTCCTGTAAGTAGATGGAGACTTGTTTTAAGTCTCCGGAGCCCCGAAAGCCCAGGTCATTTACCCCCTCGATGCACGATTGAGCAGCTACAGTGATGATTTGAGCTTAAAAAATCTTCTTCAGTTGCCTGGGGGAATTCTGCAACGCCGTGTGGCCGTGAAGCTCCAACAAATGTTTCGAAAACTTCACCTGCCTTTCCATCGGCATACGGCGGAGCAGATAATGACTGAATTTTCACTCCTGGGTGAACTTGACCTTTAATCTCTTTCAGAATATCTTTAGATGGAACTTCTTTTTTACTCAAAACACATTCAGGCACTCAACAAAGACGAGACCACGCAGCTTTAAAAGCAGCTGGTAGCCGAACAACCGGAGCTACTTGACCGCACGGCTCACCTTCATCGCGACGGCGAGCGTTTCAGCCGCCTGCCGTCAGGCGTTTCATTTAGACGCCGGCTCCGAGGCTAAAATGCCACAGGGGGAGCTCAGCGGCTATAACCTGCGGCAGGTAATCAACCTCTGAATACAAAGAGGCTTTTTAATGGTCGGTAGGAGACACTGAAGCAGTTCATGATAGAAACGACTCAAAAAGAAACCACTCTATACTGTGTGTGTGTGTGTATTTGTGCTTTGCCAACTGGTGTGACAGGAAGTAAAACTGTCAATCATGAGCCAAACAAAACCTTAGAGAAACTATCTAAGCAGCTGTCTTCATAAATACAGATCTATAGATATAGATACGATAGAAAAATGTGCATGTTATTTACAGCAGGGAGCAGGTTAGCAGCTGGAAAAACTACACGAGGTTTACGCCGCTGTTACAGTCTCCCGCTGCACATCCTCAGCGCAAATATATGTAGAGAAGCCGCGAGGCACGCTATAACGACCGAGCAGCTGAACACAACATGTTTTTATTGAAGCTGAGACTGTAATTTGACCGAGAAACACGGATCACAGCCTCCGAAACAATAGATTACAAGAAAAGTAAGAAGGAATCTGGAACAGGTAGAAGAGACGGCAATCATGTTTTTCTACGAGAAAAAGTGAGGGTAGCCAATCCAATTTCGTCCCCTCGGTGTATTTGCATGTTAATTGCTGCGCCCCTGGTAAACTGGCTCAGGACCTCCCTGGTGGCCTGTCTGCGAGTCCTCTTCAGCCTCACTGCCAGCTGCGACAGGATGCACTTCCATTAAAAAAAAAATCCTGAGCGGCCACACGCTCCCGGGCTCACCTGCGGGGCTCTCAGCACAAATCATCTCCTCAGAAAAACACAAGAAAAAAAGAAAAAAGAAAGAAGTGGAAATGTTCTTCCAGAGTTTCAGAGAGTGAAATCCACCGCAGCGGGTGGGAATGTGTCTACGAACAGATACCGGACGGGACAGCTGCGAAGATCTCGGATAATTAAGCTCTCCTCTGTGATCGAGCCCTCGTGGAAAAACATTAGGTGCTGAGGTGGTCTTCTCAGCGGGGGGAGCCTCCGTGTTGCCGCCGAGTGAACCGATGTAGTTTATCTCATGTAGCTGCGAGCGGACGTATTGATTTTTGGAGGGGTTTCATTTCAGTGCATGAAGGGAGGACGGTGATACAGGTCTGGGAAAACCACCCCTTTCTGCTGGAAATGCACTTTTACATCCGGTCTGACGGACTTAGAGCAGCGGGTCGTGAACACACGCGTGATAAAGACCGAAGACCTTCGATATAAAGATCCAGATAAATCCTGACCCCGGCCCCTCCGCGGCCTTGTAAACTTTACAACCCTGTTGTTTTATGGACCAGATGGATTTGCCCTTACAGTCTCCTTTATGTGACTAATCAATGGTCGGACGTCCACGAATACCGGCATCCGAAGCTCGCGGCCATTAACCTGCATCCCCTTCATTAAGTGGGAATGTAGGCTCGACGGCCACGAAAAAAGGAAAACCCATTATCCTGTGTTGACTTGGTTATGGCCGCTGGGGGGGTCAAAGGCCAGCGAGTGTGTAATAACAACGCATTGACTTCCTTTCTTACAGAGAGGTTTCACTTTCTTTGGCGTGTCCTGCTAATTAAGTACGCTGCCTCCCTCGTTTGTCTATTGACTGAGGTGACATGTTTGGATCTGTGGTAAAGGTCACAGCAGGGGGGAGGAGGAGGGAGCGTCACCAGCGAGACGGACCGTCGGGTAACTTTAAGATCCAGGAGCAGCGTTTTTCATAATCCGCGTTCGGAAACCATCCCGGTTTAATGGAGACATAAAGGAGGATAAAATTAATGTTGTTGTGGCTTTATGGCCGGCCTCCTGTCGGAATCAGCACGCAGACAAACTCGACACATAAACAGAAGGAGGAGCAGCAGCGGAGGAGGAGACGGCCCGGGCCGGCGTAATTGAACACGGCGAAAGATTTTATTGCCACTGCATTATTCACAAAGGCCACTGCGTACTGTATCGCCATGCCAATGACTGCGGGGGGAAGCATAATGTTGCAGAGAGACGGAGTGGGTGAGAGAGACAGCGGGGTCGTTTCTTTTTTTTAAAGTCTAACACAGCAGGCTGCAGAGAAGGGGAGCTGGTGGATGAATGAATTACACTGATGGCGATCTGGGAACATGAAGTCGTCGTGCCCGCAGATGGACCGGGTCTGGCTCGGTGATGGACGTTACGATCGGGGAGGGGAGGAGGAGTGGGGGTCGAGAGACAAAGAGACGGCCGAGACATGCGCCACCACTCCCATTACAGAGCGGGATGTTAAATGGATGGAGGACTGCCTTATGGAATGGGTCCATCCCGCTAACCCAACATATCTACGTCGTATGACTTCTGATGGAGAAGCGCCTGCAGACAATGAAAGCCTACGCGTCAGAGAATACGTCGACGACTGACCGTTTTATCTACACGTTGCTTCTTTCCTCAAATTTGTGCAGGAAAGGCTCCTGTTCACAGTGTGAATCAATCCGACCTGCCCTGTTTGGTCACAGTGTCATCAGCCCTGTCAAAATCAGTCGTAATCCTACTCTCTGAAGTGTCTTCTTTCATTTTCTGGAGGTGTTTCGACGTAGATATGTCGGGTTTTAGTGTGTTTCTCCATGCAGCTCCCATTGACTTCAATCCAAGTTGCAGTCAGGTCCCAAAGCAAGACCCATCTTTCTTTGTTAGGTTCCTTTGTTTTAACGCTGACCAGGACGATTCCGAAAGAAGAATAAGGTTTATTTAAGATTTATTCAAAACAGCCGACAGCCGGTTTGTTCATTGTTACCACTGTGAGGTCTATTTACAAGTTTACCACTTGATTTAGTGGTTTTCTCTGCTTTGGGATCGTTTTATTTAAACAGAATAAGCTCTCTGCGCTTGTTCTTCTCTGGTTTGACCACTTTATTGCCGCCAGCTTGCCCGGCGGGCTTGTTTTTGAGCACTCAGAATTGTTTTTGTGCAAGATATTTTTTTTTAAACGATGGCTGTGTGGACAGAATTCTTTATAAATGGAGGGGAAAAATAACCATTTAGAAAAAAAAACATCTGTATGCATGTGGACAAGGTCAGGAAGTAAGTGTGAGGACGAAAATGACAGTTGCTGTCTTCTGCTTTTCCATCAAATCTGTCCTTTTTCCGTGATTATGATAAATAAAATCACCTTTGACCTGGACAGTCACAGTGATGTCTGTCCTGAGCCGACACTGTATGAATATCAATGGACTTTAGACCCAATGGGACACTAAGACCTTTATTCAACTGAAATTATTGGGGAAAAAACTCTGATTATGTGCTTTCTTGTAACTGTTTTTTATACTGTAATGTTTATCACAGGAGACAGAGACACTGTCTTTGTCTCCTGCCGAGGGACTACAGATGTAAATTAGCCTATAGCTGACTCAGAGGCTGTGCACGCTCCCTGTTAAACAAACAAATAAGTTGGTTTGTCTTCCTACATCAGTAAACACGATTTATTTTGCTCTCTTTGATAATGTAAAAAGGAGGAGCCTCGTTCTGGGAGAATGATTGTGAAACCAAAGAATCTGATCAGAAGAATCCCTGATTAAAGACCTCTTCATTCGGCTCTGATTGGCTTAGCAATTCAAATAGATTTGGGTTTTTTTTTGCCCGTTCACAGCTGTTTCTGTCGGTTGACCAGTTACAACTGCAGGTGGGGTTAAGAGTCTGGACGTTATGTGGATGTTTGGGAGGCAATTAAAGGAGCACTATGTGGTTTTGGGCGGCGGCTAGCTGGTTAGCATGTCAACCACAGTAGACATCTCTGCAACCTTGTACATGGACATCTTTGACATAACGTCAACACTGTGGAGGCCACATCTGACTAAATGCTCCTTTAAACCTGCATATGTCTTCATGAAAAACTTAACTCTACTAACAGCCATAAATAAATGCAGCTGCCATGTCGTCATAAATAAAATAACACCACTTTCCAACAACGCGAACACAACGTCAGGCTCAATGGATTTAGAGAACCAACTTGCGGCAGAGTCTGATTAGAAGAGGAGGAGCCGGGTGGAGCACGAGGTGATGGCGACAAATACGCTGATGGTTGCTGTTGTCGGGGGCGACGATGTGACCCCGTTCTGAAGTCCATTACAGCGAACGCTACATGTGTGTGTCTGTGCAGGTGCGTGTGACATAAAAGCAGAAAGATCAGGAGATGGATGGGGATGGCGGTCGCAGTTCTCTGTCACGGTCTTACATCATTTCCGATGCGATCGGCTATCTCGCCGTTGAATCTTGGGGGGAAAATGACGCCATCAATGGCTGAATGAGTCTCCAGTGAGGTGATCAGCGCTGCGGTAGGGTTGGTTTTTTATTACCAGCTATAATTCACTACCCCACTATCTTCTTCTCTCGTCGTTTTTTGCCACCGAAACCATCCAGAAATGAAACAATTCTAACCCGGTCACATCGCCACTCGCTCCAGGATTGATGACACATAAATGGCTAACATTTTACCAAATGACAATTTTTATCCTGCTTTGATTTCACCCTGGGAAAAAAAAATCACAGTTTTGTATTCTGTCACACCACACGCTGAAAACGCTTTCCCCTTTTAAGTCCACGCTGTCGGATGAATGAGATCAGACTGCTGCAGCAGCACGCCAGGCGAGGGGTTACACCATCGTTGCATCAATGAACAGAGGTTGCTGGCACACGAGACTCTATTGAAGTGAGTGGCTTGGCCCGTGTGTGCACCCTGCTCTGTGGGATCTGTGCTGTGTATCTGTGTTGTGTGTGTGTGTGTGTGTGTGTGTGTGTGTGTGTGTGTGTGTGAGAGAGAGAAAGTGTACCGGCTCTGTTCTGTGTTTCACGTTCTGACAAAAGGTTCACGTTACATCCGGAGATTAAAGGATGACGTGATAAAAAGAGGCAGATATTTGAGTCTCATGTTAACGGATTGGACTGGAGATATTCTACATTTTTGTTACGTCAAAAAAAGGATAAGCAAATAATAAGTAAGCCCGTCTTTTAGTACTTTTGGACCTCCTTACCCTGACTGTGGCATTCAAGACATAAATCTTTAAAAATGGGTCACAGATACTTTCACTTTTTTTTTTTCTAAGTCTAAACAATATCTTCAAAAAAACTGGGAACTGAGGTTTTAGCAAACTTCCCTCAAACAGGAATAAACAGTGCCATCACTGTGGACTATTTTCAAGCACAAATTTCAAAGTTTTGGTCTTTAAATGTTGTTTGTTTGACAATAAATAAAAATATAGACTATCACCAGGTTGTTACGTCCCTCCAGGATCATTTCTGTGACAATTATTGACCAAATTAACGTTTTTTCCCCCATTTATGTGTAATTTTTGAGGAACTTTGCCAATATTTGAAGAGTGAAAGTCAACTGTCAAAACTTATTTTCCTGTTTTTATAAAACAAAAGCCAATAAGAAGTAGAAAGGCACTCAGTAGAGTGTATACCACGACAAAAGCCCAACACTTTCCTTCTGTACTCACTCATAGATACCAGCCACCTAAATATGCCTGATTTTTAAAATCAAGATCCATGCATTAGTCTCTGATAACTTATTGCAAATGTGGAAAAATTGTCTATCTCGCAATGTTAAAGAAAGTGAGAAAAGGTTCCTGGATCGGCACCAAACATTAATGGGGTCTATTCTGAGCCCAGACCCATCCTCCATCCAAGTTTCGTGGGAATTTGTTGGGCAGTTTTTGTGTTATCCTGGTCGCAAACCAACAAACCATCTACCAGACATGGGAGAAAAACATAACCATAATAAAAAATAATAAAAATGGTTTGGGTATCTCAGGAATGCCTTGCTCATGGACATTTCTGCTGGTAGCTGCTTGTAAATTGAATACAATCATGTATCCAGAATTCAGTAAAGCAACTGGTTAATTTGAGGCGTTGGAGTAGAAAATGGTTCAGTTTAGTTTAGTGAACTGTTAACCTGTTGGGGCACGTTACAAGCAGCAGGTATTTTAACCCCAAACATGAAAGACAGCGTTGCCACAACAATAAATTGAAACGCAGAGTTTCAACATGTCTGTGGTCGCTGAAATATACAATGCCGACATTTATTAAGGCGCTCGGGTTGACAGGAATGTCCTTTTGGGAGGTTTGACACTTGATGATTTGTGAGATCTTCTTATTAATTAAACATTCTTTGGGGTTTGTTATTGCGATGCGAATATTTACTTTGATGGCATGACCACACATTCCTGGAGGGACTGAAACACAACGACCCACCGAGCGCAGGCTTTACAGTAACACGAACGCACCGCTGGTACAAAAATAGACAGTCTTTCGATTCCTTCTGTCCCTCGCTCGCTCGCACGCACATAAACAACAACAACTACAGCACACACACGACCACACACACACACACACACACACGTACACACACGTACGTACACGGGGGCCTCTTGCTTTCGAAAGCTCACTCATCCTTTTAATCGGTGTGGAATCCATCAAAGTGGGTCAAACTCCCTTCCCCATCTGCCCCGGCCAGATTTTAAATGCACGAGGGCTGATTAAAAAAAAAAGACCAAGAAAATAGGGCAAACGCCTCCAACACACACGTATACGCACACACACACACACAAACACACACAGGGGACGGACACAGAGGGGACGAGTGTGTGTCTGAGTGTGTGTCGGGGGGCATTTGTTAGCAATTACCGTGTGCCAGTCTAACAAAGGAAAGGTCAAGCACTTCGACTTCAATCTGTCGGCCGTGTATCAATTTGCCGTGTTTGTGCTCATTTGCATACGGCCACCTTTTGTTGTTCCACCAGCCGTCGCCGATCACATGGCGCGAGGCGGGCGGGGCACGCGAGCGGGGGGGGGCGTAGAGTGTGTGTGACGGGGGTAAAGACAGCTGGGGGGATAAGCTCGCTCCCACAGCTGGGTGAATTACTGTGAGAGTGTCTCTGCGTTTGAGTGACAGCAGCTTCCTCGCATCCCCTCGTTGTGTTTTTTTTCCGTGTTTCTCTGCAGGCGCGTGAGCCCTCGTGACACAATTACACGTTGCCGTGGATACATCCGCACGCCAGTCACGCTGCCGAGGTGCACGCACTCGCAGCGTCGCAACAGTTGGAAAAAAAAGCTCTCGCAAAGCCTCCACATGTTCCCCCCCCCGGATCGACCTGCAGCGGCGCCGCCCCCGGCAGTCATGTGACCGCTGGAGTAACCCGCGGGCTGCCTCCGACACATGTGCAGAGATCATGGCGAGAGGCGGGCGGGGATGCTGCGGTAAGCCTATCGCCGCGCCGCACAAATGGGGATTTCCAAGATTAAGTGTTGACATGCAGGAGATGGAGAGAGAGAGGTCACTAACACAGAGAGTTGAGCAAAGACGGCGGGACATGCATCGAAATGTGACTCACGCTCACCAGTTATTATGTTGATTGTTTTCTCAATAGACCAATTTCATGTTTGCTCCATAAAAAATGACAATTTCCTGAAATTGTTTTATTTAAAAACACAGTAATTATCTGCTGCGAGGAGTCTCTCATTCAAAACAACAAACACAGAAGATAGGATGAATCCAACCATCTACCCAACCCTGGACTTGACGACTGATCCCTTGCGAGCTTCAACTGTGATGTGTTCACTGTCCTCACGCTAAGTCAGCGAGGGCGTGAGACAGCGAGGCCATACAAGACCCGCTGAAGAGTCAAACAACCACCACAGCGCGATGGAGATCTATCTGACATGACTCAGAACGCCTGAATGTTCACGGACGAGGCAAAGCGTTAAAAGTCTTGTTCACGGTTCGTTCAGTCACGTTCACAGACTTCCTTCCTTCCTCGTCCTCTGACGTATCATCGGATGTTTCCTCAGAGGTCGTGGCGACAGGTGACCAAAGGGGACGCCTGAAACAGTCCATAACCCCATAGATGTGAAAGTCAAATACTATAGATTAAAAATACTCCAAGTAGTTGCCGATTCATTTCAAGAAATTGTTTCAACTTAAAACTTCAACTTAAATACAGAGCTTGAAGTGTGCCTAAACATTTTGATTGGTTGCACCTGATATTCAACCTGATATTCAGCAGGTCAGTTTCTGAAAGTTCTTGTTTCATGTCCAATCCGTTCTCTTTACAATGACAACAACAAGAAGCCAATATTTTGGCCTTTTTTGCCTCACAGAAACGACTTTAACAATTAGCTGATTATCATCCACTAAACTCTTGACGCCGGCGCTCTCCAACAGCTCAAGGTCACAAAACAATAAACCACTTTCTGGACAAGCAAACTCTGTTATTCCACCAGAGAATAACCACTAAAATAGACTGTGTCCACTGGGTATAAACATGGAAGCATCGCCATGACAAGCCACAAGACATAGGTGCTTTACTTGTCATTCAAACCAACCACCTGGTGTCACCTGATGAGTCATCCCGTCTCGCAGACCTTCCCTGCTCCAAGAGCCTGGTCGGGCTTTGCGAAGAGTGTTTCAGGAGTGTGTGCAGGAGTCGGCACTGATTTATGTATCTGAAGATGCAGCACTGAATAAAAAAGGCAGCGTGCCATTCCTGCACTTCACTCCGGCGGCGTACAACAACCTGAATGCCTGAACGTTCGAGTGTGAAGGTAAGCACTAAATGAAGAAGAGGCACTTTTAAATCAAGCGAGCGCAGTCGTGTCATCTCTCTTTTCTCTGTCGAGCCCCGAATGCAAAACCCTCAGTCAGACTGTCAGGAGCATTTGCGAGGCTTTTAGCGGTTTGATTAAGCGGGTTTGGTCTGGGCTGCGGCTGTGCTTGCAAACAGAGCGCCGAGAACAGATGCTCGCAGACGAACCCGGTCCCAAAACAGCAGCTCTTTAGCCGAATCCCCCGCGTGGCTGTGCCGCCATTGACTTCCAAAATGCCAGTTCACTGCGAAAGAGAGGATTAGTTTGAAGGAGAGCAGTGAGAACCAGCCTCCTCTCCAGCAGGCCAGAAAGATACAAAAAAGACCGTAAGGACAAGAAGAGTGTATCTGACAATCTGTCTGAAAGTTGGGGCCAACTTTGGCGTGACTTTGCCTCGGTGTTGATTAGATTTAGTCGTCAGTGGTACCTCATTCTCGTCATCAAGTTTCCCTCAATTAACTGTACAATATGAGCCTTTCGATGATATATACCTTCTATAGCCAGAGGTGAGAACAACGCATCGAAGACAGAGAGAGAGAGAGAGAGGCAGAAGGAGAGGCCTTTAGGGCGAAGACACCGCAGCTGAAGAGACTAATCACATGCAGCGCTAATTTGACAATCAAGGACAAACACTGGGCGACAATTAAATCTAATTTTGTGGTAGCTCAAGCCTGACAAACAGAAATTAAACACAAGGACATGGACAAAGAAAACTCATCAGCTAAAGGAAAGATTCAGGGATGAACCAAATCTGAATGTGAGAAAAATATCTAAAACCAACCGGGTCACCAGGATATATAACGTCGGCAGTTAACGTGGCTGCAAACCAGATACGACACAAGGTTTGACATTTGTAGCAAACGTGGCAAATCACTCTGACATTACATGCTTGTTAGCCACCTTTCACATCAGGGGGTGGAGATGATGGCGTTATTTCAAGCCAACAAGGCTGGCAAACGGTCAAGGATAGTCTTAAGGACACCTGTGGATATTTCCAGGTTTCTGTGGCGTCAAAACTTGATGTTCTTGAAAGGAAGTCGGACCACCTCCATCTGTGATCGTGCTCACCTAAAACAGGTATTTTAAGCCAAACCGTGATGTTTTCCTAACCCTGACCAAAGGTTTTGTTTTTGTCTAAACCAAACCAGAGGATAAGCACAGCGTTGAACCTAAACAAAAGTAAAGTTACGACACTAAGAATCGCTCAGTTTTAACTTCTCTCGTGGTTGTGCAGAAACATACTTAGCTAATATTCATTCCGGTTGTTTAAAGATGCCGTTTTGTGGTCTCAGCGAGCAGCCACTCGACCGTGTCCGGAGCCTGAGTCCCTCCGCTAGATTCTGTGTTCATACACTCAATTTTGACTCATTTCCTGAAAGCTCATAACCCCAGAACTGCATCCATCACACCAGAAAATTGCCCAGGGAGCAGAAAACATTGTGCACACTGCTTCTCCAATTTGACTCTTCGCAGAACAAAGTGTCGCCCGATAAAGACGTTACAAGGACATTTCCCGGTACTTATAATGGCCGGGCCGGCGCATTTAACGAACAACATCTCGCAGTCGGACCACGAGCGTAAGGAACTTGTGTCACATCAAAGAGACTCATGGCTGCGAACTCGCTAATATGGTCCAGTGGGTTCAGAGCGCTGGCAGCAAAACTCTCCCAGGGGAGAAATCTCATTGGATATCACTCCGACTCCAGCGAAAACTCACACAGACGGCACTTACAGCACAGAGGCGTAATGCACCAATATGTCATCTTTGTCACAGTGCGGGTAAAACATGTTGAAAGGACAAGTTTCAAACTATGTTTATGTGCTGACTGAAATATATCAGCAACTATCGGATGGATTCCTACAATACTGGTGCATTCATGGTCCCCAGAGGATGAACCCCACTGACTTTTCCCCTCTACTGCTATTATGATGTTAACATTTATGGTTGATTGAATTGACATGACATTCTTATATAGACATTTGCTCCATTCATGATCCCCAGAGGATGATCCCTACTGTATTTGGGACTTACTTTCCCTTTACTCGCCGTTACGATGATGACACTTGCGTTTATGAGTGGAATGTCCCGAAAACCTATTGGATGAATTGCCATGAAATTTGGTTCAGACATTCATGTTCTCCAGAGGATACACTGGAAGAGCTTCGGTGACACCTTTAAAAAGTACAAAATGTTACATTTCGGCATTAAAATGTAGTTTATTGAGTTGTCTACCAACTTCAAATCAAGAGAAATCCATAATTCTATTCAAGGTAAAAGTGAGTTTTACTTCCTCGATTCATCATCAACAGAGCTTCACAAGAAATAGTTCGTCTTGTGGAGCATAAAGGGACTAAAACACGCATTCAGCTGTCCAACCCTGCCTTGACCTTGACTTAAGGCTTAAGCTTTAAGCTGGCCTAACAGAGCTGCTATCAAAACAGCAGGTTAGCAAAGAGAGAGGCACTGTTTTTTCTCCTCCTCGTGTCCCTGCTTCATGTTAATGTGCCGCCTCTGCCGCCTCCGAATGTCACTGAGGAGATATCGGCTGAGGGTCGGAGATACGGAGGCTGTGGACACAGCTGTGTGGATAACTACCGAGCCCCCAAACTGAGCAAACTCTGACACTTCTGGGTACATGTTTGCCGAGCTCGGCGGTGAATACTAAAAGGACCTGAATAACTTCATCGCGCCGACGGAGCCGCCGAGGCTTCAAAAAGGCACCTACTTTGCAATTTAATTCAATTTGCCCCGGCTGATTTATAATTGCAAACGAGGAAGGGCGATCTGATAAAAATGAATATCATTAGGAGTCGGTAAACAATCTGACAGGCGGCGGGTTCAAAATGGCTGAACCGAGGAAGCACAAACGCTCTCACCTGACCGAGCGCAATAAATCTTCTATCACCTGAAGGCTGGAAGAAAAAAAAAACGAGTTGTGATTCATGTGAAGCCTTTCCCTACAATTCCCTTTTTTTTACGGGGGATTTCCTGGGACTGTAATCTGCGAGCGAGGACACCTTTGATTCGGCGATATCAGAGGAGCTTCCTCCAACAGGTACGAGCCCTCGGGGAGCCCGTCTCCGCTAATGATTTGACATGAAAAGGCAAGAGCGAGGTTTACGAGGCCCCAGATAAACACCAAAGGGGGAGAATCTTCAAATGTGGAAGTGGCGGAGGCTCTGCGGGGGCAGACGAACGAGATATTGGATGAAGTGATTTAAGAGGCGGAGGTGATGCTCCTGTGGCCCCTGGCCTGAAACGAGGAGGCATCTGAACTACAACCGTGCTGGAGAAACAAATGTGAGGACTGTATTTCTTCTCTCCATGAACATTTCATCTAAAAGCTTCTTGAGAAGCAAACCACCTTCCACTCGTCTTCAGCAAAGCAGCACTAGCGGCTGGAATCATGCTGACTTCACCTGGATGCCCAAAACTCAACCATCATCACCTTTTTTCCCTCCCTCATTCTGTTTTCATAATGCACAAGGCAACCGGCAGCTTCACGAAGGCTGCCGTGAAAAGGAAAAAAATCTCAGTGAAACATTTCCTTCCCTTCTTCCCTCCCGCCCACAGTAAAGAAGCAGAAAGTGCTTGGCTTGGTTACAGGAGTCATGTGGAAGCGGGCTCGATCGATCGCCCGCTGACGCCGCCTGATCGCCGCGCCGAGCTGAAACATGCATCGGGCCGAGTACAGTGATCGATGTAGGCCACTGTGCACGCCTGTCCTTATTTCTCTCTAGCAACGCTGGGGAGATAAAACAGAACTGGAGCAAATATAGATATACGGGGTGTGAGATACAGTCTGCCAAGCATGAATAATTGAGCATCATTATACAGTAAAGCTGGATGGAGATGAACTCCGAGTTCTCACATTTTCCCTCTCAGATGTTTTATTAACGAGCAGCGAGATTCTCTACCATATTCTTTTCTTTTCAGCGTTAAGTGACACATTTTAACTCCCGATCATCTCACTTTGCTGCACTTATTTCCTGCTCCACATCCACCTCAAAACAAAAAAATGCAAAGCAGCGATGACTGGGCTGCGAAAATCCACAACAAAGTCGAGGAACTGGGGAGGGATCAGCCTCCAGCACGCAGGTGAGGAAACACCCATGCAAACACCTCCACACGAGACACAAGGACAGAAGCAGCTGATGGTGTGATGGTGCACAAAGGGGTGAAAAAAAAAGGATGGAGCAAAGCAGCGCAGTTAACTTGCCTGGAATGTGTAAAACCTCGTCCCGTTGGGCGGGTGCACCTTGGGGGAGTTGGTCCCCGTGCTCATGTCGGAGAAAATCATAATCCTTTTTTTTTGATGGGTAAACAATCCAGAAAAAAAAGCGTTGCGCAGAGAGAGGAGGAGGATGTGACACGATCCGAGGCGAGGAGCGCGCGGATCAGCCCCTGACCCGACGCTGCGCTCCCGGCATCAGATGATCAGGCGCTCCGGTAAAAAAAAAAGATGCGCAACGCCCCGAGGGAGAGAAAACCCGTGGGGGGAGGAAAAAAACAATAAAAAGTGAAAACAAGGCAACTCTCTGGTGTCGCGTCCGCGTCCCCCCTCCCGCCCGCCGGCTCGCATGCAGACGATCACTCTGCGCGTCCTTCCAGCGGTCTGCGTGCAGAGGAGAACCCGCGGAGGGGCAGCGGCTCCATCATCGTCTCCTCGAGTCGACGCTCCGCTCTGCGAGCAGCTTCTGCCAGCGGGCTCGGATGGGTTCCGTCTGTGCGCGGATTATCGCCTCCCCTCCTCCTGCAGAGCCTCACCAATAATCGGTCAGAGCATCACGGCGCGCCTCAGCCAACAACACGCCTCGACTGGCGGCGGAGGCGCACGTTCGCTCTGTTTTTACACTGTAAAAATGTCGCTGGGTTAAAAAAAAAAGTCACTTACAGACAGTTCATGTGCAGGTGAAACTGAGATGTGTTACTGAATATGTAGTTTTGGGGAAGAAATTATTTGATCTTTGTTTTCATGACTGAGTGAACGAACTGACGTGACTTTGTTTATATGTGGCGGACCCTGCCACCTTTCCTAGCATCAAAAAGTGTTCCCTGGACCTTGTTTTTCTCTGAGGACAGCTTGTTTATTCAGTTATGGAAAAATAAATATTTATGAGTTTGTCTTATTACCTCATTAATATTGTAAATAAAGTTTAGTTTGGATTTCCTCTAAAAAAAACTACACTAGCGCCCCTTTAAAGCTTCAGTGAGCTAAAAAAAATGAGACAAATCTACATAAAACTAAAATAACTGTCAACAAAAGACAGTATTTGCATTGTTAACGTACCAACACATACAGAATATTTTACATTTGAGGGAAAAAAAGGTGCGACTTTAAAATATCTACACTTGAAACTACTCAAATGTTTTTTGCAGTGTAGCTGCGTATTGATTGGAGGACGAGACTGATGCTCTGAATTCCTAAACTGTGGCAATAGTCTCTGTGGAACAAGATGAGAGGTTCACTCCGTCTCACACTTTATACTGTACGAAAGACGGCCTCGTCCGCTCACTCAGGAGGAGGACAGGTGATATTAATGTGGCGTGAGGGAACCGAGGAAGTCTGCAAAACTACGACGGCTGGTTGCAGGAGTAAATATAGGTAACAAAAAAATGAAAGATGATGTTGTTTTCACGGTTGAAGGTTAAAGGAGACCTCTTGTGCTTTTATTTTCATTCCTCCAGTGTTTTATAGAGTTTCTTCCAGAACACCGGTTGAAGCTCCTCTCTCCCGCAGAAAACACCACTCCTCGAACGCCTCGTCAGTAGTCCCGCCTTTAATTCTGTGACTTTGTGACATCACCATGTCGCATAATTAATTCCTGACAGCTAGACTGGCACGTAACAACTGATTTAGCACAGCTGCTCTTGTTGTTAGTGGTGCTTGCTCAGGCATGTGTGAGCTGACCAATCAGAGCAGACTGGGTGTTCAGGAGGAGGCGGGGCCTTAAAGAGACAGGCGCTAAAACAGAGAGGGAACTGCAGCACTGGACAGTATGAGGCAACAGATGTTTTTTGAGCATTAAAGCATGTAAACCTCTTCCCAAAATACACATTATGAACCCAAGCACAAGATTTCTCCTTTAAATACGTCAGAACTATGTCGTAATTTCACATTTTAAATGGTTCAGTCGTCGTCCACATGACGGATATGAAGCAGTCTGAGAGATTTACTGTTTAATCAATGTTGTCTTTTCGTCCTTTAAAGTTTTACAGCGCATTTGTCATCTTTTCCTAGAGTCAGCTGCACTAATTCAACAGTGCACTTCTTTATTTTAAGTGCATTTATATTCCCATGCAATCACCGCTCACAGATGCACCATCTTTAAGATGGAGAGGCGCGGTGACGTCCTCTCTCCACCAGGCCACCATCCATTATCGAGCTGTCTCTGGAACATTTCCTCCCCTTCCAGCGGCTCCTGCTTTAGAAGCATTTCCCTCAGACCTGTCATGTTCCTATGCTGTAGGCCCATATTGATTTTCTTTTTCTTTTTTTTTTTCTTCTTTTGCTGACGCACTTTTAGGTTTCTATGGAATGCGACCGCTCTAAGGCAAACTCATTGACAAGAGGCAGCGTTCATAGTCGATTTTGTACGAAGACGTGTCCAATTTTCTCTCATCGAGTGGACTTTTCATGAGCGTAATCCACATTTGTTGAATGATTTTAATCCAATTCTCTGTCTGAGCAACCAAGAGCCATCTGGATAAGACAATTAAGAATTAAAAACTCTAATGAATTCCCTTTGTTTCACTGAACTTGGTGCCAACGTTCAAGTTAATGCAGCATCTTGATCAAAAAAGCAAAGAATTGAGCTTTTACGCAGATATCACATCCGGTTTTAGTCTCTACAGGAACATCCCGAGCAGTTCGTTTTGTGTTGTCCGGCTCAGCTCAGTGCTCTTTATGACGCTGGTGGGCTGAACTCGCTGCTAGCCTCGTGCTCTTGCGAGGGATTTGGTTCTGGGAGACTTCAAAGTATTCGCTCTTGACATAGCAGGTTAACAGCGTTTCTCGCTGTGGAGCAGCAGATCCCATTAAGCAGAGTAAGCTGGAGGTTTCACTCCTGACCCGGGAGAATGACCCCGAAATGAATTCATCTCCAACACCGCTCGGATACTCACTGTGGGCTTAACCTCACAGGTGTGATGAGCAGGTAGGATCGCAGCGACGCCTCCTGGGATTGATCTGTGTGGTAATTAAAGGAAAGGACCTCAAAAGTGTCAGAAGTCGTCTCAAAGGTCACGCTGGGAAGTGAGTCGCTAGAAAGGATGGTGCCAGGAGAGAGCCGGGCGGAGACGCTCCAGACGGGGCCTAAAGTCGAGGTGTCTGATTGGCTGATGGAACGTGGGCACAGCTCGGTGGGAGGCACCCTGAGGGGTAATAAAGGAAGCTTCTGCCTCGTCAGCAGACGAGCCCGCCTCTGTGTCTCACCGGAGCCTCGATGGCACTTTAGTTTGACGACGAGCTTTTGCCAACAGTCAGTAAACACACATTACCATCTCACCATCTCTGCCTCCTTCAGTCCTCTACTGTACATCACAGGTGAACTTAACATCCAAATGTTGGTAGCAGGGTTGAACTACAGATTGATTTGGATTGTCTAAAGTCTTCCAGTGATAATCTAAAACTTTAGATACCAGGGTCTTGGTGAAGACTTGATTCTGATTGGTGACTTTGACTTTACTTGAAAAAAATCAGGAAACTGAAAACCTCAGAATTACAAAGTAAAGAAGACTTTTAAATTTAAGCTGTACGAGCGAAAAAGTTGTAACAACTAGAACTTTATATTTGATCCCAGGAAGCATGAAAATATAAATGCCTGGCAGTAACCAGGGTCTGAGAGGGTCAACGCCCTTCGAGGTGTCCGTAATCAGGGAGTAATGGCCTCAACGCTGTTCGTTATTCCTGATAATGGACTCCACGTTGGACATTATTCCCGACTTTATTCATGTGCACACGACCCTGTAGCCGGACCAGAATGTCAATATTAGATGATGACTGCAAAACCCATCCATCCGTTCTTCCTCTCCTTTCAACATTTTTCTGCTCGTGGAAACTACGGTGCAGCTGTAAGGAAAGATCTTGGAAAGTAAACCACAGTCAACGTAGGGTCAGATTCTGGACACAAACTATGAAACCATTTTCTCTCCGCTAAAGGACTTCCTACACTGGCACTGACCTTTAATCGCGAGGTGTAAAATCATCCAGTATGAATGTGATTCCTACGGTAATGTGTGCACCATGTCCACTACGGTGGACTGAATAACCAGAGTGAGCCTGATAATTGATTTTCACACCCTACGGAAGATAACAGAGACCTAGCTTCTGCCTGGAGCGGCAAAAAAGACGCATTCAGAAACCTGAATCTAAAGTAATTGCAACTTGCAAAAGCAATGTTGTGGTCAAAGCGTTCAATTTTACAGACTCGCAGCGATGAGGATGTTCAGTTTGAGAAGAAGAAAGTGTGATTGTGGGAGGATAAAGGACCTTTCTGCTCTGAACAGGCGTCTTTGCAGCGCGCTGACACATCCTCTGTGTGGCGAACCTGCTCCGACATCACTCCAGAGTCAGACTGCGGACGTGCAGGATCTCCGGCGTCCGGGCCGACTAAGCCCTCCTGCACATCCGTCACATAAAGGGACCCGTCTGTGGACTCTGACGTCATCGTACAGATGTGCGGTGGGCATGGCTTAGCTCCTGAGAGCTCATTGGCTGCAGCCTCTCAATCCTCTCTGTGTTTTCTCTCCCGCTCCGACATCCACTCCACTCTTTTGTCTACACGAGCGTTTTTTCCAGATCTGCCGAAGCGCCGAGGATAAAGAAAAAAAAAGAAAAAAGCCAAGGGACCAATACCATTAGAGAATGATTTTAAAATAATTAAAACGTGTTATTGTTGTACAAATTAACAGTTAATAGAATTTTTCATCATGGCAGCGCGCTTAAAAAGAAAATCATATTTCTAATCAATATTTCATCAAAGTGTTTATCCGCACGGTCCCAGAGAGGCACTTTGTGACGAGACTGTTTTCATTAAACCAACACCTGAGCGAGTGTGTGTGTGTGTGTGTGTGTGTGTGTGTGTGTGCTGCTCTTTCATGCCTGCTCGCCTCCTCAAAAGCGTCCCACTCTCCGTCCAAATCCCTTAAGAAGAAAAACACACAGACTCCCCCTTTTCTCATCAATCAGAGAGCTCAAGCAAATTGATTTTTTGGGGAGGTTTGAGAGCTCGTGTTTGATCAGGACGCGGTCCGAATCCACGAGGCCTCCGACAAGACAGCGGCGGCGATGATGCATAAATTGGGGATTTGAGGGAAAAAGATTTGCGATGAAGTGAAGTGCCATGCTGCTTTGAGAGGTCTTGTTAAAAAAAAAAAAAATAAAGCGTTCACAGATGACCCCTCGGCACGAACAGTGGGAGTATCAGGCCACACAGCTGTGGTAACCTCAGGATATGTATGTAAATCCCACATTTTCATTTCACTCTGCATGTATGTGTGTGTGTGTGTGTGTGTGTGTGTGTGTGTGTACTGTACGTCTCTAACACACATCGTACGCTTGTGGCTGCGAGCCTGTTTGCTCAAACAACCACTTAAACTGCAAATGAGCTGCAAACAAGGCACAGAAAACGAGCGGCGTTTTGTGCATACGGAATGAGGAGCGCCGCAACTTCATCTTCCTGCGAGACACTGCGAGGAAGCTAAACCGCTGTAAAAAAAAAAAAGAGAGAGAGAGAGAGAGGCCGGCATTAAGCCAAGTGGCAAAACCCTTTTCCAGCTTTGAATAAATTGTTTCACGTTTGAAAAAAAAAAGGAAAATAATGCAAATCGCGCCGCAGCGATGACAACATCACACTGAAGAAGTCAAAATTAATTACTTACGTGAGAAACTTGTACACACAGTCTTCCAACGGGGACAAATGAGGTGACGGAAAGCAATTATTTTAGAAACAAGTCACGGGAGCAAAAAAATACACATGCGAAATGTCAACAGGAATGAAGCCGGCGGGGAAAATTACTGTTTATTTAAAAGAAACCATTCTTGAAAACGTCTCTCTGCTTGACTTTACGCGATGATGGTCAGACTGAGGCCAAAAAACAACCTTTCATGGAACGAGGGCCGCAGCTTCTTCATCACGTATTCATCTGTCATCTGTTTCTACCATCAGCTGACTTATCACTTAGTCTTTAAAGGGTCACAACATCGCCATCTTCGCCAGAGCCATGGCGCTAGCATGGCTAAAAATGCCAATTGCAAGTTCCTACAGCCAAAGATGACGACTTCAAAGTTTTGTTCAACCAATATCCTGTAAGATATTTGATTTACATTGATTTAAACAAGTGAAAGATTTAAATGTTTGGTATTTACTCTAAATAAACAACATATACACATCAATTTTAGCAGCTCAATGATAACAGCTAACAACGCAGACAATATGCAAGTGACATCACGGGTCATGACACGCACTGAAAGCAGATCAACAACATACAGCAGATGATGCAATGATTTAATGACGCGGTGATGTCATTTCACGCAATCATCACGTCGGCGCTGCTGTAAATAACGCGGCTCCAGAGGCGACCGCTTCCTGCTTCGAACTACTTGAGATGCACGTTTGATATGCGCCGCATGATAAATCACGGTGGGACCGCGGGATGGGGGGACGCCTCTGGGGAGACGGTGGCATGTTCGAATTAGCATACTCCTGTTGTCACCGCGCCTGACACACGACGTCGAACACACGCTCCTAACAAGCCGACTAGAGACGCGGCCCTTTAAAGGCGCCGCCGCCACGTTGCCGTAGTACCTGCTGTATCGCGGAGCTCCCCGAAGAGCTCGACTGTCAGCGGAAGCGAGCGGCAAATCCGCCCTCAATCCTCCGGGCGTGGAGTCAGATTACAGGGAGAGACGAGGACACATGAGCATCGAGAAGGAACGGGACGTTTTCCAGGACAAGCTCCTGAAGAAAAAGAGAGTTTTGTGCCGAAAGTTTTGTGAGGAAAGCTCGTGGTTTTCTCAGTGTGACTTCACGTGTGATGGCTCGGTCTCCAGCTGAAGGGCCCCTCCAGGCTCCTCCACGCCGCCACCTTCCATTATCACACTCGTCGCCGCCTAATTGGAACTTTCTCCGCAGCCACACTCGGCGCCGGCGCCTTGTTATTAACACCAAGGATGTAATTTCTAACTGTTTGTTGTTTATTTTTCGCAAATTAGCTGCATAAACGCCGTAACTCCTTCCTCCTTAGAAGCCGAATACTAATTCCTCAAAGCACTCTCGAAAACAACGGAGCTCCTGATTGCTTTCGCCGTCGAGTGTTTTTTTCAAATTGCTTTTTCTGCTCTGGACAAATTTGAGGACCGCTGCCCGAAAAACAACGAGCGTCTTCCGCTGGCTTGTTTTAACATCAGGATATCGCAAAAGATTACCGAGCAACACTCCCAACAAGGTCTGCAGGTGTCGGTAAAGGTCGAGGGTTCGTCCCTGCACGGAGGCTTCTTGGAGGAAACGGAGGTCTGAAGCGAAGCAGCAGCAGTGGAGGCATATTGATCGTGTCAACAGTCATGCGTGGGCAAGACAGCCTTAATGGACGCTGCCCTGGTCCTGTCACTGCTGAAGCACTGGAGAGGTATTGTCGAGGGTACAGTGCGAGCGGATGTGTGTGTCGATAAGATGCGGCGCGAGGAAGAAAAGGCTGGTGGGGAAGAGGAAAAGGGAAAGAAAAAAGAAACTCTGCTTTCTACAAAACGCAGCGGTGTTGCAATCCTTATATCCCAGATAATAAAAAGCCCTAATAACTCAAAAATGTGCAGAATATCTGCTTATGTCGGCATGTGCGCTCTGAACAATGCTCCGGCCCGAGGCTGTACAGTACACGGGGCTGTATGTACAGCAGGAGAACAAGGCGGCAGAGGAGGAGGAGGAGGTGGATGCTGGCGCGGTTGTGTGGAGAAGAACAGCGTTTGCCGCATATGCGGGTTTGTGAACGCACAGTTCAGCAACTTAATATCTGCACGCACACGAACACAGAAGGTGCACTAAAGCCTCGAACATCAGCGCCTTCAGACAGCAGCGGTACAGGAGGTGAGCGTTCAGATGTATTGGTGATCTCTGCCAGGAAACTGCCAGGATGTAACATAAGACGTATGGAAGATATCATCTTTTGGTCTCTCAGTGCAATATTTTGGCTACCAGGAGTATTTTTATCGTCGTTTCCTGTTGTTTGTCTTGTTGGTTGACTTGAATTTAAAGAAACCCTGTGCAGTTTTTGACCACTAGCAGTGCTACTGAGCCATGTTTTCATGAGAATGTTTCAGGTCTGTTTGTATTCATGTTATGTTATTGCATTTATCTCAAATAGCGTACAAAAAACATCTAGCAGGAGAAGAGATGCTATCGACCACATTTAGCTAACTAGCTAATTTCCATCTGTAGTCCCTGGGCAGAGAGACACAAACCCTAATAAAACTAGTTTAACTGATACAAATAAAAGTTATAATGAATACTAAATCCAATCAGAGATCCAAACATACATATAAATTCTAATCATTACGTCCAACACTATATACAAGTACTGGAACTACTGGCAGAAACAGGTTTGGCGACCAGCGAGAGAGGCTAGTGTAACTCTTCTAGAAGTTAGCGTAGCTGCTACAGCATCAGTTATAATGAAAGAAGCTCCTCTCTCCACTGTTTTCAGCAAGAGTTTGATTTACCAATGCGCTTTCCTACTGTTGATATGACCAATTCACCCTCCAATTCGTCCAATCACCCGTCCGAATCATTACTATTCCTCTGATCAACAGGTGGTGGTAGCAAGAAAAACAGAAGGCTCCAGCAAACTACAGGGAATAAAGAAAGACAGCTAGCGAGCAAACATGGATGTTTCATGAGGAAGACAATGAATTCAACAGGTGTGTTAAAGGTTAAAGGTATGAGATTTAAGAGACAGCACACTTCTTTCCCTGTCCCTTTATCTTTAACCCACTCTGCAGCGCTCTGGTTCCGACTGACTCTTTCATGTTCTCGTCCTCCGAGCCTGCCGCCTTTTTGTCTTATGTGGTCATTTTGAAGCTGCGGTCTTTTTCGTGCTGCTTTGTGATTTTCCTCCGAGCGGCGGGCGGGTGATGAAATCCGAGGGACCCTTATCTTTCATTTTTCATCTGGGAGATTTCAAAAAGGAGGGTTTGCGCGAGACGTCCCGCGCCACAAGACGGAAAATGGAGATTGATACGTTTTTTGGTCTCTAACTCGCTGCGTCTCTCGACACCTTTTGAGAAATTCCGCGTCGCCCTTAACAGTCGAGTTGTTTTCACCAAAGCCGTGCGGGGAGGATGAAACAGCCTTTGACATTGTATCCCTCGTTGGAAGTTGCTCTCAAAGAGGAGATTTTGTCAGAAGTTCGTCATTTGAGATGGCTCTTGTCCTTCGGTATATCTAAGATGAAAAAAAAAAACCTTTTAAAGGAGCTGCAGGAAGTGGTGCTCCCAGCTCTTCTCAGCTCTCGAGTGTAGGAAGTGCTTGAGGTTTGCGGTCGACAGACCTCTCTATCCCACTTCCATGATTCCTGACGGAGGATACCAAAGAAGAGCCTACTTCCTGTTTTGTTCGCCCCTTCAGGTCTCCCAACCCTCTTTAGTGCTTTATCTTTTTCATGCGGGAGGCCCCGATCTTATGGAGATTATGGTTCATTCTTACAAAAAAACGGATACAAAAACTGAATTTTTTGATGTTCTTTAACCAGACAAGTGGTGTTAAATGGCGGTACACAACACAAGCTCAATATTGAAGGTTTAAAATCATCTCAAGGAAATTGAATCGAACGCAACTGGATTTGGTTTTTGTCTTGAAGACGTTTCACCTCATTTGATGAAGCCTCTTGGATGAGAGGTGAAACGTCTTCATGACAAAAGCCAATCAGTTGCGATTCAATTTCTTGATAACTATGACCTGGATGAATGAGAATATTCACAGACAAGGTTTAAAATCATATTCCACAGAAACAAAAGGACGTTTTGTGAAGGAAACATGGCTCCTTTCCAGTTGGCTCCATCCTCCCCCACACTGTATGTTTAGCTCCCCCCAACTTTAGCGCCGCTGACAGTTATTTGTTTGCTCATACATAAAATAACACAGACAGAGCCGATTCCAGGACGCACTTGAAGAGTCCATCGGGGAAAAAGTAATCAAACCCCGGAGCGGGCGCGGCGCGGCGGAGCGGGTTTTCAATCATCCCCCGAGCGAACTAACATGGCACTCCAGACGTGTGGCTTTGGACCGTCCCGATCGGGAAGCGCTGTTTCGCTCAGCAGTTCTCAAAGAAACGTGCTGATTCGGGCATATGACGTGTCAATCATTATTCTCAGTGTAGTTATTCATGTGTGTGGACGCTGACTGGCAACATCCAGGGGTTCGTATCTGACAAAAGACGCTGAGGAAGTCAAAACCGCGAGCTTCTGTCTCCTTCGCTGCGCTGTGCATGTACATAAATCTGCTCATAAATCAATAACTGACTGTGAATGTGCTTTATTAAGTCCTGTTGTATGTATGGGACTAAAAAAGACAATATGTTGCTAACTGTTACCATCTGTGTAACAGCTAAACAATGCTTTTGATACGTAACAAATGTACTTCAGTATCAAGAGTAAGTAAGTAACAGTAGGTAAGTTTCACAGAGCTCAACATGAAGGATTGATGCATCACCTCCAAGCAAAAACGTGATTCTGGTACATACATTGCACACAATTTCAAAGTCTAAACTCGTGTTATTTTTTATGCAGATTGAAGCGACTGGGCTGCTGATCCAAAAGTTATACATAATGGCTGAATCACAATAATGAGGAGCTTGAATGTGAAGCCGCCCACATATCATTCTTGGTCGTTGGCTCTGCGGTCTTATTCGAACGTCGTGAAGCTTTTTTGGGATTCACTCGTAGATTAGTAACCACACACGAGAGGAGAACCATCCAACTGCTTAACACGCGTTCATTTCTGTGACCTAGATATGATATTTCATGGTAAAATGTGTAGGATTGAGGGGATTTAGGAGGCGGAAAATGAAGAGAGCATATATAATAGTGTTTCTGTTGGTGTATAATCGCCTGAAACTGAGAATCATTATGTTGTCGTGACCTCAGAATTAACCATTTTGTTTCAACAGACCGAGCACTTAATCTAGAGAGCCTGTAACACATTGTTTACTGTCTGTGGTTGATATTAAAGGCGAGCAGAATTTGCTGTCTGCAAACAGCCTCAACACCTAAAGAAAAAAAAAAAGAAAAAGAAATCAATGGGCAGCATTGCATCATTCATGTTGTGTCCACTCATGCTGAGCATCACTCCGCTCTGAAGCCCAGAAACCTGATGTTATGTCAGTGTGGTCCGTGGGAAAGTTGGCCTTATTGCAGGGTTCCTGCTGGGAGTTACTCGCCTGCCTGCAGCTTGACTCCATGTTTTTCTCAAACCATATAGTCGATACAACAACACTTGAATTTTCCTGATGTTATTTGGGCTAACGCTAAGATGCAGGTAAGTCAAAATGCAATTAAACCAATCAAAACAAGATTATATTCTGATTTTACTTTTGTATGCAAGATGTCCTGGCACCTCTCAACAAATAGTTTTACTTTGACTCTGGCCCAGATTTTGTCTTTTGTAATCACAACAAGTAGCAGCTTGGCTCTTTTTTCTGCTACTTTTGGAGGCTAACCCAGAAGTTAGCATCGCCATGGTTCCCTAGACAACAAGCCAATGGGATTTTTCAATTGGTGTTTGGATTATTGCTAAATACGACCCAAAGAAAAGCTCCGAGGCAAACATGAATTCATGATACTCACAATACTCATGATACTTGACAATACTAGATGGACTGCGGTGACATTTGGTGAGCTCGTTCATGGTCCCCAGAGGAGGAATTGTGATCATTCTGATCCCCAGACCTTTCATCAACACCATTATCAGGTTAACATTTTTTTAATCCATTACTTTGGTTTATTTCTAGTCTAATTAGCAAGTGTTAGCATGCTAACATCCTGAGTTAAGATGGTGAACACTAAACTTGCTAAACGTCAACATGTTAGCATCGTCCTTGTGAGCACGTTAGCATGCTTACACTGGCATTTAGCTCAAATCACAGCCTCACAAAGCTGCGAGCACGACTGTCGGCTCTCAGGGGAAACACCTCTCTAACAGTACTGTACGAACGCTATCCCCTCCGGTGTACAGTGCAGTGGAGGCAGCTCTTTCATCGTGACCCAAATAGAGCTGGAACTGGATGAGTAAGCAACTGCCTGCCATCTTTGTTCGGGTCACTCTACTCCTGAGTAGGGGAAAAAAAATGTTGTTAAAGAGACGAACTCCAACTCGACGCCAGATTCCACCTGAGTGAAGCTCTGAGCAGAGACAATATGGCGGCTCGCACACGCCTCCGGAGGATTCTGCAGCAGGCAGACAGGCTGGGATTACAGACTACAACGTGATTACTCATGTTTCCTAAAAAAAAAAAAGTTCCTGACGACTGACTCATCCTCCACATTATGCTGAAATTAAAAATGCTGATGAAACACACAGAAAGACGCCCTCCTTGACAACGATGCTATCAGTATCCCAAACAGCCTCTCTGTGGCAGCTCTGGGAACATCGTGATGGGGGCTGGTCGACAGGTTAACTGGAGTCATTACGGAGGTTTAATGAGCACTTACACACCGACAAACACACATGTACACACTGCTGTCAGTACGCAGAGCTCTTAGTGGGCGGCTGACGCCTCTTAAATGGAGTCCAGAGCCAAGTTAAGTGGAGCGACTGTGTGTACATGCATGTGTGTCGATGCCATGGTGGTCCTGAGTGTTGATCTGGTAAAGCAGCCTTACATCTGTGAATATGAACCAGTCAAAACATGTTGGTGTCGTTTCAAACAAACACTTTATCATTTAGCGAAGACAGAAAAACATGTGTGGGATTATACAATAATCTTTGACGATGCAAACTACTTTGAATGACGAGTTTAAAAAAAGAAAAACGTTTTTAAGGTTATTGCTTTCCCTTAAAGGGACAGCAATGTCCGTTTCCAGAAATCAAGATCTAGTTAATCAAGATAATATACATATATAATATATATATTCCACTTATTAAACAACACCGTGTCACAGAAGGCAGCTAGTATCTACTCATACACTCTTAGAAATAAAAGTTCTAAGTAGAACCATATAAGGTACCTCGGCTTGTCCTCATAGGAGAACCCTTTCTGGCTCCAGGTAGAACCTTTTATAAAGGTGGAGGGTTCTACCTAGAACCCAACATAAAGGGTTATACCTAGAACTGTGTGTGTAAGGTTCCACCCAGAACCCCCCATGAGAGGTTCTACAAAGAACCCATACAGGATTGTATACCCATGCTTTCAACAATCCCTGAAGAACTCTTTCTCCAAAAAAGGGTTCTCTGGATCAAAATGGTTCTTACTGGAACCGTTAGTGTTACCAAGAACCCTTGAAAACCGTTTCTTCGGGAAAGGGTTTTTCAGAAGCAAATGGTTCCAGGTAGAACCTCAGCCCTTGTAGAAGAACCCTTTTGGAACCCTTATTTCTAAAAGTGCAGATGAGAGGCTCGTGCTCGTGAGCTGTCACACCGGATAGCTTAGACAGTTAGCCTCTCTCCACGAGTAGATGCTAGCTTCCTTCTGCACAGCGATACAAAAAGAAAACAGTTTCTACATGAAAATGCTTACAAGTTACTAGGTCATGATTTCTGGAAAGAGACACTGCTGTTGAGTTTTAATAATGTATTTTGTGGTACTATGAGCCCAACAAGCCGGGTACCACCTGGTTCCATTATATTCAAGTGAAGGCAAACCTCTACAGATCAACATTTGATTTCTCCAAAACTCAGCAGCTCACGCTGAAAAAGCCATGACAGATTAATTTTGAAAGTCCACATCAGAACTTCCTGGAATTATTTGAGTGACTCTCTGAGGTGGAGTACTATCAATCTGAACTGAAATTAGTCTGTGGAAACAGGTAGTTTCCTTGAAATTTCAATCTGAAATTAAAGAAAATATTGAAAATATTTGATATTTCAGAGGGCTTTAATAGCCCAACAGGTTCGAGGAAAAATATGTATTTTTGAATTCAACCGAGTCATTGAGAGCACAAAAGGGGGTTAAAGCTGTCTGAGATGCCTGAGATCAACACAGTGTGTCCGCTCCGCAGCGTGAGAAATCTAATTAGACTTTCCGGCGAACATTTTATTACGGTAAATCTTAACCAGTCCCGTTATTATTGCAATTACACGAGGGTCAAATTCCCGAAAGTGGACAAGTTTCAATCATCGGCAGGGTCTCCGTCTTGTGCCTCACGGGCCGAGCGTGAAGGAGGAAATCTAAGAGGAGACATATTGCGCCGCAGAAATGAAGTGGATATTGACACAATCAATCTTCCAGGAGTATACGAGCGCGTCTCTTTTATTATGTGGTGTGTGTGTGTGTGTGCGTGCGCGTCCTCCTCCCTCCCACCCCTCTCCCCTGATTGTTTTTACTTTATTTGCAAGTTCAGGCTCATCAGTCTTCTCCAGCAGCGCACGAGGGGGGGAGGGGGAACAATCTCATAACTTTCTCATTACCGCCCCCAGCCCCGTGAAGAATACCGCTGCTGCTCACAGATAACAACCGAACCTCGCTTTTGGGACACGAAATACCATTTTCCGCAGCAGTTTGGCTTTCTGAATCTGAAAAAACTCATTAAGTAATCCAATAAGGGGGCAAAGGAAATAAGGTTAAAGTTCTCATGGTAATGAAAAAAGGCTAAAACGGAGCACATGTTATATTTACTGTGAGTGCTGGGACGGAGCAAAAAATCATACGGCGGCAGGACGAGCATTAATCCAAATCATGCGCCCAAATATTATTACAAATCTTGTACAATTAAGAGCAGAAATGTTCGGATTTATGGACCAATTACGCCGCAAAGAAGAAGCAAAAACCTTCTGCATCAACTTAAGAAGTTTGTTCGCAACCGAATCCCTCAAATCCTCATTAGCCGGGCGGACAGACGGCCCCGCTCCTCTAAAGGCCAAATCATCAGGGCGGAGGTGATGGATGGAAATGAAAGCTGTCCCGACTGTTTTACTGAGAGGACACGCACTGTCCCCAAACAGGCCATCCATCCTCTGTGATGTGGACACACACCGGCACTACGTCTTCTGGCCTGTCGCCGGCAAACAGCCGAGGCCTGCACTTGATCACGCGCCTTAATTGGCCTCCTGACAGAGCAAACACACTCAGACAGACGGGTGAGCACACGCCGAGTGCTAACAAAGGGAGGTTAAAGGAAAAGTTCACTTAAAAGTGAAGATTCAGTCATTATCGTCTCACGTCTTTGACGGTCGACAGTCAGGTAAAGTTCCAAAACGTTTCCGGAGCTTCACAGCAAAAACAGCGTTGCAGCGTTATTAGTATGTGGCTAAACCTCCGCAACTGGCTGACCAATGGAGTGACATACTTACTACATACTGAATAAATTATGTGCTCACATGTGATTTGTCATTTGTAACCATTAGTTTCTGTCCACTCAGAGTGACTTAAGCCTGATAGCAGGTAAGATAAAGCAATATTTCAGTGGTTTTAGTCAGAGGTGGTAAAAGTGCTGTAACTTTTCAAAACAACTACTCAAGTAGAAGTAAAAGTAGTCATCCAAATAACTACTTGTGTTAGAGATCAAAAGTACTTACTGGAAAAAGTAACTTGAGCAGTGAGAAATGTAAGAAAGAGAAATAACCCACCGACAGCCCGATGTAAATCTGTCTGTGAATATTAGCCGTTAGCGCTAGCCATACGCCATAGGCTATAGCTTCAACCATTATCCTGCTAAGTAAAAGTAAAAGTACTCATCAAAATGAATAGTTGAGTAACAATATTAAAGTACTTATTGAAAAGTTACTCAAGTAGATAGCAACTTTCCGTGTGTGCATGAATGCAAAAAATGTTTTTTTCTAATTATGATTATAAGCGCTGCAATGAATGTAACCAAATTCAACAAAGGAAAAAGTCCTCCAAAAAGTTACTCCTGTACAAGTAACAGAGTAAATGTAACTACCCAGGTCCGGTTCCAGGGAACGGTGCAGCAACAACTCTGAGACAAAATCACTTTGCAACATAAACACATCACACAGCACATTGTCTTTGTAGCATCACATCAGAACCGCAGGGTGAATCTGAGCCGCCAGGATCAGAACAGTGAACAATTGTTCCTCAGCGCATAAAAACCTTCTGTTTCCATCTTTATTGACACCGGCTGCTCCTCCCAGCCTGATAAAGAGCATTATGAAGTCTGAGGGAGTCCGCTGACACAAACGACTTGTGATTTATAGCCTTGATTCGCCCTCTTTTTGCTAGAAAGCCGATTCGCATTCCGCCGGTGGAGGCATCAAGAGAAAAATGGTCTCAGAAATGATCACAGCTTCAGCATCGCTTTGGAAACATCAGCGGATTAGTTTAATGAGTGCTGGAGACGTGCTGGAGGATGTCGGAGGAGATGTATGAGAACAGGTCTGTGCAGCTGTGGATGGAGAGGAGGAGTGAGGAGGTAAATAATGAGGTTCTGGTGCACGAGGAAGGAAAGCGGAGGCTGCTTCCTGTTATATAGCACCACCTGCTGGGCCAAGACAGGTGTTACTAGAAAGAGAAGAAGAACTCTTTCTGTGTATGTTTAATTTACACAATATGATGTAATGCCAGTGCTTGACCTACTGTAGAACAATCATTTGTCATGAGGTGAAATGTCATTATGATCATGTCGACAGTGAAAATATCCCAACAATCCATCGAAACCAGACACAAAAAGGGTCAAAGCATCCATAACGTCTGGTCGACACGGCCTTCGTTCTTCTTTCTTCTTGTTTCAGAAAATTATTCTAATCAAGGGTCAGAAACTCATCTCAGGTTACAATCTACATACAGAACTACAACTAATTAAAGTCTTATTCTGGTCTCTCTTAAGTTCTTCTTCCCCTCTACGTCCTGTCCCCTGACCAGTTCATCATCCCGACCCTCAAACATTCGAGTTCAATGCCAAACACCAAATGTCTTCATTTTTTTTAATGACAAATTAATTAGGATCAAAACTGCCAAAATCAAAAGTCAAAAAAAGAAAAAGCTAAATGGCTCAATAAAAGGAAAAGAAATACGCCATGAAATGCACAAAAGATAATATTAAATTATTTATTTGTTAAATGTGACACAAATTGATATTTCCTCTGTATTTATTTAACTTTGTATTAATTTCCCTATTTACTCACTTTCCCATTTATTTCTAATCTTATTTATTAATTATTTTTTAATTTATTTATTTATTGATCTGTTTATTTATGTATTATTTTCCATTTCCCTGTCAGTCAAAGTGTGTCATGGGGTTAATATTTTTCGCCTATTAGTTGATCAACTGTTGCTTCCACACCAGTGGCCATCAAAGACAGTCTCAAGCTCACCAGATAATAAAACATGAATTAAAGGTAAATAAATTAATAAATAAAGTGGAAAATTAAATTGGAAAGTAAATAAAAAGAAGGAATTATTACATAAGTAAAACAAATGCAATCAAATATAAATGTGTTAATTACATCAATTTTTAATATTGATTTTAGTGCATTTAATGGAATTTTTATCATTATATCTTTGATTTTGGCAGTTTTTGCCTTCCACAACAAGCCACCTTTCATTTTTTCTTATTTAATTCTACCAAAATGACATTCTACTGTGGTTATTTAATCTATAAATGTATTAAATCAGGATATATAACAATATCACAATGTCAAATTGCTCACAGTGTGAAACATCTGTCTGAGAGCTGTGAAGAAAACGTATCTTCCATCTCTCTGCTGATCATCTTGAACATGAACACATCCAAAATAATACCTCTAAGCTGTAGTGTGCTACTACAACAACTAACTCTACTGGATGTTTCTGCAGGTTTAGGGGGATTCTTCCTTTAGATGGAGGCCTGATGATGACTGTGCTACCTGTGTCGGCCACAAGGTGGCAGAATCTCACAACAAGAGAAGTAATGACTCGACTGCAGCAGTCGCCAAAGTGATGTCCTGGCCTCCACACAGGTTCTGTTGTTCTTAAAACTGGGTATAGAACATTTAACTCTTATAACCTTTCTAAATTTGGTGAGACACTACTGGGATTGTTGATGAAGGTTCTCAGTCGTCCAGGTAGCTCTATTCGAAGGCTGAATTCGCAGGCAACTCTTGTAAGGACAAACCAACACAGGGTTTAAAAGCCTACGACTCCCCTCCAGTTGGTCAGAACTGAAGAAGCCTCTTGGGTGAGAGGTAATACGTCTTCAAGGAACTTCACACATTCATATATGAAGGACCAACAAGGATTAGAGACAAGTACATCTTGTTTAAGATCTATCCTCTTCTTTTTAAGTTCACCTTGATTTCCCATCAGAGATAACAGGCGGATGCACCTCGGTTTACCCCTCGAACATGTAGTACTTTAATCCCAGCTCTCTATCATTTCTGGTTGCCGGAAGTGAGGCGCGAGCTTTGCGCTTTCATTCGCACAGGAAACGCTGCTGTCTGCACGTATCTACTGTAAAGCCCCCTGCGATCGATAGACAACTAGGCATCACACATGGGGCCTGTCAGCCGTCAAGAGTGAAGCATCCGCCTACACTCAAATGCACAATCCATACGAGCCACTCTCGAGGAAGCGGCGCCCTATCAGGGTAGCACATTACAGCAGCTACTATAATCCCTCACAACGCTGCGGCTCGCTGCTGGCTGCTTCCAATCATCAACGTTCAAACCCAAAAAACGAGCTCCAGTAACGACTGGTCGTTCTCTGACCGAGTGGGGTCTGGGACGCACTGGTGGGGGTTATGAAAATGCTTTGGATGGCCTTCAATAGAGCGCATACCTCCACCAAGGCCAACAGCCCCCTTTAATTAAATCAAACCTAATCCAATAACTAATAAATCACATTTAAATCGTGATTAAAATGAGACAGATTCTTCTCAGGATCTGCATGAAACTGTACTCACTTCTAGATACCAGCCATCTAAATACACCTGATTGTTTTCATCGAGATCTATGCATTCTCTATGCGTAAAAGAGTGAAAAGATCCTACATCCATCTCTTTATCTGCATCAATAGTTAATGGGGTCTATTCTGGGCTCAGACCCATCCTCCATCCAAGTTTTGTAGAAATCCCTTCAGTAGTTTTTGTGTAACCCTGCCCACAAACCAACCATTGGCACAATGAAAACATAACTTCCTTGGCAGAGGCAATAATCAACATCCAAAGAGCTTTAATGACAAAACTTGATAAAGAAGTCCACTGGGGAATAACTACAGCCTCATTTAGAGATCTCTCATTTAGTTAGTTTTGATGCTTTCTTCATTGATTTTACATTCATTTGACTGAAGAATACAACCACGGTCTGAAAATGAAGAACTTAAAGGTGCAATATGTAAGAATTTTAGTTAGAAACGTTCGTAAATTGCCTAAAATTATCAACAGAATGTGAAGGAATAGCAGCTCTTAAGTTATGACATCTATGTATTGTGTTGCAGAGATACGTATTGAAGTGAGCATGCTAACAAGCTAGTGCATCTCGATCCAAAGCTGCTGTGCTAGCGGTGTAAACACTAACACTCCCCCAGTCCTCCAAACTCCCAGTCCTGACTGCTAGCTGCACGGCTAACTGAGCTAACGAGCTAATGGTATCTACAGTAAGCGTAGTCCTATTTAGCCAAGTAGGGATTCAACAGGTGGCCAATTCTTACATATTGCACCTTTAACACATTTAAAGTCAATTTGTCCCATTTTTTTTTACCAAAAAGCACAGATTACATCGGAGGTAAGTATTTCTTTAACAACACAGCTTTTTAAACAGACTTTTACTTTCTTATCTTCTAAGGAAACAATCTAAATTCCTCTTCCACCTCTACATGCATGCATGTGAATGTGCGCATCGCCACTTTCGCAGCAAATTGGACTTTTTCTATAATCTCCCCACACATTTACCCACCTGCTGTAATTAAACACATCCCTCTCGCCTTATCTCAGACTAACACAGTCCTTGACCCGCCGACCGCTGCAACTTGCTCAGTCAGAACACAAGGCATCGCTGTTTTTCCCCCCCTCCGCTCACTAATGAAGTAGGAAATAACCTTTAGCTGTGTGACATTTCACAGCCTCAGCTATTGTACAACAAATGTTCAGAGAGGAGCAGTGGGTGCTGCTCTTGTAGTCCCCTCCCCCCCGGCTCATATTAAATGCTTTCCATCCACATTTACACATGTGCTCTGGCGTGAACGGCAGATGTTAATCTCAACGTGTACCTTACTCCAGAAAAGTCTGATTTAGCCACAATAGGTGCTTGTAATCACACTTTCACCATGGCAGGAATGTTGGTTCCAATAAAACACACTGTCAGTCTTGCTCAATGAATTCAGACAGCTGAGAGGATTGCATCTTGACTCATGATTTGCCCTCTCAGACTTGTGTCTTGACATGAGACTTTCTCTCAAAGACTTTAAAACAGCTCTCGGAAAACAGCACAGCCAGGCCTCAATCTTTTTGGGGATATTGGCGGCCATTACGGTCCAGTTTTCTTTACCGCCGAGCATCCTTCACGCCGTAAACGGCCCCGTCGCCGCACCGGTCGCTCATCTTCAGTTTGACACATGCGGCTATGCGGTCTCAAAAAGGCTAAAACTACACTTGACATTGGAAGAGGGAGCTAAAGCCCCGGTTCCCACCCCACTTCCAGCTAAGACGGTAATGAGATGCCGAGCCCGCTGCACTCAATTTCCCAAATTAAAGTGTCTCCGTGGGGCTTCTGCGGGTTAGTGAAAAGAGTGACTGAGCAACCCCAAACAGGTGAGGCCCCGACAGATTTCCTTCCATGAACGGTGAGCAATAAGTAATGTGTTTGTGCAGAAGGGTGTGTGCTTGTTTAAATACCATGCCCTGCTTTATATCTGGACCTGTCTTACCATAAACACAATCACTTCCTTCTCACTTGAAGCCGGACTGAATGGCAAAACGCAAACACCATAGTTGGATCAACCTGTTAAAGGTGCATTATGTAAGTTTTTTTTTGGTTTGAAACATTAAAAAATTAACTGAAATTATCAACAAAATGTGAAGAAAAACACTTTTAATGTTATGTCAAATGTATCTACTGAAGTTGGCATGCTAACCAGCTAGCCCTCTAGCCACTTAAAGATATGATAGTCCAATAGTAAACAACACCAACACTTGGTGCTCTGAGCTCCAAGCTAATACAACCGCTAGCTGCACGTTTAACTGAGCTTACAAGCCAACGACAGCTAAAGCTAAAAGCAGTTGGTGGTTACTGTGTTTATATGCTGCCACCTGGTGGTCAATCCTCACATATTGCTCCTTTAAAAGGCTTAAATGAGTCCTGTGCTTCAGTCGTACCTGACCCCAGATCTGCAGTTTGTTATTCGATTAAACACACAGATTCAGGAATTTGAAACATGAAAGCAGAAAAGCCGCAGTTCAGAAAGCAATCCCACCTTAAGGTCCCATTCATTAGCTACTCTGGAGCTTTTCATCTGCATAGTCTGCCCTCTTTATTTGTTTGTTAATGAGCAGGGAGGGGATTGCTGGGGGGCTAATGGGGATATTACTGTCTTAAAAGAAACACATGAATCTTTAAAGGAGACCTATTATGCTTTTCTCGCCCCTCCCCTTCCTCCTGTGTTTTATATAGGTTTCTATGCATGTAAAAAAAATCTTCAAAGCTAAAAAAGTCTGCACCAACAGAAGTTCCTCTCTCCCACAGAAAACACTGCTCCCAGAATGCCTCGTCAGTAGCCTTTAATTCTGTGACTTTGTGACATCACACTACATCACCAGGTAACATATTTGCATAAATTCATGCCTAGCTGCTAGTTTGGCACAAGAATTGATTTAGCAAAGCTTCTCTGTTGTTATCAGCGGTGCTGGCTCAGGCATGTGTGAGCTGACCAATCAGAGGAGTTTGGAAATTCAGGATGGGGGGCCTTAAAGAGACAGGAGCTAAAAAAGTGTGTTTTTTAGCATTAAAGCATGTAAACCTATTCTAGTAGTATCCCAAAATAAATTGATGAACCTGAAAATGAACGTGTGTGTTGATAATCGATAAGATTTGCTTAAGAATAAGTGAAAATTGAGGTGAGATCCTTCAAGTGCGCTCAAAAAAATGGAAATTTGACAACTGAGCAAAGCCCATCTGTTGATAAAGATCGTGAAATATGATCAAAAGCTCCAGAAAAGTTCATGAATGAACCTTGAAGTGAAACAAACGGTTGTAAAACTACACTTTGACACATCGACCAGCCTCCAGATCCTGTAAGAAGACAGCTTTGTGTTTGTTTTATGTTTTATGATGTGCTTTTTAGTGCTGCTTGTTCCCAAAATACATTCCAGCACAAACACGTTGGGGCTCCTGGAGTTGTGGGACCATGAAGCCCTGCTGGCGATCTAACCTCGCTCATAAACCACACATGGCCTCGGATGACTCCTTCGGAATACACAAGAGCTCGATGTCTCGACACCTCCACAGCGCCGTAGCGTTCAGAGCTCCGAAACACAAGAGCACATGACAACACAAGTCTGAGCGAGAGGTTTGAGTTTCTGTGCGGCGTCTCTAAACTCTACGGGGATGAAGGGAAGCGGGAAAAAGTTGTTTACCTGCGTTGCGGGAAGCGAAGAAGTCGGGGTCCGATGAAAAGCAGCAGCAACGGAGAGAAGAGAGAAGAGAGAAAGAAGAGATCAGGTAAACATGTGAAACTTTTTTCTCACAGCGACACAAATTAAAAAGGAACACAATGAAAGATCAGGCGAGTGACTGTAGTGCAGAGCGTCGGGGCACGAACAAACACCGTGCTAAGACGGCTAAATCGAGGACGCTCGGCTGATCCCTTTTGAATGACAATGTGTTTCTCAGGTTATGCGCTAAACCAGCTGCCGTTGCTCACGGAGACGTGTCGAGGGGCTTTTAACGACGCCCACGCGCTCATCTTCTGGCTGGGCTAAAGAAAAACCTCTGCTGCCGGGAGATTCAAGGCCCCAAACCACCTCCACTCCACTCAGCTCCACCACACAGACAAACACACACCGACAGACAGACACGCATGAAGGAAATGACATGTACACAAAATGCACATGAAGAGCCGCCAGCTGCCTTCAACAACACTTCAAAGAGCGCGATGTGCTCCGGAGCAGCTCCTCCGATCGAGCGATATCTTTATTTTCTCTCATCCGTCTGTGCCTCTCCCTCCTCATCTTTTCCCTCTTTATTTTTCTTGTTTTGTTTCTTTTTCTCTTTGACACCGGGCACGTGAACGAATCTCACGGAGATCCGTTTTGGCCGCGGCTGCGATCGCCGACCGACAGGCCTGTCTGCGAGCGCGGGAGGGGATCAGCCGAGAGGTTGCCATGGCTTCTCAAAATAACTCATCCGAGGCGTCTTAGCTCGCCGCCGTTAGACAGAGAGAGACTCAGCCCTCCTGCTCCTCTGACAGCTAAATTGCTCGGCGTCTTCTGTCGCAGTAAACTTTGCACTCTGTTCTCAAAAGACAGTCCTCCCCCAAACCACCACCACCACCCTCCTCCTCCCCCTCCTCCCCCTCGTCTTCCTCCTCTGTAAATTTGTGTCTTGTAAGTGCTCGTATGCGATGGTGGACAAGAGCGGGGCCCGTCCACAGGGGACGAGAGTGGAGGAGTGGAAGAGGATGGAGCGAGGACAGAGTCACCCAGCGGAAGGAGAGCACAAACCCAATTCACCTCTGAGGGCGGACGCGGGCGATGTGGTTTTTGAGTCGCTGTTTGTCACGCAACCTCCTCCTCCTCCTCCTCCTCCTCCTCCTCCTCCTCCTCCTCCTCCTCCTCCTCCTCCTCCTCCTCCTCCTCTCTTACTCTGGATGCTTTGGGAGTTAAGAGGGGGGACACTGACCAAATATACTGAACTGTACTAAAGAAACTGCAGAGTATTCTGTGTGTCTGGATCTGATTATTAATTGAAATAGTCCCTCAGGCAACAAAAGATACAGTCACGACTTCTTATGGAAAAAAAGCAAATGCAAGTATTTTAGGCCAAAACTGCTGAAATGATATAAAGGAGATGTATTATGCTCATTTTCAGGTTCATAAGTGCATTTTAGTTTATTATTATAATAGCTCTGTTTTAGCTCCTGTCTCTTTAAAGCCCCGCTCTCCTCTGATTGGTCCGCGCACACACGCCTGAGCCACAACAGAGCAGCTGTGCTAAATCAATTCTCACGTGCCAAACTAGTCACTGAGGCAGATGTGTGACTCCATGATGCACTGTGATGTCACAAAGTCACGGAATTAAAGGCGGGGCTACTGGCGAGGCGTTTCAGGAGCAGTGTTCTCTGTGGGAGAGAGGAGCTTCTGTTGACTTTCACATTTTTAGCTTTCAAGATCTTTTACATGCACAAGAATGTACATAAAACACTAAAGGACAGGAGAAAAGAGCACAATAGGTCTAACATCCTCCATTATTCAGCGATTTAAACTATGCGGCACATCACATCTACTCCCTCTGTCGGTTCAATATATATTACAGTTACATCAACACACATACCTGATGTAACGTTTCTGGTTTGAGGCTCTTCATTTTGCACCAATATTTAATAGTTTTAATATCATTTACATGAAAACAAACATAAATGAGTCAGCAAATGTAAATTAAGTCATAATTTGTCCCTAAAACAGTAATCATTTGCATGTTTAGATCAGACTTCAGACGTCTGCACTAAAGGTGACGACCTATATGTCTCTTTGAAGTCTCCACGGTTAAAGATATAGGTAAGATTGTCGCATTTAAATGTCTAAAAAAACGACTTGACCTTGATTATACATGTTGTTGAGTTGTGTGCTTCCATTATACCAGATATTAAATGTGCGTTTAAAGCAACATTTTGTAGAAATCGGCATTTTTTGGTGATTTGGCGCCCTCTCATGACAATGTAATGTGTTGAAAACTCTCACTAAAGACACAGTGTGCAGAAAATAGAGACACCCTTCACCCTATTACAAGACGCTGTACCATCAAACTGATTCTGAAGCTGTTACTTTAAGGTAAAAAAGTCACATAGCGTTGCTTATATAGTCTAGAACAATAACACTGTAGAAAATCAAATGCACACCGTATGATAAGCCTCAACTTTCACTCCACTGTACACCTTAAATAAAGGCACATCGCTGCAGTCGTGTACACCATCAAGAGTCTCCGAGTTGTCGTTTCCGACTCGAGGCGGCGTTCGCGCGATCGTTGCAACGCCACATGAATGCACTACGACTTTCAGTCACCTCCAGGGAGACAAAGACAAAGTGTTTTCACAGAGAGACGGCGAAGCTGGAACAAAAAAAAAGAAACAGAAGGTCAAACGCATCCCGCGGTTGCGCCGCATTCATCGGGAATCACCTCGGAGGAGAAAAGATATCATCTTTCTCCTCTTTCGCGATGGATTTCTGCCGGAGAAAGAGACGTTCGGCTCTCTGACTCCGTGAGCCTGAGAGGTTTATTCATGAAGTCAGAGGCGTCGATATCAAACCGAGACGTCTAATTGTGATGTTTCATCTGCGGGAATAAGACAAACACACCAAAACAGGCTCAAGACAGGGATTTTCCCACCAATTATACAACACATATGCAATAACTCAAACCGCATCACGTATGTGTATTTATAA
Organism: Lagodon rhomboides; assembly: GCA_039737535.1. NCBI lineage: Eukaryota > Metazoa > Chordata > Actinopteri > Spariformes > Sparidae > Lagodon > Lagodon rhomboides. The sequence goes on from CM077805.1 coordinate 6,252,936, forward strand.
TCAGGAAGTGTGTGTGTGCTGTCGACGCGCGTGACTCCCATTACTGATGACCTCTATTTCCACCGCTCGGCCCGTCACATGACGAGCCCTCTTAGTCACTCACACACCGATACGCTCGTACGCATACACATTCTGTCACACGCTCGTACAGTAGACGCTCGAGAACAAACACACACACTTCTGCACGTCAGCCCGCCGCCCTCGCCCCCCTCGCCCCCCTCGCCCTCGCCTCCCCCCAGAAATGTCAGCCTCCTCACAGACGCATCTTTCCCCGCATACGCTGCGCCGCTTGGCATTTAAATATCAGCGTCGGAGCGCAGAGAGCCTCGGCTCCCAGGTGCTTGAGATGCGGAGTTCACGCGGGAGGCGTCGGGCTGCGGCGTGACGGCAGCGAGCCGCGGCGGGTCGCGTGTTACCGCGCATAATGTACATCAAATAAAGGAGTGGAGGGCAGGTTTGATCCTTTATTTATCCAGGAGCCGCTAGAGTTGATCCAATAAGACTACAGAGAAACAATAGTGAATTATCAGAGGTGAGAGCGAACAAGTGGATGCTGCTTCACGGCTTTTTCCTCATAAGCTACTATGTTTAAAGACACTATGTGCCGCTTTATACCTTGAGACTTGTTAAAGACTATTTGTCTGTCTGGATTAGTGTTTTTAGGGATGAAAACTTTAAGTAATTTCTTTTTTTTATCATTAATGATATATTAAATATGTTTGACATTTAACCGAACGACCTACGTTTGATGGAAAACGTACAGATGTATAACTCTCTGACACACGAGAGGCTCAAACTAACGATGTATTAAGATCAAATATCTGTTGTCTCTGTAGGGAAATTCCTTCTCGTACCAGATGTTTAAACAACACGTACGTATAAAAAAACACCATTTCCTCCACTTAAACAGCCGCTGAAATGATGAGGTGGACTTGAAGTACCAAGTGAGAGACGTAACCTCAAGTCATGACTTTATTCTTAAATTATTTACGATTGAGGGTTTTTATCATTCTTCCCCGTTAATGATCTTCAGTCTGGATCCCGGATCGCAGAGCACTTTGTTTCACTCTGAGCTCTGCAGATTAATCACTGGCCGTCCTTCTGACACTTAGTGATGGTGATTGAGATGCTGCCACGGCGATGATGATGGCTCGCAGGTATAAATAGCCACAGCCGTGAGTAAAGCGCCCGCGTAACGACGGATGTAACGAGCGCAGGTATCGATATGTAGAGGAATGTTCAGGGGCGTCGCTACATCCACATGAGGAGGATTGTGGGAGCTTTGTGCACACGCGCCCGTTTCCACAATGACAGTTTTAGTCGTGCATGTACAGATGTTCTGCATCCGGCGCCTGAACTGTCCTGCATATTCAGACTGATGTAAGATAGAAACGTACTACATAGATCTGACATACAACACCATCCAAAACATGTGTCAGTGTGTGATCCAAACTCCGAGCTGCAGCAGAAGGAAAGCAGTGACCTCGCTGTCGTTGCAGCAGTGCGAGCTAGCTTGTGGCCTCTGCAACAGCCTCTCTCCTCTGTGTGCATCGCTTCTGGAGCACTTCAGGTTCGCCTGACAGTCGCTGCTGCCGAGTGTCGACCACTTCCTCCCGCCCGCACTGTGCAAAACCGCCGACCCTTCAGCCGCAAAGTCGCCTCTCTGACCCCTACACTCCCACTGCGCCCTCAGACTTTTGTTAGCGGCAGCTTGAGCTGTCTGGTGTTTTTTTTTTTTCGCCCGAGGGCAGAGCTGGAGAGTTTACAACCCGAGCCGTGTGACTTTTGAATCGCAGACGTGAAGCGGAATGAACGCGGGGCGAAGGCGACGTTACTACTCCAGTCGGCGTTATCACGCGTACGTACGCGTATAGACTCTGCTGCAACAGCTCGTGAAGGTATGAGTGTGTGTGTGACGGAGAAAGAGAAAAAGAGAGAGAGAGAGAGAGAAAAGTGCTCTGTGCTTCGCCCTTGTTGAAGGGAGAGATGAGATGTGTCTAAACAGAGATGGTGACATCATTTCTTGGCAGGCGGCTCCAGGGAGACCGCGGTGCCGGGGCCAGGGACATGCGCTCATCCAATCATAAAATGAGCCACTGTATCTGTGTGTGTGTGTGTGTGTGTGTGTGTGTGTGTGTGTGTGGCCCGCTGTGACCAGGTCAGTCGGCACATGCCTCCCCACAGCGAGCCCTTAATCAAACAGAGGGAGGTCACACCCACGAGAAGGAGCGGCGGCGTACAGTAGCGAACACGCGTGTCCTCTGCACGTCTGAGCGCGAGATCACGGCGAGGGCAAAGACGCGTTCACGCTGCGAGTACGACTGTAAGAAGAGAAACAGAAAAACAGAAATTGACCAGCGAGGAGGGGAGCAAAAAAAAAAAAATGTAAGAAGTGCATGTGAAGTGCAAGCAAGAGAGAGAGAGAGAGAGCGACGGTCTGAGAGCGAGGGGGTAGAGGGTGTACGGGAGTGAAAGCGCTGGAAAAAGAGTGCCCGATGTGTGTGTGTGTGTGTGTGTGTGTGTGTGTGAGAGATAGTGCTGGCGGTAAGGTGAAAAGGATAAAGACAAAGCGGGGAAGAATAAAAAGCAGGGGGGGAAGCTGGGTCATGTTGCCTTATGTAATTTACAGGTCAGTGTTGTGCGCTGTGTTTTTTTTCGAGAAGCTCTAAGCTCTTCGGGGAGTCTCTGAAAGGAGCGCTGATAACGGCGCGTTCGGATTCACTTCCCCTCGATCCGGTAGCCGCCGTCTGCACCGGCTGTATGCGAAAGATTCGACCCCGGAGCCGCCAGAATAATCTGTGGAAATGTGTTTTCGTAAACATATAAATTATGGAGGAGCTCCTGGATCTGGAAGAGCAAACTCAACTGAAGCCAATGTAGAAGTGTATTATCTGCGTTTTTTAAACTGGCCATCAGGGGGCGACTCCACTGGTTTCTCATATGTAAGCTTATGAGAAAATGACGCCACTTCTCGCCTGATTTATGACCTCGGTGAGCAGTTTCCTGGTGAGTTTATGTTCTCAATGACTATTACAAGTCTTCTTTAAGGCAGCGTGATGTTCATTTTGTAAATTATGGTCCCATTTAGTAGGAAACTAGACAATGAAGCAGGGCGCGCTTCCAGGCAATGTCAAGCCACTATCATGGCGCGTACTCTGGTTCTCGGTCAGATCCAAACAGCACTGTCGTCAACCGCAACTTCTTGTCCGGATATGTTCACGTCAGGCTACAGAAACAACACGGGAGAGGCCATGATGCCAAACTCAAGGCTTTAAAACGGTAGTTCCCAAACCAATGGGTGATGTCATGGTGAGTTTATCACTGGGTGCAACTCTGCTAAAGCTGAAAGGTGGCTGAAATGCTCAAATAAATGATACATTTTGAATATTACCGAGATTAAACATCCTTTTATGTGTGAAAGAGGTGAAAAAAATGTAGTTTATTTCATTTATCTTGGCATCAGATTGAACATTTCAATACGGGACTCTGACCCTGATTTTAACAAATGTAGTTCATCCCTTTATCTACAGAAGAAAGGACGACGAGAGCTCTTTTTCTTCTCTTTCATTCTCTGCCACAGAATTAGCTCTCGCGTCATCAATGACTGCACACACACCTTGTTACCACACACACACACACTGACACCATTCTTTTCGTCACACACACACACACAGCATCGAGCTCCATTAGCTCGTGCAGCCGACAACGCGTTTCGCAAAGTCACATTTCCCATTAGGTTCCTATGGCTCAGCGTGGCATTAGAGATATAAAAGGCACAGTGGATTAGACAAACTCATTAGCCTTTCACCATGACTCATTTCCATACGGCACAGAGACCGCTCTTTCAGCAGCGACAAGATTCTGTAAAATAGGACATAAAATATATATATTCTTTACTTATAATTTGGTTTTTGTGTCAATATGTTATTGTGGAAATCGCCTCCTTTAGCCAGATTAGCCACATCCGATGTTGCATCTCAACAACAGAGCTAGCTACGTTAGCCGACGGCAGTTTAAGCCCCAGAACGGTACGTATGATTTTCCTCTCCGCTGATTTCATCCGACGGCGGCAGACTGGATGCACGCAAAACAGAACCACAGCAACACCAAGTGACACCGAAAAAATGGATCGGGCGCGATGACTGAGGGAGACGCGAGCTCACGTCAGCAGGAAACTGTGAATGGAATAAATGAACAGAGGACAGGGTATTTGTGGGAGGTGGTCCGATTAGATTGGTCTGGTGTGTTCTATATGGTTCACGAGGACTGTGTGGATACAAGGGAGTGTTTTCGGGCGCCTCCTTATGGCGTGCAGCACGCTGTCGAGTCACTGTGTGAAGGTCAAGGACACGCTCTGTCTCTCCCCCTCTCGCTCGCTCGCTCTCATCAGTTACCCACCGGCCATCTGTGCCCCGGTGTCTCTCTCTGCGTTTCTCCACTGACCATGTAAAAACTCGCAGTGTTACAAAAAAAGAAAAAAAAAAAATCACATCTTGGTGGTGTTACCGCTCTGGAGCTGGTGGTCACAGCCAGCGAGGAGCACCACCCTGCTGGAGAACAGGCACTGAGGACAGTGAGACAGTGTTTGGGGCAGCAGCACATTAATTATTGCCCCTTTTCAGACCAGCGTAGAACATTTTATTGTTAAATTAATTGAGAAATATTAGGCTATCAAATAGTTATAATTAGAAATAAATCACATACTGGCTAGGGTCGTCCACTTTGAGTGTGATAGCTATAAATTAATGTGTTAATTTAACCCTTAAAAGGATTTTGGAGCTGCTAGTTTGTGTTAGCAGATTCCATTTCTAACCCAACGTTAGCTACTGTTGTCGTCTCTTAAGTCACATCCTTTGAACTCTCCCCAAAAAAGTCTGACCCGATTCCCTTAAACAACTTCAACAAATCATCCTCAGACTTGGAGAAGCAACTGAGAGAGACGGGAAAGGTCTGATTTTTACAAATCTGCTCAAATATGACCAATAAAAAGTCTTTAATACAAGAAAAATTGCTACAAAGGCTAACACGTTAGCAAACAGTTGTTTATTTGGCCATATACAGCGGATAGCTAACTCCCTGTTGAAGACAATGGGTGAATTTTCTATAAAACTGCCTAATGTTATGCATAATTGGCGGCTCTTTGAGAGACAGTTAGCCGCTAGCTGTCCAGCTAGCTGTCAGCATTCAAGCTTCATTTGTCCCACCTCACCTCAGCTCCAACTCTTTGCCAAAAAAAGGAAATAAATGATAGAGAAAAACAGGATTAGAAACCTATAGGTGACCTAACAGAGACCATGTTGTACAGTCTCCACCTGTTCCTGAGAATACCTAGCTGTTGTCGCGCTAAATGCTAAATGCTCACCAGCAAGTTGCTAACATCGTCTGTGTGCTCTCCAGTACTCGACAGTGAACGTACAGTGTTTTCCTTCTTCCTTCTAAAAGCCAATAAAACCCAAACAAAAGGCTAAAAAGAACTGAAGGGTGAAGCAGAGATGGTTTTAAAATCTTCTCTGGGTTCATAACTTCGCCTGCCCCCTTTCATTATGCACAGTCATTTAAATCCATTGTTATTGATTAGTGCAGCTTTAAAGACTTCACTGATGAACAGCTCGACACACACCCTCCATCAAACAGGACAGTCGAAACATTTTATTATTCTCCGTTCCACCTGTTTCCGTCGGCGCATCCGTCACGTGTTCTGCCACCCGCGAGCCGTCCTCTAAGTTTCCGTGCGATCTGTAACCAAAGTCTGAGCTTCCCCCGGAGTGATCCTCTCCCCGCGACGGCTCGATGCGTCGACACCACGTCCAACGATTTCTCATTATGATGATTAGTGCGCACCTTCTAACATTTAGGCCTGGGGGGTAGAAATCGATGTCTGTGTTGTAGCGGGGAAAAACGCTTACAATGAAGCGCGATCCCTGCAGCGCCGCGCTTTGAAAAAGCAAAAACATTTCATCAGCGGTGATTTACGCCGACACCGTTTCACCCGGCTCGTCTTTTCGGAGTAATTGAACAGTTAGTACGTGACGCGACGGCAGTCGCATCGTTTTTTCAGCGTGCTGTTTTGTAGTGTGAAGCTCTCTAACGCGCTTCTGACAAATACTACACACTACTTTACATATGGAGCTTCAGTCAGGAGAAAAACACCGTGGGGCTTCACAACAGGCAGGAAAGAACAAAAACGCAGCCGAGTTGCAGAAAATGACAAAATAGTCCTCTCACCGCCGCCTTAATAACACAACAATGTGTCCTTCGTGCCTTTCTTCTGCTCTTAACTTTACCCTTGAGTACCTGTTTACAACCCCATTATCTTCTTCTACATCCCTCTTACGTTCGCCCATCGCCATGGAAACCCAGACTCCCTCCGCCCCGCCCGAGCATCTTTCATGACCCGTCTCTGTGGTAACCTTTCGATGCTCTCAGGGATACGAGGCAGGTCTCTCATGCCAAGGTGACTAAACACCCCCCTCCCCTTCACATACAACTGTAAGTCTAGACTTATCCACAGTTCACCCGGAGGAGCCGGACGTGTGAACGCAAATGTCGGCTTTATTTGCCCCCCGGAGAGCAGGAGAATCGTCCGGAGTGGATTCACAGCGAGAGTGTGTGCGCTTAACCAAAAAAAAAAGTATCCAAGTGTGAAGAAGAAGAGTCTTTTTACACAACGACAACAAAGGTGGTTCAGGTTGATGGCGAAACGTGGACGATATCCTGATCTGATTCTCGATGTTGTCCGTAGTCCATATGTGAAAGGGGCTTAAGGGTGTTTGGGCGAGCTCGAACAGAGTAACCGAGAGGAGGTGGTCTTGGTCCGACCCGGACCAACTCCGATCTCGATCCGGCCGAACCACCAGGTGTTCTCCGCAAGTTTAAGCCTGGTGTGCTTTACACTCTGGGATGCAGCAGAGCATGCATACTGTTTCTAGAAGTACTGTAAGAAGCAGTTTAGTGTTTTCAAGATGTTTTCTTTAAGTGCATCCAGATTGTCGAGCAATTGCCAACTCTGCTGTTTCTCTGTGGTAAATAACATAAAGAAGCAATGTTTCTCTCACAGAAACAAGCCACAGGTCATAAAAAAAAGGACCTACTTCCTGTATTTGTTTTGTTGCTTTCGCCCCGGACACATCTGACCAATAAGCGGAGTGAACATTTTGTTGGAAAGAAACCAAAACCGAGGGAAACAAACTAGAGGCGTGAAATTAAGAGACAGATCAGCAGAATGTGGAACAAGAGAGCACATCAGAGAAATAAAGGTACCAGATTCAGGAAACAAAGCCTGAACGCTCCTCTAGGAGACTATTAATACTTCAACGCTGAGCCAACATGCCTGTAATCATCATGCGAGCCCAGAAACACAGCCTCAGATCCCTCACCTGGCTCTGCTGTCCGCCGTGTGTGATCTCACCTTCAAACCAGTGAGAGAGTCCACAGAACTTCTCCTCGACAGATCAACAGAGCCCGGAAAACTGACCCGGCACGCAAAAAACACAAGGCCTGTTAAACACCACACAGTTCAAACAGCGAAAACATGTCAAACAGGATCTGAAGACTCGAAGCTCTGAGAGATGGAGTCAGTTTAAAGTGGTTTGCGTGTGGGAAACGGCTATTTTTAGACGCTCGAGACATTTCAGATGAGAGGAGTTATGAAAGAGAGCTATTATCAGGATGATAATCTCACGCCACACTGGTCAGGGTTACGTCTATATTATGGATATGAAAACACGGATTTCTTCTACAAATACTTCCGGGGCCTTTCGGCTTCACTTCTGTGATGTTGGTATTTCGGGAAACAAGGACGACGGTGACGAAAATCTGAATGAACTTTTCTCGTTTATATGCAAATATCACGTTCTCAGTGTTTGTGGTGAGCTTGTTCTGCAGCATTTACAAATAATCTGTACCAGAGTCAGTCGAGATGAACAAGAGACTGTTATATATGTGTCACGGTGAAAATAAAACAGCTGATCAACGTCAAACTACATTAAAATATGTCTTTCTGTGACAAAAAAAGGTTTTGGTTTGAGAAGACAAACAATTAGTCCAGCTTGGGGAGGAAAGGAAGACATGTAATGGGGATTAAGTAATCAGGATACAAAAGAAAGGTCACTGCTCTTCTTAAAAGTAACAGGGGAAAAATGATGTAATTAGATTACAGATACAATGAGTAAAAAAGGGGGATTACTAACAGGATTACAGTGTCAAAATCAAAATAAAGAATGATATACTAGTCTGTAATCATGTGCATTAGGGAGGGAACTGAGTAAGTGAGTTACATTACTTTCATTTTGTGATACTCGGATTAAACAGGTAACTGTATCAGAATACATAAGTTACCCTCCCAACCCTGCAATAAGTAATGGAATGCAATGTAACGAAGTACATTTACTTAAGTAATGTACAATTTGGAGGTACTGAGGTACTTTTTTATACTATTGTACTTTTTTACTCCACTACATTATTTGATAACTTTAGTTACTTAGCAGATTATGTGCTGCATCAGAGTTTAGTAATTTTTGGGGAAAACACTGATTATCGGTTACTGATTATGTAATCTGTTACATTTACTTTTACTTGTACTTTTGACACTTTAATATCAGATACTTTAAGACTTTTACAAAAGTGGCCTACTGTTTCTATGGATGACTTTCACATCACATTATTAAATTATATTTTAACTATGACTTTGGGGTTACTTTTTTACAACACCGCCTCCTAAATGTGAACAAACATGACATCTGTTTGGGTTTGAAACAAGATATAACTTTCTGTCCCTCTGTAGACATTAAGATAATTATCAGTTAAGTAACTGGATTGAAGCTTGTTATCCCTCGAGGCTCAAACACACACTGACGCTTTGTTCGAGACTCGTGCCTCTGATTCTCGGAGCCCCGACGTATCGTTCAAGGAACTCGCTTAGATAACCAGCGTTCGGTGACACAGTTCGGCATCATCAGGTACAAAGGACTCAGTGATACGACCGGGCCTGATGATGTCACTGCAGGAAAACACAGATCTGGAGTCAAAACCGATTATTTCCAGTCGGCCTGCCGTTTTAACAAAGCTTGGTATTGTTGCACAACTCAATATTTAACATCTTCCATCGTAACGAAGACGCCATAGTTGAGACTGAACTCGCTCATGACATCAGCGATACTGTGGTGTTTGCTCCACACGAAGCTCTCCATCGACTGCCTTCCTTCCTCCCCTCCTCCCGCTCCTGTCACGGCTCGTCTTTGTTCCACTCTCTCTCTCTCAAAATATCTCCGTTTGATCATTCAGGCCTCGAGGAGGACGCCGATCACATGGTGCGCGCGGCGCGTCGGAGGGGTCAAGAGGGGACGGGGAACGAGTTAAGCTTCGAAACGGAGATAAAGCGGCGAGCGAACACACGCGAGTGAGACTTCAGAGCCGCCTAGAGTCGTTTAGCAGAATAATGGGGGTCTGTCATGATGAGGTGACTCGTTACCTCACTGCGGCCGAACAGGTGACATTTTAAAACAAGCTGAAATGACTTTCCAGCGTCGATGACCAGCAGAGATCAGCCGGCGCTTTGAATTTTCTCAAGAAAGCTCATTTGTGGGACGTCGGAGAACATCACCTGTTCCCACCAGCGTCTGCGCGCTAATCTAATGAGCCTTCTTCTTCTTCTTCGGTGTACCTCCCTCCCCGTCTTCCGTCTCCTTCCCCGCGTCTGTCTATCTGCCAGTGTCTCACCAGAGGGGGGGTCGGCGGGCCGGTTGGTTGGTTGGCTGCGACCTATTTTGCGAAGCAGAAACTGGAGCTGTCAGTCACGCAGCTGTGCGTCACATCGCCTTACCAGCCGCTGAGAGGATACTGCTGCCTCACTCTGGCCCGCTTTCCTTCCTCGCCGCCACACTAGAAGCTTCCGCGCCGGATGATATTTTAAGCCGCTCCCCCCCTCCACCAACCCCTCCGGGTCTCTTCCCTTTCGACATAAACAAGAAACGAGGAGGGGAACTCTCTCTGAAAAACGTAAATTAAATCTAGTAGCTGTTGCGTAACGCTACGAGCGGGACGTCTGCTGATCATCAAGTGGCTCCTCGTAGGTAAAAAAAAAGAAAAATGACTCAGGCCCTCCTTCATGTCCAGTGGCTCCATTAGCGCAGGAAAAGGTGGCGCTCGCGTCCATTAGCCCCGGAATAAATGGAGGCTGAATTATTGAGAGCATCTACCCCGCTGAACGACGGCCGATCCATTAACTAAACAGGATCCGGGCTTCAAGAGAACTACTCTTTTACCTACAGCTGCGTTCACGTCGATGGGACTCGTTGACGTCTCCGGCGAGCTGAGATACGACTAAATTAAAAAAAATGTCTACTATTGAACAGCTACCAAGACAGACATCAAGCGGAGGGATCGGTTCTGTGAATGTCGGACGATTCCAAAGCTGAAACTTCACTTCTGACCGGAATATTAAATGAATCTTTTATCGATACGGCAGAAGATTAAATCACCAGAGAGACGTAGAAGGTAACTGTAGACTGGTGGCTCCCGGCCTCATTGACTCGTGGCCATTCGATATGAAGCCACATCGACTTGTAAACCTGAATATACTAAACTCAAGGTGTATTTTACATCCTTCTCGAGACTCCTAAGATCTCTGCTTAACGAAGCCATCTTCTAATAAATCTAAATATTCCACAGTTTCACAGTTTCGTCCATCCATCCTGCAAGATCTTGAAAAAGTACCGGTACATTAACTTTTTCTCCAAAACGTGGCATTTCGAGACCGAACAACATCCGCACTCACAAAGGCTACCTCCATCTATTGACCTTGATCAATCTATGCACCACTTCTTTCACAGCGTTCCGTTTGGATTTCATCACTTCTGGCGGCGAGCACAACACATAAATCAGTCAGTAAGCACGATGAGCATTTCGCACAGTCGCGGCGTAGCCACAGCGGGGACTCGGCGTCTGCAAATATGTCTCCCACTGTTACTTCCTCAGTTTTATGTCCTCGCAAATATCCTTAATTCCCACTCTTGCTTGATAACGGAGAGCGGTTACGGCTCGAACGGCGAAATAATCACACGCCGGAGCATACTTATTTTATTCTGGAGCGCTGAAGTGAACAAGAAGTCAATACCTTTCTCTTTTTTTTAATGCTTTTTGTGTCCGGCTGCCGCACCGTGATGTCGAGCCGTGAAAAAATATTGACTGGAAACAAATATTCATTCACTTTACAGCAACCTTGGGTGAGGATTGCGTTTGTGGGAGTGTGAATGTGGGAGTAGGCGAATGAATGCCGGCCACTTTTTCCTTGAATGTGCGGAGTCAGGTGTGAATGGGGAGGCGGAGGAGGGAGCGGCGGGAAGAGTTATGGGGCGATAAAAGTCTGACCCGCGTGTCGCTCGCAGCACATCGTTCTCTCATCACACTTTGTCTTGATCGCCGTCGTTCCGCTCGCTCTTTACTCGTTCGAGAAATCTCTGCTCTCTCGCCTTTTCTCTTTCAGTTGGAGGAGCTGAAACATCTGCTGTATCTCTGTCCTCGCCTTCCGTCGTGTGAAAGTGCACGCCGCGAAACACAAAAGAGGAAACCATCAATGAGCGCTGTCACACTGACGGCCAAATATAGACACGCATCACAGCGGCAGCGATATCTGTCACAACAACTGCTCATCAAGCCTCAATGACAAAACGAGAACACAATTAGTCGTCTCGGGGGCTGATTGTGTTCTTAGACAACCGCTTCGGTTGTTGTATCGCGGCCTCAAAGATATTTGAGCTGCGGAGATGAGAAGAAAACATTTTTATTTCAGGCGGAGGGGCCTGATGGAGCTGATACAGCTGCTCAGCCATGGCGGATGTGTGTGTGTGTGCGTGTGTGCGTGCTGCCATTCGCTAGTTAGCCCAGTTAGCCTCGGAGCTAGTGGTGTGGACTTGGAGCTCAGAGCACCGAGGAAGTGTTGGTGTTTACACTGCGAGCACTGGGGACAGACTGAGGCTAGCTGGTTAGCATGCTAACATCAGTCATCATAACGTCACCATACAGTCATGACTGTTTGAACTCTATTCGCATTCTGTTGATGATTTCAGTCAACTAAAATTCCTGCATATTATGCCTTTAATGAAGCTATAGATGCATTTAATTACTGCAGCAGTTTAAAGGATAAGTTCGTCCAAAAATGAAACTTCAGTCATTATCTACTCACCCACATGTTGATGGAAAGTCAGGTGATGTTTCATAGTCCACAAACTTTTATAAGATGTTCACAGCAAAAGAGCTTTGCAGCGTTCTCCTGAACAACTAAAGAAGATGGGGACTTGTTTTAAAATGTCAAAAAACAACTAAAAAAGACATAAACTGTCTTTTTTTTCTGGCTCGTCTGCCGTACTCCAAGCCCACGAAGCCTCAAGATCCCAAACTGATTTAAAAAGATGTATTTACACCCGATATATTCACTGTAGCAACTAAAGCTAAAAGCGTCTGAAGTTGGTACAAGAGCTAAACTGCTTGTCAAGGGTGTAAAAAAAAAGTCTTTTCAGTCAGTTTAATCAAGTTTAGGATCTTGGGGGCTTGCAGATATTTGGATTACACCAGATGAGCTGTAAGGAGCCAATTTATGTGTTTATTTTCGGTTGTTTCTTACGTTTTAAAAACTAGTCCCCATCTACTTTAGTTGTTTGGGAGAATGCTGCAACACTGCTGTGCTGTGAAGCTTCAGAAAACGTTTTGTGGACTACGAAACTTCCCCTTTGACTTTCTATCGACATGCAGGCAAGTATAATTAACAAATTTTGATTTTTGGGTGAACTTTATCTTTAATACTGCTGTCTTGAAGTTAGAAATATCAATATTAGTATCAATATACACACATCACCTCCCCTTTTTATGTATCCAGCCACCCACACATGCACGCACACACTCGCTGGTTCGACCACCTCCAGCTCCCTTAACCTTTAAAATATAGATTGCATTACTGTGGTGTGTGCAAACGTTCTTTGCGCCGAGCTCATTTCATCAGTTTCTCTTCGTGTGGAATAAACAACCTCGGCGATGGAAACCCTCACGACAAATCAGCTGCTATTATTGCGTTCACGTGCAGGTCGGAGGTCATCCTGCATTTTCATCCGACTGCTCATTGAGTCTCTCCGACTGCATCGATTCATTCAGAAAGTGGAGCTCGCTTGACGTCCGTGTCATCGCATCGCTACAGAGGAGCGTTTTAAATTCAAAGTCTATAAGCAGGAGACGTACGTCACGTCACAGTTTTCATGAATGAATCAACTCATCCTGTGTTTAAAGATAAACACTGAGCAGACGGAATCCGTCTGGCAGCCGTGAACATGCCTGCGCTGCGAGTCTATCATAACATGGACAAAAGGATTGACATGGAACATACTTGCTTACTAATCGCAACTCCAGGGAATCTGTGATCAGCCGTGCATTTGTCTGCATATTACATGACTAACGCTGTCAGAGATGGAGGGGAGATTGCTTCAGATTGGCCAATCAAGATGCTAATTAGCTGCATTAGGCATTTCAGCGGCGACGCCAGAGCCAAAGGCAGCAGATTAAAAATGAGCCGCTGCTCATCTATATTCCGCGTGCGTTTCGAGTGGAAGGAATAATAATGTACACAGAGTTATGAACTCAAACGAAAGAGGTTCAATAAAGAAAAAAAAAAAAAAAACAGTTCACCGTCCCCTGAAGCCATCAGTCATTTAAAGGCATCCATAAAGCCCGAGACGTGTGATCCTCACATGCTGCAGCGGTGCAGCGGCGGGCCTCCCAGTCGGAGGAGAGCCTAATGGCTTCAGTCAAACGCTTCTTTGTTGGAAACAATGGAAACATTTTGCTTTAGAGAGAGACAGCCTGAGTAATTCACTTAGCGGCCTGCCGTATGAATAGCTGGAGCTTCTGCAGCACTGCAGCACTATCTCGATACGTACCCCTGCCATAATATATAATACGGACCAATCTGCGGGGAGCTGTAGTGGTGATAAGGCACTTTAGAGGGACACCATGTGATTACAATTTTCCTGTATTTTCTAAAAGAGGCACAAATGTGAGATTCATCCACCGAGAACTAACAGGGGTAAAATTGGCTTTGATTGGCTGCACATCTGCTGCTTCCTCTATCTGCGAAGCAACACAGAATACAGTGCGGTAATTGTTGGAATTTACTTTCTGGTACATAAAACTAAAATCAATTTAGTCTGCAGAGTGCGTCTACGTGTGTGTATACGGATGTATCTGACTCTGAATACTTCTCCAAAGGGTCTTAAGATGAAGGTCTGAGATGATATAACACTTATCATCCAACAAAATGTGACAGTATGGATGAAATATAGATTCCCTGGATCTGTTGAACTAGTTGCGACACTTCACCTGACAACTTTCTTGCTTTAACTTATCTTTTTAAAGTAAATACCGATTGCATGTATCTCCCTTTTACAATGCTATTCGGTTTGATGGAAAAATTATGGTTGAATCACGGTGCAGAGGCAACCAAAAACAGGAAGAGGAATTGTTTTCCCTGCAACTGTTGAAACTCTACACTGCAAAAGAAAAAAGACCTCCCCTGATGAGGAGGCAAAGAAGGTGAAGAGGGGAAGTGAAGGATATCGAGGTTAAAACAAGAGTAGAACAGACGGGCATTCACTTAATACAGAGCACAGGTGTTGTGTCAAAGTCTGCGACCTCGCTGGTTTGTGTCTCTTCTTCCCATCAGGACGTGAGAAGCTTCTGGCTCAAATTGGGAATCTTATGGTTGTTTTTTGGGGCTTTGGACAGTAGCCATAAAACAGGTGTGACGACTCGCATAGACTCGCGTTTACCTCACTTCCTGTTTTATTTTGTACCGTTATCCTATGCATTCCAGTTTGTTTCACTTCCTGCCTTTGTTCAGTTTCCATTCACCTGTTTTCAATGATCCAAGTCGAGTTGAGTCGATATTTTCGAGTCAGTTTTCACGACTTCCGATCTAAGTGTGTCTCAGCGCGTTTGCTCAGGAAAACATGGACGCCAGCAGCCGAGTTGGACGTTCGACTTGGACGACCGATCCAGTGCACTTTTCCGTGTTGGAGGTTCCAAGTGCAATTGAATGCAGCATTATACTCCTGGTCGTTCACTACTCATTTGCAGGATCGTCTTTGTTCTCTTTGCAGACGAGCATTCCAGCTATTATTGTGCCCTGATTAATAAAGCTCCCTCAAATCGAGCCCATATGAGGATAAACACCAACGCTTCACGTCCAATTCACTGTGATACACATGACCTGGTAACTTCGACAAAGCTGCTACTCAACAATGACCATTCGGGGATATTAACTACAGACATACAACGTTAACTTTACCACCGAAATGAACCTGCGCCTTGCATTAACTTCCGTTTAACAGTGATCCTCCTGTGCCTCCGGCTGGGTTCCCGCTCCCGCTAACACTGTAACAAGATGCTCTGGATGCTTTTAGTCAGACGCTGGTTAGAGCAACAAAAAAAAAAACAATGAGTCACACAACAAATTAAACATTCTTCACACCCATTTCATTACTTTGAAGCTTTATTTATCAGGGGAAAGATGTCTGCGCGCCGAGGCCTCCTTTTCTTTGCAGCCAACATTACGTTCACACCTTTCGCAGCGACAGTCTTTTACTGCTTAATTTGCTCGTTTTGTCAAGGACGGTCCCCGTTAATTAACGGTAAATAAGCTAATGCATGTTTTAAAAAAGAGCTGCTTTCCATCTGTTGTTGTAAGTGGGTCTCTACAAGAGTTAGGACGGTCGGGGATGCGGCTGCGGAGAGGGGACGAGCGTCGCCGAGATGTACTCCCGAGCTGATGGGGGTTTGAGCTGCCGACACGCGGGACACGTTTTTCTACCCAGTAATAACGCGACAGAGGGAACAGCACCTCTGGGTTTCATCTGGTTGATTACTTCAATGGAGCTTATGAGCATTTGGCAGCACAGTGGAGCGGACATGGCCGGGCCGCGGCGCGTGATGAGCCCTATTGGATACCTGCGAGGGAAGCTGGCCCTGGCAGCAGCTGGCAACAGGAGGCGGGCACCAGATGACTGCTCTCAGCGCCGGGAACAAAACAGGCAGCTGAGGGAGCGGTGGGTGGGTTGGCCCCGTCTTTAGAGGGAGCCAGGCTATGATTATCCCAGCGCAAAAACAGGGCCACGAAAGTGCTGTTAACATAACAGGGCCGGCTAGCTAACACTCGATGCTAATTAACCGCCGCCACCTGCAGCTCACAGCCCAGCGCTAATTCCAATGCCGAGCGAGCCGTCAGTCAGCGCCGCGCTAAATATACGTTTTATATACTAATTCACTGTTATATTCGCACGTCAGGACACGAGGACGAACGTCTTGTGAAAACATGCTAAATAAAGGTTAGCATGAAATATAAGGGCTAAAAGTAAAGTAGAGAAACTAATCGAAGGAAGCAGAAGACAGAAGTTCAAATCTGATAAAGAAAGAGAAATAAAACTTGAAGACATTCGTATGAATTCAGGGCTGATGTACTTGTGCTTTTTTTCCTTCCTTCCTCTTTCTTTCTTTCTTGCTTTCTTTCTTGATTTTCGCCCTTCCTTTCTTCTGTTCTTCCTTCCTTCCAACTTCCATTCCTGCTTTCTTGCTTTCCTTCCTTCTTTCCTGCTTCCTTCCTCTTTCCTTCTAACTTTCATTCCTTCTTTCTTGCTTTCGTTCTTCCTTCCCTCCTTCCTTTCTTCCTCCCTTCCTCTTTCCTTCTTGCTTTCTTTCTTGCTTTCCTTCCTTCCTTTCTTCTGTTCTTCTTCTTCCTTCCTTCCTTTTTCCTTCTTACTTTCTTTCCTACTTTCTTGCTTTCCTTCCTTCCTTGCTTTTATTTCATGCTTTCTTGCTTTCTTTCCTCCTTTCTTTCTTACCTTCCTTCCTTCCTCTTTTTCTTTCTTGTTTTCTATCTTGCTTTCCTTCCTTCCGTTCTTCTTCTTCTTTCCTTCCCTCCTTCCTCTTTCCTTCTAACTTTCCTTCCTCCCTTCCTCTTTCCTTCTTACTTTCTTTTCTGCTTTCTTGCTTTCCTTCATTCATTCCTTTCTTCGTGCCTGCTTTACTTTCTCCTGTCTTTCCTTCCTTGTCCTTCCTGCCTCGTCTTGTCTTGTCTTTCTGTACATTGTTTCCCGTTATGTTCTAACTGTATTATCTCATAATAAACCAGCACATAATGCTGTAGTGTAAATAGGCTTTCACCTTTTCAGCGCTTTCGCAGACAGATCTGTCAGGTGGATCCGGTGGATCCGGTGGATCCAGTGGAACCTGTTACATGTTTAAAATGTAGTAAATGAGCGCTGTTAAACTAAACGTTACCTTTAACAGAAGGCTGGGTGTTTTCTCCAGACTCAGCAAAACCCACCAGCATCTGCTGCATGAAATCAATTTCACATTTATAAATCTCTAATAAATCCCCGTGTTTTTCTGGCAGTCTGAGCGGCGAGCCATCCAGGGCTGACAGTGAGCCGCCACATCTCCTGCTAGCTTAGCACCGTTACATGTTTCCCAGACAGTACTGTGGGCACTGAACGGACTCCCGTTGGGTTTTCGTGTACTTTTTCGTCTTACTTGTGATTCCCAACAGTTCCCAGAATCCCTCTGATGAACGCGGAAACTTGCTGGCGCTCGGCTGTAAATGACACGCACAGACAGCGACGGCGACTGTAGCGGAGGAAGCCAGACAGCGGACACATGCAGTCAAGACAACCTCTTTAAAATGCAATATGCACTGCAGCTCCTCTGCGTTTCTGTGCATTGAGGCTGCTGTCAGTCGACAAACGGATGTCTCTTCTGCTGCTGCGGCGCCTTCAATGGGCTTTTTTTTTTTGTCAACACGACGAATGCGAGTGCAAAACGCTGCGTCTAGAAGGACGCTCAAGCTGTTTGATTTTGAAGAGGCTGACACCGGAATACCATTAACAGCCGTCAAAAAGACACTGTTTTTTGTTTTTACACTCCTGCTCTCGCGCTCTGCAAATATAAGAGCCGATGTCTACATTTCCGCAGTTATCTGCAGGTGAAGAAGCGCCATTTAATGCTCAAGTGTTTCTCCGCGCCAAGGCTCGGGCGCATTAACTCACGCAGAATGTGACACGCCGAGCCGCGGCTTAATTATATCAAGCATCTCCGGCTCATTGGCTGCATTACAATGTCAGATGTAAGCACGACCCCCCGCAACCCCCCGCGGCACCGCCTCGATATTACACAGCCATCACACTATATTCCCCGACGCTGGACAGGTGATTAGGAGTGACAGTACAAAGTGCGACGCTGTGATGCAGCTGAGTCACATCGGCGGGGCCAGATTGTGGACTCTGTCTCTGCAGGGGAGCGATGGGGAAGCTGCCGAATCTGCCAGCAGAGAGGAGGAGGCTCCAGACAGGAAGAAGGAGTCGCAGTCGTGGAGCGGATCGACTCCTCGGAGAGTGTGAGCGAGTCATTATATTTCACCTTCAAATCGTAGGGGGTTTTATTCCCGTCCCTGTCACACCGTGCTTTTCGTGTAGGAAGAGGATGATATATAGGTCGTTTGTTGTTGCTATAAAAAGCTCTATTGAGCTGAAGCTCATTTGAGTGAATGCATATGTGGTCCTGGAGGTAGCCGCGGGCGGAGGGGGACATCTGCTCTTATTAGAGACTCGCAGCGGCTTGTGCCACTGACATGATGACTGCACTTCATAGGTAATGTCAGAATTTAACAAGTCAAACAGCTCAATCCACCAATCACACCATCGTTTATTCTCTAAAAGCTTTTAGCTACTGTGTCTTCATCATTTTGGTCTGTATAAGCTTGTTTACAGGGGATCTGAGGACCTTAGTTTACGTTAGCGGACTCCAATTTTTAAAATAACGTTAGCTTCTGTTGCTCTCCGTTAGCGGAGAGACACAGTGAGGCGAGGCACTCGAGAACCTGCACAGAGTCGCATCCGAGTCCGTCACAAAGAAATCCACAGTCCAGCAGAACTGAACAACTTCAACAAATCATCCACAGGCTTGTATAGGTGACGGGGGAGGGTCTCATCTTTCATGTCATGTTAAACTGCTCAGTTATGGCCAATAAACAAGTGATTAATTGCTATAAATTGTCACCTAGAGCCCCTTTAAGGTTTCCTATATAAAGTCCTTCAATCAGTCTTGTGAATCTACAAGATAAATATGAAATGCATTCATAAAAAATAAAAAAATCACTATACCCTCAGGACTGTGAATTATGTAATCACTCAATCTATTAAACTCTTCTTCATAATGTAAGAAATCATTTGGACAATTTCCTGGAACCTCAGGTGACATCTTCAAACGTCTTGTTCTACGTCCTTGAACCCAGACACAAGTCAGCATTTTTGCACTTCTGGTTCCCTTGTCTCAACGTCAATGGGTTTTTTAAAATTGGTTCTTGGTCAGTCGCCTGAAATAGGTCTGTGGTTTCACGCGTCTTGAACACGGCGGTCACTTACAAGCAGCTAAACGAGACCAATCAGGTTGTTGACGATATCAAACGGCGTCACTTCGGACATGTTTTCTCAGTGGGAAGTTGACCACCGGTGACGCTGACATTGGTATGTTTTGCTAGTCAACGTTAGCTTCCAACTTCTGGCCATCGCATTTACGTAACGTCAAAAATCACGACACAAATCACATTTGCTAGCTGAACAAGACTTTTCTGTTGCCACAGAACTAAAAATCCCATTGGCTTTAAATTTAGGGAACCAAGGGTGACGCTAACTTCCGCAGGTTAGCCCACAAAAACACATCATCCCTGCCGCTCTCCATTATTGTTTGAACCTCTCAAACCCTGAGTGCCTGATTTAATTCTCATGCACCTGCACTGAATTTGGGTTAATCAGAAATAACAGCATCGCAAAAAACTCAAATAATAATAGGAGCAGAAGCAGCCCTAATTAATTGCAGACAAATGTAAAGTACATGAGTTGGGAATGTGCCGCTCTGAAGGGCTCCGCTCACTCGTTAATCCTCAATAACATATTTAGTGGAAGTGAGCGAATTCACTTTGAAGAGCACATCTGCAGATGTGCGACAACGCTTTAAAGACGCGCTGCGCAGTTCATCGCGGCGCGTTGCAGCAGGACATCATGGGATCGGCTCTCACAGGAGTCCTTGAACAAGTTTCTCAGCCGGCGCCAAGAGCCGGTGACATCACGCTCTATTTCTGGATTTCAAGTGGAGCATTCAGAAGCTAAAAGGTATCCATTAATGGGGACCAGCTGCATGGTCAAAAAAAGAAGGAAAAAAAAAAAACGCCGCTCCGTGGCGGAGACCTGGTCTGAGGAGTCAAGTGCAGCTGCCAAACCGACCAAAAATCGAATTACTGCTCGTCTTTTCCGACGTGTCCTCGGGATACATCGTGTCAGCGCTGTCAGAAGCGAACATCAGTCTAATTCCTCGTCAGTCAGCCCACATTTGCTGCAGCGTTATGGTTAAATAATCATGTCTCGGGCTGGTTATTAAAGGGGAGAACCAGCTTTCAGCGGCCGCAAAGAAGCAGCTGGCGAAACTGAGGAGGCAACGCTAATCAATGGCGGAGGCAAAATAAACAGATGTAGCGGCTTTTTTGGAAGGGGGGGGATTACATTTCCAGGTCGGCGCTGTGTGTAGCGCTAAGTATTGGTCATAACCTCATTTCACTCTGCTTGCTTAAGTGGCTCTCGAGGGACCAGTTCTCTAATTCATTCAGGCGAAGCCAGCAAAGCAGCAGCAGGAGTACGTGTGTGTGTGAAGGGAAGATTTGAGAATTTCTGCATTTCTCGCCCCGGGGTGTGAGTCATCTCCGAGTCCTACCCACAGTGATGTAAACCTCAACGCAGTCGTCCTCCCTTCACCCTTCCGTCCCACCCACACTCATACAGTACACTCTCACACACACACGTGCATCGTCGCTCGCTTGCGAAGGGATGACATCAAAGTGTTCGCGGCGTGTCTACCTACCTACGGGCTGTCGTTCCCGCGCAAGCGAAGCGATTCATCGCCAAATGTTTTTGGGGACATTTGGAAAAATAAAAGATGCTGCGACGTGTCTCACTGCTTACTCAGAGGTAGAAAAAAGGACTTTGGACTGACACAGGAAGCTTGAAAGCCAAGCACGGCAACACACATCTGTTGTCTTAAACAGACTTGCGTACTGGCGCTGATGTCATTAAGTGGGTTAAACTCCAAAACCACTAACCGACAACATGAGTACTGAGGTTACCCTGACAGGACGCTCCAGACGAGGCTCTCCCCGTCCGCCCTCCTCTTTGCCTCTGCTATTAAAACAAGTTGAAAACGTCAGAGGACATCCAACACAGTCTCGAATACCATGACTTCACACTTTCCAAGCGTGCAGCTGATACGCCAATCCTTCCCTTCCCTTGTTGTTTTCTCAACAATGTTCAAACCCAGAGTCGCTGTAACTTCCAAGAGCGAGTCAGAGAGTTGAGTAAGCAAGTTGGCGAACTTGACTAAATGCAATGTGAGTAAAACTTTAACATATTACCACGTCCGTAAACATTTCTGTCCCCTAGATAGATTTGCATCTGCAATAGTGTTTCGGTTTCACACCAATGGGTGAATTAAAACCCTTAGCAAAACTGGACCTTTACGTATAATCCATCCATCCATCCATTATCTATAACCACTTATCCTTTAAAGGCTTGCAGGATTAAAGGTTTGATTGAAGGCGATCCAAGCTGACGTTGGGTGAGAGGCAGGGGTATACCCAGGAACGGTTGCCAGTTCATCCAAGGGACTTTGGCGTATGTGCTGCACGTAATTTAAAGGCTAAAGTCCTGTTATCTCCATGTGGATTCAAGTAACTGGGCTAATCTTGCGCGGCACTGAACCCAGGATGAAGCGACGCTGCACATCTCCCCACAATAGTAGTTCGTGGTAGTCTCAAGTCTGGCATTATAGCCATCGCCATCTTGGTTTCTTGAAGCCAGAATTGCCCATATTTGGTGTGAATAATTGACTTGATTGACACCAAATATGGCCACCGTGATCGCCGTAAAGCATACCCTCCTTTAAACTCTATTTTACTCTAAATGGGACCATAATGTACAGAATGAACATCATGCTGTGTTGTAGAAGACTTGAAACGAACGATTGAGACCATAAACTCATGAGAAAACAGTTTACTGAGGTAACAAATCAAGTGAGAAGTAGGGTCATTTTCTCATAAGCTTACATACAATCGGACTTCTTTTTGAAACCAACAAGCTCTGTCCATATTTCCTACAGTCAGTGGTCAACGTGGCATTGCGGCAGCACTACAGCACCTCAGTGGAGCTTCATTAAGGCCTTACTCTTCAAGCTACAGACAAACTGTATGCAGCAAGAATAAAGTGTTTTCATCTTGAAGGAATGTGTAATCAGTAAAGTGCTGAGGCAGGCATCTTCGCTGACAAATTTCCTTCCCACTTTTCGGTTTTATACGTCCCAACTGTAGTCTCATTAATACAAATAACTGGATCTAACAGTAGCACTATTTCTAAAGATTCATCTCTCAAGATACTGTAAATCTTGGCCTGTTCGGATCAGATACATTTAAAGATTTCCTCCCTGCCGCTGATGCGTCCACTGTTCATTTCTGCCAAACGTGTCCAACATGGAGGCAGCTTCTTTTTAAAATTCATGTGGCATGTTGAAGGAAACCTAGATTAAAAATGAATACCTTGCAATTGCCAACTGAAAGCAAAAGCTTAGCGGCACCAAATATTTCATTCTGGGCCCGTCACGCTTGAGTAATGACTTCCTGTCTGTAACGTCAGCTCCATAATGCTGCAGACGGCCTGAATGACTGGTGGTGCACTTCTGCCCCCTTTTCCATCATAAGTGGACTTTAACAGCTTATTAGAAACAGTTAAGAAGTGATGATTCATCCACTTGGATTCGGCTACTGGCCACATTTTTAACAGCTAATAAGGACCTGAATCGCAATATGTTATCAATGTAACTCTGTATTCCAGCCCTGCCCGTCTTGTAGCGTGGTAGTGATTAAGATTATGATTTTAAAGCATCATGTTTTTAGAGACACATCTGCTAGCTCCTCCAAATTATGCTACATTTTAATCTTTTGTTTTTCAGATATTTTTCGCAGCAGCACTCGAGAAGAAAGCGGTTGTTTTGGATTAAGAGCAGCAGACTTTGAGGCCGTCACGGCCTCGCGGCGTCTTTCGACCATCCGACCTGACTGGCCGGACCTCCCCGGGGAGGAATAAGAGCCACGCTAATCCGTCTCGGGTCAAAGGCTGCTCCTGGCTAATGTCTGGTCACAGGAAAAAAGGAAATGGGCCGAGTGGGACTCAGAACAACAAACAAAGCAAAGTGGAATCACAGACTGTCGTGTCTGCATCTTTACAGAGACCTGTCTCCACCACAGCATACCCGACAGAGGGCAGGACTACAGCAGACGGACGGAGGGAGGCGGACTCTGTGTTTGTAACACTGATGCTTGGTGGATACTTCTGGTGTGAAGATGCCGTCCACATTATCATCACCATCATTTTGCTGCCGTTTATGTCCATTACGACATGAATACATACAATGCACTACGTGTTTATGTGTATTTCTATATAATCAACTGGTTCTTGCTACACAAACTACAGAACATATTAACAGTTTATGAACTTCCATTTCGTTCTGCAACCCCGTGTTGGATAATGACGACTAAATTCTTCTTCTTGAGAATCTCGTACGAGCTTAAAGTCTATTGTAAGAACAATATTTCCCCGATCTTTTTACTTTCTTACATGCGGTATGTTCTTACATCTGCTCGAGTTCAACTCCTCCGATGTAAATTCTTCGTGTTAGCTTCGAGTACACGGATGGAACGACCCTAAAGAAGACTTCCTATGTGAGCAGCTGCCGTCTCCTTGTTAGGCTGATCTACTGTTCCTGAGACTTCCTGACTTTACAGCACTCGGGTGCCCTACTGTGCTCTTCATTAGAGAGATAATTACATCTGCAGGAGATCCCTCTGTACCGTCTTGTCACCTTGGCGTGTCTGATCGGTACCCTCTACTTCATCCCCTTTTTCTTCTGTTTCCCCGCCGCCAACCCGCTGTCAGACGACGGTCAACCAGCAGCCCCGGCTCCTGGCGGCGGTGATTCATCCGCTGGAAGGCTCGATCCGTCTCCCTAATCAGACCCTAAACCGTCGAGGGTATTGATCAGGCATCTCCGTCAGAGCCATTACAGACACTTGATGCGTACGCTGTGTGCCAAGGGTCCATCCCTGCCTCTGTCGACGTGGGGAAGATTAAAGGCAGAAAGGATTTAAGTGAAGTGAGGAAAAACAAGGCTTTGGGGGTAAATTTAGCAGAGAGGCTTCAGCTCGCAAATCAATGCTCGCGAGGCAGGAACACTGGAAAACACACTCTCTGTGTCTGTGTTGTTTTATCAGTCTACAGACATAATTGTGCTATTTCTACTGTATCATCATGGATTCTGAAGCTGAACGGCTTGTCAACTCAGGAAGACTGGTAAACTGTGCGGCCCGCTCCTGCTCGTCTTTGCGCCGCTTCCTCCTCTCTTCTTCCGCGTCTTGGCCCGCAGGCGGCGCGAACTGGGGCACAAACAATAACAGTAATCATGGAAAGTCATGTGCTGCTCCGGCGGATGAGACCAGCTGACTGGCTGACTGCTGGAGCCCCCGAGGGCCTCCTGTACGAGCAACAGAGAGACGGGGGAGGGGGGAGGCGAAGCAGCGAGGAGAAAAGGAAAAAAAAACGGCGAAGGAGGGCGAGGAGAAGGATTCACCTCTCATCCCCTCTCCTCGGCGAGCTTAGTCATCTTCGTTTTCCACACTCTGCCCTTGTCAGGGAGCTTCACCGTCTCCCCTCCCTCCTCCCTCCTCCCTCGCTCAGCATCCACCCCCACGGAGGTCCGCAGAGTGGTACATTCCATGACTACAAACGCTCCTTCTGCGATATTGGCTGAGGCTTTGAGAGCGATGGGGAGGACGTGGCCGCGCGCCTGTGGCCGGATTCTTTGACGAACGGCCCGTGTCATGTATGATTAATAAACAGCGGGGCGGAGGGGTGGATCATCGACTTAAAGCAGGGTGCTAATGACCAGACGCCGCGGACGTGCGCGGTGCTTACCCTTTAGATAAATCCGCCGCTCCGCTCTAATTGCCAATCTTTAAACGAAACAGTAATTGCCGCGCGAAATCAAAGCACGCGAGCTCAATCGCTCTTTCGCACAAAAAAGACGTTACAGGGAAAAGACGCCGCTGTAATTTTCTGCCGGGGTCATGAATGAGCGGACCGCAGATCAATGGGCTGCTGCGCTGTACAGTAATCCAGTGCAGTCCTCGCTTTCATTACGACATCGGTGTGTGTGTGAGTGATCAATTGGCTGGTGTCTTGTTACTATCTGGCCGGATCGACGCCCGGGGCGCTGAGGCCTCGCTGTCGGTCGCCGAGTGTCCGATAGGTGTGAGCTGACGCGTCTGCATCGATTTTGATGTGTGATTTCTTCAATTCGCTGCATTTATGAATCACATTCTGAATGGAAACAGTGCTGTGTTTGTGTCACGAGGAGCAGGAGGGGATTTGAGGGTGGACGCCATAGCAACCTACAATCCCTCTCCATTCCCCCAGAGATCACTAATTGGCGGACGGCGCTCCACGTCCAGACCCCGACGTGATCCCGTCAGACCTTGACCTACAGCTGATCAATAACTTTTGACGGAGCCTTTTTATTCTAACAGGCCAGGAAACTCACAGACCAATTGCACGCGTTGTCGATCACTCATGTGACGCTGCTCAGCCAATCAAAACTGTGATTCGTGTTGAGCATTATCTGAATTATCGGGAAAATGTTCGCGGGAGAATTCACGTGAATGCCCTCTCAAGTCGGAACAACAACCTGGATTACGCTAAAACATGGCGGACGAAAGTAAACATTACCCAGCTGGCACCGGACGTCAATAGACGTTGGTCTTTGGTTGGATTCAAGTCATGACGTCAGGTGACCAAAACCCAACGTCCATTGACATCTACTTTCAACATCTTTTGACATAGGAATATTGACATCAAATGACGTTAATATTTTGTTGTTTTTATGTTGTGGTGTCTGGCAACCAAAACCCAACGTGTGTCAGACGTCTTGTACTCACACAACTTTGACGTTGAATAATGACCTTTTTGATGACAAAATTCTAATGTCTGGACAACATCTATCAACAACGTTGATTTGACTTAAGATAGCCTACATAACTGATATCCAACGTCGGACCAACGTTAAGTTCAGACGTTAACCCGATTTTCATTTTCAACTAAATACTAACGTCTATTCAACGTTGGAGGCGTCTCAATTAGACGTCTCTATGACGTCTAATTGACGTCTAGTGCCAGCTGGGTAGGTTGATGGGAGGAAACTTGTCGCTCAAATCCAGAAAACAGCTGTTAACGTCTTGTTTAAACACTCTGAGCGCTAAAATGCAAAACAACTTCCTTTTGGCGTCCAACATGACACACTGACGTTGGTGGAACGACTTCCCCGACTCGGGAACGGGACCGTCCGAGGAGCGCCTGAACGCACCACGTGACTCGAGGCACAGAGATAACATCTTTGGAAAGAAGGGACTCGAGACTGGACTCTCATATTTGTTCTTCTTCCCACTGGCAGTTCAGAAATCAGTATGACTCATGTGTGAGACCGTGGCGATTATTAAAAGCGGCGATGGGAAAGTGCCACTACCAGACAGCGCGGAGCCCGATCTGAGCAAACACACCGGCTAAAAACACTTTTCTCACACGTTTGGAAAACAAAAAAACGGCGCCCCACTTCACATTTACAACCTCGCCGAGCCTGGTCGATCGTCAGTTCATGTCATTTTCCCTCCCCGTAGTACACCTAAAGGTCAGCCGGGCTCCCGTCGTCCCCTCCACGAGCTCGGGCACATCTGCTGACCGGCGAGGATCACAAATGTCACGGCCGTAATGAAAGAATAACAGAGCTCAGTGCCATCACACTCGGGCCCGCACAATTAATTTTAATCGCCACTGAAATCGCAATATGGTCGAGTGCAAACCTCCAGACTGAACGAGCTGCAGCGTTTTTGATAAAATAGCGTTGTGATGAAGTTCTGTAGAGCCGATCTGGTCTACAAATGTTCTTCTGATGTGAGAAAACCCAACAGATGTAACGTCATTGTGATTTTAGTCATTTTTTCAGTCAAAATGCAATAATACGAATCATCAATCACATGTTGAAGCTCCACACATGTAAGCCTCATTTCCGACAGGGTTCACACTCTTTCCTTGAAATTATTTTCCAGGACAGCTCAAAAGTCCTGGAAAATAATTTCAAGGATAAAGTGGGAACCCTGAAATCATTTTCCAGGAAAACGTAACCGTTTCCAGGATATTTGTCCTTTTTTCTCGTTTTCCATGTTTTCCATGACTGGAAAATTGGTCAATCGTTTTCCAGGTTTTCCAGGACGCGTGGGAACCCTGTCCGAGCATGGTGACCTCCTGTGTTCAAATTACACGCAAGGCTCAAGTCTCTCGACGTGACGCGAGGTGTTTGGACCGCTCTGACGAAATCTGAAGTCGATCGGGTTGCACCTTGTGCAAGTGCATCACCTGTAAATGGCACTACATTCAAAATGGCCGACTTCCTGTTGGGTTCGGGTGGTGGCGCCATGTGACTTTTTTGTAGATCTCCGTGTGACGCACTGCGCCAGTGAGCCATTTTGCCCCGCCCACTGCCAAAACCCACAACATTCACAAACATCTTCCATGTGTGACGCCTCGCAGTGGTGTCAAGAAAATATAGTAATATGATTAGATTTTTTTTGCCACATAAAGTGAAAATTTGGCTCCAAAGCTCATTTAAACAAACGAGAGAGTAATTTCTGTCTCCTTCTCTGAGAAACATCTGCACGAATAAACCTCAAATCCGTGTTTGTGGAGCGCCACGGCGCCAGGGAACCGGGGAGCAGGAAGCTGCCGCTGAGAACATCATCTGCGGCGGCAGCGTTCGTGAGGCCGTGTTTGGCAACAGTAAATAAGCAGCGTGGGGAGAAGGCTCCGGAGCCCCTCGGGGCCCGTCGAGTACAGTAACGCACAGCTGAGTGCTCCGGAGACCGCTGCCTCCTCCATCCAGCCTGCCTGCCCGTGTCACGGTACGAGGGGGGGGATGGGAGGAGGGTCACATGTGCGGCGTGCTGCAGGCTTCGGGTCGTCTACACGTTCCTCTGAAGCGAGTCTGATGGAGCACCGGCGGGGAGTCTCTCTGCGAGGAGATCAGGATAACGCGAGATGCAAGGAAACACCAGGCGCCCGGACGACGGCGGCGCTCACAGTTGGAGGCGAGGACAGACGCGACGGAACGCACAACCAGCAGAGACGCAGTCGAGGGTGAATCCAGCGTGTTGTTGGGCCGAGTAAAGTTTAGCAGCTGTTACGGGGTAACACTCAGAACGTACGTCACACTAAATCACATCAAACTGGTGGAAGTTAATGAGAACAGCAACCAGCTCACCGATGGGTGATGAACACGCTGTGGGAGAACACGGCGCTATGATAACACAGAGGGTTGATTAACCTGACAGTTGGTTTCTTCTTTAACTGTTTAAACAACGACATGTCAGAAAATAATGGACGTCCCGGATTCATAGAGCCAAAGGAGACGTCTTCAGAAGCCTTTTTTTGTTTAACCAACAGTCAAAACCCCAAAGATATTCATTTTACAAAGATGTAAACTAGATTCGATTCATGTCTGATTTAAACATTCGGTTTCAGCACTGGTGGCTACGTCACTGATTTTGGTTTGTACAGAACATTTACATATTCAAATTCTTCTTTTATTTAGACACTATCCTGTTGGCTTGTTGTATAAATCATATTCAAAAAAAAAATTTTAAAAATCCACAGTTCAACAAAAAAATACCACCCTTCAGGAATTTAAAGGTCCAGTGTGTCACAAATATAACGAAATATATCGCCTAAGGTGCTCAGAGCCTGTGCTCCTTGTCCATTCTGGGCTTCTGTAGGAACATAGCAGACTCTAACCTGCTTCCTGTGTAGAATATGAATTGAACTAATGGACGTAATTACGAATATCAAATTCCACTTCTGCCAATCCATCGAAAAAAAGATAGAAATTCAGTTTGTCACGAAGTTCAGTTTCTGAATTCTGTCCCGAGTGAGCCCTCGTCCCAAACGAGTCAATAAAGGATCTCTGAAGAAGAAGATAAACCCGACATGTTCGAAGTTTTCTCCGATGCCAGTTGATCATTTTCCTTCACAGGGGGATAACTGTCTAAAACAAACAGCTGTGTCGTCTTTTACTTTTTTCTTTTAGGTGTCTTTTGTGCTGATCGGGCAGAAGAAGGCGGGAAGGTGGAGGGAACAAAAAAGTAATGGGAGAATTGCAGATCTTGCTTTTGATTTCGGCACTGAAAAGTTCATTTCGATCGATTTTAAATTCAAAGTCCGAATCGTGACACGACGCAGAGAAGCAGAAAACCCCTCAGAACCGAGCCGCTAGAATCTATCTTCACTTTAGTTTGAAAAATTGCTTATTAGACGGTTCGCAGTGGTCTCAGATTGATTAACTCTTCCAGCTCTAGTAGTTTTTTCATATTAACACTGTGCTTCTAGTTGCCAAGTGTTTATCCTGGGAAAAAAAGATGCTTAAAGGAACATTCCACCAAAACAAATCTGTCGTCCGGGTCCAGTTCTCGCCACCTGCCGCCTGGAAGTGTTGGAGATGGAGAAGAGGAAGCTGCCGCGGCTGCATCGCTTTGTTCTGACACCTTTTTTTTTATTCGCTCTGAATCCAAGCTGACTGAATATCCCTTTAAATGTTCAAGTCGGACGCTTTGGCATCGGAAAACACAAGACATGTCACGCCGCAGTGGGCGTTTGACACATATACAGCTAATGGTCGCCTCTGTCATTCTCCCGCCTCGCAACAAAATGGCCTGACGGAAACGTGGAGAGAGGAGGCGAGGGGACGGCGGGTGAGGAGGGGAGGCGTCTCAGAGAGAGGGGAAGGGGAAGGGAAGAGGAAAAGGGGCCGATGGTGGATTGCTGTGCATGTAAAGGGGGGTGCGGTGTCGGCCGGGAGCGCCGAGCGGGGACGGCGAGTGTCACTCCGATCAGTCGAAAGTGTCATGACGGGGGGGGAGTGGAGTCGCGACCTCCGATGGAGACGGGGGAGAAAACAAGAGGAGGAGTGGGAGACGCGAGGCAAAGTGCAACATAAACAGAAAAAGGCAGTGACAGCAGAAACAGAGAGAAGAAGAAGACGAAGAAGAAGAAGAAGAAGAAGAAGAGGAGGAGGGAGCGAGGGAGGGAAGTTTGTGGTGGGGCCAACGCCTAATCCTGCCAGGGCTGCAGGCTGTCGGGAACAGGGGAGCGATATCAGTAAAGACACATTCACCGCCTGCCTATCGCCTAAATGAGGCCACTTCTGTCTTGAAAAAGAAAAAAAAAAAGGATTCGCCACCTCCTCTGCAATCACACACACACACACACACACAGAGAGGAGAAAGACCTGGAAGCTATCTATTGCCCTCTTTAAGAATCACACTATATGATTATCTGAGCATCGTTCCACGCCGCCGGTCGCCGGGGAGAACTGCTGCAAAATGACGTCTGTGTTAAAGAAGTCGGACAAAAAGAGGCATGAGCGTCTGTTGAACACACTCGTTGTCGTTGTCCAGAAAGGCTGCAGCGCCCATCTGACGCATACCTCTAGACACCTAGCGCACACGCTAACGGAAGGGGCGTGCTAATCATGTAGCAACAAAGTCACGCAGCAAAGGGAAGAGGCTCAGCTAACAGCACATCATATGCTGAATAAAACTGAGTAGACAAACTGACCTTAAAAGGACAACTTCATACTGTTTTACTTTGTTTACATGTGGCGGACCCTGCCACCTCTCTAGCTTCAAACAGTGTTCCGGTACACTTTATTTTCCTCTGAGAGCAGCTTGTTTATTCAGTTATGGGGAAAAAAACACATTATTACCTCATTCATTGTATTCATTTCTTCTCCAAAACTACATCGTGCCCCTTTAAAGCAAAAGCAGCCGCGTGCCCAGAAAGCTGCCGTTAGCGATCACAGTATTTCACGCTAACGAAACACATCGTGTGCTGCAGAGGCTCAGCTAACAGCACATCCTAAGCTGAATCAAACTGAATAAACAAACTGACCTTAAAAAGGACAATTTCATACTGTTTTACTTTGTTTGTATGTGGCGGACCCCGCCACCTCTCTAGCTTCAAACAGTGTTCTGGTAAACTTTATTTTCCTCTGAGAACAGCTTGTTTATTCAGTTATGGGGAAAAAAATATATATTTCTGAGTTTGTATTATTACCTCATTCATTTTATTCATTTCTTCTCCAAAACTACATCGTGCCCCTTTAAAGCAAAGCTGAAAAAAGCGAGCCAGAAAAGCTGAGACTCGACAGATTCAAGGTCATTTCGGTGGAATGAATACCTGTAATGAAATGTAATAAAAATTAAATAGGTTTTTCTGGCTGTATTATGAGAAACTTCAAATAGCATATAAAGAGGTTCTACCTAAATACGTTTCTAATAAATTCTCTCTAACTTGCTGTGGTTTTCTGAAGGTTTTAGGGGCTACAGATGCGTCATTTCAAGGTACCTTGACACTAAAAAATCCACATTATGTGAGGCGGAAATTAAATATTTATTGTGTTCCAACTTCATTTTAATCGGACCACTTCCACCTCTGCAGAAATCTCATTTTTGCAGAGAAAAACTCTATTTATTTTGAGTTTTTTGCCAGTTTTTAAAGGTGCAGTCTGCAGTTTTGGGAAGATTTCTATTTTAATGGCTAAACAAACTAAATAAAACAAACTCTCTTTGTTTACAAGACTGAATAAACAAACTGACCTTAAAGGACGACACAGTTTCATACTGTTTTACTTTGTTTACACGTGGCGGACCCTGCCACCTTCTAGCTTCTGTAGCCTGTAGCTTCTGGGGACCTAAACAGCTTGTTTATTCACTTATGCAACCTGTAATGTTAACAGATTTTACACAGAGGCCACTTCCCCCTCAGCTGAACGCCTCTGTTTAATCACCCAGGTCTCACAAACCTCTTCATAAACCATTAGAGTTGATTTCATAAAAGCCGACGTATTCATTAATGGAATCGTCTGTGCGTGGATGTCACCGGGAGGATCCCGATCTACTGACATCTAATTTATGCCGGTAAAAGCGCCGGAACGGTATGTCACCTCTGTCATCGCGCAATGACAACCAATACATCACCACGGAGCCTCCGCTGCCGGTGGACATCAGCGGAATCGTCTGATAATGGAAATGTTATTTCACTTTGGCAGCCCCGACAGCTTCCCGCGGAGATACAGTAGGTTTGATGTTCCAACAAGAATAGGAACGAGCGTTCAAACACGGGACAAGAGAGGGAATCAAACGGAATTTTGTAGCGCTTAAGCTTCCCCCTTTTTTTTGTCTTGTACTCTCAGCCGTATATTATGTCCACTGTGTAACTTCTGAAGAGGATAGAAGCCTCGAGGCTAAAGCGTGAGCCGGAGACCGCCGTAACCCGGAGTTCAAACCCGACTGTTCGAGATGAATCCGAGATGAGAACGGAGCAAAAAAAAAAGCCAGTCTCGGGTAAAAGGCGTATTTATAACCATCCTGCAGACGGGCTGTTCCAAAACGACAGGACGAAGAGGTGTAAGTGGGTTAATTCAAATTATTCTAAAGGCCATGAGGCGAGGAGGGAGGGAGAATGGTTTCTCTGGCTGGATTAATTCCAAAAAATGGGAAGTATCATTTTAACACTTCAAACCCCCTTTTTAAGCCGTAATGTGAGATCACACCAAAGCTAATGCAGACACAGTGTGCGGCTCTGAAACCATGCGGATTACTGTGCTATCGGCCGGGCGCCGCCTGCGAAACAAAGTCCCCCTTCTCTCCGCCGGCAAACCTCCAGAGTCCTCTGGAAAACAGAGCGGGGAGAGAGCGAGC
The DNA here is from genome assembly GCA_039737535.1 of Lagodon rhomboides. Lineage (NCBI taxonomy): Eukaryota > Metazoa > Chordata > Actinopteri > Spariformes > Sparidae > Lagodon > Lagodon rhomboides. Next base: position 6,285,916 of record CM077805.1, read on the forward strand.
GTGTGACTGGAATTACTGACACACTTTCAGAAACAAGTGCTAATCTCCGTTTACTGTAGGAATCATTACGCAAGACTCTCTCTGTTTTTTCTTTTCCTTCACACGTTGCTACACAAATGAACAAACCACACCAACGTTTCCAGCTCGGCACTTCGGCGCAAACGGGGGGTGGGGGCTGCAGCGTCGTCCAAACTGTGGACGATGTCTGGGATTGTGAGGTTTGTTTGAGGGTGCACTAAAAAACATGGCGTCCAATTAAAAGAGTCTGTTACAAAGTGCCGCACGTGACATGAGAACACGTCTCCTCGCACTCGCTAATAGACTTTCTGGTGCGCTCGACACAACCACCATCAAGCGAACCGGAGCGCAACTGGTGATCGGACCCCGCTTTCCAAATGTGTAAAGGACGGCGGAAAAGCTAACACCAACTCACTCCTTTTTAAACTCTTAATTTTCCCCGCATGATTTAATTTGGACATTTCGTTCGGTGTAAGCGAGAGTCGCTGGGTCGGAAAATGTGCCAAAGTAAACGGTACTGGGACGACACAGTGTTTGTGCCAAGTTTATTTAAGCATGATGTGCTGTTAATCTAAAGATAATTACCCCAAAATTGAAAAAAAAGTTATACTGCTGGAGAGGAATATATTTAAGATCGACTTTAAAGGAATTCAAATGAGAGCAAAGCGATACAACATCATACTGAACGCATTAAAGCATTCGAGCCAGGCAGCAACCTCAGAGGCTGAAAAATGAAGCGAGCGCACGGAAGAGCCAAAAACTCTGTCTCCTCGATCCGTATTAAAGAAATAAACATGTCTATATCTAATTTTCCTGTTCATGACAACTGAATTTCAATACAACTCACCCGCTTAAATTATTTAAGGCTTAAAGGTGCATCATTAAAGCTAACAACTAGCCGCTGGCTGTCTAGCTAGCCGTAAGCGACCAGGCTTCATCCTCTTTGCCCGTTTTCCGTAAGCCAGAGGTCAGTCAGGCACTCGATCGCCGTAACAAAAGAAGGTTTCTGCAAAACCACAGCTAAGTTCAAGCTGTACATTTCTTTATGTTGCAACTTTATGTTTGTTAGAGTTCAATTTTCTACGTCTATGTGGTTTGACTTGAAATAGCTCTTTCCTGTCGCCACCAAAAAAATGTTCCCCACGTTTACGAATGCTGAAGCTGCTGTCGTCCATTCACCCGCCTCGTCGTCTGAAACCGAATCACCATATCGACCAACGTCAACATGCTACGTAGCCTCTGCCATGTACAAACTTGGACGTATATGTGGCAACTAACATAATATCCTGGCGACTGGGCTGGATGGTGAAAGCTGAAGCCACCACACTGAGCTTCACAATGGCCGTCAAGGGGAGCAATGTCCATGTTTTCTACAGTCTATGAATACAACTAGTATAAGAGCTTAAAAAGCTCTGCTGCATTAACTGGGCATAGTAAACCAAACTCTTAAGTAAAAGCGATACAACCAAAATATTCCAGTCAAATGGTGGCCTAGAAGTTAAGGCGCTCAGTCCACAACCACAAACTTTGACCATTTGTTGCACGTCTCCACATCTTCCCTGTTTGTATCGACACTATAAAACGGTCAGTAAAGCCAAATATAATCCACCCAAAGCGAATCTGCTGCATCTCACCTGTGGCAGGGCGGAGCTGAGCTGGCGCTGCAGCGAGTCGCGGTCGTAGATGACGTCCTGGAGGTGCTGCTGCGCCAGGCCGAGGCTCTCCTGGGTCTCCCTCAGCGTGTCCAGCAGCCGGTCCCTCTCGTCCAGCATGTTGACCATCAGCTGCTCGAAGTGCGAGTCCGGGTCCGAGGAGCTGCTCTGAGAGCCCCGCTGGCTCAGCGCCGTGTCCTCGCTGATGGTGGGCATCACCTCGCACATCATCTTGGCGCTGCTGGAAGGGACGAGAGAGATCAGGGGTTAGACAGTGCTGCAGTGTAAACGGTGAAATGGTCGAAGTTAAGTGTGTTGTGTGCTCCACAATTGTCACATCTTTTCCCTGAGAAGTTAACAAAAATGACGAAAAACAGCCCTCCTCGCAAAAACTCCTGGATCCGTCACTTTACTCGGATCCACACCAAAAGTTAATGGGGTCTATTCAGGGCTGAGATCCATCCTCAGCCCAAGTTTCATGGAAAATAGTGTGGTATTTTTTGTGTAACGTTGCAGACAAACCAACATATCGACCAACGAAAGGACACAGGTGAAAACATAAACTCCTCGACCGAGTAAAAACCATTATTTGAGAAAAGTTTCCAATATTTAAATTGTGTTATTCATCATTGCAACCCTGAACATCTTCAGGGTTGCAATACTTCTTAAGTATTTATGATTTGCTTTTCTAAATGAACATCTTGTTGTCTGGCTCTTGTTTTTACACCAAAGCAACATCGACATCATACAGATGAAAACAATTAGGATTTCTTGACATTCATATAAATAGATTAAAAAGAAAAAGTAATAACAAAAACAATGTCATGTGTGTGCTTACATCATTGTCTTCTACATGTGTGAATATCCACTATTACTATTGGTATGACTGTGTGTGTGTGTGTGTGTGTGTGTGTGTGTGTGTGTGTGTGTGTGTGTGTGTGTGTGTGACCGGGCCTGACACAGTTGGAGCTCGGCTCAGCGTCACCCCGGCGGTTCAGAGCTGCAGAGACTTCTTGGGAGGCTGGGCGTTCTGCCCTAGATTTTACGCTTGTGCTGTTTAATGGGCCAGCTTAGATCGAGTTGCATAACACACCATATCTATGCTATAGTGGATATCTGAAGCCATACTCCAGCTTCCCTCGGGGACCTCAGAAGGCCTCCGGAGTCGTCGCTAACCGACGGCTGGTGGTTCAGGAGCCGGAGCAGGGTTTCAGCATCATCACACATGTGAGAGTCGTTTGATGAGGGAAGCTTCAGAAACATCATGAGTTATAATGATTTAAAGAGGTGAGGGACACATGAAACAGCAGGGGTAAATTAAGGATACTCCATTAATAGGAAACTTTTGATTCATTGCATTCTGGCGGATTTAATTCAGGTTAAGTCCAGCGGAAAGAGATTCCCAGACATGTTTAGCCTAGCATAGAGGCTAAAAGCAGGGGGAAACATTAGCCTCTGACAAAACTAAAACAAAAAATACACCTTCCAATAGCGCTGAAATTGTCTTATTTACTTAATAAGTCTTGTTAACGACATGCCCACTTATTAAAACATGAAGAATATCATGAGGGTTTCTTTCAGAGTTGCAAAATTGTGCAAAGCTAGCATCTTTAGCAGGACTTCTACGTTCCCCGGACACAGCTGTCTGGTATTGTGACCATCGTGCCGACTGATTAGACCACAGTATCTCAGTTTTTCCACCTCTACACATGTAAAGTACTCAGTATAATGTGTGAATATAACAGCGTTGAAGTTGACAAAAGGTAAAAAGGTGGGCTAACTATTTCCTTCTTGCTTCCAGCACAAGCTAGGCTAGGCTAACCAACGTCTACACTGTATGCAGAGATGAAATCGATGTAAATCTTCTCATAGGACTTCCAGTGGAGCAAATAACCGAACATGTATTCCTCTAATGTTTAATTTCATGATTCTCAAATAGCTTGATTTACCACAATGACATAAAATAGCATACAGTCATTTATTACAGGCCATCCAGAGCAACAAATACTAACAAAAGTCATGATTGATGCTATAAGCTAACGTTAAAAGCGAGCAAAAGATCAGTTTTGACCCTTTTCCTTTCTCAGTCTTCCACAAACACATGAAAAAAGGTGTCAGTCAGTTGCTCAACCTACAAAGAGTAATTAAAAGCTTAACACCAAGAAGTGAGTTAGCATTTTTGCACTTCTGGTTCCATTAAATGTCTGAAATAAAGTCTGTGGTTAACACAAGCTTGAGATATTTTCACTTTTTGTTGTACGTCACGATATTTAAATACCGTACAAGTATAAATACACATTTGAATTAAAAAGCGTTGGTTGCTAACAAATGGCTAAATGAGCCAAGAGAAGCCGTAGGGGTCATTAAACATCGAACATCGAGATGCATCGACTCGTGTCTGTTTTACGGGCGGACTGTAGTTACAAACTATTCGAGCTCTGACATTTAAATTTGTAGATGTATGGTGAATTTATAGTCAACTGTGTAAAGCAAAGTGTAGTAAGACATATAGTGATGGTGATGTGGAAGTCTATGACTCCGATGTAGTTCTGCTGATTAGCTTTTACTTATTTATTCTTCAAAAATCATAAAAGTGGTGTCCATCTGTGCAGATTGTCTTGCTGAACAGAATATCTAAGTATCATAACTTGTGTTTCCCACAGATCTTATTTTCTGCAATAATCCAACTGACCATTTGAAAAATCCCATAGGCTTTTTGTTGAGGCAACCAGGGCGATGCTGACTTCATCCCTCCGTCACTCTATACCCTCAATACTTATCTAACCACAGCGGTGGACCGCAGTTTCTCAGTCTCTTGACCTTGGCCAGGTTTACTCAGTGAGATTTCAGTCCCCTCTGGGTAGCTTATAATGGCAGGTCTGTGTCTCAGCATGTTCTGGCAGCGAGACGGGCTCTCCCATATCTTCTCCAGGCACCCGGCCAGATTCCCACCAGTTCACCATTCAGCCACCATTCGCTGCCGTTTAGACCTGAGAGACGGAGCCTGTGTGCCGCTTGGCCGGACGAACCACACGTGCCGTCGCTCCGCTCGGAGAGCGAGGTCGGCCAGACTCGGGACACCGGCGGTGCATTCTAAGCAGAAGGTAACGATTTATTCCGTGACTCCGGCTCGATACGTGCTGGTCGTGCATCGGGAGGAAGGCGCTGGTCGCATAAAGAAATCTATACGGATACGGCGTCTGGCGGTGGGTATCAAAACAAACTCCAGGGGGAAAGTATCGACGCTGATTGTGGATGTTGCTCGTGACAATCAATTAAAAGAAAATTCCAGCCTTAGGTGGCTTCTTATATGAAAAATGTATGTGTGAGGTTGCTTTCTTTTGCTGTTTCCACTTTCCATCAAGCCAGATTGTATGTCTAGTTAGCGATCCGCTACATTTAGCTGTAGGTTTTACTGGAAACAACTTCTAAACGACACTGTTGCTGCTGAAGTTCGTATCTCCCGCCTGTCCTGCGAAATGCAAAATGGCAGCTACGAAATGCAAAATGGCAGCTCTCATTTCCCGATCTGAGGGGGGTTAACTGCAAGATCTGACCTTTACCCGTGATCTTTTTTACATCGTTCGCAGCTTCTCGGCGATCCCGACAAAACACACGAGCCCCCCGAAATGTCAGGCTCATTTTCAGTTGTTTAACGGCGTTTTATCAAAGTGCACGGAGGATGTTTTTCTGCTTCGCGGCACATGCAGTGTCCTGTTCCTGCACCTTATGCCTCGATCTCACCGTGACTGCCCCTTAAATCATCTCTACTGTCTATGAGAAATCGATAGATACGGAGGGGAAAGTGCCCTGACAGGTCTGCGGCCTCAGACGTGCGAAGCAGGCCTTTCCTGGAAACCGAAACATCGCTCAGTGAAACACTCATCCGCTTAATTGTGTCGTTCAGATGTCATCAAGCCTGCCTCTTTGGTTAAACGGACAAAAAAAGGGAAAATATAATAAATACAACTTGTCTCGCAAAGCCTCGGAGCGAAACGCAGCGACAGGCACTCTGCAATTTACTCTTTTGTGGGGAAATTACGCGCCTCCGCCGCTCAATATCTGCACCGGCGAGCCGATGGTTTCTCTTCGGCGTTGGAGCAGGTGGGCAGCGGCCGCGGCGGGCAGGCGTGAGTCAGAGCGATCCTCTCGGGCAGACAAACGCTAATCACCCGCGGTGGGCAGCGTGAAGAAGCGCGCGATCCGAGAGCGCCGCTCGCCAGCTGGGATGCAGATGTTGTCGAGATTGCGGCCCCGCTAGCAGCGACAATACCACTTCCTCACATCCAAACGACCAATTTGACCCCCGTTACAACGGCCGTTTGGCGCGCAGACACTCGCAGAGCGGCGACTGATTCCCCCACGATGCAAAAAAAATCATGGCACATTATGATAATGCAACGCCGGGAAATCTGCCCTCGAATTCCACCAGCGTGTCAGACTCTTGGCTTAGCATAAATGCATGTCTAATAACTGACTGCGTACGATTTTATCTGTCGGAGCGACACTCGCGGAGAGAAATTGCCATTTGTAGCGAGAGACTAAGAGTGTTGTACAAACACGACGCGGCTTAAGTGAGTGGATTTAAAGGCGGCTGGTTAAAGATGTTAAACGCGAGCGTGGAATTATGCAGGAATCACGGGAGGGAGGAACGAGCGGCGCGCTCGATTGAACACATTGTGGGCCGCGGATGCATAAAGAAACGCACACAGACAGACAGGCAGGCCGGGATCACTGGGCTCTTTCCTCTCCATGCCATATGCCAATCAATGAATTATTCAGGTGGAGGGGTGGGAGAGAGGGTTTTCTTCCCAATCAGCGCAACCGAATCCAGAATTTTTTTTTCTGCCTAGCAGCACCATCCGAGCCCCAGACACCCACCTGGCTCCAGACCGAAGTCTGGCTGGCAACGATGAAATCACAGCAGAACCTTTTTACCAGCGATTAACCTTCTTCATTTTCCAGATCTCCTTCCAACCGCTGCAGCCCGGCACCGTTCGGAATCACATCTACATTTGACAAAGCGGCGCCTCGCGATTTATGTCCAAAGCATAAAGCAGAGCGACCTGCATGTAGCGAGGCCGAGCGAGAGGGCGCGGAGATCGGCAGAGTTCTAATTAATGATCGCCTTTTCATTAATCGTCACGGTGAACTTTTCCTAACCTTAACCGGGAGTTTTAATTGCCTGAGCCTGACACAATATCTACGCAGCAGCAGCAGCTTCAGTGCATTCAGCGTCTGCATGGTGTTGTGTTCAGGGTCACCCATGTTCTGGCAGCGGTCAGAGCCCAACACACAATCGCCGTAGATAAATAAGACAAGAAGTGGGAGTTATCGTTCAGGTCATGGTTGCAGGTGTAGGTGAGACGTCATACAGCTGTATGAAGAGCTGATCTGTGCGAGATACGTTGTGGTCAGAGAGCACAGTTTTCCCCCAAAGGTCCTGACGCCAGCAGAGATCTCTCCAGATCTAGGTCACAGGTCATCAGCAGCTGTTGGGTGCACCTGTGATGTTCGGACAAAAATACAGAAGCGACGTCCGGGTTCAGTTTGGGTTCGGTCGTGTCATGTGAAGGTTCTCTGCCAGGGTGTAACTGGCAGATATCTTTTTAAACTGATAAACATCATAGGTCTCTCTCGCTTCATGCAGTGTGGTTTATGTCTGGCGATTACCGCTCCGCATTTAAGTGTTGACGTAGACAGGAGGGAGGAGCTTGTTAGCTGAAGAACGGACAGGAAGTTAGCTCATATACAGAATGCTCGTTTACAGCAGCTTTAACCAGTATTTACTGGCTATAACCTGGCTACTAACCTTAAGAGGTATCAGTATGCTTGAAAAGAACAAGACTGTCTAGCATATCATCACAAAGGAGGTTATGTTTCACCCATGTCTGTCTGTCTGTTGGTTGGTTTGTCGGCAGGATTACACAGAAACTACTGAACCGATTTCCGCAAAACGTGGACGGAGGACGGGACTCGGCCCAGAATAGACCCCATTAACTTTTGGTCCGGATCCAGGATTTGTTTTCTCGCCGTCTTTAACGCGGCAAGATCGGGCGATTTCTGACATTTTGGTTCACTTGTCAGATTTACTTTTCTTCTAAAATGAAAGACTATATGAGCTGTTATTGTTTGTATATCACTTCTCATTCCTCACCTGAGCTGCTGTTATTCAGGTCAGGGCAGCAGTAATATCTGTGTGATGATAATCTATACTTGGACAAACAGCGGAAAGATGGCAAAATGAAGAAGAAGAAGAAAAAAACCATGATTCGCGAGAGTTCCCCTGAGTAAAACTCAAGCAGGCGGTGAACTATCTATACGGGGCAGATGTAAATTCTGCCACTTATGTAGAACCGCTCCGTTTTGGCGAGAGCGAATCAGCAAGCTGCAGCTAATTTCCTGAATGTCTCCAGCTAATCTCATTAATGGGCACAATCGTGCGAGCAGATAAGGAGCGGCGCACAAAACAAGCAATATGTTCCCGAGCAGCGTATACGGCCATGTGAGGCGGAATGCAGCGCCGTTCGCCACCCGGGAGACACATCAAAAGACGCGTGGAGGAGCGAGGACCGCGCGGAGAACAGGCGAGAGGACCGAACAGGGCGCTCTGCGGCTCTGGAGATAAGCCGCGCTCGTCGAGCCGCCTTTGGAGACTAAAATAAAAACCCGGAAATATTCAATCGTGCGTTTTTTTAAGGTTTGTTATCACCAAGCTTGGGATTCCTAACTCTTTAACTCATTAAGCGAGGTGACGGTCATGTAGAGGAGCGGCGAAATAAACAAAGTAGACCCCATTAGGAGGCTAATCTTTAAATGAAATACGAGGTCAGCCCTACTCGATTGATTCCAGCTCTGTCCTCTCAAAGAATACGAGCGTTGGATCAAATCGTTTTGATGATAACGCACTTCACTCGCATCAGTACCAGAAAGCACCGGGGCTGATTACACACGTCGCTTCGCGGTCGCCTGGGAAAACTCCGCTTTTAAATAACATCTGCGTTTGATTCCTTGGCGTGCCGCTGAGCGCAAAGTGCACCTACAGACTCCTATTGATGAGCACAAAGGGTAATGGAAAAACTGTTGCATTTTCCCTACTTTGGCATCCGTATGGAGGCGACAGGTGGGGGGAAATAATGACGCAGCGTTTTTTTTTCTTTTTTTGTGAATGGAGCGTAACGACAGATTGCGCGGTACACTCATAGCGCCGAGAAATCCCGTTCATATGGCTCCCCTGCACCAGAGAGGCTTCTGACAACCAGGAGACAGCCTGCCAAGAAAAACAACAATTCAAGTCCGTTCGATTGCATCGCCGCCGCAGGAACGTACAAGAGCGCTCGAGCCGGAGTCCAGCGAGAGGATGGAGCAAAAAAAAAATAATCTCGATCTGAGACCTGCAGCGTCTGTGGCATTCTGGGTGGTGATGCAACCAGGAAGAGCAACACCGATGTGGTTTAAGAGAGGAACCACGTTTGTCGGCATCAGAAAAGGATCTTGGGTTCAGGAAGAGTAACACAGAATGAGGCCGGCTCATGACGAGGGAACTTGGATCATGTGCTCCGTCAAGAACCCCGCAGTGTTTTCAGAGCTTTTGGTGTATTTTAAAACTCTACAACTGGAAAGTTCCACATGCTGATAGTCTTTAAACATTAAAAAGGCAATACTTTAAAGTCTGTCGTGCTCTTTATCCATCTAGATGGTTGTGTTTGCGCGCCCGCTACACCCGCCAGCTGGGGCAAAGTGCTGGTATTTGAGGACTTGAGAATGACTCAAACTCATCTCTTTCTTAGTCACTCTATATGTCAGCCTACACAGAATTCTGATTCTTGTTTTCTAAATTGCTCATCACACCGGCCTGCTCGCCGTTCTGTTTCTTTACGTCCGCTCTGTTGACTTTCTCCAGCAGCAGTGCGTTTCTACAAAGTCGGCCGAAAGTGACACAACTCACGTTTTTGATTGGTGAGCCGGGGTAGAGCGAAGCCAGATTATCTGCTAGGTAATCGATCGCTGATGGCTTCGTTCTCTTAGATGGATTTTAAAAAAGTACCAAAAGAAATGCATCACAAAATATACTTGGGTAGCCATGTTTTTTGGGTGAACTGTCCCTTTCATGACACGTGTCATATGAAAGTGACTGACAGTTATCGCCTGAATTTGGGGTTCTCCTCCGCTTCACGTAGCTTTGTAGCATCTTTCATCTCTAAGTTTTGGTTTCGCTTCTCTCATCAGTGTTATTTTTAGCAGCAGCATTCAACAGGCTGTGATGAATCGGCTGTACGCCGACCACACACAGACACAGCTAGCTGCGAGCAGGTGAACGTGATGGAGCGTTCAGCAGCTAAAGAGCCAGATATTCCCCTCAGGAGCTGGTGGAGGCCGCTAACGCAGCCCGGAGGAGGGCGAGTATCGGACCGACGCTCGCCGGGCGGCGTCTCAGATCGAACGCTGGTGTCGTCTGCTGGGTGTGTGAACAGGCGACTGTTTGCAGACACACTCACCGTGTCGACCTATGAGCTAAGGAGTGGGCACGGTGACCATTTGGTAAGAATTCAGCAATATTGGCGACTTAGCGGAGGGAGAATGTGTCATTTAGTCTTTTAAAGGGCGACTCCACCATCTTTTGTTCACATTAAAGTGTGTTTTACAGGTCTCAGGTCTTGTAGTTTGCATCTTTTGGTGGCGCCAGAGGAAGCTGCATGTCATCTGATGAATTTGCATTAAAAGTTGCATTGTGGGTAATGTAGTTTTGAAAAGGGAAATGGAAGATTTCTCCGATTTTGATCTTTTGTTTTTTAAACTCTCCATAATGAGTCCAACAGGTTTATAGGAGCGCTTTTCAAAACCTGGCAACTACATTACCCATAATGCAACGGATTCATCAGATTACAAGCAGCTTCCTGTGAGTGTTGACACTACTTTTTCCACATTCCGCACACTTTAATGTGCAAAATTGGCGGAGTTACCCTTTAAAAGACTAATTGACACATGCTTCCTCATACGAGTAGATTTCTGAATCTTCCCCCTTTTAAAAGTTACGTAAATAGATCGGTTTTGAGTGTTCAGACTCCGGAGACGAATCGTGAAAATGAAAAATCAGCCTGATTTGAAAGTAATACGAGGACGCCGCGGTGCTGAGAGCTTTGTGTGGGGAATTAGTGTGAATAAATCAAATAAAAATGAATCTCCTGCATCGATGTGAAGTACATTTTGGTGCAGTGACCTTTTGCCAAGAGGTGCACATGTAAGACAGAATCCACACCAGTCGTGTGTTCTTCTAGTCAGCACATGGGGGCCTTTAGTTAAATGAACAATAATATTCTCCCAAAATTTAATCTAACAGTTATTAATTCCTATTTGTGTCCAATCTACCAACAACTGTTGCTCTGTTTCCTTCAGTATCAGTCACTATCTGGAGCGGATCACACATCAGGACGAGTCCAAAGCTCCTGCATCTCTACATTCCGCCACAAAATACTGTTTTCATTCACCGTGCCGTGACTGACGTCCTCATACGGACGCCGAGCGGAGGGAAAAGTGAATGAGGCGGACGAGAGACGGGATGAGGAGGATGGCACGGGTGTAGAGTTACACCCAGCATGCTCTGCTGCCATTAGGGAGGCGGGGAGGGAAAGGGAGAGTGTGTATCCAGTGTGTGTGTGTGTCTGAGTGCGCTTTACACCTGTGTGTGTGTGAGCATCTGTGAAAAAAGGGTGTGTGTGCTGAACTGAAAATAAGTCTGCATGCACACGGAGGGTGAGGGGAGACATGAAAGGACGGCGTGCAGCCTTGGACGTCGCCCACAATCCCCTGCAGCAAGGTCACGCGAACCATCAATCGATGCAGATTGAATAAGAGCGCGGCTCCAGGTGAACAACAAAAAAAAAAAAAGGCAATAAAAGCTCCGGCTGTAACCGATTTGAACCGCGGCGCCTGGATATCACCTTCCTCGTTACGGAGGGTCAAACCCGGCCCTTAAAGAAGACGCCCTCAGACCGTAATGTTTATTTTAGAGGCGTAAAAGCTCCAGCCACAGGTAGCCACCCCCACCCGCCTGCACACCAGACATATTAATGTAAAAAAACCATCAAATGAAGCATCCCGCCCACACACGCTCACGCCACAACTTTAGCAAAGCGTGGAAAGGTGTTTAATATCAAATTTGCAAGAAGATGAGAGAAGAAGATCCTCAAAATTCAGCTTTTTCATTCATTCATTCATCTGTTCGTTCATTCATTCATTCATCTACAACCAGGGAGTGTGTGTGAATGTGTGTGTGTGTGTGGAGGATGGATGACAGAGAGGAGAGGATGCTCTCTCCTCCTCCTCCTCCTTTGCATCTCTATAATAGCCGGTAATAATATTGTTTATAGGAGGGGCAGCTGTTCCTCCTGTGACAGCAGCTCCTCTCTTTCTTTTTTTTTACTGTCATGAGCCACACACACACACACACACACACACACACACACACACACTGCGGTCTACTGTATATAAAAAAAATAAATAAATCTCCACCTCATCCTCTGAAATGATAATTGGGGAGAATCCTTGGCTATTGTCTCAAGTGCATTACATCATGCCAGCAGCCTCTCAGTCTGCATCCCGCCCCCCTTCAACTCTCTGCTCGGTGACAGCCGGCCGGATCTCTCTCTCCCTTTCTTTCTCCCTTTTTTTCCTGCAGATCCTCGCAATGTCAAGCACACACACACACACAGAGCAAATGCACAGGTTACATACACCGTGATCCATCCACCTTCCAGCCTCCTACTCCCTCCATCATCCTAAATCCAACCCCACCACCACCAGCAGCACCATCAGTCCAGAGTTGATGTGAAGAGGGCACCATTGGAAGGAAAAAAAATCACCTTGAGCCTTGCAGGAGCCAGGGCAATGTAGGTCACCGCAAAACCAGCGGCAACAGTGTGTGTGTGAGCGTGTGTGTGAGCAACTCTGTGTGTGTGCATACTCACAATTCCTTCCTTCCCTGTCAGCGGAGGGCTCTGGCTTGGCGGCGGATCAATGACAACTGCAGTCTCTCTTCCCCTCCGCGCGCGCTACACCGTGCAGCGGGAAGCCCTACGAGGCTCGTGCGGCGCAGAGGCGGCGGCGGCGGCAGCGGCGGCGCCGAGGATCCGATCCGTGAAGGTGCGGCCGGCCCCCGCCGCGGCGCATCGTCCGGGGAAACAAAAGAGCAGGAGCGGGGACCTCGCCGAATTAGCCGCGTCGGGTAATGACATTTGATTTCCGGTCCGGGGGCCGACACACACACACACACACACGCGCGCGCGCCGGTCGGAGAAATTATGGCATGTTACAAATTGCGCTGTGATAAGCTGGAGCTGGAAAAGACCATTGTGGGAGCTGGCGGAGGGGAGGCGAGCCGAGTCTTAAAGTTGCAGCTGTGCAATTCTTCCTCCCCCTCCCGCGTGTGTGTGTGAGGATACATCATAATAATCATAATAATAATAGTTTTCCGAGCATTTATCCAGATTTCAGTCATAATATTAGTAAGATTCTTACTACAATAAAGAAAAGAGCGCCTCAAAGATCCGATAGTTGCCATAAATGCAGCTAATTAAAATGCTTTTCTATCCTGACAGCGTTTGCAGATGATATAATTTAATTTCCGGGTCATGAACCAATAAGGTCACGCCTTCACGTCCAGCCGAAGGTGCATTTGTTCAGGTAAGTCTGTGAAGCTAAGCCTCCAGCTCCCACGCTCACCTTCTCCTGATGGTCTCTTCCAGAGGTCAAAGGTTGTAACTGGGATTGTTTCTGATTCTCACATTTCTCCTTATGTTTTTGGAAGAGGAGGAAAAGATCTCTCCGCTCACCTGTGCCAGGATCCAGAAGTGGTGCCGCACTCCGATGCAGAACGTCTTCATGGCGAGATCCAGACAGGACAGAAGCTGATCTGCTTCTGATTAATACCATTTTCTTCAACAGACTACTGAATCGCCCCTGTCCACATACTTTTGGCATCTTTTTTTTTTTCTTCTGGGGCTGATTTCGTGGTTCTGGCCAAGCACCTCGAGGGAGATCTTAAAGGATAATCTCACCCAAAAATGACAAATCGGGTCGGGTGAAGTTTTGTAATCCGCAAAATATTTCTGGAGCTTCACGGCAAAACAGTGTTCTCCTACAGAACTGAAATAGACGGGGACTTGTTTTAAAGTGTAAAAAAAAAAACATTTCAAGTTTCCTGAAGCCCTGAGATCACAAATTGATTTGAAAAGACGTTATCCACGCCCCTTTTTTAAGATGAATTCTTCACTGTAGCTGCAAAGCTAAAAATCACTAGCTGGCACGCTGTCTGAAGTGGGTGCAAGAAATTGATCGGGTGTCAAGAGTGGAAATGTCTTTTCACATCATTCTGGGATCTTGGGAGTTCAGGAGACTTGGATTTCGTTGGACAAGCTGTATGGAGCCATTATATGTTGTGTTTCAGTCCCCATCTACTTCAGTTGTTTAGGAGAATGCTGCAATGCTGTTTTGCCATCGGTACGGTGGTCAGACGGTGAGGAGATAATGACTGAATTTACATTTTGAGTGAATTTATTCTCTAAAGCATACACTGATTTTAGGGGAAATTATTCTTCCAAGATCCTATCTTGTTTTAACACGTCTCCATAAACAAAGTCATGTTTTTTTCCGGCCATATCCCTGCAGCCAGTGTTCAGGATTGTGTGGAAAGCCTGGATCCAGAACAACGTGTAGATAAATGCCCGCGATTTTTTGGAACGGGATGTTTTCGGTAATCACATATTTGTTTGGTGTCTGCGCGCGTTCACATACGTTTTGGCCATCTGCTGCGGCGGAGACCGAGATCTGTGAGTCATTGTTCTAAAATCCCTATTTATTTTGTTTCCATCCCGTTTACAGTGAATCTCATTATGCTGGGTCTTACCGCCTTCTTCTCGGCGCCACCTGGGGCTTCTCTTCGCCTATAGGATGCACGTCCAGAGAGGCACTGGTCCAGGAGAGCAAACACAAAGACTGAATGAAATGGTAATATATTCAAAGTCACATTTTCATAAATAAATATTGTTCATCATAACAGCTGTGCTGTCACCCTGCGGCGGACATATAGCACCTGTAGCCTTCCCTCCAACAGAAATAACAGCTGAAGGAAGCAATACATTTCTCCTAATCAAGGAATAAATGTTGTTTTACTTTCATATTTTGTATTTGTTGTCACCAGCTTTCCTCCGTGAAAGCTAATTTTCTTTCTACGAACATTTCCAAATCTGTTAGAGCTGCCTGTGTTGGTTAGCGTTATGAAAAGATCATATTTCGTCTCTCTTATTTTGGTTCTTTTCGTCAAAAACAGGGCTGGAAAATGTCCTGACATTTAGTCAAAAGTATCCAGCGGTTTCACAGTTACCAATGCTGGAACTCCATCTCAAATACTGGTCTCTCGCTTGGCGGTCGTCTCTCCTAGCCGTCACGCCACCAGCGTTTCCCTCCTGATGTGAAAGTCAGCTCGAGTGCACGTAACGCGAACGTGACAAAAAAAACTTGGAACTGTCTCCAAGGTTCGTCAAAATAGCAAATGGGGTCATGCTTAGAAATGTCGACACGCCATCTTGAACAGCTGTCTCGTCTGGCTGTTACACCACCAGCATCCCCTCCACCTCCTCACGTGAAAATCAGCTCATATACATTTAAAGTGAACAAGATAAGAAAACGCGCCTCAAAACTGTCCGGATTTTCGTCAAAAGTATCCAGTGGTTTCACTCATACAGATGTTGAAGTCAGTGTTTCACCCAGCTTGCTCGCCACGTGCAACCCAGCATGTGAGCACGGTAAGAAAACACAGCTGGAAATCTCTAGCTTGACAGTCGTCTCTCCCAGCTGTTACAACGCCACCTCCACCTCCACCTCCACCTCCTGACATGAACGTCGTCTCATCCACATGTACTTCGGAAACTGTCACAACTTTTGTCAACAGTATCCAGCGGTTTCACACTTAGAAACGTTGAAACGCCAACTCGAACGATGTTGCTTGACAGTCGTCTTGCCCAGCTTGCTCGCCACCAGCGTCTCCTCCTTCACCTCCTGACATGAAAGTCGGCTCATCTACGTGCAGCTTGAGTGTGACAAGAACACACAGCTGGAGAAAAATATCTTGTGGTTTCACACTCAAATATGTTGAAACACTGTCTGTTAATCAGCGGTCTCTCCCTTTGGCAATTGTCTTGCACAGCTTGTTCGCCAACCAGCATCTCTCCGGATCCTGACACGAAAGTCTGTCCAGTGGGTTTAGTCTTGTAAAGCATAGCAGCCAGCGTCATGTACATATAATGCGAAAGTGACGAGACACACATCGTAGAAATGTTTCAAATATATGTGGCAGGAGCAAAAGTTTTGCAGGAATGTGAAATGCCGACACGTTATCCTGCCGACTGCTACTTCTTTGTGTGAAAATGTAACAAAAGCACAAACATAAATCCTCAAATACAAATACATGAGAGGAGTTAAAGGAAAGTTCTCAGAGATCATCTGTTATCTTAAAAAAATAGCTTTCCTTGAAGCTAACTTGTAGATGATAATGCAGTTTAACACCTCTGTGCTCCACCAGCAGCAGCAGCAGCAGCAGTGTGAGCCTCCGACACACTGTACACTGTAAACTGACCGGCGATTGATGCCACTGTCCGTGGTGCTGAATCCTCTTTGCCCTCGTGCTGCAGCTCAATGGGGAGAGTGTGTGTTTGAAAATGTCACTACAAAATGCTTCGTGTTCCAACTTTTAGAGCTTTCTGTTTAAACCACGCCGTCAGAGATCAGTGGACTTGGGGGAGCCTGGCGCAAAAAAAAAAAACACCCATTCTGTTTGGATTTTTATCTTTTTCTACCGCCAGGATATTTAATTAGCATACATTATGCACTGGTTTGGTGTTTTCCTCCGTCTCGTTCTTTCTCTTTAGCGGGGACTGAAATCCCACCTGGGGGAAAATGCCTTCAGATGCCTCCTTTTTCTCTATGATGCAGCCCCAGCTCGCTTTTCCCCTACTGTTTTTCTTTTTTTTTCCCTCCCGTCTGATAAATTACCGAACAAAACGCAGCGCTAAGTGGTGGAGTGGAGCGCTGGCTCGCTTTCTTGAGTGAAAAATACTCGCTTGTGGGTTAAAATAAAAGCCCTGCAGGAAGACGCACCCAGAAGTTTGATTCAACGGTGAATGAAAAAACATCCTCACGACTAAAGAAGAAAACACTTCCTGTTTTATTACAACGCAGCTGACTGCTCCTATACCATCCCACCCACTCTGTTGACCTACTGTGTGCCTGCTCTGCTACTACAGCATCACATCACCCCGTGTCGCTCCATATTAATTTCCCAGGAGGAGTCGGTACGAAGCTCTGCATATGAATGGTTGTAATGCAGGTGATGAAAAACCCACTCGCGTTTCCAAACGCCTCGAAGCCGAAGAGTCACGTGCGTCGACTGGTTTTATCTCGGAGAAAAGCTAAAGGATTTGTACGATGGATCTTCTGACTGGAGACGATGCTAAAACGGGGCCCCTTGTTTAAAAAAAAAAAAGAAGAAGGCGGCGATCAAAGCGATAAAGGAATCAAGAGGAGGCTATAAAAAGAGAAGGAGACCTGTGACGCTCCTCAAATCTAATCCTCCTCCTCATGGCTTTGACACGCTAAATGTGTGAATGTCATTAAGCGAGTCACCCTCCCCTCCCTCCCTCCCTCACCACCCACCGCCGCCGCCGCCGCCTTTCGACATGCAAATGGCCCCTCTTTTCATGCGCGGGGGGTTAGCGCATGCAAATCTCGCATCAAAATCTCGATTATCTCGAAAGGCTAAGCTCCTCACGGCCAATTAAAAAGACACACACACCCGCTCGCTCGCTTGCTGGCTGGCTCGCCAAGCTGAGGCAGGAAATGCTGATGCAAAGTGTTTGCCCAGGATGATGGAGAAGACTCTGTGCAGCAGGTTGATATGAATTAATAAATGTGAGCGTGAACATGAAGGGAAGACGGCGGAATCAGGCCTCTTCTGGTTGTCATTTTCCACATCTGTCCACATATTCTTTTTCAAAAACTCCATCATCTGCAGCCTCCACTCCCTCCGTCCTTTAGGGGGGATAAAGAAAACCCTCCCGTGATTCACCCCTTACCGAAAAAACACACATCCACATATATCAGCCCCGGCCCTGGACAAACACCGAGCAGCCAGAGGTCTGCTATCTTTATGACTTTCTTCAACCTCCCATTTTTAAGGCCTTGCTGGAATCATAAATGAAGCCGGGCTGCCAACCTCTTGCTGCTTGATACGCTGATAACAGAGATGAGCTCGGGCCGGGGTATGAGATGCATTAGCGAGACAGAACTGAGAGGGATTACAGGTGTCTGGACTCCTGTAAATCTTTTTATCTGCCCGGGCCCACCCCTCCCGAGGAAGGCAGCGTTATTGAACCTGAACACACATCTCCCTCCGCCTGCCGGCGCGAAACGCCTGAGCCACATCCCCATCCCGTTAAACAGAGTTAATATTCTCTGTTTTAAAGCTCGGAGGAGGGCGTAGTGGAGCGCTGAGTGCGTAACGCCTCTTTAATATTGAATGTGTGTGTTATTTTACCTTTGAGTGAACTAAACATGTCTCAGTGTGGAGCTAGAGTTGATAAAAAATGTCCGACAAACAGTCAAAAACACACATATTCTGTTTACACTGATACAAAATAAGAAAAAAACAGCAAATCCTCACATTTCTCGAGCAGTTTTGAATGAGAAATGACTCACATGATGTTTGTCTTTTATGCTTTTTCCATTAAGCCACAGTTTATACTTACGGAGAGGAGAACACATCAAAGCGTGTTTACAGGTGTTGGGGAGGATTACTGCATTTGTGAAAAAAGTTGCATAAGCCTCGTGCGCATACTTGCCAAGCTCGGGGCCTCGAAAACAGGAAACCAAAGCATGGGAATTCTAATTCATAAATTATCTTTGGGACAAATATTGTTTGTCATGTGTTTGAAATTTCTCGGGAAAGATAATTTAACATATGCAGTCATTTAAGCAACTGTTGTAGATGAATGTAGAGCAAAAGTCTTCTTCTTCCCTCTTCTTCTTCCTCCTCTCTTCTTCTTCTTCTTCTTCTTCTTCTTCTTCTTCTTCTTCTTCTTCTTCTTCTTCTTCTTCTTCTTCTTCCTCCTCCTCCTTCTTCTTCTTCTTCTTCTTCTTCTTCTTCTTCCTCTTCTTCCTTCTTCTTCTTCTTCTTTATTATATGGACATTGGGTCACTATTTGCGCTCCCTATCAAAACAAAACAAAAGACGTTTGCCGAGTGTTGTTGGTGGAGAGCTCTGGAGGAGATAGTCAGGTGCAGAGCCAGACCTTTTGGAGGAATAAACAGCCGGAGTCATGTCGGATTCTGCTCAGATCTGGAGACTGATGGGACTGACGGCTGTGGCTCAGGGGTGGAGCCAGCGTCTTGTTATTGGAAGGTCGCTGGTTTGATTCCCCTGGTCTGCATGTCGAAGTGTCCTCGGGCGAGATACTAAACCCCAAACTGCTCCTGATGTGCTGGTCGGCACCTTGCATGGCAGCCACCGCCATCAGTGTATGAATTACTGTAAGTCGCTTTTGACAAAAGAGAGAGAACCCGAGTTTCTGGTGAGAAACTCCGGTTCAATCACACAGACACACACACGTCCTCGGTGAGTGCTGCTGTTGCTACGTCATGGCTGATGGTCATGTTTTAATGTTTTATTCACGTTTAGTTTTGCTTTTGCGGACTTCCCTCTTCACTCTCTGACTCTCTCCCAGAAGTTCTGTGTTATAATGAAACACACTGTTTCCTGTTAACTACCAAAACTCAACAAAATATATAACACAGATGTAGCCATTTTTCAATTTTCATTAATATATATATATCATGTATATGTTTGTATTATTGCTGGGTATTTGTGACGTAATGTTTTTCATTTCATTTTTTCTCTTATTTCTATAAAATGTTGAAAACCCAACAATCATATTGTTGTTAAACAGATCTGTGCAGTTGAGGTCACGATGCCCTGACTTTTATTTTGTAGTATGGGTCAAGTGGCAAACACCCTGTATCCTTGTTAAAAAACCAGTTAATTTTGCTGCCTGGTAAATGCTCGTGCCTTTCGAATGTCAGTGCCACCAGATTGAAACGTAGGTTTTGAGTTAAAGATTTAAACTAAAAAAAAAGGAAAAAAATATTCATCCTAAGAAGACTTTTAAATGAAATAAATGGTGGTAAAATCTGCTTCTGAAAACTGCACTACGGTTCCAGATTCCAGACTTTCTCTCCCGCGCACACTGAAAACAAACGACACCTCTCAGCCGCTAACGATTCCCGCAGCTCTGAGACCTGACCTGCGATCGGCGCTTTAAAAAAACAACTCGCACCATAACAGTTATTACGCCACCACCATATGCTCCCCGATCCGTGACAGGTTATATTCTCGTTAGCGCTCGCCGTTAATGTAAATGTGCGAGCGCGAAAGTTATGGCCACGTTTTGCATTTACGACCCTCGTGAGTGGCCCCTTTTATTTTTCTTTTATGACAAACACTGTTGGTGCTGGGGACGATGTGGAGTAACGTCCCTCACTTTGGATGCGATGCTGTCTGGATAAAGAGCGGCGGACGGGCCGGACGGGGCTCATTGTCGGAGAGTATCTGATGAGAAGTGGCTTGCTGACTCAGCGGGTGGAAGCGATTTGCATACAGGAGAAAATACTCGCTGAGAAAAAAAAACCCGGCGAGCAATTACCAGGCCACTTTGTACCGTCCTGACATGTGCCGCTCGGGCGATGCTTGTGTTTCCTGCGTGTCAGCGCGAGTGGGAGTTTGTTTTTAAGTGAGGGATGTTCGAGTAAAGTGAAATAATGTGCGGAGGGAACGAGGTGCACGAGGGCCGCAGAGCAAGATTAAAGCGTTCGGAGAGCGATGGCCCCACTTCACGGAGAGGACGGAGAAAGAAACGCCTGCGGGTGACAGATTTCTGGCAGCACGAGTTCACTAAAGCGACACCTCGGCCACGGAAGCGGCGGCGGCGTCAGACGAGGCCTGTTGACAGAGCTCACACGTTCCGCGCTGACCGATCGGGCGCCAACAAAGGTAATCAGTCCGCGCATTTTCTTTATCTACTTCCACGTTCCCCTCATCGTTCCATCCCTCTCGACTTTAACGCTGAGAGATCTCGGTCCTCGTCGAAAGGCCCGTTCAGATGGAGAAGGCCTCTCAGGAGGATGATGGATGTGGGTTTGTAAAGACAGGAATCAGCTCATCCAGTGGATGATTCACCACTGGAGATCAGCGGCCTGATGGAACAACATTACGGTCACATTTCTCAATAAATATCTTTCTTTTCTGCACTTTGAGAGCTTAACTTTGAAAGATGGTGGACTAAAATACCCACCCGCGCCCACTGATATCTGGCTTTGGGTCTGGTCTTCGGAAGGAAAGGGCGTGATCAACATTCAGGGTAAAATATTTGCAGCAGTCACAAGTATTTATCACCTTCAACTCTGATTGGCAGTAAAGGACAGCTGGTGGACCCTTTTCCATTCCTTGATGAAGGCAAACTCTTCTACTGACAATGTGAAGGGAGTCAATCGCCTAATTTTAGCAGGTTTAGCAGGTAGGACTTCCAGGTCAATGCCTGGCACGGGGACTGTGGTGCATGACGCCGAGGCCAGTTCAGGTCCAACGACTTCCAACCGCATTATCTGGGTGTGTTAGTTCGACTACGATTTCAGTCGGACTAACATGTTCACATGGACTTTAAAAGTCCGGTTTAAGTCGGACTAACACTATAGTCCGACTTTTCTCTAACATCAGGTAAACGTAGTGAATGGTGCCGCAGAATCTAAACACAGGAAGATGATCAGAGGAATCATTTTGTTCAATTCTGATCCAACCGTTGGCTTCCTTTAGCGGTCGGTCCCCAAAATAAAAGTTGGCGTACAATCGGCCTGGTTAAGTTCTGGGTTCTCTAAAACAAGACCGTCTAAAACTTTACTGTACGTTCTCCGGCCGCTTTGGCATCCCTTCATCCCAGCACTGGATCCTCTTTTCCTTTATGTCTCTGTCATCTGTGAGACAAAGAGATAATCCACCAATGATAGTGTCAGGAAATTCAACTCAGGCCTCGCCGAAGCCACGCGTCAGAGGTCGGTGTCGGCGCTCCGAGGCCACAGGCGTCGCCCTCATCACACCTGGCACGGGGCCGAAGAAAAGACGAGCGCGGCTGCTGTAGCCATTAAGTATTAATCGAGCGCGCTCCTCCGCAATTTGAAATCCAATTGACTTTTTGTAGCCGGGCGGCGGGGAGAGGGAGATGGCGGGAGCTCTGGCTGTTCGGAGAGATAGCTCTGCCTTGAACTGCGGCAGAGATCAGTGGAGCTCTGAGACGACAGCAACCCCCGGCGTGATGTAGTATTCGCCAGGAGCAATTACAGTCTTATATGCCACCACGTCCCCTGTTCAAACTCTTATCTATTTTTAATGCCGCTGGCTTTCGACGTTGATACAGCGCGCTGATGCGGCGGAGTCGCTGTTCATATCTGAAAGCTGCCAAAGAAGACGCTGTGAAGCCACGCTGGGGACGGCTGTGCATCAGAAAAGAAGGCTGTGGCTTTAAATCATCTTTAAAATGGAAGGAAGAAGAAGAGCAAAACGGGATTGAAATCTGAGGTCCTGGTCCCGAGTTTGTCGGATAAAGAGCCACAGGTGACTCTTATCAAAAGAAGAAAGTCAATAAACACAGACACACAGTTTTTTGTGTTTGTATAGTAGATGAATAGAGAATGTTTTTGATTCATAGAGGAAAGAAATGCATATTGAATACAGGAAAATGGTTTTGTAGAAGCAAATAAAGAAGGTGGATACTCATTGTTTCATCTCATACAAAGGTCAGTCCTCATCTGTCTGCATCTGTCGTGTTTATGATGATTTCATTTTGAAAGGACGGCGGCGCAGTACGGAAACGGTCAGCGCCGAAGGACCTGGGTTCGAGACCGGGCAGGGCCTTTCTGTGCAGAGTTTGCGTGTTCTTCCTGTTTCCTTGGTGGGTTCATTCCGTACTCCGGCTTCCTCCTACAAAGACATGCAAAAAGTTGGGTTAATCAGTTACTCCAACATTGTCTGTAGGTGTGACTGTGAGCGTGAACGGTTGTCGCCCAACGTCAGCTGGAATCGGCTCCAGCCCCCCGTGACCCTGTGATTTTAGCCTCCGTCCACTTTGACAGTGTAGAGATTCTATCAGGAATGTTTTTTGTGCGTTGACACGAGCCATCAGAGAAAGGACGGAGTGAACGAGGGAGTCTCAAGGTGAAAAGGTCTAAATTTATGCTGTTATTTAAAAGATATATTAATTTGTACTGTCATGTGAACGGAAAGGTGAGAGCTGATCGAGCTCTCTTGGCAATGACGAACGAGCGGCTACACATGCGTTCATTCTGTTGTTTGTGCAGATATGACTTTAATCTACTACGGAGAACTTTGAAGTACTGTTGTTACTATTTTCGATTTTTTTATTTAGATAAAAATAACGTGCAGGGTTTCTGCCGAGAGAAGCTGCCTGTCACTCAAAGAGAGCGAGAAAGAGCGGCCGGTACTGCAGAAAATTAGTATTCAAACGCTTTCAAACATTCATAATTGATATGAACTGAAAACTAACTTAATACATACGTTATATTTTACACCTAGAATGCACTTGACTGCCAAACTCAACTAAAACTGAACATTTACAGCACGAAACACATCTGCAAGGTAGAAATGTAGCCGTACAAATGCACCTCAAATACTCGAAATACACTTTGAGCACAGAGAGAATAAGTCCGTCCTTGGGGCTGGATGTTGTTACGACTGAAGACGGTCATTGAACGAAACTTTCTCATTGTTGTGCTGGCAGCTTATCGCACCTTGTGACTCCAGAGATGAATATATCTAAAAGCAGTGAGCAGCGATTCTCTCCGGAGAATTAGCTGAAAATCGGTTCAATTTACCTGCTAAATCATTCCAAATATATGAAATCTAAAAACCAGGTGCGGCCACAGCTCGACCTGTAGAAACCTGACATCCTGCTCACAACCCCGGTGCAGAAAGACCTTTTAAAAAAAACAAAATGAAGATCCATGGCTCTGCCCGCGGCGTAATTGTAACAAATCATGTAGCACCTCTGGAATCCAGCTTCGGCGCACAGAGAGGGATCAGAGAATACGTTGGATCAATGAACCGAGAGGCTTGGAAATCCGTAAAAAACTGTAACAAGGAGAGGAATGTGTCGCCGTTCTCAGAACAGTGATGCATCACCTGTGTTCCTCCGCCCCGGGGCCATTAGCCGGTGGTCCTCGCCAGTTTCTCTAATGGTCGCCTTAACCGTCTTATCTACAGGTGCATTACGTGGCGCGATATGGGCCCCCGGGTGCTTTATTTATGAGCGTAAGTCACAGATGAACGCGGGTGATGTTCTGCCCCCTGCCCGGGCTTCTCGCCTCTGCTGCTGTGCATCACATCGCAGCTTGCACGTCTATCCATCTGGCGAGAGGAGCAGGAGGGCGGGATGCAAAGCCTTCCCTCCCCGCCTTTAAGGACACGGGCGAGGTTGAGATTTGGTTCATGGAAGGTTGCGGGAATGCTCGTGAAGGTGTGGACGCTTAAACGGCCCCTGTTAACACGAGTTTGTCGCTCGCTCCGCGGAGGGACCCCGAGCGCGCTCTGCCCTTGAGGTGGATGACACTGAAGCAAAATCAATTGAATTGGAGGGGAAGTCAGTCGCTCTCTTTTATGTGTCAAGGAGAGAAACTCCTGTTGCATCCGGCCCTGATTGGCCGAGCAGGGTCCCAGTTGCCAGGCAACCATCCAGCGGTGTATGGGGCCTAGCTGACAGACAGCTGCTAATGAAGCCGGGGCGGCGGGCGGAGGGAGTGTGCGGCAGAAAATGGTTATCCGATCTACTTCCTCATGCCTCACACGTCCCGGGGTCCTGTACATCTACACCCCCACCCCCCTCCACACACACACACCCGTGCTGCCATCCACATGTGTACACACTCATTTACTTCCTTCCTGCATGCGAAGTGTCCTCCCACAGCGGCCGGAGTCAGGTGCTCGAGTGCAGCCCCACCATCAACCGATGACTAATATTTACACAGCGAAGGGAAGGAGCGGCGTGCGTAATCGCTCTACGTGTTCGGAAAGGTTTTTCGGCGAGTGAAGTCACTTCTTCGCTCCGGTGTGTCAGAGGTTTCGGGGAGGGAAAAAAAAAATGGAGGACTCAGAGGTGTAAAGACACAGATGGCGTCCACGCAAACCCGACAGCCACCGAGCAGAGTGTTGATTGCTGCGCATGAGTCACGCTCAGGTCACACGTACAGATCCCACAGCGAACGTCAGCCAGTCAAATCTTATATCTTAGATGCACAGGAGGGATGTTTCCAGTGGTGCGGATCAAAAACCTTTCCCAAAGTGCTTTTTTTCGCGACATTTTACACATAATATGTTGCTATGCTTGTGCTTAACTCTTTCTTTTTTCTTGCGTCTCAATGTTCTAGATGTTGTTGTTACACATTTCCAGGATGCCTGATAAAATACAACTGTTCCTGTGCTCCTAATGTCGCCCACTATGCCCCTCTGCAGGGCACTTTAGCAGACTTTACAACAGCAACGCCCGGCTGCCAGGTCCCCGGTGACGTGCTGCTTCGCCTGTTCACAGTGCAAATGAAGCAAAGCTCAGCTCTATGGGTTATTTCCACTTTGCCAAAAATGAGATTTTTCTGGAAAGCTGGCAGGTTTACTAAAAAAAGGCTAAGGTGGAAGCTTTGGAATGATGTCAGGATCCATGTAAACACAGCTAGATACCTCCTGGACCAAACATATCCACTAGAAATCAGAATAATAACCCAACCTGAACTCACAATGTTAAAGAAAGTGAGAAAACATTCCCGGATCCGCACCAAAAGTTAAAGGGGTCTATTCTGGGCTCAGACACATCCTCCATCCAAGTTTGGTGGGAATCCGTTCAGTAGTTTTTGTCTAATCCTGGTAACAAACCAACAAACGGACAGAGAGACTTTTCCAACATCTGGCAGAGCAACAATACGACCTCCACCACACGCTCTCAGAGTCAGAGCACGTCACGTCAAAGGCTTTGTAAAATGGTTGTAAAGTACTGTTATCTGGTATTTAATGGCATACCCTTGAACTGAAAGCACCAATTATTTATTCTCAGAAAATAATGAACATGTCACGTGTGTCATTTTAAACTGTAGGAGTTAATCAAATGACCATACAGCCACACAGGAAGTGACTGTGTGGGACAAAAGGACTCATTCTTTATTCTCACACTGCCACAGAACTAATTATAGCGCGAGGATGAAATACAGGTTATAGATAGCGTAAGAAAATAAAGTTAAATGTAACTAACGTAATGAGAAATCTGAATGAAGGCAATGATTAATGTTAAAGGATAATTACACCTAAAAATGTACTGAATTCTGTCGGAATTTTCACTTTTAGGTGCTTTGAGATCCTTGTTATAGGCGTTAGTCAAGAGGTAATATGGATTTATGAACCATTGTAAGGCCTCGTTCTAGCTTTTGACCCAGTAGATGCAAAAAAGCATAGTTAACTTAAAGGTGCAGTACATAGTTTTGGAGCAGAAACTTTGATCAGAAGAGAAAGTGGACTGTTTTTTTTTTCAAACCTTCAGACCTTAACGAACAAATACAGTTTAATACTGTTTAACTTTGTTTATATGTGGCGGACCCTGCCTCCTTTCTAGCTTCAAACAGTGTCCTAGGGACCTTCATTGTCCTCTGACAACAGCTTGTTTATTCAGTTATGGAAAAAAATAATACTGTAGAGTTTGTAATATTACCTCTGATATTTATAATTTTTAAAAAAAAAACCTTAAATGGTTCCTTAAAGGCAAACAATTCTTTAAAGAAGCCCCAAAGGTGCCTCAAAGAACCATTTATGGTTCCGTTTGCAGGAACGGTCTCTTCAAAGAACCTCTTGCTAAAAGGTTCTTTGTGGAACTAAAAATGGTTCTTCTATGGCATCACTCCGAAGAACCATTTTTGGTTCCAGTTAGCACCTTTATTTTTCTGTGAATGGTGCTTCAAAGAACTCTAGCAGAAACAGGTTCTCTAAGGAACCATTTTCAAGAAAGTTCTTTGTGGACCCAACTGGTTCAGTAAAGAACCTATTTTAAATGGTTCTTCAGTAATTTTTCAGAATAAATGGTTCTTTGAGCATTTTAAATCAAATCATTATGGGTATGATTGAAAAACAGGTACAATAACAATAACATAGTTGTTGGCCAGGTTGTATTTTGACATTCTTTTTTATTTCATTGCCAGCTATTAAGACACATTATACATTCATTATACATTCTGTGGAAAACATGGACATTGCAGGGAACCTTTAGTACTTTAAAGAACCACATTAAGTATGTGAAGAACCATCCCCTATATAAAAAGCTTCTTCAATTGGTGATGGTTCTTTAAAGAACCAGAAAGCCATTTGAAGAACCATTTAAGAACCATTATTTTTCTGTGAGTACCGTACCTAATCCTCATTTATGTCGCATTTTTATTCTCTTCTTGAGTCAAAACTATTTCCTGAATGACTGAATGAGTAGTCACGTCACTGCCTGGCTGTCCATCTGCCCGGTCCACTTTCTGTGCCGCAGACACCCCGGCTCGCAGCGTCGTGTCTGACGCCCTCCGTCTGCAATGAATCTTGTCGCGAGGGATAAACAAGATCGTCGGCTCCCTCGGCAGGCGCGGGGCCCTCCCCTCAAGGTCTTTCGGCGCTTCTCTCCAGGCGGCGCCCTGATTGATGGCGTCCTCGTAAAGGTTTTATGAGGCCAATGTCAGAGGGGCCTCGTACTCTCACCTGCAGTGATTCCTGCGTTTCGCGGCGGCCACCTGTCTGGTTCGCCGCGGAGGGAACGCTCATCCGCTGGAATCACTTCATATACTTTCACCGACTGGAAGTATTTCCTTTTTTTAAAAGCAAATAAAAAACCCCTGTGCACTGTCAATAACACACTACTTCACAAAATTGGCCCCCCTGACTGTCTCCTAACAGGAACATGACCGCTGTTAAGTCTCCTCAAAGTGCCTGAGATTGTTTATCTAACTGACAGGGAATTACTTTTCCAACAGATGGCATGTATAAAATGCCCGAGTGGCCCCGTCCGTCCGTCTGTCTTCTGAACAATGCATTATTTCCCCCTGAATGTCGTGCGCGCTCTACTCCAAACGCCCAAGTGTCTGCTGTTTTTGCCGAGAGCCCAGATATGCAGCAGACATAAATAATTCAAGCGGTAGCAAGGGCAGGATACACACAGGGTCCCGGGAGACCGGAAACCAACACATCTCACCAGTGCCGGACTGGTTATTTAGGTGATGGGGAGAAAGCTTCCACGTCTTCCTCCGAGACCCGTGGGAGGTTTTTTTTTCCTGGGTAGAGATTGATACGGAGGAGGATTTATTCATGGAAGAAGAGATGTGGCTACAGTTGAGGCCGTAATTGGCTGGGGGTTAAAGACCCAGACGGAGAAGAGGGCGGAGGCTACAAACAGAAAAAAAAAGAGGCGATTACAGACTACAGAGCTGCTTGAGGCGAATGTTTTGATGAGAAGCTTTCGGGACTGATCAAACAGTCTTAAATGAAGGTGGGTCAATGCGTTAAACGGTCAAATGGGCTCGGAAAGAAGAAACAAAATGAAGCGACACACTGATGGAGCGAGGAGTGAATCACCAAATTAATTAATGAGCTGACGATTATGACTCATTCAAAGCGTTCCTCGAATCCACTGCCAAGGAAACTTCCATTCCCCTCCACTGGACCTTAAACGTACCAAACCTCCTCCAGCACCAGCAGACGCACTGGACGCTCTATATTTAGGACTCTCGGCGGAAGTATAAATAACACGCCCAGGCAGGCTGATGAAGTCTTCTGGAGAGTGGAAAAGTTTAGAATTAAACAGAAAGGCCAATTAGCCCCGAAGCCTTCGGGCATGAAATGAGACCGAGGCGAACGTACAAATCTGCGACTCCGAAACACGCGTGATCACAAAACCGCTGTCGACATGTAATCAAGAGGTATCAGCGCGGAGGGCGATCAGCGGCGGCAGTGAGCAAACAGGCACGTCGGCGCTCGTTGATGTTTGTGTCTCACAGCCCTCCAGATCTCCAGGTTTCATTATGATTGGCTGTGAGGGCTCTTAAAGGGTCAGTTCACCCAAAAATGGTACCTGTGATTTTAAAAAGTCATCAGATATTACTGAGGAAACTTCACATTAGACTAAGATCTACCAAAATAGGGTTACAAATGCTGGTTTAATATATTTATTTATTTATCTATTATTACAAATTTTAAAATGAATTAAGTTTATAAGAAAAAAAGTGAGCTCAAAAGTTCATTCCCAACCTTGGAGAGAGGGAACAGAACTGACAAAGAACAGCTACGAAATAAAAACCTTCAATTAACAATTTAAACATCACTTTTTTTAAGAAAGAAAATACAGTACAATGTTAAAAAGTGGTCCCACAAAGAAATGTGAAAAGAAAATGTAGAAATAAGTAAGTTTGTTTAAAAAAAAAAGAGGGGAAAGTAATACATAAAATAAATACATTAATATAAATATTAAAAAATATTATTTAAAGGAAAATAAATGCAGAAGCAAAATAAAAACAGAAATATACATTTGTGTCATGTTTTATAAATTAATTAATTCCTACATGTATTTATTTATTTACTGAGTCATTCATGTACTTTTGCTTTTGGCAGTTTTTTGTCCAGAAATGTGTATTTTAATTATTTATTTACTACATGTATTTATTTATTTATGTATTTTTCTTTATTTATTTTTGTTTTTTGCAGTTTTTGTCCTCCATAGAGTTTTGCAGAAAATAAGAATCTGAACACTGTCACTGCTTGACACGACTGCTTCAGTTTAGAGAAATATATTATTACTTTAATACCAAAAAAGAGACAAAAAGATGTTACATTTTATGAATCCACTATATATAAAAATGTTTCAGATTCTGATAGATATTTCCCTCTTAATTAATCTGGTAAATTGAACTCGATCAGCAGTGAAACAGTACAGTACTGTTCATGCAGGCAGGACGTGTTTATTCTCTCCATTGTTTCCCCCCAAACCTCATCATACACCGTCTAGCTGACTGTGATTCTCTCTCCCCAGCCGTCTCCCGAGCTCATCTTGCAGTCTGAGCCAAGAATCTGACAGACACCCTGGGCTTAGATTACCGCCTCGGACTCCAACGCTATCAGTCACTTCCCAGTCGAAAAACCCCAGCGTCCCCCTGCCATCCGCCTGGCCCGGCTCCCCGGAAGAAATTCTGAGTGTGATCCAATGAGGGAAATGGACATTGAGTCGCTGGTCCCATCAGAGTCACCTAGAACCAACTGTGTGATGTCCGACCCTTCACAACCGACATCATAACACATCAACATCTATCCCAATAGAGAGCAGCGAGGAAGACGTTCTTTTTGTAAGCTAACGCAGAAGTTAGCATCGCCCTGGTTCCCTAAACAAAAAGCCAAGGGGAGTTTTTGATTTGATTTTGGATTATTGCAGAAAACAATCTCTGCGGAGAACACAAGTTTTTGAAACTTACATGTTTGCATGCGGCAGAAGTAGAAAGCTAACGCTAGGCTGACAACAATTACATTGCGGTTGCATGACATCGATTAGCTTACTACTACACACGACTATACATGTAAATTGATAGATCTAGAGTCGGACGGGCATAACTGCCGACTTGCTTCCAGGTTTTAAGACTCACTCTTGTTGCACTCTTTGGAAGCAGTGGCTCATTTGAAGAGCTCAGATCAAGTGTAAACCCACCGTGACATCATCTTTTGGTTTGTGGATTACCATTTTGTAGCCTCGAGTTTCATAGCCATCACCATGTTGGTGTTTCGGAGCTGGAACTGACCATATTTAGATGAGAGGGTGGAGTCTGGATCTGACCGAGACACCGAGGACACGTCGCTGTAACGACTCGTCAATCAAAAGGAAGCCATGCCCTAAAGATTTATCGTCTATTTGACTCTAAATGGGAACTTCATTTGCAAACTGAGCATCATGCTGTGTTGAAGAAGACTTGAAACTAGTGATTGAGACCATGAACTCATCAGGAAACTGTTAACTGAGGACTTCCTTTTGAAACCAGTGGAGTCTCAGAGTTTAAGGCACAGTTTGGACACTGCTTCTGCATCTCTGTACTCATCTGTATCGACACATCCACAACCTCCTCACCTTCCTCCACACACACCAGAATTTCATTTCCCTTCATTTGATTTAGTACCCCCCTACCACAGGAGACGTTCCTTTCCTTCCCTTATTTTCTCTCACACCTGTGTGATTAAATGGAGGAGGAGGGAGTGGAGGAGGCTGGAGGCGACATTTACACAGCAAGCCATTGGGATTAGAAACCAAGATGGAGCCCGCCACCCTCTGCAGGCTTTTGTTTAGTTTTGAAGAGGCTACAGTAGCTTCACTCGTGTACGATTGGCTGCTTTGAGGATCCACAAAATGACATTAACGAGAGTCTTAAAGTAAAAAAGAACGCCCACAGAACCTCTAAAGGTCAGTAATTTGTCTCCTTCTCTAGAGAGACCGGGATGCCGTTTGAATAATGGGCAACAACTTCCAATGTTATTCCCCGTCTCTATCGGGAATTCCGCGATTTCCAAGGATGGATTTGCAATTTCAAGTCGAGGCCCCGGCGCTTCAAAGTCATCTCCTCCAGAGGTGGGAGGTCATTTAATGGTCCCTCCCTCGAGAGCATCCGGGAACACACGAGGAAGAAAGCTAAATGCGTTTTAAAGCCCTGAACATTTCCCACTTAATCATGGCAGGTCAGACTCCATCGACCCATGGCGGCGTTCGACCAGGGTCAGGCTCATTCTTGTGGATTTACACCCTGTGCTGTTGGCCTGCGCGTCCCCACAGAGACCCCCAGTCACCAGACTACATACGTGATTGGATTACGATCGATTGAAGCCTCCCAGTCGTCCGTGTTGGCATCGTATGTTGATGCAAACCACGTTATATTTACCCTTTGTACATCTTATCATCTGTATGTTCAGATTACATGTATATGCGAGCCAACTTCCACAAAACCGGCCTGAGACGGGTGAAAGACCAACATTCGCAACCACTTCTACTGAAAACTGGATATTTTGGACGTGATGTCAGGACGATCTCAAGACGTGTTAGTGGTGACAGAACCAGGTCAGCCAAAACGTGATCTTTTCCTTCCAGGACACCTGCCTGAGACAGCTGCCAGGTGAAAGACTACCGTTCAAGACCACTTCTGCCGAAAAAACAGGTATTTTTCCATCCTGACAAGATGTCAAGGTGATTTCCAGACATAACCAAGGTAAAACCAGAACATGATCCGTCCTAATCCTTCATGTATGCGAGCCAACTTCCACGACACCTGCCTAAGACAGTTGCCAGGTGAAAGACTACCGTTCAAGACCACTTCTGATGAAAAAACAGGTATTTTTACAGCCATGTTGGTGCCAACCAGGACAGTTTGCAGCTGGGTTAGTGGTACCAAAACTGCATATGTTGATAAGATGTCTGCACAGTTGGAAGCGATACCCGACATTTTTGACGAGACATTGAGACCATTTTGCAGCCATTTCAGTAGCAACAAAACCAGATACTTCTGACAAGACACCACAGCTTCTAAGCATGTTTGTGGTGACGGAACCAGATAAGCCAAAACCTGATCTTTTTCTAACCCTAACCAAGTGACTTTTGTGCCTAAACATAACTCAACCTTAGCACAGAATTGTCACAATATAACATTGAGAATTGAACATAAAGAAACTGAAGTTCTGTGGTGTGCAGAAATGAACATTACCAACATTTAGTCCAGCAAATCAGTTGGATAAAAGAGTTTTTATATCCAATTCTTTTTGATCATCTGACCCTAATTCCCAGCTCACCAATTCAAAAGACAAAACTCGGGGAATGGGATGAAATCGACTTCCTCCTCATTAACAGCAGAAAAACGTATGGAGAAGCAAAAGGTCAGCTGCAGTGGCCGAGCTGAATGTTAATAATCCACCAGCCTGCTCCGGCCCCACATCCAAGCCTCCCCGGTGAAGCCTGTCCAACACAATGGTGGGGTTGCCTCTGAGTGCACGACTGTGTAGCTCAAGAACAAACCTTTAAAGGCAACTCTGCTCAATCTGCCTCTCATAGATCTGGACAGACGATCCCTTTGAATCAGGAAGAGCAAAAAACTGTTGCAGCCGCCGGGGGAGAGTCGTGTTCTGCGCCTCAAGCCTTGAGTCTGGGTGTCCAGTCGGCAGAGAAGTTAGCAGATCTTGCACTATCAGTTCACCTTTAGACATTTGAGTACTCATTTCAATTTTTCTTTCATGCTTTGCTGCCCCATGATTTATTCATGACTACTCTCTGGTCTGGCCATCCTCACAGGAAGGCCTGGAGGAGAATCAATAGAGGCTGGCAAGAAGAAAAGCTCTGCCGTTGCTCTCCAGATGTATTTTTGGCCGGTTTCAGGATAACACTTACGAAAAGTGACAAGAAATTCCATCAACATATTTTTATGCACTGTTTGAAGTTTAGCATAGGGCTGGGCAACATATACAATATATACTGTTGTAATGAGATGTCATACGTGTTGTCATACTGCATTACAGTAAAGTGATGAACTGTTCTACATGTTTCCGACACATCCTCTTACCAAAATGACTGAACACCAGCGTACCGGATCTTTGTTGCACGGTCGCAGTTTGGTTCGGTTTAGGCAAGTAGTTGGTTAAGTTAAGGAAAACTTTGTGGTTTGGTGGTCGGTAAGTTCAAAGACCACAACTTTGATTGTGCTTGTATGGACTTTTAACTCTTTGTTCTACTTCTCCTGACTTCCTCTTTTGCAACCATTATAACTAGAACAGCCAATAGAGGGCACCATCTGACAACAAATGGGTACATATGGGTCGTAATAAGCTGCTTTCGTAGTCTATCTCAATGTTTTTGTTTTTTTCTGATGAGTACGGGCTGAGTTTTTCAGTTATATACTCACCGCTGCAGGAAACTAACAACATCATTATTACATTGTGTTTTCTGTGATGCTTCTCATTATTATTCTCATCTTCTGTGATGTTACGACGGTTTCCGACATGAGAACTGAGGCCATCTTCTGCCTAAACCAACTCCTAATACTAGTCGATTTTTAACTTGTCTTATCTCTATCTTATCTTTGTGAGGAAGATTAATACAAGTTGGTCTGTTAAATGACGAATCAATGAAATGGCAGCTTTTCTGCCATCTGAGAACAGAGAAGCTCTTCCAGCTTCATTCCAAAACACTAAGGACCACGATAATTAAAAGCTCTCACCTGGATTGTTTGCATCCCCGTTTTTTTAAAAGGTGGTGGTGCTTTCAGCCGCACTGTTCCCCATAGTTTAACAATAATTTAGGTCCTGTTAAGTCAATCAAAGCTCCAAATATGCTCCCTGTAGAATAATTTGAGAAGTAAAATGAGAGAAAGCTTCCCTTTTACTGAAAATGCTGTTTTTCAGTGGAAGGTTTTTGTAAAATGCTTTCATCTAAATGAAGAGTGGCGTTTCCATAACTTCATCTTTATTTCGTGTGCCTGTTTTTATTACCACCAGCCTTATTTTTATAAGCGAGCAACATCCAGAAACCTGAAAGCATAACAGAATGAGAGCTATTCATCTGGCAAAAGCAGCAGTGTAGTTACTGACATTTCTCATAAACAACGTCTTCCTTAATTTAACGCAGGCAAATAAAGTCTAGAAAAAGACACGATTCCAATTCTGATAGAAGATGACAGGTTAATCCTCAGCTGTACTTATATCCGGAAACAATACCGCGATCAACTTCAACTACCTCTGCCTCACATCGAGTATCGATCGCGGATACGTCTGGCCGTCCGTCTGCCGGCTTATGTGTGCTTTATTTTCCCAGACTGACACTCAAATACAGTGAAGACGGAGGGGGGAGACGGAGACAGAGTGTCCATCAACCAGACGAGCAGACAGAGATGGAGTTCAAACAGCTGTGTTATTGATCTGAAACCGGTGGGTTGGAGACAGCTCGTCCACTTGTGAGACCGAATGTGATAGGCAGCAAGGACACTTTCACAATCGGTGTGTCGGTGTGTGTTATGAGGGTTACAGGGAAGCCCAGTCGCCCAGTCGGCAGTTTAGATTTCTGCAAATCATATGAACCATATTGACATTTCTACAATACGTGTTATATCACGTGAGCTAACAGGTGAATGAGATGGTCGAGGAGTTGCATCTAGACAATCGACAGCTGTTCAGGGCTACTTTTCTACATTTCAGAGTGTAAAACCACTATTTTAACGAGACGCCGGGACATTTTCCATCCGTGTATTTTTAACGAAACGTCGAGGCATTCCTGCTGTGGATGGAGCGACGAAAACTGATCATTTTCATGTGACGTTGGAGCATTTTGAGCTCTAACCGTGGTGAAAAAACAAGATCCTTTTAACGAGACTTCAAGACATTTTCCAGCCATGGTTGTTGCAACAAAACAGAATATTTTTAATGTAACATCAGGACATTTTCCAACTGTGATGAAACTGGATACCTTTGATGAGATGGAACATTTTTTCAGCCGCATTTGCAGCAACAAAACTGCGTGTTTTTAAAGAGACTTCCAGACATTTCTGCTGTGGATGGGGATGACAGAACTGGATATTTTTGACAAGATGTTGGGACACTTCCAGATGTTTTTCTGGCAACAAAACTTGATGGGACATTTTCCACTTCTGTTCGTGGCAACAAAACCATGTGTTTTAATCGAGACGTTGGCACATTTCCAGCTGTGGTTGGACAAACACAACCAGATATTTTTGACAAGATGTTCAAACACTTCCAGCTGTGTTCGTGGCGACAAAACCAGGCATTCTAAGCCAACACATATCTTTTCCTGACACTAACCAAGTGGTGTTTGTGCCTAAACCTAACTAGACAAAAAAGAACAGCATTTTAGCAACATAAAATTGAAACGTGAAGTTGCAATGTAAAGATTCAACACATCTAACGTACATTACCAACATTCATTGAGTCCATATGATTTGGGTGCTTGATTTGAATGACTAAATCTGATTTCCTGTCTTGTCTCAGTGGAAAAATAATACCTCTTGTAAAATATTACGTCTAGTTTCAGAAATATATCCACATATTATTAAAATATGAAAGGTTTGCTCATGATTCAAACCTTAACTTGGTTCTATTTTGTCAACTAATCTGAGTTTGGAATCAGAGTGCCATTTTCCATGTGGAGAAAGTGGTGATTTTAGTAACAAAGAGACTCTGCGGAAGAGTGAGTCAGCGCACAGGGTCAGCGTAAGAAAGCGGTGCTTTAATCTGTGTAGGCTGCAGGGGCAGGCACAGAGAATTGGATAGACATGACAAAACTGGAATTAGGAACGAGCTCTTGGCTGGATCACAGTTTTTTACACAAAAATGCTGGAGGAAAAAAAAAGGCTTTAATCTCTGCTGCTGCTGCAGAGGAGGAACGAACACAGAGGAAGATAAATGACATTGTTTACAGTAATCCATTTGAAGGATTCACCTTGCATCAAAGATCCGTCTGTCTGGATTCACTGAAGAAAATAAGTGACATAAGGAAATATGTCTCGTCCGTCTTTCAGCAGCCAGAACAAACACGTCTTTACCTCAAACACCTGCAGCGTCTCTCCTACACACACCTTCCCCAGCGAAATGTTATGACAGATTGAGAAATAACGCTCTCGCATCCGGTTACTATCACACACTCACACAACCGAAATTGTTCCTTTGGTTTCACAAATCCTCTAAAAATCACAACCGCGTTGTTACACCTCATATTTATGGCAGCAAACACAATGCCGTCCTCAGCCACAACATGACTCAGTGCTACGCTGATCGGCTCTAGTAGCTTTAGTCTAAATAAAGATCTTCATCTCGCTGATGATTCCTTTGTGTGGAAGCAGCTGAGCTAATTAAAAAAAAATGTGAATGAGTTAGTTCTCTCATTCTGGATCGTCTCCTCCGTGGGGAGCGGTGGGAACATCTCGAGAGGTTTGTCTTCAGTGATGACAGCACCTTCCCGTTCCCTCAGGAGCAGCACCGGGCTTCACAACTGTAAAGTATTAACATCTGAGTTAAATACGACTTTGTAACGTGCATTAACTGATATGTGGGTGTCGCAGAAACAAGCTTTAAACACGACACTGACATTTGCTCTCACCATTTAAAGGATCATTTTCTTCCTTTCCGTCAGTGTTTTATAGATTCTTGTGCATTCAAAATTTCGTGAAAGTTAAAGAAGTTAAAGTCCGCGCCAACCGAAGCTCCTCTCTCCCACAGAAAACAGTGCTCCTGAAACGCCTCGTCAGCAGTCCCGCCTTTAATTCCGCGGCTTCATGACATCACGCTACATCACCATGTCACACAATTGCGTAATTTGTGCCCAGCGGCTAGTTTGGCACCTAAAAATTGATTTAGCACAGCCGCTTTATTGTTGTAAACAGTGCTGGCTCAGGCGTGTGTGAGCTGACCAATCAGAGCAGAGGGGGGGCCTTAAAGAGACAGGAGCGGGGGAATACAGAGCTGCAGCACCGGACAGTATGAGAAAATTAGTTTTTTGAGCTCTGAAGCACGTAAAACTTTTCGAGTAGTAACCCAAAATAAACCTATAAACCCTAAAATGAGCATAATATGTCTCCTTTGAGTTTATATCGGGAACATTATACGTCATGTTTCAAAAAGGTAGTAAATTTCTTGACTGTGTTTTACTCTCCACAGGCTGCTGAGGTAAATATCTGGCTCCCAGGCAGCTAAATGCTCCACTGTGTTCACCAGCTAGTTGCTAACCTCTTGACTGCCATTCTGTGCTGACAGGTACCACAGTGGGCTTTAAGAGCTGCCTGCTGTGGCTCAAAACAACAATTACGAAAGCAGAGAGAGAGTAAAATTGTGTACCGTAAAGCCAAAACAACAAGCTGAAAGGTTCTAAAATGAGTTGAGGGGGACTGCAGAGCTGTGCGATAAATGACTATTATCCTCACAGCTTTTAAACAAACCGTGGTAAATGTGCAGAAAAGAAGAAATTCGATTATTCCTTGTACGATTTGACAGAAACAACCGGCTGTGTCTGAACACAACCCTTAAAGTTAGACGCTCTTCCTCTGTCGATCACTTGTTGCAGCACGAGCGTCAGCAAAAGTGAAGCGGACGAAGTCGACCGTCATCAGTGTCGTGCTGCTGCGAGCGCCGCCACAGACACGGCGATCTAATCTCTGTTATGAAGCGTGTGTTTGATAATGGTGCTCTCTGGCTTTTATGAGCCGAGAACTCTACATCACAAACATATTTCATAAACACTCTCCGCCGCGCTGCCGCAGCCCGTCAGTGTAATCAAGATAAGGGGCTGCAGTGGGAATATAGTGGAAATAAATATGACCTTTACCGCAGAGCATGTTCCAAGATCAACTGTTTGTCTTGTTTTCGTTCTAACATGTGGATGGATGTCATTTAATCTGCACCGTGGGCCCAATGCAGACATGTAATTGTGGTTAAGTATGTAGGAGAAACATTCTCTGGTCTCACATTATGTCAATTTAATTAGCTGATAACCAGAGAGGGGAGAGCGCTACTGGGAAACATCAGTTTCTCTGAAGGGTTAAGACCGAGTCAGGAGGTCGCACGTATGACGACAACAACAGCCCACGCGCACTGCTGCGTCTCCTCCCACTCCCCATATGTACCCGTCGGGCAAGTTTCGACTTCACACCAGGCAAACTGCAGGAAAAGCTCTCGCTGCAGTGAATCCAGCAGAGACCGTTTTTGTTGGAGTGAACTCCGCGGCGCAGCGTGGCAACAGAAGAAACGGACGGTGCGTATGAACACAGATGCACACGGGGGACAACAAGTTCGACAGGTACAGAAAGTCACAGGAGGTGTGTGTGTGTGAGCGTATGAAGTTAGTCATCGCGTAGACGCCGAATGAGGAGATTTATACATTTTCTAAATGCAGCTTTGAGAAAAACATCATTTTGTTTAGCAGTTTTGTATATCAGTTAGCAGTTAAGCATGATACAGGGGTAAAAAGTATTTTAATTGACAAGACAAATGACAGAATCAGTTGTTTGATCCAGAAATAGTTGAATTAAACTGAAAAAAACTCTCCTTACACATCACAATATAAGTTCCACTCGAGCACTTTCATTATACTGAAATGTCTATTAAGTGTATTTAATACTGATGTTCATTTTTTAACCAAAACTATGATGAAAACCTTTAAGACGAGACAATAACGAGCTACAGTTTGATCTTAAAAATGTAGTTTTATAGTAAAAACTAGAACAAAAGGAGTAAGGAGGAGCAGTAGTAAAATGCTAGTCTAGCCTGCTAGCATGCCGCGTTGGCTCTGCGTGGCTGAGTAGCAATATAACGAATGAAGCCTGACTTTTGAATCCAGACTTACATTAGCTGGTTTTTGTGTTTGCTAACGTTACTCTGCTAGCTTCAAAACGTGTGAGTGAAACATGCAGGGACGTAACTTTTTATTATTAGCGGACGTAACTCTGACGGTCGCAGTTGCCCCAAAGGATTACGTTGCGTTCACTGCAGCTGTGTCTTTGCCTGTATCTACCAGACCTATTCTAAAATATTTGGTAAGTACGAATCATTTACACATCAAAACATGTGAATATAGGGCCTAATTTTAAAAATACCTGAACTCCACTTAAACCAAATAGTTTTAGCTGCCTAAATCTGACTTAAACTGAACTATAGCAGCGATAGATCGATAAATTCGCATATGAAAAACAGCCTACAGTATTTTATCATTTAGGGATGAGGATAAAGTGGCAGTGTCTACCTGTATCTACTATATTGTATTCTCCAGGCTGAATTTGGGAGATTTGTTGCGAGATGAGCATCACCGGTTCATAAGAAAACAAGAAATATAGCTGGAAATTTCAAAATCCATCTGGGAAAATAAAGAAGCATCCACCTGCTGTCGATTCCTTAAAACTGATTTATTAATTTTTTGACACAATATCTCACCTGTCGTTTTATTTTGTTTATAAAACGGCAACCGAGCAGTAAGATTTTGATATTTGTACAATAAGCGGTTTACACGGTCTATATTTGTAACACTGCCAAGGCCGTTCCAAACTCCCTCCCTTCCACTCTCACCCTTCTCTCCAACACACACACACACACACACACACTTTTACAATGGGCAACCCAGACATCCGCAGGGCAGGGAGGAGGTGTCTCCTAGCAACTGGTTCTCCGCTGAAGCATTTTGGTCAGCCGGCTTTTTCCTGGAAAAGGAGATCACTGGCACAGCGCTGTGGTGGGTCTGATGAAGTGACACCAGGACGGAATTAATGCAACGAATGTGATGCGAGATCAGATGCATCCTGTAAGAACAGGAAGCAAAAGTGTGACGGAGCTCTAGAAAATAATAAAAAAGACTCTGAAGGAATGGATTGTACGTCTCATGTCTGATTTATTATCCTTGGCGATGGGTGAAAATGGTGTCATTGACTACATCACAGCCCCCGTCAAATTAATGCAGCACAGTAAAGCAAAGCACTTCATCATAGAGGACATAAATTCCCCGGCTAGACGTATTTACATTGATTGAGCACGCTGAGATGAGCCGAACACGCCCCTTTAGGTAATATACTGCCACAGTCAATCACCCATCAGACGCTCATCACAGCTGTATCGCCGCCATCGCGGCCTGTCGGGCAGCTTTCTCGACAAGCTGTCCGGCAGTCTGTGTGAACTGAGAGGAATGCAAAGATGGAGGAGAAGGGAGGTGGGGGGTTGTTTACAGGCGCCACAGAGGAAACGTCGTGTTCGGAGGCGAAAAGAGTGCAGCCAACTTTAGAGATGGAAGAAATCTGAGGTTGGTAACAGTTGATCCTTTGGTGGCGTAACTCACTGCAGCTTAAACAACTGTCCTGCTTTAACTTATCATTCTGAAGTAAACTGGTCGTAGAAAAAGGACACCATCCACATAGATTCTTGTACAAAAGTA
Organism: Lagodon rhomboides; assembly: GCA_039737535.1. Lineage (NCBI taxonomy): Eukaryota > Metazoa > Chordata > Actinopteri > Spariformes > Sparidae > Lagodon > Lagodon rhomboides. Next base: position 6,326,687 of record CM077805.1, read on the forward strand.
GCTCTTATATTTAGACTTAGTTAGCTTATTATGTTACGGGTTTCTGTCAGTTGCATTTGTTAGGCTGAGGCACCAAAACTAGCCTACGTTGTCGGGTTTAGGAGAAGATCTTGGTTTGGGTTGAAATGTTAACCACATGTTAGACAAGTTTTCTGCTATACTTACTGATAACCTGACTTCATTAACTTCATGCATTTTCATGGAAATTCGAAACAAGGAATGCAAAAGCTAGCCTGGCTCAAGAGCAAGAGTAACAACAATCCACCCGTCAGCACCACAGAAGCTCTGTGGCCAAACCATCTATACGTATACCTACGTAACCTATAAGTTAAATGGACTTGCATTTCTGTAGTCCGCTCAAGGTGCTTTACAACACTTGTACAACCATTCGCACACTGATGGCAGAGGCTGCAGGAGCAATTTGGGGTCGGTGTCTTGCTCAAGGATACTTGAGCTGGGAGAGCCGGGGTTCAAACCAGCGACCTTCGGATAGGTAGTCGACCTGCTCTACCTCCTGAGTTACAGACGGCCCATAGTTCAATTTGTGAGCTTTTGTGGTTCTGGTAGTCAGATTTTTTTTAACTTTTGGACAGAGCTCAGCTAAGCTAATGGTTAGCCTAGCCATTTCCTGACTGTTAGCTTAATATCTAGCGGACAGATCATGTGAGAGTGGTGTAGATTCTCTTGAGCGCATTTACCAAACTTGTCAAACTATTCCTTTAATGGAGTCCTGGAGTCCAGTACCCGGAAAAGTTTGTAAAGAAGTCTGAAAACTTACTGCGTGAAATGATTGATGATGATTTCCTCACTACGTCTGCTTCTCTCAGAGGGTTTGATTTTCACCAAAAACGTTTAAGAAGTAGTCTCAGCCTATTGAGATTCTGGTCAGAGTGTTATTTGGGTCTAATCCAGAGTGAAAGAATAACCCTGTCCTTAGAGAAGCATTCAAGGAAGCCAAAAACTCCCTAAGCCCTCACTCTCCTTTTCCTCTCAGCAGTCCATCTCCAGCAGTTCGGTCTTATACGACATTACCTGAGCGCCGCCGCCGCAGACCGCTCACTCCCACTGAGCTGGCCCGTAGCCCAGTCGGGCCGATCCTCCGTGCCGGGAAAGAGACGTCCGGCAATCGTCATCCATCAGCGTGGTCTGCAGGGTCAGCCCCCGTCCAAATAAATGCAATAAAAGCGCTCTCATGCATCTATCTGCTCAACAACAGCTCAAATCCCATCCGGAGGGCAGATCGCAGATTAGTGGCTCGCTGCCTCGCTGGGCAGTGTATTGCTGTTTTTCTGGTTGGCAGGGACGACATTTTTGGACTTTTTATCATCTCGTTTAGAAGAAAGGGAAAAGTTTTTGAGTCCGCCCACACGGCGACCTCACAGCTCCTCCTATAGCAAACGTTCCAGAATGACGTTAACTAACCTTCTCCGGCAAAACAGGAGTTCATCTTTGACTGTATATTTAGCTTCGGCAGTTTAATGGCATCCTCCGGATCTATCCTGACATTTACTCAAAGGTCATTATTATACAGTTTTGAGTTGTACGCACAAGCACTCAAAATTCAATCTAATGTATGTACGGCGTATATATTGTGGTGCCCAGAGTATTTACAGGGTTTGAAGGTTCCAGTGTGTTTTACAGCGCTCTCTGAAAGAACGTATAAATGCTGTGAATCACGTGCAGTATATCGTGCTCCAACAGTAGCCGTGTAACCGCGGCGCTTTCTGACATATATATGATGCTTGGCGCCCCAACAGCTCCAGAGTCATTCATCACCAAGTCACATACTGGACCCGTCGTCGCTGTGAAAAGATGATACACGACCTGTCGTAGCGGATCAGTATGGTTATTTAATGTCTACAGCGGGGACAGTCAATAATAGACCAGGAGTGCTATCAGATAAGGTGATTCAGTTGCTCTTTAGACGAATAGTTGCTTCAGTAAGGTTTTAAAAAATAGCTTTCAACCGTCTTTGGCTTGAATAGCCAACGAGTCTTCCAAATTAAATGGAAAAATAGGCTGTTTGTCATTTCTTTTCAGCAGGACACACATAAGTAAACGATGGATGATCCGATTGGCCCAGCGTCATCCTTTGCCGGTGCCTTCCCAAAACCGTTACAGATGACGGTTGCAGAAATGATTCACACGACTCCAACAAGACCGTAACCACCACCGTGATGGTTAAAGTTTACTCAGGCATTAAACAGAGGCTAAACAATATCTTTGGTTCAAATGGTCTCTAAATCCATGGATCAGCAGGGGAAAAGCGCTGATAAAAACAGAAGAAGACTCATCAGATTTCATTCAACTACAGCAGAGATGATTTTCTGGTATGTAGGGCAGCCTCCATGGCACTTTCTTCACTGGAAGGGCACCTTGAAGGGGCCCTGTATCCTGTTTTCGCCTCTGTATTGGCTCCTAGTGCTCACTCCATCGCCCTCTGTCTGCACTGGAAAGGCATCCCAGAGGGCATTTCATTATGTTTTCGCCAATGAAAGGGCACATAGAGGGCACTACATGATATTTTCCTTACTGGAAGGTCACCCTAGAAGGCACCTCTTTCCCATTTTCTCCATTGGAAGAGCACCCTTGAGGGTCCTGCTTGGGTTTTCTCCACTAGAGGGGCCACCTTGGTGGGATCTGCATCCTGTTTTCTCCACTGGAAAGGCCCTTTTTGTCCAAACATGCCACAATAACACACTTCTCAAGTCTCAACTTGATTAACAATATCAGCCAGTGGTCCAAAATCATCAGTTCTGACTCTTTGCCCCCCTTTGTCTCTTCGACACCTCTTGCCCCATCACCTTCATCCCTTCTCAGGTTTATTCACCCTGACCACAGAGACCCCACCACCAAAGCGAGTAATGCTGTTTTCTTGGCACCAAGGATGCCAGATCTCGTCAGGCTGCTTAACTGATGTGTGATCTCAGCATAGTAATGAAAGCTGTGACGATGAATCTTGTGAAAGGAAATCGAGAGTGCTTGAGGACTAAAAGTATGAACTAAGCTTTAAGTTTGTTTGGACAGCCAGATTTTATCCGTCCCCTTTGTTAACAAACAGCTTATCACAGCACTTTGAATTAGTCTTTATTGCAGTGTCTTCATGCATGTATACACCTCGAGATCCAGCCAGACGACAAGCACTACTTATAGCTTTTTTTCTCAACGTGGCTTGGCATCGGCAGCACGAGAAGAGGTTCGCAGCGACAGGCCTGCCGACCCCACAGTCCATCACGGTGCGAGTAATACGGTGTAATTACAGTGTTGCTCAGACCAGATCAATATCTGCTGAATGAGAATGAGCTTTAACGAGCAATTTGTTGTGATGCGATGAAATGGACACCGCCGGGTTACTCCTGCTTTTAACGCTCTCGTAAATTCCCGGAGGAGTCCTCGAGGGAGTACAACGTTTCCTTCACACACAGAAGATCTAAAAATGAAATTAGAGCCAATATCTAAAATAACATTTTTGTCTTTACAGATCAAAAACAGAACCAGTACTGCTACCAGTAACGAATTACAGGTATCTGTTCAAATGTGTTGAGTACCCAACCCTGGTGTTGTAATACCCTTTAGAGATAGATAGATAGATAGATAGATAGATAGATAGATAGATAGATAGATAGATAGATAGATCATATAACAACTCTTTCTTTGATTTTAAATTAAGGGGAGAAGAATAATCAGTCTTGATATCTCAATAGAGTTCTTCAGTGAAGACATATTTTCGTTGGAAAAACTCGGAAATGTTAGCATCGCCCTCGACAGAAAGTCTGTGGGATTGTTTGATTTGGGGATTGGATTGATTTTGAAATGTGCTGAGATTAAGCTCCATTGCAAGCACAAGTTTATGACACTTGCACGTTAAGCTCAGCAAGACCATCTTCACATGTGAACACCACTTTTGACATTTTCGAGTCATAAATGAAATCGCTAAAAGCAAAAAGCTAACGTTAGGCTATAAACTGACTACACTGCGGTCGCGTCACCACCACAAAGCATCTCACCACACAATTAAGACACACGTTTTTGTTAATCGATCAATCTACAAGTTTTGAAGTTAGAGTTAGAATACTTTGTAACTACAGTCGTCCTGTGAAGACAGACTAGTGAGTAGATGAGTCTCCGTGTTCGGCACGATGACGTCTGCTGTCCGTGATAACTTCTGTAGTCTCATTTAGACACCTGTGCCTACACAACTGATGTCTCTTCTGTAGACATCGACCGTGTAGGCACAAGTGGCTAAATGAGACATTTAATGACGTATTTTATGTCATAGAACAAAACGTGTTCTATCACAGAACTTATTTCAGGCACCAAAAACACATTTTCATGTTTTAGGATTCATTACTACAGCACTCTATAATATGTATAGACTGCAATTTAATCGTTAAACCCCAAATCTGTTCTTCTAATATAACATAAAAATGACTTTACGGACGTGATAAGATGATATGAATCATCTGTGGGGCCACACACAGATCATTCATGCTTCATTCAACTTTGCAGGAATGCGTGGAGAACACCTGGTGGACGTATCAGTGTGTCGGTTCATTAATGCAGACCGACGTGATTCAAAATAATGTTTAGACGCGACAATTGCATCTATTATTCACGGCGCCGTTCATGACAGCAAAGCGCACACACAACAAATGAGCGCGGTCGATGGCAGCCCATGCATACAGTGACGGTGATGAATTATTAATCCTGTTCATTATTTTAGATTGAGACCGACTTTTGCATTTAAATCGCAATTTTTCACGCCGATTGTGTACAATTTGGTTGTTCAGTGGTTTACCGGTGCGACGTAATCGAGACGAATGTTGACATTTTTATTGGTAATCATAATCGAATTAAGACGTAGAGAAATCAGTCACAATACTGAAGGTAGATCTGGACGTGTATCTCGGTTTGAACTGTGGCTCCCTGTCAGAGATTTCACTGCATCACGAGGCGAACAGGGCAAACCGGCAGCCTCGATGACTCACTCCACCGTCTGAGTCATCCGTCATTGGATGGATTGTATATCATCGCCGCGAGGAAGACTCAGATTGAGAATACCAGGCTTTGAGGTGGAAGAGCAGAAGTGCTCCAGGGGGCGTCATGAAATTATTAATTTAACATGTTCTCCGACAACAGAGTTCTCGCCATATTGTGATTTTTATTTCATTGAGACAAATCAATGTCGTTTTTGCGCTGCTGTGCCGGGAGAAAATGTTTCTCACTGTTCCTTTTATAGATCTAAAGCGGAGCCGGTGTCAGCGGATGATCTGCCGAGGACATAACAGATCTCCAGATATTTTACCCACACACGCTGCAGACAGGTATCGATGTCTGAGAGGAAACTGGAGCAGGAAACGAAAAAGGTAAAAAAAAAAAGAAAAAGAAGAGATTAGAGGAGGAGACAAAGAGGAAGGGATTTCCTTCTGGGAGCCTGTGAGTCAGACGAGGATGATGTATTGTTCTTTCTTCTATTTTTCAAAACTGGGTTCTTGGCATCTCAGCTTCTGGACAGGAGGGGGGGAGGGGTATCGTCACGCTACGGAGCCGGTGGTGTTTATTTACACTTCAGATGCCGGGAAGACCTCAGAATCCCCAACGAAGGCTTTGAATCGCAGCCGTTTCTTGTGTGTCTACAGGCTAAAGAACCCATGGGAGTAAAAAAATAAATAAATACCATAAACGGCACATTTTTTTTTACATTTCTGTCACTTCTGTCTCCGTACGTCTTCCTCTCTCGGGCAGAACTGTAGAACCTACTTAATTAAACGGCGCGCTCCGGTACTCTGCTGTCACCTGTCGATTGGTTCTACCTATGGAGCGTCGCCCAGCCCCATCCATCATGTGTAGCGCGTGTCGTCTAATGTAATGACGCTTTTCCCCACAACCGACACAATTCATATTTGAAACAAGTGAAGTGTATATATATATATATGATATATGTGTGTGTGTGAGGAGTGAGTCACGGTGATAACAGATGGGCTGTGACCGGAATGCTGAAAGCGACGTCCTCGACTGCGCCTCCTGAGAGCCAATTCAAATCTCCCATTGATATTTTAAAGTTTTTCCTGTCATTGGAAGTCCACATGTGGAAATTCCCCCACTTCCTCAAGCCTGAATGTCTGAATAGTTTGATTATGACGCATCACCCTAACCCTTCATTGTGTGGTCACACTGAACCTACCTGGTTAGGTTTAGGTTGAAAATAACAACACTACTTAAGAAACTGCAGTTAGGAACGTAGCTACGTTATGACGTAATTTCACTACGTTGACTCACCGTTGGCTTTCGCTTTCTCACTGGTCTCCTGGATGAAATTCCTGCGCTCGTCTGACCCGAACATTCCGATGCCGTATTCTTGTAGGCTAACCCGTAAATTAGCATCACCTTGGTTCCTGCGTCAAGTTTTATGATACTTGCACGTTTTGTTCAGCAAGAATCTGATTGATCGTCACAGATGAACACAGCTTTTATGATTTTTGAAGCATAAATTACATTTCCAGGAGTAAAACGCTAACGTTAAGCTAAAGCTATAAACAAGCTACATTGTGATTGCATCTTAATACCCTATACTGTACACACTTTACTATCAATTTTAATCAACCTACAAGTTGTAAAGTTAGAGTTCGAATAGTTTGCAACTAAAGTCTGGTGAGTAGATGAGTCTGTGTTCGGTGGGACGACGCCGACAACGTCTGTAGTCGCATTTAGCCACTTGTTAGCAACTGCCTTTTTAAAGACACGTAAACGATTTTATTTTCAAAGATGGGGAAATAAGTGATGTATTTTATGTTGTAGAAAAATATATTAAGCTTGTATTAACAACAGATGTTATTTGAGGCATTTACCCGAAAACCCATTGACAGGTTTTAGGACACACTACAGACTTGTCGCTCTTTATAGTACTTCGCCTGACTTCCTGCTCTGCTGCCTTAATAATATCTACAACCACTTGAGGTTGCCGCTCGACAACAAATGTAAAAATCGGTCGTAATAAGCTGCTTTCACAGCCGGCGTAAATGGCTGCTTTGGAGATTGTTATCCACATGTGGAAAAAGACAATCACACACGTGAGTAATTCTCGTGTGAAAATATAAATATCACATGTGACATTTTCATGAGAGCAATTCCAGACCTTATTATTATTATTTCAGCTGATATTGTTGCCTACATGGTGCGTATTCTTTTATTTTTTTGTGTGTTAAATTACAAACACCACACCACAAATTATCACACACACACACACACACAAAAAATGTAATAGTATAATATTCCAGCCAATTAAATAATTTAGAGGGCGGTTTAAAAGAGCCCAGGTATTAATTTCAGCCCCAGGGGCCCCCAAACGCAGGTTAATGCGTCCGTGTATTTATTCATTTTACAATACAGAGCAGATATTAGCACAAAATGAGCGCAGGCCCTGTGCTCTGTCTGAACAGGTCGCTGCAAACAATGAAGACAAATTAAACACGGTAACAGAAGCAGGGCATACGACACCGATTTGAATAGGAGATAATGTAAGAACAGCGCCTGAAGTGAATGTGTGTGTATGAGTGTAACTGTATCACTGAATGCTCATGAGTGTTGTGTGTGTGTAGTATGTGTAGTATGGTAGAAGTGTGTGAGGGTTAATTAATTCCCAGGACGGGGGCACACACCCGTATATACATTATGATGTATGTGATCATACGTTTCGTAACTAGGGGACCCGAGATGCTGAGGCTTGTTCCGCGGTTGCTCGGGGCGACGACTCCATGAGGTCGACTCTTCTCTCCTTGTTTACCTTGAGAGAGATAATCCATAAGGAGACACGTGAATAATGTTATATCTCATTAAAGATTCCCAACAAGGGTTTTTTTTAAAGCGTTTTCACGTCACGTCAAGTCCCCAGAGTTCTCATTTTAATCAGACGGCCACATGTTCGTCTCGGCTTGTTGTCATTTAAATCGTATAGGATGAATTATCTGACTGACATGATCGCTCTTGGCTGAATTAAAATCGAACTGTTCCCCTTTGTCCGCAAAACCCAACTCTCATAACCAGCGAAGATGGAAAAAAACCTTGGGGATCCTCAGGGGAAATGTCAGCGCATATTCCCTTTGTGTCCACCGCCATGTGAAATGAGCCCATAGGAGAGGGGCCTCCACTTGACTAGGCAGGGATCTTGGGGAGGTCAGGTGGAAAACAGCTGGGGGGGGTTTGAGCTCACGTCTCCCGGGGCAGGTGTGTGAGCTCGAGGCCCGGTTACCCTCTGAGAGAGGGGGGATAAATCCAGAGGCCGCCCTGGGATTTCACAGTGTGACGCTCAAGACGTCCCGGGGTCAGAGAGGTGGGAACCGCCTCAGAAGCTCTCCGAGAGATAATTGATATCATGCGTGAGGCGAGGTCGCCATCTTCTGGATGGAAAACAAAGTGCAGCCAGCACTTTGAGGGAAAGGGTTTAGCTCTATCTGCTGGTCAAACAGAGAAACATCAGGGACAGCTGAGTTGTATTGAGTTAGTCTGGTAACCCTAATATATACATATATATAATATAATAATATACATTTCTAATAGCCTATAAAACACTTATTAAGCAATTTTAAAGGTTATAAGCATCAGTTGGAACTTTAAATAATAAATAAAAGGTTCATCTAGCTCATTTTATTGCGTATTAACAGTGAAATAACTACTTTTACCATTTGTTAATGAATGTTATGTTACTGTCTTTTTTAGTAAGATGTTGCTATAACTCATTTAGTGCTTGGAATATTGATTGTTTGAATGAAATCATTTATTATAAAATGCCAGAGAACAGTGAAAAATGCATGTCAGGGGTTTCAGACTCAAATGTGACGTCCAACCAAGAGATTAAAAAACAAAGATATTCAGTTTTACAGTGATATAAAACAGGAAATCAAACTGGTTTCCATTCATCTAACTTATCAAATAATGCTTTTTCTTTTCGTTACTATTATGAACATATGTCCATTGATGGCAGAAAGTACTGTAACTGAGTCAAATCTTGAGGTATTTGTACTTTTTTACAAAAAACTGCTACTTTAAACTTCTTCTCCACTAGATATTTTTGAAGCAAATATTGTACTTTTTACTTTACTACATTTATTTGTTAACTTACTAGTTCCTTTGCAGATTGCTGCATCTGTTTAATCGTATAAAAATCTAATTCAAATGTGCATAATATGAAAAATGCCAGATATTGAATCTGATAATTGATCAACCCATATACAATCCATATTATTTAATTATATGTATGTGTTACGTTTCCCCAGAAAAATAAAATACCTGAAGGACAGGAGTCGCAGGTTGGGGAACCTAACAAAGCACTGCACAAATCACAAAAGGGTCGAAGCAAACTGGTCTCTTGGTGTCTAAAAGGTGGCGTTGGGAATAAAACCCACAACCACCAACTGATTCTATCAAAATGATAGACAAACAAAAAACCAGGGGAAACAAAATGTATAGAAAACACACAACCACCTGAGCAGGAGAGACTGCAGCCCCTTTATATCGTCTCCCAGCTGACTGACTGCAGCCAGCTGAGGGAGAACACACAGGTGCACCCAATAGCTTCTGATTACCTGTGACCCAGATCCTGAGAAATCCCTGTTCACATCAGGACCTTGGGGGAATCTCTGATCTGTCCGTAACAGTGTGATTTACTTTTACCTGTACTTCTGATCCTTAAGCACATTTATTGCCAGAACACGTCTTTAAACACTACATTTTAAAGGTACGATATGTACAATTTTTTGTTGAAAACATCCTGTGCTTCCTGTGCCAGCTACAAGCTCCTGTGCTAGTTGAGTACCCACCAACAGTTCCCTGGTTCCAACTCCCTGTCAAAAATAACCAAACTGCTCGGTTGGAAACGAGGTTGAAGGTGCCCGGCTACACCTTCCCGGCTACAGTGCCACGTGAGGGACTGTACAGAAGACGAGGGCCAGCTCTGTCACCTGAACATGTTCACACGTCAGTTGACATTGCCTGAGCAACTGATAAAAGGAACACATTGTGTGTTCACATTCATTCTTGAAAGTTAAAGAGGTCAAAGTCCACATCAACAGAACTTCCTCTCTCCCACAGAAAACGCTGCTCCTGAAACGCCTCGTCAGTAGTCCCGCCTTTAATTCTGTGACTTTGTGATGTCACACTACATCACCATATCATCATGACATCATAGCATAACATTTGCATAATTCATGCCTAGCGGCTAGTGTGGCACGTAAGGATTGATTTGGGTCTTGTTCAGGCGTGTGTGAGCTGACCAATCAGAGGAGACCGGGCCTTAAAGAGACAGGCGCTAAAACAGAGCGGGGAATACATTGCGGCAAAACTGATGTGCTGATGTGTGTTTATAAAATAAAACAAAATAAAATTGTGAGCCTTGTTAAAATAATTCTGCAATAATTTAGAACTGGAGGAAGGAGATCGGAATCAGCTCAAAGTTCAAACAAGGTTTTAATCTTGTAGCTACAAGAGGAGCATTCACAGAGCAACACGCAGGTCTGTTACAAAGTGAAGACTCAAATTCTTACAGAAAAGCATGGTATTTATCTGTCTCTGTGGGTGTGTTTTTACCCTGACAGTTACTTAATTCGTGCCCTCCTGTACCCAAAGGAATCTATCATAGAGCAGGAAGTGATAACCATGAGTGGCTATTCAACGCCTTGAGTGGCTATTCAAACACCTTGAGTGATTACTCAATACCAATGTGTTACAAAACAATACAAAGGGTCACAGGGCACAGGTCACATTTTAAACAGTTATATACAAAATTTCCATCACAAGCCTGAAAATGAGTATATGTCCCCTGTAATTGTGACTAATCATGATCAATCACAGCCGATCACTGAGACTGTTTTTGGTCTTTTTAAACGCACTAGTTTGTAGTTTTCCTGATGTTGTATATGAAGCGACAACGTTTGCCAGATGTGAGAAATCAAGGCTCCAAACTCCTTCCTCTAGAATACCGAATGTCTGTTGGCTTTCACAGCGGGAAACAAACATCCTGACCTTCCGACAAACCAGAGACCTCGCGTGATCCTCTTCCGCTGGATCCTGGACGCGTGAGCGCCACAAAACCCACGTGTCTTGTACATCAACTTCATGTCTTTGAACGCGTCCAGATGACATCTCCTCACGCCCGATCGCAAATACAATTGTTGGGCCTTAATGAATCTTCACCTCTCGGTTCAAACTGTGAGCGGAGGAATTTTAACAAGCAGAGTGGTCGCTGATGGAGTGAAAGTGACGTCCATGGGGCGGTCAGTGGAGTGAAAACAAGGAAAAACAGGCAAACGGTGTTTTGCGTTGCACCTCATGCTGAGCTGTTCTGACTCCTGTTTGATCTTGGCAGAAATATTGCACAATATTTCCAGGTTGGGCTGAAGCCACGTTTGTGTGTAAGCCGGGGGCCAAAGCACAACTGAAACGAAGGAATTCGACAACAGACTCATTTCGCTTTGGAGCGGACAAGACTTGAAGCGAGCGGTGTTGTTGAAAGAAGCCCTCCTGCGGCCCGTGCAGCTGCCTCCACAACAGCCTGACCCCCTTTTATCCCCGGAGACCACAAGGCCCCTGTCAAGCTGTACACACATATAAGAGCCCGTGCACAATGCACGAAAAGTCTCGCGCATTTAAACTGCGGTAATTACTCGCTGAAGCTTGGAAGAGAGCTGGCTTTGTTCCCCCTCGAGCTCGGGCTGGGGCGGGCGGGGTGAGAGCCAATGAGGGAAGAAAAACATGCAGGACAAGTTAGGGGGGGAGAAGTTTTGTCATGTTGTGGCCGGTGTTGTCTCCTCTGCATATGCACATGACTACTAATGCTGCGACACGACGTGTACAACTGCTGCAAATGTGTAACCAGAAGGACTGACGGGAGGCACACAGAGGACTGTTGATTATCTGTTGTGGGAACAGCGACAGTGGGAACAGGGAGAGACGGACACTGCTGCTTTTCTGGAGCCGCAAAACAGGTAAGAGGTTCAAGCTTGCAGGGCTGATGTGCGATCAAATGAGCCGAGTTAAAGGAACTGTGTGTGGTCGGTTTGAGGTGTCCGAGGGGAGTCCACAGCCGCAGAGAAATGGACGGGACGCAAGTGAAGACAGAGGTGGACAGCAAGAAGGAGAAGGCAGGCGAAGAGGCGGTGCACCTCCGGAGGGAGATTGGCCTGCTGCCCGCCGTGTCCTTCATCATCGGCACAGTGGTGGGCAGCGGGATCTTCATCGCGCCCAAGGGAGTCCTGATGAACAGTGGCAGCGTGGGGCTCTCTCTGCTGGTGTGGGGGCTGTGTGGGGTCCTCTCCATGTTTGGTAAGGCGCCGTTTGTTAAGTATAGTTTTTTACTCGATTGCTGTGTTGGTTTTGAAGAGCGTACGATGGAGTGTGAAGCATTTTTAGATTTTAAAAATAAAAATAAGTTTGTAGTCCCTATAATCATGGATCTGATCAGCTGGTCTCTCAACGCGATTGACCAAATTTTCTCGACAAGGAGAACGGGTAAAGGTGAACCCTCCTGCCCTGACGGAACGTTTGCAGCCGGATACACGATGGACTCCTGGGAGAGGTGGAGGATCGTGTGCCTGTCGATCCTTTCCGTTGAGGATGTTGAAGATGTCTTCATAATTGGAATTATGATACCAGGTATGCTGCTGTTGGGATTGGGCAGCTTCCTGATCTATCGCAAAGTTCGGAAGACGCTGGCAGCACTTTTGGCATTGGAGAAGCTGCCCGTCATGACTGAGGGAATGTGCGGGGTCATCAACACTCAGACTCTAGCGATGCGTGAGCACAATCGCAAGCTGGAGGCGGTTTGTGAGCTCCTTCGCAAGATGGATGCCAACTTGGAGAAGTTGTCGACTCGGCTCGGCTGAAATTGGCCACCGAATTCGGATTTATTGATCCAGCCACCGTGAGACCCTGAGAGACTCAAGGCAGACAGAAAAATTCCAGCGTCTGCCTGTCCCCAGAACAAATTGTAATCTTCATTGGCTCCCTAGATAACCAGCCTTCTCAAGGCCGGTTTTCTCTCCACTCTCCTGGATGTTATGCAGACAAGATGCTCCTGGCCCTGTCTAACCCTCCCCACCACCCCCTACTCCTGTGAACTTTGTTCTGGATCAGAACTCTCCGAGGTCGTCTCCACGGCAACGGCCGTGGGTTATCACCAGCCAGACGGCAGAGACAATGGTTGAAGCTGGGAGGGAATGAAGGACACAGGCTTACGCATACACGAAGACACATTCAACACGTACACCCCCCCAGTAACTCAACGCCTTCTTGGCCCTAGCTAGCACCCCCCCTGTGCCTATGCTGTGGCACCACCCCCAAGGGATAAATAAAGTACAAGTCAAGTCAAGTCAAGTCAATGCTGCTCATAAAATGATACAATTATATAGAATAAATTAAAAAATAATATTTTATAAAAGATAAACAGTGGTAGAATAATATAGGACAGTCATTGTTGCATTCAGGGATAATTTCTCTTTTTTAAATCTATTTCTGGATGGTAGTGCATTTTACAACTTTTTTGTTTTCACTGTCTTTCAAAGCATTTTTCCCTAAATCTTTTTTTTTTAGATTATACATTTTTATATTTATTCATTTAAATGTGTATATTTATCTTTGGCACACTCAAGATCCCATATAAACAAGCCTAATCTAACATTAAACTTGACCATTTTGCTTAAAAGTTGTCCACGAGATACCCAATGACGGCCTGCAGCTAGCGACTCTGCTAGCCTTTAGCTTTTGCGCTGGATGCTAACAACGGCACGCTAACATGAGGGAAAACAAAAACAGACCAACACATCCACAACACTAGGAACGTAGATTTGGTTTATCAAAGGTGCTAGCAGAACAACACAGAATTGTCAAATATACGTTGGACGACTGCGTTGAGCTATATTTCTTTGAACGCTACAGTCACGGCTAAAGTGACAAGTTTACCAATTTCATACATGCAGTGCAAATCAACCACGAGTTGTTTACTGTGTGACTGTCGTGAGCGTGACGTCACGGCGATTTGGTGTATTGGACAATGGACCTCATGGTAGTAGTGCGAGATGAAAAGTGGGGGTTCAACAAAGATATTAGGATTCCAAATTTCTTGGCGATCCGGTCCTTTTAAAATTTAAAAAACAGCTTGACGATACCATCCAAAGAACAACGCGGCCAGCATGGTCAAATATGTAATTAAATCCGCTATGATTTTAAAATGTTACATCTCTTGTTGTTCCCTGGTCTGCTCCATGTTCCTTTAGGGGCCCTGTGCTACGCTGAACTGGGCACCAGCTTCTCAAAATCAGGGGGCCACTACACTTACCTACTGGAGACCCTGGGGCCACTGCCTGCCTTCTTACGACTCTGGGTTGAATTCTTATTCATCAGGTCTGTCATGTTTCGTTTCGTCCCGTTTGACCTGACTTTAACTCAAATCAGGCCACATAACAAGCATACTTTACATTTCCAGGCCATCTGTTGCTTCCTATGTGTCGCTGGCTTTCGGCCGATATGTGGTGGAGTCGCTCTTTGCGCCGTGTGCTGCTCCCACGGTGCTCATCAAACTGGTCAGCATCCTCGGAGTGAGTGAGTGGTTTTATGTCTCCTCGTTCTATCCACCATATCATATTCACATGGCGGCCATTTTCCCATGACATCAGGCTCAGGGTGGGGAGCTCCAATGTCCCATAAACGTAGGGAATCTGACAGAGTCTTATAATTTCACCACTTCTTGATTAATCACTGACTTAAAAAGCAGTTTCATGACCCGTTTGCGTTTGTTGGACAACAGCTAATGTTAGCATTCAACCACTTCCTAGCTAACTTTACCGTTTGACACATGTTTCGAGATTGGAAAGAGGTAAATAAATTCTAAAATATCAATATGTCGTATTGGATTTGCTTTAACATATTTGATAACCCGTTAGCTCCTGTAAGACAACAGCTAACGTTAGCACTTCCTAGCTAACATTATAGTTTGATGGTGTTACATGATATAATAGGAAAGGCGAACATCTTAGACACCAAGAAGTAAACAGGAAGTGGATGTAATCAATGTTAACTAGGAAGTGGTTGAATGCTAACAGTAAGCAAATAGGTTATTAAATATGTTGATTTATCTTGAAAGCTTCTCGAAGCTGAGTGTGATGTCAAAGGAAAATGGCCGCCACCACGTGAATATGGTCTAGAGTACTCTATGCGTCCACATAGTGCAAGATTCATAAACTTTTCCTTTACCAGCTGTTTATGTGTTTGTCTGTGTAGCGTTCGTCGTGGCGATCAACTGCTGGAGTGTGAGCACGGCCTCTCGCACTCAGGTCACCCTCACCTTCATTAAGATTTTCGCTCTGGTGCTCATCATCATCCCCGGTGTCATCGCACTGGCCAAAGGTGGGAGGGAAGGAGGAGTGTTACCCCTGAAGATAAATTCCAGCTGTTCTGTTCTTTACTTCCAATGATAACGCTCAGTGACTCCCTCTGACTCTCTGCACTCTTCTTCATTCCAGGAAAAACAGAGAATTTCCAGAATGGTTTCGAGGTTGCCTCATTAACATTGGATAGGTTGCCGCTGGCCTTCTACAACGGCCTGTATGCGTACGGCGGATGGTAAGCAAGCATTTATTGCAGAATGAACACTGGCTTAAATCTCCCTCCAGCTTCAGTCAGCAGTCAACATTCCCAGAACGTAACACCGGATGAAGTCGGTGGCCTCTGCGGATCGCCTGCTGCCTTTTTTAATCCCAAGAGTTACTGAATAATCCCTGAACTCTCCTCAAGTCTGTAACATTTCTAGATCGAAGCAGAATCTGATGATACTTCAGGTGTTTATTCCTCCAGGAGTTCTGGCTCTGCACCCAACTCTGATCTACAATTCAAAACTCCTGATTGTCTTTTCATGTTTCCTTTCAGGTTCTATCTGAACTTTGTCACAGAAGAGGTCATCAACCCAAACAGGTATTTTACATTTTGACATCTGCTCTACAGTCGAGTCCTGTTGGTTTGAAAACACTTTCATCTCTCTCTGTGTGCATCCTGTTTTATCAGAACCATCCCACTGGCAATAATCTGCTCCATGGTGACGGTGACAGTCTTTTATGTGCTTGTAAATGTGGCCTACTACACCGTGATGACCCCCGCTGAGCTGCTGGTGTCTGAGGCCGTGGCTGTGGTCAGTCTTCCCTTGCATTTTAGAGGACACTCTCTGCAAATAGATCGTATGACGGTATGTTTGAATGTTGCTGTAATCCTGTGTCTCCGCAGACATTTGCAAATCGTGCTCTCCAGGGAGTGGCGTCTTTGATTCCGATTCTCGTGGCTCTGTCCTGCCTCGGTGCGCTGAACGGTGGCTTCTTTGCTGTACCCAGGTAATGTTTGTGCTTCAAAGAAAGACTGTGCAGGAATTTTTGGATAAAAATGTACAACCCAAAAGTTTCCAACAATGCCCAACCCCAGAGAAATCTACAAGTTTAATCCAAGATAATTTTGTTTTCCCAAGGAGAGAGTCAAAGAGTGCAGGGATCAGGGCAGAATCTGATGTTCACTCTGGGTGTTTATTCCTCCAGAAGGTCTGGCTCTCCATCCAACTCTGTCCTTCATAGCTGGCCAGCTCTGACCAGCTCTCCACACACAACACTTCGAGAGCTCTGTAACGGCAGTAATCACATATCGTACGTTTAAATCAGCCAAGAATGACGACTAGCGCCCTGACTGATTGTAAGTCTTACTGATTGTGTTGCAGGATGCTGTTCGTGGGAGCCAGGGAGGGCCACTGGCCTCCCATCTTTTCCATGATTCACGTCCGCAGACAAACACCTCTGCCTGCTGTGCTGTTACTGGTAAAGTACTTTCAATATACTATAAACCAGCAAAGCTAGCTGACAAGGGATGAGAGATCTGGCCAGAAAATTTTATCACACTCTAATTAAGCTCAATCACAATCCACAATCTAAATTGCAAACTTTTCTTCCTGGTTTTGAAATGCTCTGTAGTCTACAGTCAGACATAATCATGTAATAATCTTCTTACTCCATTTGCACCGTTAAAAAACAATATTGCATTGAAGCTAGTTCTGTTTTTCCACAAGCTCCTCATCCACCATGTTCCACCAATCAGCAAAGCCATCTAGTAGGCAAGAAAAACAATGTACATGTAAAGGGAGCTTTACTCTTCACTACATCAGCGCATGAATATGTCATCATAGCTGTATTGTCTGTCTCCAGTACCCGTTGGTGGTGTTGATGATACTCACTGGAGAGATCTACCAGCTCATCAACTTTGCCTCCTTCGCTCGCTGGTTCTTCATCGCCTTGGCAACCTTGGGGATGCTCATCCACCGGTATCGCTTCCCCCTCCACCCAAGACCTTTTAAGGTTAGCGCGTCCGTGCCATTCTCCATTTTTTTCACCGTCCACCAAAACTGACCAAGCTTTTATTTGACTTTGCTCTTTTCTTTCTGACAACCCGAAGGTGCCCTTGGTCATCGCCGTCACCTTCACAGTGGTTTGCTTCTTCATCGTGGGCCTGTCTCTGTACTCGGACCCCTGGAACACAGGGAGGAGCTGCATTCTCACGCTGACCGGGGTTCCTATTTACTATCTGACCGTCTACCGCTACCGCTTGCCCCATAAATGGAGGGAAATCTTCAGTGAGTTGCACCAAAACAGTTCATAATTCAATATATCCATTTTGTTGGGAACAGATATTGTTCCATTTTCAGTATATGTTTGGAACAAAGCTGAACTTTCCTTCAGAAATGTAATCCGTGAAATAGAGAAATTATTGGCTTGGACAATGTTGGTTGTAACACAGAGAAGGAAATGGACTTTTTAAGACTCTGCTGGTCCAGAGCTTACAATTGTTTTCAACTTTGTATTGGCTCAGTTAGCCCGCGGCTTACTGAACCCCACTCTGGATGTTTAATTCCAACTTTGTCAGGAATGAAAAGCCTTCTCAACTTTCATAACTCTGACTCTCTTCCACGTCCTCAGACTACTTCAGCATGCAGCTGCAGATCCTCTTAGAAGTGGCTCAACAGGAAGTCCAGACATACTGAGGACCCCAAAGACTGCTTTCTACCGACAGATTTCCTGGATACCACCTTAACAAGTCCTTGAGCCTTATTTCATTAGAGATTTAAAGGAGCAGTTTGTAGGATATGGCCAGAATTTTAGTTTCATTTAACAGAATGTGAAGAGGCAGTGGTGTTGCCAGTAACGTCAAAGACGATCATGCACTGTGTTGCAGAGATTCTTTCTGAAGTTAGCGGTTGCCTCTAGCGTCCCCGCTTGCTGTGCCTCGCTATCCCTGAAGTCAAAGTCCCGGTCAGAGCTGCTGTAAATCACATCCGTACTGTATCCCCTGTCGTCAAACTGTCCTCAGTCTGTGTTCAGTCCCAGTTTGGTGTCCAGCTGTGCTCCCTCTCAGGCTGCCAAATCCAGTTGAGCTGGGCCCTGTTGCCCTTGGTGACTCCCCCATGTGAGGCAAAAGTTAGAGCCACTGGCTCCACAGCTAACTGAGCCATGAGCTAATTAGCTAACAGTAGCTAGTCAGAGCCGAGGATAGCTAGCAGCAGTTGTCGGTGACATTGGAGATGTGCTGTCCCCGATGGTTGAGGTGAACCCCATTCAAATTCTGGCCATATTCTACAAATGACACCTTCACTCCTTTGTGTTCCACTTTGACACTAAGATGCTAGGTCGAGAAAACTTTCACAACAACTTTGGTATTAACAGGTGACTTCTGTTGTAGATTTCTACTTGAAAACTAGGATTTTAAAGAGAGTGAGATTAGTTGCTTATGTTGCTCCAGTGTCAGTTTTTAACCACTTACTGTAGTAAGAGGTGCCGCTCTCTATTGCAGTGATTTGTATGTACATCTGAAGTTCTGCTCATGATATTCTTTTTTTTTCCCTTTTTTTTTTTTACTGAGTTCTGTAAGAACCAATAAATGCATTTCTGAGTCAGAGACAATCAATGAAAGGTTTCAACTTTTATTCAAATATAAATAAAGGCAACAGGGTTTCAACACTCAAGCACTGTCGCTGGCGTGAAGTGGTACAAATGGTCTACATTGATTAAAGGGTAACTCCACCTACTCACATATTTCAGTGTGTGTACTAGTGCGTATATGAAAAAAAAGGAGTGTAAAGCCTTTTTATAGCTGCAGAGGAGGCTGTATGTAATGTGATAAATTGCCCTCAAGGTGACCAAGTTGCATTGTGGGTAACGTAGGCACCAAGTTTGGAAAAAAACAGCCCACTGTTCGGGCACAGCACTCCCATGACTCATAATGGACAGTTTAAAACGACTTATCAAAATCCATAGCCAGAGATACCACACATTCTTCTTCCTTTACAAAACTTGGTGCCTACATTACCCACAATGCAACTTAGCCACTCAGTGACATCACTGTGGCTTCCTCTGGAACTTTTTTTCACATCCCCAAGACCCTTAGCACACTTAAATGTGTAAAATTGGCGGAGATTCCCTTTAAATGTGAGCTACGGGGCAAATCAAAGAGTATTTACAGTCAACTACATGACTAAATAAAAAGCCCCTCATGTTGCACGAGGCACCAACACCAACAGATTTATGTACAGTCTAAAAAATAAACAAAAAAAAACACACCAGCTTTAGAAAACATCTCACTCCTGCACGTCGCTCAGCTGTGCACAGATCAACTCACTGCAACTCACACAGAAACACCCATGCTCGCAGACCTGAAGGGATTATTAAAGCCGAACATTATTTTGTAGCATTTTCAACACAAAAACAGGCACACGTCCCATTCTATCCTCTGAAGGTGGCGCTGTACAAAACGGCTCTGCTTCGAACGAAACGCTATTCCCTCTATGTTCTGTTCACGCTGAACAGAAAAATACAAAGGTAATCTGCATCTTTATTGAAAACTAGCACAGTCCGTTCTAGTCCGACACAAAACATGACGTATTTTGTTCCCAAAGACACGGTGTTGACATGAGGCGTCCCTGCATGCAGAATGTCCCTCTATGCAGGTACAAAGTGCTGATACTGGCATACGGAAGAACAATTACTAAAAGACAAACGGTGAAGACAATTCTACGGTTAATCTACAGAGACAATCTTACCGCTGTTAGTGCTATTTGTATTACTTTGCCATTGTTTATTGCTAAATATCCTGCATCACAATCTAAAAGAGTACTAGACAATTCCAGGAGGCACGGAGGCGTCTCGCTGGCTCGTCAGGCAATATACGGTCTTTCCATTTTCATATGTAAAAGCTAAATTATATATTAATATGTGCAAATCAACTTACATGTACACTTAGATACATTTCTCTTCTCTAGCAATTCCTTCGAGAGTACAGACGGATATGACAGGAAGGATAAATGTTGAAATAAAACAGGATCGCGTGTAAAGTTTCCACATGGATAAAAGGAAAAAACATAAAAAAAAGAGGCAGTTGGACCTCATGAAAACGTAAGCCAGAGGTGGAGAGAAAAAAATGCGAGCAGCCTCCGAGTTTGACCTGGTAACGAAAATTAAAGTGTCCCCGTCTCATTACATTTTTTTTCTCTTCAGTTTTAGTCCCCGAGGCGGCCAGAAACATCCAGAGGAGAGCAAGGCAGACGCAAAAGAAAGCAAATGATCTTTAAACGAAACCTTTTGGCACTCACTCGAGCATTAAAGCTATAAAAAGGGTTCAGATGAACGACTACAGCTGAGACTCGTTAATTTAAATCACGGTAAAAGCATCGTTTTGCTTCGGTATAGAAATGTAAAAACTTGATGGATTTTCCCTTTAATCCATAAACAGTTGTTGATATTCTAAGAGTATCCCCCTTTTTTTGGTTTCTAACTCTGACTAAGTTATTAAAAATCAACAATATAATGTCCCAAATCTGACAACTTCCCCAAATTTGTTTTCTTAAAAAAAGGTGCAATATGTAAAAATTGTCCAACTGTCAAATTCGAAAGTCAAAGCAAACAGTCAACAGAGTAACTGCTAACTGTAGCTGCCATTAGCTAGTTAGCTTAGTTAGCTGCGAGCTGTGCAGCTAGCGGTTTGGACTGGGAGCTCTGGGACCAGGGGAGTGTTATTGTTTACACTGCTAGTACAGGAGTTTTGGACCAGGACATGTCGGGGCTAGCTGTATAGCATGCTAACATCTGTAACACAATACGTAGACATCATAATGTCAAAACTGCCATTTACTTTTTGGGTAATAAAATAAACTTAAATTCTGTTGGTAATTTTAGTTAAAATTTTAACATTTTTAAATGAGAAATTCTTGCATATTGCCCCTTTAAAGTTTTGGCCATTTTTCTTACATTTGCATCTGCTTTGCTGTTTCTGCCTGGGGTTCCCCAACGATAGTGTTTATGAAACCAGGTGACACGTCCATGTGGAAATAATTGAACGACTTTTGGCTCCAGGCTACTTAAACTGCGGGATGAACTCGGACCAGCTGATGTTGGCTGTGCCCAAGTCCTCGTCATCCAGACCAGAGAAGCTAATGTCCACCAGTATCTTGCTCAGGCTGTCGTTCATCGTGTCCAGCACCAGGCCCTCCGTGATCGAGCGGTTAGCCGGCGTGGCGCCTCCGGCCTGCAGCAGCTCCCTGGAGCAGCTGCTCCTGAGGCAATCCATGGGAAAGTCCGACGGCCCGCTCGCCCTGGAGGGGGCGGAGGTGAGCAGCTCTCTGGGGGAGCTGAACAGAGGCCAGTCTTTAAAGGGAGTGCTGTTGAAGCTGAAGGTGGTGTAGTCGTGCCGCGGCGTGACGGCAGGACCGCCTGGCGTGCGAATGGGGCTGAAGTCCAGGAGGTCGTCGCCCCCTTTGCCCACGGGCGTCACTTTCCACAGCTCGGGAAAGACGTTGGTCGGGGGCTTGCTGGGCGTGGAGGAGGTCAGGTGGCTGCTGCCTTTGATGGGGGTCTTGAAGGAGAACTCCCGGTCGGGGCTGTGCTGCTCCTGCCGGGGGTCGTCCAGCTCCGTGTCTCGCACGTCCTGGAAGGTCGACGCGTCGGAGGCGACGCCAGAGTCAAAGAAAGTGTTGTCGGGGCAGAGGAGCACGGGCTCCTCGTGCGCCGAGTGGACCAGGCGCTGTTTGCGTCGAGAGCTGCTGGCCTGTCTCTGCGGGAGGGATTTAGGAGTCGGGCATTTCATCGGAACACGAACCGGCTCCTCCTTCACCTCCAGCTTGACGTCCGGACTGCTCTGAGGATACATCACCACGGCTGGGACGTCACTTTGGGTCACCTGTGAGACACACAACCACGCGCTTTAAAAATTCCACAAGTAACTGCTAGTAACTCATCTAATATGCCGAATCACCAGGAATAACATCAACAGCGTGTGATCTGATTGGCCAATAGTCTTTACCTTAGGAGCTATCCGCACTCTCTTGGCTCCCCGCGAAGTGTTCGGTTTCTGCGGCGCGCAGGACGTAAACTGGGCCGACGTGGATGGCAGGTAGACGGAGGAGGCGACGGGGAGCTGGATCGGAACCAAGTACGACTCGGTTCGCGGGAGGAGAGGCTTCATCTTTCTCTCTGAGCGGAGAGAAGACAACAACGACTCAGAGCAGAGCATCTTAATGAGTCGTAAAAAAAAACAACCCAGAAACAATCAAAAATTCAAACTCTTTCAAAGTCCTTCTGCTCGTGTTAACTCACCAGAGCCGGTTGGCGTCTTTCTTGGATCAGGATGCATCCTCTTTTGTTGCTGTGGGAAAAAATTAGACGTAATATCACTTTAAAAAATCAGCAGTTTTACTCTGTTCTCCTATTCCTGACTACACTTTAGTGACAACTGTGTTCTCTCCGAGCTAGAACACACAAAAACCAGAGTTAGACCTCTTCTAACACATTATGTAGGAGGGAATGTGTATAACATTCAGTGTAGAACAAGGCAAGTGGTATCAAAGAAGACTAGTCTTTGAGTGCGACTTCAGTCTCCCTCAGCTCATATCATCGCCTCCTGCAACAAAGAGAAGCTTTCCCTAGACTTTAGTCCTCCAGCAGCAGCTGCACTCTCTGGATAAAAGGGTCTGCTGACAAAAAAAAGGGCCTGTGAAAGCGATGATTTTCTGACTTTCTGTCCCTTTTCTGTTCTGAAGAGTGTCCCTAGACGAATGAGAAGAAGAAGAAGAAGGGCATATCCATTCTTACTTGGTTGGAATGTAAAAGCATTGGCACCAGAACAGGAGCAGTCATTGGGTCACAACCAGGCTGTAGAGAAAGATGTAGAGAAATGAAGATCGGAAAACAAAACTCCACACATACACGCGAGGAACATGGTTACTTCAGAAACGATAATAACAGCGTTACGGATTTCTCCTCAAATATTTGTCTCGTCTGTGTTGAAAATCCCCCAAAACAGCATTCATCATGTGACAACACCATGGTTGAGAGTAATGAGACGAAATATACAAAATGACAGAGACAAAAAAAGGGTGATGTCAATAAGAAGTCAGTGAGCTCACCTTGTACACCTGATCAAGAGTGAGGCACCGGTTGGCCTCGGGCCGGATCGTCCAGAAAGAAACTTTACCATCTGGCGACGCCTCACGAAGGAACATGTCGTGCAAGGAGAGGTTATGGCGGATGGAATTCTGCAATGAGAAATGAGGTAAAAAATCTTGAATGTGTGTTTCAGTAAGTCTCACTTGAACACTTTAATTTGTGACGTGCGCTTATTATCCATGTATGTGTTCTAAAGTACCTTCCACCCTGGTTTGGCCACCTCTCTGAAGTAAGGGAAGTGGTCCTCGATCCACGTGTAAATCTCTTTCAGCGTCATCCTCCTGTTCTTCCGGCTGTTGATGGCAAACTGGATCATGGCCATGTAGGAGTACGGTGGCCTCTCCGACTGGGGCTGCTGGACAGCCTCTGCATCCATTTGTGGATTCTGTGCCTGTGTAGGAAAGGTGGAGAAAGAAATGAAAGCATGTATTATACTGGATTATTTTTAGATTAGTGTGATCAGTTTAAACATGCCGTGGACAATACAGAGATTTGTACAAAATCATATATAACATATAGAAGCATCTACATTTACCAGATTAAAATCAGACAATCAAAATCCTTTAATTTGGCCTACCGGTCATCTAATCATTTCAAATCTAGCAGCACAACAGTTTTCTGCAATCCCAGTTGAGATCACTGGCAGTTAAGGCAGAGCAGTTAAAGGATGATGTTTTGGGGGGATGCCTGAGATCACAGTTTTCCTTCACACGTGCATATGTTTTCACATCATCACACTGAGGTGACGGGAAAGAGCAGCTGACCTGAAAAGCCTGTGAATCTTGGTTCTCCTTGTCGGTCGCCTGCTTGGCAGGATCGGATTCCAAGGCACACGTGCTCATTTTGCCCAGCCACTGAATATTGGTGAGGCTGTCATCTAAAGGGCCACAATCCAGATCCTTATTCACTGATAAACAAAAGCAAAACACATTATTGCTTAAACAAAGAAAGAATTAGATATAGGTAACCGAATCGGTGCTCTTAACAAGGTTAGACTTAACACTGTTAAACTTGAAATCACATCTTATTGGAAAAAAAACCATTTCCATACATGTTTTAATCCCTGTGAGAGCTTTAGCATCCGGAGAGTGCATAGTTTCTGCTTTCACTGGCTGACCAGCTGGAGAGACGTCATCCTTTGCAGCAGCAGGCTGACAAAAAGATCCACCGTCACTGCTTCCATTCCCGCTGAGAAGGATGAACTTGTTTGGTCCCTGGACCCCAGACTCTTTGCCTTTGGCGGTGAGGGCCCCAATGACACTTTGAAGGTCCGCTGTTTTGGGAATGACGACCACCTGTGTGTCAGACATGGAAGGGTGATCCAGAATGTGGATCCCATTGAGGAATGATCCACTGGCAGCTGATTTTGGAGGTTCTTTTGCACCAGGCTGGCTTGGTGATACAGCTGCGGGCGGATCATTTTGCTGAAAAGGCAGCTTCCTTCTGAGGATCAGGGGTCTCCTTGGGCTCCGTCTCATGGTCTTCAAATCATTGAAAATAAACCTTGGTGTTCACTGGTTTTCTGTAGAAAAACAACACAAATATTTAGTTTTAAAGGCTGCCAAATCCAGCTTCCATCACTTTCTTCTGTCCAACTAAATCATGCCAAAACATCACGAACAACCATAATTACTGGTCGATTAACGTTTACCTGAATTCAATGCAAAAGTTACTAGCTAGCAACAGTTAGCTCAGGCGGGATTCAAACCGTTTCTCCGTAACCAGATCGGTTGAGAATCAGTTCATGTCAAATACCAGTCAGAATGAACTCAACACTTGTCGGACAGGCTGTTGGACTTCAAAAAGTAATTCACCTTCACAATGTCCGTGTGTTCGTTTAGTTTTTTTTTTACCCGTACTTAGCCTACTTCCAGATATCCGTTGTCAGTTGTTCCCTCGCGACTCCTGCCCTCTGGAACAACAGTCGTTGTCTACAGTTGACGACGCGTTTTGTGTAACGTTTACCGCTGATTCCCTGGCAAACCTCCAAACTTCACATGCATTCACATTCGACCCACTAAAATACAATAAAAGCAGCTAGCTCCTGCTCTCGCAAACAATTCGGCTGGCAGACAACTCACCAGAAAGCTCTCCATCTCAAAATAGGTCCAGATTTACAGTCAATTCGCACGGTTATCACCCACTAGTTAGCTAGCTAATAGCTAATGCTAAATGTGGCAACAAGAGGTGGTGCAATAACTTAATGCTGCTCAAATTGTATTAAAACAAGCGCTGTATTGTTTATGAGGTATGCCGAATTAAAGAGTTATATTTAACTATTAATAAAACATGTCAAATGATTTTAATACCGGGATATATTTGAAGAAAAATCACGTAAACCTCACAATGCCATATTTCTTCAATTGAGTTCAGTGTACGAGCCGTTTGACACAAACAAAAGAAATGCATTAAGATAACAGTTATTTGGTGGACATATCTGAGGAAATACAGATTTACCCGATTAAGTCACAACTTTATCTCAGCTAACGTCAGTGTCAACCCTCTGTGCTTGGAAGCTAAAATCAGTTAGCTAGGTGGCTAACTTAATCACAACGAAACAGCTAACGTTAGCTAGCTCACTAACTACCGTATTGCAACGAATAACAAAACCGGATAAAGTCTAACCTTCATATTACTGCCACGTTTCAGGCGATCCCGCTTGTCTTGGCTCCTGCTAATAGTTGAAAGACTCTGTTCATGTTGTTAAATCAACTGATCCATGATGTCAATGATATTCTTCTATTTACATGCCGTCAGGTCGATTCCAGAAACGTTTTTGAATTTTGGCGCTGTGGGTGCTGCCTCTGTCACTTTGATCACGTGGTATAAAGGTGCGCCAATAGGAGCTCGACAAAAGATCACGTTGACCAATCAGAGACGACGATGGTGGTAACCGGTAACAAGAAGACGGAAAAACAACGAAAGTTTATTTAGTTCCCATGAACAGAGGAATAATTAACTTTTTATACATGAATGAAGTGTTTCTAAACGTGGCTATGACTTGGCGAAGTACCACTAAGGTATGTATAATATCTGGCGGATATAACGTTATACGAATGGAAATGTTCAAATATAAACCGCTTGCTAAAGGGCATGCAACCGTAAACAAGCCCAGTCGAGGAACAGTGAAATTCCAATGAATACACATTCATATTGATTTCGTGATGTTTTCTTTCCAGCAGGTCTTCAGGAATGATTTCTATTAAATGCCCCGTAAAGCTACAAAGACAGACAAGCCTCCCCTGCAGTTCCTGGAGCGGTCTGTGTGTGGAGCCAGACTCCAAAATGTGCCTGAGGTCCGAGCAGCACTCAACCCCAAAGACTTCTTCACAGAGACACCAGAGCACAACAGCTCAGCTCTTAACTCTTGGGTAAGCTGTTCATTCATTCCGACCGCTGTAAACATTTCCATTCAGCAACAGATCCCACTCTTAAGGTCAAGGCTGTGTCACTGAATATGTTGGATAAATCTGACCTTGTACAGCTAACAGCCTTGTACAGTCATTTCACAGTCTAGTGCTTGTTTTGTTTGACTCCAGTTCGATCCAGCTGCTTGATCTCCCCTGCTTTCAATCTTTCAGGTGAGCCCACAGTTTGACAGTTCAGTTCCCGTACCTCCGGTGAGGCGAGGGAGGAGAAAATGCCAATCTGCCACCAGCATCCTCAGCAGTTGCAGCCAGCTGTCCAGGAAAGGCAGCGTGTGCAGATTCCCCTCATTAACGTTTCAGACGAGGTCAAGAGGCCAGTCTCATAAACCAAAGAGTACACACGCAAAGAAAGCTCCCGAGTGTGCTGTTGTGTCTGACACGGGAAACCAACCAAGGGGATCATGCCAAAATATAAGGACAGTGTCGAGTGTGACCCCGAAGAGACCGACAGCCTCAATCAGAAAAAGAAACGTGGAGAGATTTTCTGATGCCGCAGCATCCTCCAGCAGATGTTTGGACCGCCCTGAAACGCCATCTGCTCAAGTGACAGAGAGCTGCGGAGGCCCAGTAGTGGATGGTGCTTCAACACCTGCCTCCAGTGAGTTCAGCAGTGTTGCTACACCACCTGATGTGGACACTCCAAAAGTAATACAAGAAGGGAGCAGTGGTCCCTCCTCTGCCGCTCTACACTTGCTGCTGCCTCAGTCATGCACGCCACCATGCAATCAGCCGCCTGACATTTTGGTGCCTGACACACCAGAGAGGGATTATGGGTTGAAGGTGACATGGAGGAGGAGGAGGGATTTGATGTTGTTGTACAAAGAGAGGGGCCACCTCTGTGATTCTGATGTGTTAACTCGCAGCTGATGTAGACAGCTGGTGAAGATTAGACACGATGTTATCAGAGAAGAGATGGATGGATTATTTATTGGACCACTTCTGTCACCAAGATTCAATCTATGGACTATTTTTATGCACTGAATAGAGCTGCAAAATTGTCAAGTGATTATGAAATCTGACTTCACTGACTGCTTTTTTTTTTTTATTTATTTTTTTTACTTTGATTGAACCTCATAATGATAAGACAACCACATTATGAAATTACTCTCATCCATTCCCTCTGCCCAGCCCAGGTAGTTATTACTGTAAATCAAATTAAATACCGAACAAATCACATTTGCAATAATTACTGCAATATCCAAGGTGCCAGCTTTTTTCCATAAGAGAGGATATTGTTTAGACAGATCCCAGTTATACTGTGCTGTTACAGGTTATGTTGCAAATCAGGGGCAGACCTTATACGCATGCAACACACACCTGTTGTGTCTTATTGTGCTTCAGCATTGTTAATGGCAGATTTATGAGCAAAGATTGTGTCCCTTTAGACTGTAGCTGATATCGCATGCCCAATTTAGAGCTAATGCAATATGATTTTGTCAGTGATGTGTAATCTTGAAGGGTGCTGCTGCTGGTGGTGATTGTGAGCAATGCTGTGTATCTCTTTTTGTCTTTCAAATGTGTTTATATAAAATATATGGAATTGGTGTCAAACTAAATGCATATACTTTGTTCATCATGACTTCTCTCAGCCTAGAATTAGTGATGAGATAGCAGGAATATAAAATAAGATACACCCTTTATTAGTAATCTGCATCTTTACAGCAGCAAAGAAGAGAACAAAAAATAAGAGAATCAATTAAAACAGTAGTAATAGATAAAGAAAATATATAGAAAATAGAAGTAAAAAAAGCAGTGCAAACATTAACAATATGAATAAATGAGGAATAGTAAAACTTGGAAGGAATAACCTATTTCTCTTTGCAATATAATAAAAAACAAAAACAAACCTACAGTATACAACATTCTGCAAATATTTTGTCTTGTTTTCAGAAATGAAACATTTTGTGACCACTTTGCAGAGGAAGGAAATGAGATAGATTGAGGTATTTCTTTAAATATTTATCGTCATCTTGTCACTTTGACCCCATAAAAATCCATCTTATATAACAATAGGTTTGTCTTTGTTGCCCGTGAGGCATTATTGTACCAAAGCGATAGCATATTTCAAGGTAAAAAAGGAAAAATCATAAATTCTCTACAGAGGAACACTCTCCACCCTTCTGCAGAGTGTCCGCCAATCACGTTCTACCTAAATAACCCGTAGACCAATCAGAACGCGCGTTCTTGGTGCGCTCGGTAACTAAGGACCGAGTTAACAGAGTTCTTCTCAACCGCGTCCGCTAAAAGTGTATTGCTGCACGAGGATCTTCCTTAGCAACCGTGGATAAACATGAGTTACTACAGCATAAGGTAATATAAAACACACGCTGCCTGTACGTTATGTCACTATCTGCTTTGTCAGCCGTGAAACGAGAAGCTAGCCGATGTTTTTCGCCGTGTCGTGTAACCCCGAAAAAAACTTAACTGTCGCCCACAACTTTTATGAAGGCACCATCGCCTACAGTGGAGGCTGTGGGCTGAGGTAGCTAACGATAGCTTCCAATGGCAACAAGCTAGCTTTAACATTCCACAGCTGGCTGAAAAAAAAACACGGATGACAGTCAACCGTTTCTTATTTTCTCATGTTGCGATATGTGTTAAATTACTCGTTAAATGTCGGGCTCAGTGAGCGAGCTAACGGTCGTGGTGTCACCGCACAAAAGCGCTTCAGAAGAAAACGTTAAAGCTGGAAAAAAAAAATCCATAAAGAGACGCTACATGAATGCTTCCAAAAGTGGCTAACAAAGGTGCTTTAACGGTGTTTGCTCGCTGATAAACGACGTATCCACCATAGTATGCGAACTCATTTTATTTAATAACGCAATACCGGAGTCATGTGTGTGGAGTCAATAGATGTCTACGTTATAGCCAAGGATGCCTTGTGTTTGCGACAAATGATTATTTCCGTCGACACGATCAGTCACCCCGAATATGTGTGATTGCGTCGAGTTTAGGAATGTGGGGTGTCCACACGAAATCCAACCCTCAACGCTGTGTTTAATTACAGTGTACCAAGTGATCTACATCGCGGATGGTCGGTAGCCACAGTCAGGCACCCTGGCTGGGTTTAGCTTTGAATACAGTGAAGAAGCGAGGGGAATGAAGAAGGGAAAAAATGTTTGCATGTCGTGTCTGAGCATGCCTTTCTGTAAGCAGCTGTCTGTTCTGTGTCAGAGCATTCCCGTAAATATGTCCTCACCACCCAAATAAGCTGTTTTAATTATAGACTCAAAACATTAATAAGTAAGTAAGTAAATAAGAAAGTGTACGTGCCAAACATGGATTTTCATGACATTTATTCTGCATTTGAAAGCATCAGGAGGGATTGAATGTGTGTGTAGCCTCCCAGCATAAGGCTCCATTGTGTTTTCTTCTGATGTCCACTCTGCTGCCCGAGCAAACAGGTGTTGGTGGCAAAGAGGTGGTTTGTGTGCGTGTCCACTGTGGGAGCTACCATACACGATTTCAAGCACTTAAGCCAGGGTCTGCTTTCATTTTGCAGGGAGATAAAAATCAAAGCGGCTCCCACCCTTTCCTGTTACAGCCCCTGTCTGATTATGTGATTTTTTTCCCCATCTGTAGACAAGGGCATACAAACATGTAGCAAAATAATGTTTATACGTTTTTAACAGAGCAATGTGCGTGAACTTTAGTCTGAAACAGTCTATAGTTAACTAGAGGCATCAACAGAATGTAAATAATTAATTGCTTGACTTATGGCAAGGATGTCCATGTAGTTATTGTGTTTCAGAGATGTCTACTGCTAACCAGCTAGCCCCTGCCCGTCCTGTCTCCTAACAACACGTTCGACCCCCAAGAATGGACAGTGAGTCACTTTAGCGTCCAGTCTGCCCTCAGTCAAACAACACCAAGGTGGCACCTGTAACCCCTGTGGTTGACCCCGCAATAACCCCTGCTCAGGCCTACAGAGGTTTGTGTTTCGCCCTCCTGTACCCCCCTGACACTGACATGACTCTGTCGTCCCTGGAGTCAGAGTCCCATCTGAAGCTGCTGTAAATCACCTCTGTATGGTTTTCTCTCTCGTCAAACTGGCCTCCGTCGGTCTTAGAAGCTGTGTTTGGTCTCATCTGGCGGTCTGGGAGGCAGCTGAAGCTGGTTCTGTTGCCTGCTTGTGCTAGTGTTGCTAATACAACTCCCCCAGGTGCTCTGAGCTCCCAGTCTGGGCAGAGTCAGCTAATAGGCCCACTAGCTGTATGGCTATATAGCTGATGGCATCTGTACAATTGGCAGATAGCAGTTACCCCAGTGATATGCTGCTGCCTCCTGTTTGTTTGGACTATGAATTCAATAGGTTGCCAGTTCTCACATATTGCACCTTTAAATTGCACATTGCTTTATCCAGGTATATTCTTGTGAACTCGTCTTGTCACGTCATTGATCCATAAACTGAGTGGTCTTTGTCAGTGTCAGTTGGTTCAAAATGACTTGGCATGCCTCAGATGTCTAACAAACGCTGCCATTTTACACAAGGATAACTCTTGGCTTTGCAGCTTTGTCAGTTTAGTAATGTGAGACGCAGCAGTGGACTCATTCCTGAGTATGACACCAGCTGTGATGCACACTGCTCTTTCAGGTCAAGAAACCCAGACGGTTTCTGTTAAAGTTCACAGATGGCTGACTCAGCATTTGTAATGCTCAATCTCAAGATGGATGAAAAAGGAGCCTTTTTCTCTGCATCTTGTTGCCTTTTTATGAATTTCTCACAAATGTGTCAATTACCATAAGTTATATTATTATTAATAGTAGCAGTGTTTTTCCCAAAGCACGAGGACGTCTTTAATTGACTCCCTTTCTATTTCACTTGTTTTAAATTGCCTGATTGAAGTAGTCACAAATCCTTGAGTGTGCTTGTAGAGCTGACACTTCTTACAATTTTAATTATATTAAACACACACAAACATGGGTGTAGTGTTGCAACTGCAATACTGAAATAAATGGTTGCATTGTACATTTCTGCAAACCACAGATATGTTGAAACTTTACGTTCCTGCATGATACAATTTTATGCTTGTTTTGGTTCAGTTTTCTATTTTATATAGTGACAGCACTGTGCTTATGTTCTGGTTATGGTTAGACACAAAAACCGCTTTGTTAGGGTTAGGGAAAGATTGTGTCCTGGTTTCACTACCTGTTTTGGTCACCACAAACACAGCTTGAGATGGTCTGAGTTCTCATCAAAAATATCCTGTTTTGGTGGCCACATATATGACTGAAAATTATCCTGAGGTCTCCCTTAAAATATCCAGTTGTGTCACACACAAATGTTGAAACACAGTGTTGAACTGTGGTCACTGGCTTGCCAGCCTTCTTGCCTGTAACTCCACCACTGTCCCCTCCACCTTACGATATGACAAATGTGTAATGTGATTGTGATATGACACATATTGTAGAAATGTTAATATGATATTATGACACGGATAAATATGAATGTCTGACTGGTTTGCAGAAATGTTAACTGCCAACATTTTATTCTGGCGACTGGGCTGAGTGTTGAACGTGCAAGACTGAAGTTTTCTGGTACTTAGTTCTAATGTATTATCATGACCAGGGTTAGTGGTAAGAATGTAGCACATAATCAAAATGATAAATGGGACATCTGTATTTTAATAGTGCTCAAAGATGTCCAGTGTCAGGCTACAATCATCAGCTAGAAGGTAATGACGGCTAACAATTCAAGAGGTTATTATTGCTTGCTATAACTAAGGCGAAGTCTGTCATGGCTCCTTGATGCTAATGAGGGATGCAGAGATTTATTGGCATTAACATCTATGTCAGCCAATAATTGCCTTGTTGACAGCTGTTATTACAGTCTAGAATACCCAATAGAGTGTAAAGTCTTCACATAGTATAGCATTGAACAAGTTAAGCAGGGTCGAGTCAGCTTCCTGGTTGCCACAAGAGTTTGCAAGCAGCTCCTCGTTGCTGAGCTTGTTTCTTTTTCCCAAAGCATACCTCAGTGGTTTATAGGAATTGTTAGCAGGGTCAGAAAATGTAGCTGGCTAAACTTATGTGTGAAAATGATTTCAGTACTCATATTAGTTGACCATCTTAACGCCATCATAAATCACCCAATTAAAAAGATCCTCCACGAGGTTGGCGGTTGACCTCTGCGATGACAAGCACAGCTTGCGGTTGAGTTGTGATCTACTGTGGTTGCCCAGTGGAGTCCAAACACATATGGCCTAGTTGGCCAGAGTAATGCTCACGCACTGAAACGCTGAGAAAACATCTCTGGCATTTGTATTGGACTCGCTCACACTCTTGTCTTGAATGATACAGCACTGCATTGAAGTTGCAGGTTTTGCTCTATATTCATGATAATGTCTCTGCATTATGTTAGAGTTATGTTTGGAATCTGCTGATATCAACGCCAAGTGGCATTTTTCCACAGTAATGGTGAAACGCTTAATGGTCAGCAGCTGACGTTTCTTTAAAGCTTCCTAAAGCATGGTTGTAGGAGAGTCATGAGTAGAGCCCCAGGGGAAAAGGTATTATTATCAACTCTTGTAGCGTATTTCCATCATTTGTTTTGAGCTCAATAATTACTCCCTCTGGTGAGCGATTCCCCTGCTTATCATCAGTCGACTTATATGCCATTTTACAGCTGTCTCTCAGGACAAACATACACAAACATACCCTCCATTCTCTCTCCGCTGTCTTTCTCTTCGCTTTTGCAAATAGATGCAGAAAAAAAAAAAAACGATTGGGAGGCTCTGGTTTCCTAGCAACTAGATTAAGGTCCCTACACCGTGTCTGTTTTTAGAAAGGCCAATCTATAGGTTTAAGTTTACTGAGTTACCTTAAAACAGACTTGAATTTTTTACTCGTATGCGCAAGAACATCGACAAATCCAGTAATGTTGACATGGCAATAATCTTTAGGCTATTTAAAGCTCGATAAATTCCAACTATTGCATATAACTGAGGTGCCAGACAGACTGTGCATCTGTGGTTTGAAATATGTAGAGTCCCCTCATGAGTCAGAGGAAATGAGCTGCGACCGACGGCTGAGTCTGTCAGAAAGTTACTGGAAAGTGGTAAAATAAGGGAACTTAGGTGATATCAAGTACTCTGAAGGACTTTATTTCGAAACATTTCCAGACGCTGCAAAAGAATGACTTCATAATGCAGTCATGATTTCAGCCCCGAAGTTTATAGAACATGCAGACGCTGGTGTTCAGGCCCGTTACTTTCATACCTATCCCTAGCTGACTCCTTGTGGGTTGCCTGAAGTGCGAAGTCATGGAAACAGCCCCAAGCCTCCCAACCTCAGTCTGCCTCGCCACTGGTACTGTAGCTGTCACTCCCCTGGGTGGGACGTAGCTACTCTTTCTCACTCACATAATAGCAGAGATGTTCAAGCCTTCAGGGCTTACTCTAAGGTAGTGCTGCGCAGTCAGTGTGAGCTCCGCTGTAGATGAAGATTCTTGCGATACCGTAGATAGGAGAGCCTCGGACTAGCATTCCTTCAGCCGCATCCATGGACACTGTAAAGAACGGTGGATCTCAGCAGCCTGTCTACAGCCGCTGGTCATACAGGTAGCTGCACCTACATACATTTATGATCTTAGAAGCAGTCGTTTGAAAAAAAAAAAAAGCCTGCCTTGTGTGCTTGCGATTGAGATCTGCGGAGTGGCCTGTGCCAGGACAGAGGTCAGTGCCACTATAATGTTACTTCCAGCCACCGCTCCCATCCCTGTGCCCGGCTGAATGGCTGACCTGCAGTCAGAGATGTGCCTCTCGCTCATGTTTCTGCCACCATGTCGTTACTTATTCAGAGCATCAGGCTGTGACTGTGCTGTAACCAGAGTTGGTGATTTGCGTGTGCGCATTCTGCTGGCTGCTTGATTTGACACTCATGCAACAAAGGATGTGCTTATAATATCCATCTAGCTGAAACAGCTGAAGTGTTTAGAACTGTTAGATGTCTCTCTGAGCATTTTATTTTTCACGACACAGTAAGGTCTAGATTTCAAGAAATTGGCTCTATGGTTAAGGTTTTAGCTAAGGTTTGCAACTGTTGCATTTGGCAGTTAATCAGTTGATGAATCAATGCCTCTCCAATAGATGTGATTCTGAGGAAAAAGAAAATCTGGCAATAGCTGTCAAGTGTTGCTTTTTTCACACCTCCTGCAGCTGTTTCAAATTAAAAGCCAAACATTTTAAAGGAATAATACAACTGACTGGAGGCAGGCGAATAACAGCTAGCCAGGCTCTGTCCAAAGTTTAAAGCCAGTTTGAATTAGTCCGAACAACAAACCTAAATGTAGAAATGACAGTTGGTGGTTTACAGGGAGGTTAACGGTATCTGTTTAGGCTTTGTAGGTTAAGTAAGGTCACCAGGTTTGGTTTGGTACCTTCGTGCTTGTTCACAGAGACTTGGGCCAAAACCTACGCTCAGTTGTGACTGACAGACAGGGAGTTAAGCATTTAATCTTATCAGCGCTCCTTTTATTCTCTATCCTCGGATGCTGAGTTGCCTGTGGCAGGCATGAAATTATGCTTCCTCATCATTCAAATTTCCTTTTTAAAGTGCAAGGTCTTTAATTAAAATGAACAACGGACAAAATGGACTGTGTTCGGATAAAAAAAGATCCCTCTTATTAACACCATGCAATTTCTTAATAGCTTTGATATTTTCATGTGATTCATGAGCTTGTCTTCGAGTCACTTTTCCGCCTGTCCCCTTTTGCACTTTGTCCGTTCACCAGTTATTAACATTTAATTATTTACAGCATTAAAATCAGATTAGGTCTATGATATTATATGGCACATTTAATAGTTGCCTCACAAAAGCCACTGACTCACTGTTGTCTGAATAATCTTTTTGATTTTGATGTGCGGCTCTAAACAAATTACACGCCCCGGCAGACCCCTCCCTTCATCAGTCTGTAAATCTTTACAGCGCAGTGCTAAGGCCTCCAGTTACAGCGGAGCTCAAGAACTGGCTGCAGGTTTTTAATCAATGCTGGTGGAGGTGCGCTGCTGACGGAGTCCAAGTCTCCATGGTTACCTTGGTCTGACACACAAGGAAGGGACAACAGTGGCGTGTCCTCCTCTTGTCACCCAAGCTGTGACGGACTAATGAAACATTGATCACTCACAGCTGTGATGAGGCTTTCTCTGAGGGTGTGTGTGTGTGTGTCTGTGTATGTCTGCGTGTGTCTGTGTGTGTGTGATCATGTTTTCCAAGAACATTTATGGCAGAGGACATTCTCTCAGCCCCCAACAGGTTGAAGTATTAATGATAATACTGCTGAAGGTTGTTGTCTGCAGCTGTTCTCCGTCTTCATTATCAGTTTGACTGCAAGAGATAATAACTGTCCTGCTCAAGCATGACTTCTTTAGTCGACTGTGACAGCTTTCTCGCTTCAATCAAGCTGTGTAGAGTAATCAGTAGAACCATAATGATAACATTTGTGTTAGTTTTTGTTCTTGTTGCTGAGCTCGTCTTCTTGTTTTCCTCATGTCCTGTGCTGCTGGCTGCCTTGGTGCCAAATTGCCGTTTTCCCTTAAGACCCTCGAGCTCTGCCAGCTTCTCCTCCAACTCAACAGCAAGGTAGGCAGCGAGACATTTGCCCAAACACAAACCAGCTCACAAGACACTTCATCATATGGAATGTATTGAATGTATCATGAATGTAGGTTGACCAATGCTCCATTGCTGTATGTGATATTTATGGCTCTTAATGATTATTTTCATTATCGATCAATGTGCAGAGCACTTTATTGATTATTTAGATAATTGTATGCAGGTGCATTCCAGCTGCTTTGAAAGGAGGGGCGGGGCTCAATCGCATCTTAAGAGCTTCAAATATTTGATGAGGCAAAGTCGGAACGTTTATATCCAAGAAATTTTGAAGTCACTTTTTTTTCATGGAAGAAACCTTCATATATGCAATTGTGAGGAAGAGAGATGAGTTTTCAGGGGTATAATTAATGCCCTTTTATTGTTGGATGCATGATGTAAACACAATATTTGTCTGACGTTACGACATCTTTTTTTCTGACACATGAATCTGCTTTACAAGATGTCAAAGATGTTCAAACGACTCAGAGCCATGACTGATCTC
Source organism: Lagodon rhomboides (assembly GCA_039737535.1). Classification (NCBI taxonomy): domain Eukaryota; kingdom Metazoa; phylum Chordata; class Actinopteri; order Spariformes; family Sparidae; genus Lagodon; species Lagodon rhomboides. The sequence continues at coordinate 6,363,712 of CM077805.1, forward strand.
AAGGCTGCAATCAAACGTTGCCTGTCGCAACCAAGTGGTATTTCTTTGTTTAGGAAAAAAAAAACATGCTCTGCTACATCAAAGCTGCAGTAACTGTGTTATGGGCGTTCCACAGCGCCATTACAACAGAGAGATTGTGTTTGAGGTCGAAAACATCAAGGGAAGTCTGATGTCGTAATGCAATGCAATGCCACGTGAACGTTTTGAGCTAGGCTACTTGTTTTGTTTTGGCTAATGATAATTCATCTGTTTATTTTATTTATGGGTCTTTATAAATGTGCTACATTTTAAGATTAGCAAGTAGTGACACCGTGAGAGAAATTAAATCATGTTATCACAAATTTTGATAGATCAATACGCATCAACAGACGTTTTATTATTGCATCGCACGCCTCTGAATCAGTGGCTCGACGTTCACACCCCTGACAACAAACCATAGTGACTTCTACCAGCACTCAGTGTTGATTTCAACTTCACAGCTTTCACCCAGCTCACTATCATAGCTGACAGTCCCATATGTGTAATTAAAAAACGCTTCCATCCTCCACTCTCCAGACCTCCTCCCTGCCACCAACACCTGTTCTCAGGTGACCTCCCAGGGGGGACCGGGGCACAAAATTAGCACTAGCCACCAGCTAGGTGCTTGTAAAACTTGACCATTCACTCGTCATTTGGTCGGTGGACCAATGTGGAATGTGTTCGCCAGTGTCAAGGGATTTACAAGTGATAATATGACACACCAGCGCGAGATGACTCATTTTGACGTACAGTCGCCAGATCCGCGCTTGCTGTTGGGCTGCAGATAATGATGTTGATGATAACACTCTGGCTTATTAAAACACTTGAGTTCCACTCGGTTTAAATGGGTTTCCGGAGCTCGTCACCTTTTGGCATTCAGTGGCTGTCCTTCAGAGATGAGCTGTGATGTCAGTCGGCATCGGGCTCGAGGTGCTCGAGCAGCGTGTGTCATCGCCTGCATACAGGAGCTAAAGGGAGTCAAAGAGAGTGAGTCAGGTATCTGATGAGCTCGTCTGATGGAGAGATAGGCAGTACAGTTTGACGATGTCTCATCCTTATAACCTTAATCCTTTTCTATAATATGCAAATCTAAATTTAGCCCAGCGGAGCGTGTGGTATTTAAAGATGTACCCAACAGGAAAAGATGAAAGAAATGAGAAATGGAGTTGTGAGTGCATGTTGTGTGTTCCGAACAGAGAGACAGGAGTGGAGATACTGTAGGTCTCTGACTGTGACTCCGTCAGTGCAGACTCCTGCTGTTGCCCTTCTCTCTCATCACGGTAGCCAAGCAACATGGGCCAGGTCCCTTCAGATAGGTGTCCAGGGTAAATGCCCAGAGGACCCAGACTGCAAGGCATTGTCTCAGCTGGAGCTTTGTCCTTTTTCTTGTTCTTGCTGCCCTTCTCTTTCTTACACAGATTTGATTAATGTCATTATCAGACAATGGGTCAAACCCTGTTTCTTTAACAGTCAGAACTTTTTAGCCTGATAATTTAATTCTCTGATCAGCTTTCAAACTGCCACGAAACCCTAACAATGCCTTGATGATTCATTTTGTAGACCACACAGGATATAAAGTCTGTATTACCTTGTATAACACAGGTTTCTGCTTTTTCTCTGTAGCGGCATCGAGGACGACAGCGCCAGTCTCATGCAGCAGAAGCTGGAAAAACAGGTAGGAGGCCAAACTGCATTCACAAATAAACAACACCAACTTTCACACATCATCCTCATTTTGTTGTCACGTCTCTACTCTTCTGTCATTTGGTGTGGTTATAGCGATTATGCTGCACTTGTAGTCTGATTAAGCCTTCTAGCGGACCGCTGCGGACTTGTACCGGTCGTTTAGAGTGGTACGCGGTTCCATTCGTACTACAGTTCTGGCATACTGGCATCACTCACCATCCTGGAGGTCCAACACTCCTGTGTTAGTGATAGCTGCATGATCAATACTAAGTACAATAGATATGGGCAGCGTCAAAGATTAGAAGGAAGCCAGAGGGCTCGATCCTCAGCGACTTTGCGTGCCCCTGACACTTTTTTCCCGGGCGGACTAATGACAAATTGGTCAGCTAAGACTCCTCTCATAGACTAATGGCGTCGTGAGCACCTGCCAAGATTGTGCATGAATCTGGTTAAATCAAAGGGCTGAGATGACCTTGTGCTCTGTCACCCAGGGGTGCCTGCTGTTGGCAGGAGTAGCTCCAACATCGCCGCAGTGGCGTGCAATTTAGGGATTAATGCTGTTGCTTCGGAAATCTCCTGTTTTTCACCTGCCCAGTCACTCGGAATCTTAACGCCGACTTACTCCCGGAGCGGAATTGTTTCCTTTTATCCACCTATTACCTGACACAGTGCCTCGTCTGTCACACATTTGTTCGCTTTTCATCCCGCGTGTCTGTAAGACGCCTTCATCCCGAACCTCGTCGAGGAGCCGCGGCGCACGGCTTTGATTTAAGCTGCGAGCCGCGCTCCGCTATCTCGCACATTAGGCAGGAAGGAACGGGAGGGCCAGATGAGCGAGTTCAAAGAGAGCGAGGGATTTAGTGCAGGGGTGCCTGGCTTTGTGTGTGTGTGTGTGTGTGTGTGTGTCCCATGGTCCCACTGTGGCTCAGTTGCGCAGCACACTTTGAGCCGAGTCCAAACAGCCTCACTCGAGAGTCTTCTGCTCTTACGTAACTCCTGAGACCAAACACGATAAAAGTTAAATCCCTCTTTTTACTGTCTTTTTTTGCAGACAGTTCAGTGTTTTCCTACCCTATTCAAATTGTACTCATCGTCAAAATCATTCAGAAAACCTCACACTGAGCACTGTGGATGTGATCGCACCTCTCTCCCTTTTGTCTCACTCCCTCTCCCCCTCTCCCTCTCTCTCTCTCTTGACGGAGCGCTAATGACTGCTGATTCAGTTAGCGACGGTGGCCGCGCGTACACAAACACTCACTGGCGCTCAGCATCGCCCGAGAGACAGACCGTTTTTTCCCCTGTCAGAGGACCACGTAGCGCCGCGGAGGCTGTTGGTTTATCGATTGACAAACTCCGGGAGAGGAATGTGGGACAGGGAGACGGAGCAGTTTCCCAGCAGGAGTGCTGCTCTTTGGGGGAGAATGTAGTTTCATCTGACCGTCAAGACAATTGGGACTTGTAGTGTTTCTTCTCTAGAGAAACGTGTTAACTTTGGCTCGCACTTGATCAGGATATCAATGGAGCGGGTTGGTAACTTTTTATATTTATAATTCTCATGTATGTTCTTGTCATCTTGTATCTGAAGAGAACAGTTTGTATGAGTGATACACGTTTGCTTGAAAAAAGGAAAGAGAGATCCAGTGACTGTATTCAACTTCTTGTCAGATCCTTTGCAAAGACACGCATTAATATAGAGTGCGTCTTCTCAAATGAGTCTATATTGAAGTCTACTTTTTACCCATGTTTCTGCTTATACAGGAAAGGTGGGATGGAGTCACATCCTGGCCGTCAAAATGCCAAGCATGGGGTCGCCAACGAATGGAGTACAATAGATTAGCTGAAAATAGCAACGAGGAGGGGAGGCGAGACTGGGCAGACGTTAATTGAGTGAAGAATAAGTGCAGATCAGAATCTAAAGACGTCATTCAACTTCTCTCGGCCAGTTGTTTCTGATGCACTTTCATTCATTCAGTTCTAAGCATCTTGACAAAAGGCAGATTACGCCAACTGAGACTGAGAAATTTGCACCCTTTACCATTGTTATCCATCTTAACAATGTGGTTGTATCTCCACATCTGTTCATCACACTAACAGTGATGATGCTTCTTATGATAATCCAGCTTTATGTTTTATTCATTTGTCGCCTTTATTTATAGCCATAAAGGGAGTATGCAAATCGTCCTCCTCTTAAAGCAGAGTCTTTTGAAATGATAAAACAAATCTAGATAATTATACACCCTGACCTCAACCTCCTTTTTACTTATTTCCTCACCTTCCTCTTACTTAGTTGATAATCGGATCACGGAGCTATATTTTCCCATCATGCTGATTCTTTGTTATGGATCTGGTGGTAAAAGTTTCACATTATTCCACTTTTCCAGTCATAAGTCATGGCTGAGTGAGACAAACATTTCTCAGTCGAAGCACAATGACTGATGAGTTATGAAAGCTTTTTTGGTCAAGGCCTCCTGGTCTCTTCCAGCTCAGTAAGCAGCATCAGCAAACAAGACTTGTTGTTGTGCATTTGACGCGCTAATTAACGCGCTTGCGTAACCCGTCCGCTGGTTTGACCTCGGGGAGTGGGGCTCGGGGAGAGCGGAGGCAGCAGGAGGAATTTTCAGGCTTTGCTGGAAACTTCAGTCCACATCGCTGTATTCTATACATCTGCCACACCAACTCAAGCGTATACCAAATTCTGTGGAGTGAATACCAGATCAGGGAAAGGTCAGCGATTCTGAGAAGAATGTCACGTTTCTTTACCAGGTCTTCACCGGCTGGAATGTTCTTCCATTCTTCAATGTCGAATCCGGCAATGCAGCACCCATTAATTCAGCTAGTCAGTGAACCCATCCACTGCACCCGAGGTTTTCTGGCCATGGCGCCATCGTTAGGTTTCATCATGGCTTTATTATTTGCCCCCTCTCTTTTGGCTTCCATCTCATTTCTCTGATGCGTGACTCATCCTGAATTCAAATCAACTGTACGGTGTGGGTGGTTATCACTGTACTCCTTATTTAAACATGAATTTCCAGTAGGGGCGGGTGATCTGACGATATTTAGATCGTGATCTGTCTCAAAGGGCGTCCATAATCGACTTTTCAAACTTCGCACAACTTCGATCGACTGGCCGATCAGCGCTACGCGAACAAACCAATGAAATGATGTAGCTAATTAGATCGCTGTGCTGATTGGACAAATTACATCACATGGCTCTTCCTTTGGTGAAATATTGTAAATACAGCTGTGAGTTATAGCTGGCAACAAGGCGACTGAAGAGCTTGTGCCAAAGATATTTATGGTGCAACATTGTGGAGAAATTATTCTAAATGAGTCTTTCTATTGTCTATGTAGAATTTCAAAATGAAGAAATAAGTTTGTGGACCGCGATTGTGACGTACTATATGTGGTCAGACGGCCCACCCCCAGTTTCCTTTTTTTCATATTTTGGAAAGGTTCTTTAAGGTTGCCATTTCTATAAATAGTTTTACATTGAGTCACTACAGGATGTCACCTTCTGTCCTCCCACAGTAGGAACAGGTGGTTTACACAAATATTGTGTTGTTGTGTGACTGGAGACGGCGGTGTTGTTCAGTGGGTTTGTCAGTCTGCGTAACACTGTGTAAGGAAAATATCTAATCTTGGTGCAGACGGCCGTGGTCCCCAGAGGATGAATGACTGGCGACTTCTCATCTGCCGTACAACATATATATAGAATCAGGTTTCTGTTCCCCTGTTTGGTTCCACAGAGGGCTCTGCTGGAGCAGAAGCAGAGGAGGAAGCGTCAGGAGCCTCTGATGGTCCAGCCCAACACGGAGGCTCGGCCCCGGCGCTCCAGGACACGGCGCGGCGAGGAGCAGGCCCCTCTGGTAGACTCTCAACTCAGCATCACCAACGATGTCATCATGGATGGTGAGGAAAACACACGTCACACATGTTGTGGGTCATGTAAGACTGCACAGACTGTTGATCTCACACAATTGATGTGCCGTAGTTTAGTTTAGAAACACCTGACATTCATGTTATGTAAGGTGCCTAAGATAATCTCTAAAAGGCTCTCACTCAACAAGACCTCAGGCTAATATTTAGCCAATTAAGGTAGCAGCAGACCTCAGACACAGACCAACAGCTCTTTGTAATAACCATAACACAGGAGTATTAACAGCTGACTGTCCTCTCCTCATGTAGGTATTGATGGCCCAGCAGCTTTCTTGGGCTCAGAGGCTCCCGATCTGGGAATGAAAATCCAAATCCTGTCGGTGAGCCAGTCCCAGTCCCAGCCTCAGCTCCAGCCTCAGCCTCAGGCTCAGCCTCAGTCTCAGCCCCACTCGCCCGCTGCTGAGGAGCCTGAGAGGGACGGAGACACTGAGACGCTGCTGGAGCCCAAGACAGACATCCATGAGTTACTACAGAAACAAGGTGAGTCCCCACAGAGCATAAGACTCAAATGGGAACTTTTCCAATGTCGCTTTTGATTGTTCAGTGTTTTACAATAAGCCGCTGTAATCAAAATGGTATGACTGGCACAGCAGCAGTCCGCAGTCAACTTAATCGTATCAGTAAAGGCCGACAGTGCAAGTTTCATTCTCAGTGAAAGAACGTTGATTAATTGACTTGAAATGAAAGTTTATGGTTTAAATATCCATTTAACTTCCCTCATAACGGATTAGTGATGCACTCATTTTGTATTAACACATTTTTAATCCATAAAGCCTGTTAATAGACTTTCATCTTGTGCTAAGGGAAGATACATTGTCAGTCAAATATGAAAGCCAATGTGGTTCATGAGTACGCCTGATTAATTACTTGCCTCCATCACCAGAGTCCCCGATGCTGTTTCACAAAAAAAGTAGTATAAAAGATTTCATCCTGTGTGCTAATGCAATACTAAAATCTGGAACTGGAGAGAGAAAGGAAAGTTCCTCACATCAGGATGATAGTACATTTGATTTGATTTGATCAGGTAGTCTCATTCAGATCGTTATCTACAGCAGAAGATATAAGAGCAGAGATAAGACACAAAACAGTTACACACAAACACATACAACAGCATCAAAAACACTCAGACGTCTCTAAAAAAAGTCCCAAATTAGTCACAGTAAGAATGATGTAAGTCACTCCAGACTAGCAGCTATTGTTAAGCAACGTCAGACTGTCTGACGTGCTTGAGAATCTTCAGCACTTCCTCTGCCGCTGCAGTATAGAACACGGACGCAGACAGTGGTGTGATTGATGGTGACGCAGCGAGAAATGGGTCATTTAATAATAGGCGAGGGCATTGTTCGTACTGCAGCGTTCATCTATGGCATCGTTATTGTGTCTGCTACCCACACTCACCAGCCAGCTGGCAGGGATGTAGGAAGTTACTGGAAGATGTTTTGAAATGCTGCCACGAGGTGGATTGTGTACTCTCCTGATTCACCTGCTACCGTGAGGCTAAACAAGTTTCTCCACCCTGGAAACACAAGGTCCCATATGTATGTTCACTTTCAGGTTCATACTTTAATTAGAGTGCCAACAGTAGACAAACACCTACATAGACGTGTTCACTCTCCTTCAGTCTTTTAAACCTTTTCAGTGCAGGCAAGTATCATCACTGCAGCAAATATCGTGGCACGTTCAAGCAGCAAAATTAAAATCTTAATTACAGACTTGACAGGACAGAGGAAACTCTCCAGAGGAACAGAACGAAACTTTTAGCTGCTGTACCAATTTGCGCAGACGAGATTGCAATTGGATAGAAGTCTGTGAATATTCTCATTCATCCAGATCAGAGTTATCTCAAGGAAATTGAATCGACAACTGGATTTGGCTTTTGCCTGAAGACGTTTCACCTCTCATCCAAGAGGCTTCATCAAATTAGATGAGAGGTGAAACGTCTTCAAGACAAAAACCAAATCCAGTTGCATTCGATTCAATTTCCTTGAGACAATTGGATAGACCTACAACCAGGCAGAGCAGCGAAACATGACTTAAACCGTCAGAACAACAAAATGTGTGGCTAAATGTGCAAAACATTCCTGAAACAAGTTCTGAAAACATTTGATGTGAGAAATACGCGATGCATTTACCGGAGTATCTGGAGCGACGGCTCTCTTCTGCAGGTCATTGAATCAAACACACCCTATATTAAATAACAGGTTGTGATCGCTCCATCACAAACAGGAGGGGGGGCGAAACACACCTGCCAGAGCAAATCTGAACCTGAGCTCGACAGATCCGTCTGGTTCCCAGGGTAGTGACGTGTTGCCATAGAAGCAAATGTCATTGTCCTTCTCAATAATGCAAGCCCTCATCGTTAATGTCAGCCCAGTTTAGCATATGAATACGTCCTCAGGACCTCCAGCAGGTATTTTTGGATGTTTGTTGCCCTTGTGTAATACCCAAACCTCAGAGAAAACAGAAAAAATCTGACATTTTGAGGCGCATTCATATTTGATCAACTCATTCAGTCAACATCTGAATATATGGCTGACTCAAAAAAAAAAACGCTGCGTGGTAATTATCATGTGAAAGTTAAGATTGCTGGTTCGCCCGTGACGCGTCCTCTCTGACATTTCCAGATGGCTGATTCCGTAAGCTGGCGGCTCGCGCAACTTCGCCGGGTGTTTTAATTGGGGCCCTGGAGTCGCCGTTAGAGGGGAGCTAACATTTGCAATCTGTCTTTCATGACGGTTCTCACTTTCTCTCAGGGAGAGCCGGGTTCAGCCCTTGTAAATACCCCAGGATAAATATTGTGTTTGGCTGCGGCACATTATCATTCTTGTTCAATACTGCATAGGGCAGCGCTCTCCCAGCACTCCTACTCGCTGGCCTGCCTGGGATGTGTCGCGAGGGTGGAGGAGGAAGCGGCAGGATGTGTGTGTGTGTGTGTGTGTGAGTACCCACTTGAGTTTATTTAATTCAAAGCTAATGATTGGATTACCGTAATTTATATTTTAATCACAGTTAAAAATGTCCTGATTTTAAAAAACTGCATAGCTGAGGTGAAAAACACAATTTCCCCTGCTTACTGAGATCTTTCCGTACCAGCGGACCGCTGTCGTCCCCTGACACCACATTAAAACGGGCTATAGCTGCAGCCAAGAGCTGCATCCCGGCTGATAAATCCAATTATCAGCGAAGAGACAGATGTCTCAAGCAGTCTTGACTGGCTTCAGTCAGCGAGGCCCGCTTTACATCTGCATGACTGCGCTCCTGCGCGGAGCTGTCTCCTCGCGAGCGCACAGATGCGAGTCTCGCGGGGACGCTCAGCCTCATCTCCGGACGTTAGGCTCACGCGTGCAGAGACGGAGTCAGTAAACAGACGCATTGTTTGTGACAGGTAGGGCTTCAACTGAGGCCGCGAGCCAAATGTTGTTGTGTTTGACGGCAAGCACTGTGGATCGGTTCAGCTGGAAGAAATGCCCTGCTGGAAACTTTAGAGAGAGAGCGACTTTAACTGTGCAATACACAATTTGTGCTTCAGCCATTGCTTATGTGTTGCATCAGTTCTTGTGATATTCGTTGTCATATATCAAAGACCACAGATGAAGCAATGAAACGGTGAAATCCACCTTCAGGACACCTACTAAAGCCACAGACACAGACGTCTTTGATCTTCTTTTGTAGTGGAATACACACAGAGCCTGTGGGAGCTTTTTTCCTCTTGTCTTGTGTGAATGAGCTTTGAAGGACCTCATGTTTCATTAAAGCTCTCTCGCACCTTCGCCCCCCTCGCCGTCAACAGGTCTGTCCGGCAGCATGAACTTCGACGAAGCCAGCGAGCACGAGGACGACGCGGAGGAAGAGCGGACGCGCTCTCTGTCCCCGAACACCGACACCAGGCCCGCCTCTGCCGCCAGTGGCAAGGACGCTGGAGTGAGTAGCCCAAGTTCGAGCGTAGACTGTAAAACTTCCAGTTTAAATGTACGGTTTGTAACAGACTTCACGTGCTGTACCCAGGAGGTCGTGACTCCCGGATCGCCCACAGCAGACAGCGCACTGATCGACGTGGCCAATCTAGAGGAGTTCGTCTTTCGCCCGGCTCCACGCGGCGTCCCTGTGAAATGTCGAATCACGCGGGACAAGAAGGGAATGGACCGCGGCCTCTACCCCACATACTTCATGCACATGGAGAGAGAGGATGGAAAGAGAGTGAGTGTGGGCCCCGGGTTATTCTAAGAAATCAGATGGCTGATCAATCTTTTCAAGAACTTTAAACAGCTAATCTCTCAGGAGCATAGCATGTGTGTACAACAGAGACATAAATACATTTGTCTTCTCTCTCTCTCCCTCTCTCTCTCTCTCTCTCTTTCCAGGTGTTCTTGCTGGCAGGAAGGAAGAGAAAGAAGAGTAAAACATCTAACTACCTGATTTCAGTGGACGCCACTGATCTGTCACGAGAGGGAGAGAGCTTCATCGGCAAACTGAGGTAAAACCGCACTCACTCTTGGATCTACCTGTGTCGGTGGGGATTGATGATGTCACCGTCATTTGTTGACAGCAAGCCTGAGATAACATCTAGAATGTCAGACTCTGCCTTTAATCCTCCTGAAAATCTTGTGGGATTATGTGTTTCAGGTTATTTGTGCAGGTCTGATGATTATCTTTAGTAAACGGGGGCATGATTTCTGGAATGAAAGGTTTTGGGGTGAACTATCCCTTTAAATTCAGCTTTTCAGCAGCATCTCTTGGTCGCTACCTCAGTGGCGGTGTTTTTGCTCGACGCTCAGACGTCCAAAATGCCGCCGGCAGGTGACAAATGTGAAAATGGTGTAAACGTTTCATCACCCGTGTGCCTTCTATCAGGTCCAACCTCATGGGAACCAAATTCACAGTGTACGACAACGGCACCAACCCCTGCAAGAACCCCGGGGCGCTGCTGGAGGAGAGCAACAAGCGACAGGAGCTGGCTGCCATCTGCTACGTGAGTGACGCGCGCACACGGCACACGCTGCGCCCCCAGTTCGTTCGTTGTATTAAATGAAACTGTCGCAATCTGTGTGTAGGAAACCAACGTGCTGGGATTCAAAGGACCACGCAAGATGACCGTGATCATCCCGGGCATGAGCATTAACTTCGAGCGAGTCCCTGTGAGGCCTCAGAACGTGAGTGTGATGGCGGTGTGGAGAGATTGCAGCTAAGTCCCACACACTGGGTATTTAAGCGTGGGATGTGTATTCTGTTCCTCTGTTACAGGAGCAGGAGAGCCTCCTGAGCCGGTGGCAGAACCACTCACTGGACAACCTGATCGAGCTGCACAACAAAGCGCCCGTGTGGAACGACGACACCCAGTCGTACGTGCTGAACTTCCACGGCCGCGTCACCCAAGCATCGGTCAAAAACTTCCAAATAGTCCACGACAACGACCGTGAGTATCCTCTCTGTCGCCGCTCGCACCGTCATCTCTTTTCCCGTCCAGTCTCACAGTCGTGACGTTAACGTTTTTCTCCTTCCTCCTTCGCCTCTAGCTGACTACATTGTCATGCAGTTCGGCAGAGTGGCCGAGGACATCTTCACTCTGGACTACAACTACCCCATGTGCGCCCTCCAAGCCTTCGCCATCGGCCTGTCGAGCTTCGACAGTAAGCTCGCCTGTGAATGAGCCGCCGGTTTTACTTCCGCACCGCCACTTTTTCTCCGTCCGCCCTCCGATCGCTCCTCGACGGGGGGCCTGTTCGCAAGCCGACAGCTACACCGCTCACATCACCGGGAATCCGTTTCACACGCGAGTGAGGAAACAAATAAGGGACTGGAGAAAAAAAAGGAGGATGCTGATCGGAGATGTTGGTGCTCTGTCGGCCGGTCCAACAATCCTCATGGTTCTTGTGCGGTGTTTTTTTTTTTTTCATGCCATTTTAGTGGAGTTATTTCAATCAGTTGAACCTTTCTGTACAGTGTACACGTGTATACAAACTAAAAGGGAAAAAAGACACAGCAAAACACTAATCCATGCTGGAGACAGTCCGAAAGAACTGATGCTAAAAGTGTGACTCAATCATTGTGTGACGAGCGGTGATGTGTGTATCAGTGATGTGTTTTCTATCGCTTCTGTTGCCTTTTAAATTTCATTTCACTCAGTGTTTTATGCCGCAGTAGCGCCGTGGCTCTGGCATGACTGAAACCATTTGGAATTACATAACAGCAAGGCCTTTCCTCTGGCGCCACCCTCAGGCCAAATATTAGTTATTTAGCAAAAGAAAAAAAGAACTTAGAAAAGCAAAAAGTTGTTTTCTGTTTTTTGGCCGTCAGTCTCGGCGCTAGCGTGGCTACAGAATTTCAGTCGTGTTTACATCTTTAAGCGTGGCTACAAACTTTAATCTGCCATCAACTTACAGCTGATTTTCCAGTCGTTCTTTTATTCTTATCGTCGTGTTGTGATCCCTCGTTTTACTGTCGCGTGGAGGGTGCGTTGTTCAGAACCGGCCTGTCTCATGGCTTTTGTGTTTTCCTGTGAACACGTGTAATTTTTATCTTGTGACTGTGATTTTTTTTTTTCTTTTTCTTTGTCATAACGAGTTGGATTATGTCATGAAAAGGAAAACACGAGTGGAGCGCACTCAGATCTCTGCCAGGTGTCTCTGAAGCGGTTGGCGATCAAGGAGACACTTAAAAAAGAGCCGTCAAAAAGTATGTTTTATAATAATTGTGAATTGCAGCAACTGTGAGAGGTCCTTGAGCAGACAGTCATAGATGTGCAGACAGACACTATGGCTGCAACGACCAGTTCATTTCATTATTGGTTAATTTGCAGGTATTTTCACGATTAATGGATTTATCTTTAAAAAAAATTGTGATGTCTTCAAAATGCGTCTTTGGTCCAACAAACCGTTGAAAAGCCAAAGACTCCTCATTTACGAAAGCAGAGGCTGGAACCAGCACATGTTTGGCATCTTTGCCTGAAAATGACTGAAATGATAATGATTAATAATTTTCTTTTGACTGACTAATTGTTCTAACGGACACACGCACACACACACACACGCGCAACAAAACACACGATCCCCTCCAGGCTTCGACCTGGCTGAGATCAGAAACGCAGACTTGCACATTTAAAGAGAAAGGACATAAACACTGTATATAAAATACAATTACGCCTTATTGTTTTCTCTGTTTTAAGCAGTCTTACTAAATGTCATTTCAATATGTTGAATTTTTAAAATAATGGCTACAGGTCGAGCATTAATACACAGAGCTTATATTTTCATCGGTCCAAGTTTTAAAGTGGTATTTTATTGAGTCGAGATGGAGCTGGAGCCACATTCTGTCCATCTTAAAGCTTCACAACTACAACTGCCTGTGCCTCTCCATCTCCACCTCCTCCCTTCTGAATTACAAGGGAAGCTTAAGGGAAATCCATAAAGGGATAGTGTCATTCATGTGGCTTTATCTCATTAAATGTCCCTGATGTTTTGTTTATGCAGTGTACTGTACGTCTGTAAAGGACAACGGAACTGAAAACATTGCTATTGCTTCAGAGCTCGAGCTCGTTCTAGTCTGGATCCTTTAAAGGTGCAATATGTAAGAATTGGGCACTTGTTCGTACATCAACATGCTAATTTCATTAGACGTCTCTGGACCACACGACGAGACAAATACGATATTTCTTTACACTCAGTTGATGATCTTTTTCAGTGTTTAAAAACTAAAAAAACTCACATGTTGCACCTTTAAAGCGAGAGTCCAGCAGGACGTCCTGCTGAAGCTGATTTTCAGGGGTAGACACAGAAATCCTCATTAACATGCAAACACGCATTCAAACTCCTGGCTAGTCTTAAAAAAAATAAATGTTATGAAAACAACTGTGTGCCAGGAACCTGTGAGAGCCCTGTTCTGTCATTTTGTGTGCAATGGAGTTTTAAAGAGAGAGGAAAAAAAAGATTTATTGAGAATTTGTTTGAAATATATATGTTTTTACTAGAGAAACACATTCCAGTCTGTCATTTGAAAAGAAATCAGGTAAATGGCTGTATTTTATGTAATAGATGCAATTACGCTAACGGCAGATCCAACATGTTTATCATGTCAACACACGGAGAGATGAATGTATTCAGCGAACAGTTTATTTTCATAAACGGGACAGAATTTGATTCAGAACACCTTTGAGAGAAAAAACAAAACAAAAGTACTTCTTTCCATTGATGTTTGAATAACCAAAATAAAGACATTTTGAAAAATAAAGTGCTTTACAAGTTTGCTTACGTGTCTTCGAGTAGAACTCCATTGCGAGGTTTCTCTGTACTGAGCATTTGCTGTAACTGCATGATAACATTTGATAACATCTCAGGTCAACTGGACACCTGTAACACTGATCATGTCTGAACGATTAACGTCATCTAACGCCCCTGCCCCTCTTTGTCTTTAAATATTGATCTCCTGGGGCAGGTCTTTGTACTTGATAAGGTAGTATGGGTAGCACTGACAGCTATCAAACACTACAAACATGGTGGGTTTGTCCACGTTGTCCACGCAGGTGTCGTAGAGGCGGTGCTGGCTTGTCTTGGAAATGATGCGCGGCGGCCGGCGGAGGTTGTGACTCCCAACGCTCACCTTCCCCACCAGGACTTTGGCGAGGAACATGTGGCGGACGTCGTCTTGGTGGACCGTGAAGGAGTAGCCCTTGGAGAAGGAGGCGGTGGTGGCGAAGTAGGAGCCGGAGCCGTAGGACGTTCCGTTGACCCCGGCCATGCGAGGGTCGAAGTTGTTGTGGCAGATGTCCTCTGAGGCCTCTTTGCTCGTCCCGTGGAAGAGATGTCTCTCCAGAGGCTCCTTGGACTTGGTGTGCTGCTTCTGCATGTACGCCTTGTGCCTGTGATGACAAAGTAAAGACTTTTGATGAAACGTGTGTCTTTTGCCTCAACTCATCAAGGTTTTAGACAGGAGACACAGACAGCAGCTGTACCTTTGATACTTGTCCCAGTGAAGGAGGTTCTGGACCTGCTGGATGCTGACGAGGTCCACCTTGGTCTCGGGCAGGCTCTCGTAGAAGAGATCTCGGATGCTCTGGTAGGCCTCCGTGCCGGCCGGAACGTCCACCAGACTGTAGTCTTTGTCCGAGAGCGGACTCCACACCGGAGGATACCAGGAACTGAACTCTGCCAGAGGGTCCACGCTGAAGTTGGCTGGTGGAGGATCCCTGACAGGCTCGGTGGGGTCAGTCTGGATCCCCGTCCTGGGTGAAGGGAGCAGAGGAGGACTTTCATATTATAAAAATTAGTGAGGCAGATTTACGAATGTCAGAAAAACAAAGACGGGAGATGAACAGAGACGTGATCAAGGACACTGACTGCAGGTGAGGCTTCATGGAGTCGGGGGATCTGTAGGCGGGTCGGTAGCGAACTTCTCTCTGGAACCACGTGGTGACGTTGGTCTGGGTCATGCTGGTGAAGTCCACCTTGTACTCCTGCAAGCCGATGAAGAAGGAGCACTCTGGCTCCTTTTCGCTCATCTTCTTTAGCAGCAAGGTGGACAATGACTGCGAAGAGATGAAGTGATCAACGCTGGTGGAGGTTGAGATAGCCCAAACACAGTGAACTACATGGATATCAGACAGGGAAATAAAGGAATACAAGGAAACACTGACCTTGCTGTATTCCTCCCAGCTGTGGTTGTTCCACCAGTAGATTTTCCATGTGCTGGGAAAGTAAGGGTTCCTGTCCGGACTGTCCGAGTTAGTTAGTCGTCTGACCCCATCGTACTTCGTTGGCTCGTCTATCTCCATCACGTCAAAGCTCAGACAGTGGCGCGTGTGCCTGAAGCGCACAAACTTTTACTTTTGTCTCAGCTGACAGAAGAAAACACGAATACTACTTTTTTTAAAAAAATCAGTTTTCAGAGATTTTAGCAGGAAACATCTAATAGCAACATGCTGTAAAAGTGTCTTACTGACCCATCCTTGATCCAAACGTCCTCTCGGTTGACGTCGCTGTACATCCTTTCCAGTAAGACCTGAGATTGAGGGGGGAAGTCAAGCCACTGGTGGCTGGTGACGCACCACAGCTGCCAGTGATACGGGTAGGGAGTGTGGTGCATCTTACACTTCGCCCCGGCGTGACACATATTCAGGAGGAAGTTGTCGCAGATCAGGACGTCGGAGGAGCTCTTTGTGTGGAACAGAGACTTGATGGGCACTTTGGACGAGGCTTGTGGTTTGGTGGTGGTGGCTGTCGGGGTTCGGATGGCGGCCAGGACCACTTTCTTGCTGGGCTGAGAGGGAGGCTGTGGTTGGGTGATGAAGAGAGGCAGGGAGACGATGAGGGAGCTGGCTGGCGTAGGATTTGTGGGTATTTTCGGTGGTTTACTTGGAGGGCTCGGCAGTGACGTGGTGCTGTTTGGAGTGAAGGTGAGCAGGACGCAGGCGGTGTTCTGCTTCTGAGGGATGGACTGGATGACCATCTGGGGCTGTGGAGAAGGCGCTGAGGTCTGTGCCACGCTGGACGTGCTTTCACTTTTAATGGGAGCCTTGCCTTGCTTTGAAGTCGCAGGTGTCAGGTGAACGCCGAGGCTGTAGGGGTTGACGGTCCAGGCGACGTCGAGCTGCTGGGACTTCATGGCCTCCCACACTGGGAGGGTGGTGTTGATGTCAGCAGGGATCTCCAGCAGGAGGAGAGACGGGCTCAGCATGGTGACTTTGGAAGATTTGGATGGAGGTTCTGTTACTGAATCTTTGTCCTCCATCTTTCTCTTCCCTCCTCTGCCAGATGAAACGTTGGGCATCTTGGACCTTATATTTACACAAGTTTAGGAAAATTAATAATAAATTAAAGAAGCAGTAAAACCCATTAAAAACGTGTGTCTTATGTGGACTGTGTAGTGATACAATTCAGCATTGGTTCGGAATCACTGGGTCATATGACATGGAAGCTATTGAAAAAAATGCTAAAATTTGATATAAATATTGATATAAAATAGAAAAAGGCACTAAAATGTAATCAAAAGAGGTGTGTCTTATTTGTCCCATTTAGTAATACAATTCGGCATTAGTTTGGACTCACTGGGTCACATGACATGGAAGCTATTAAGAAAAAAGCTGAATTTTCATAATAAATATTGATATAAAATAGAAGAAGCAGTAAAATGCATTAAATACAGGTGTGTCTCATGTGGCCTGTCTAGTGATACAATTCGGCATTGGTTTGGAGTCTCTGGGTCACATTACATGAAAGATATTGAAGAAAAAAAAGCCATTATCTTTTAAAAAATATGTTTTGCAAAATATATACATAACACATTAGCAATCCAAAAAAGTGTGCTACATGTAATCAGTTTAGTGTATTTTTTTAAATCATAGTTTTCACTAATAACATCAAGTGAGCATGAAGAAACATTGTTTTTGTGTAAATCAAACAAACAATATTTTTAGTCCCTAAGTGGGAGGCGAGCTAACCGTCCTCCTGCCGCCAACACCGGGTGACACCGAGTCAGAGACGCCGCTGGGTGTCTCCAGAGTGAATGTCTGTCCGATATCCGACCTCAAAATTATTTTTACGCGGTCAAAAATGCTGCCCTGACTGTCATATTGTACATAAATGTAATTTTACCCAACCTCTGGCTTATTTTGACTTCTTTACACACTTGTTTTCTTTATTTTAAACTCATTCTGAGCCGTTAGCTAACGTACACACACTGTTAGCACGGCGGCTACAACTACCTGTTAGCTAGCTAATGAACGATTTGGAAAGCTAGCTAGCTCATAAACACGTCGATAATTAACATTACCGTTGGTGCTGAAGAGTTGATTCAACAGCCTCAATAAAATTAACTTCAGTCCGGAAATTATGGAAGTAATCCTCACCGTTTCTCACCCTGAAGAGGACAAGTAGTGTAACGCTTGGTACCGTTACAGAGAGACGAGAAGTTAGCTGCTTCTCTGTGCAGACAGGAGGCTGATGTGTGAGTGCAGAGGCGCGGAGTGAGGTGGGCGGGGCCACGTTGCTTTGATATGTAATTAGTTACTTAATAATGATTACATTGCAATTTCTGTAATAAGTAGCGTAATCCATTGAACTACAAATAATATAAACTAATCTGATTACTTTTAGATTAGGCTACTTCAAAAAACAAAAAAATTATATTCTACTAGTGTTGTAGAAAGTACTATTTACATTCAATATCAGATACTTTCAGACTTTTACTCAACTATCAAAAGTAATTTTATGGAACAATTTGGGTTCCACAAATATATATATTTTGGTCTCTACAAGCATTTCAGAACATTTTTAATCTGAATATAAAAATCAAATTACCCTTTAAAAAACAGTAATAGCACAACTGTAAAGTGTAGTGCTCTGAATATTATATAAGTGTTGTAAAAAGTACCCAAAAGTAAATAAGTAAAAGTAAAGATATCGTCTTAAAACATTATTTTGGTAACAGGGGTGGTCACCTGTAAGAATAGTACTTGAGTAAAGGTCTTGAAGTATCTGATATTGAACGTATTTAGGTATCACAAATCATTTTATGGCAATACATGTACTTAAGTCTTAAAGATACAAGATAATTAACATATACATTAGCTATATTTACATGTATGTACAGTTTATACTGTGTAGTACGAGTCAACCAAATGACTGGAATCAATTTTTTAAAATCTGATTGAAAAAAATCAATCAATTTCAGAAGGAGTTACTTTGGCTCTGATGCAGCAATCTGAAAAGTATCTTAGGAACTTAAATTCTAAAATAGATTTAGTGGAGTAAAAACTGCAATGTTTACTCAAGTACATTACTTGAGTAAATATACTTACATCTCACCACAACACGACAGAGAGAACAGAGAGGGACGTCATCGTATCTGAAAATTATTTATTTGCATTTGTAAATCAGCACTCTCAGATTCCTGTGACATCATCAGTGTATAAAGCATTTGACCCTGTCATCCATCACATCCGTAACAGAGCTGGGCTTCAAAAAAACCAGCAAACATTTAGAGATTCACATGCAGAGCGAGAGTCATTTAACACACACACACACTGCAGCCGGGTTAAATGCATCATATTCAAACACACACTCACATATGTATCTGTCCGGCTGTGTTAACACGACATATTAAAGAAACAGCTGGACCTTTTAAAGTAGTTCAAAGTGCAGGGATTATATTAAAGTAGTGCTCAACTGAAAACCAGGAAAAGAAAGAGCTGGAATTATGAAATTATGAAATTAGATTGTAGATTCTGAACTCTCTCCTCACACTGTGTGAAACTGAAGAACAGTTTCCCCTCAACAGCGCTCGACGGTGCACACAGAGGCCTCCAGGGGCTCGATGGTCAGAGGCGTCTGCTGGCAGCCCACCCAGAAGTACGGGAACACTCTCTCGGTGATGGCCTGCTTGAAGGTGTAGATGTGCGTGTTGTCGGCCGGGTCGTAGAACGACACCCTGCCCCTGTCGCAGTCCAGCTGCACCCTGACCCTCTGCGGGTTCCTCTTCAGGTTGAGCCGGGTTAAAGGAGAGGTACCGGCGAAGTACATCTTGTGGTAAAAGTACACGCACAGGTAGCCGTTCTTCAGCACCGAGGACACCTTCTCTTTCCTCTGGACGGACGCCTTGGCCACGCCGACGACCCACGCCGTGTTCTCCCCCACGGTGACGTCCCAGGAGCGCTTGCCCGAGGCGAAGCTCTCCCTGCCCAGCACGCCGGTGTCGGGGTCGTACCTCTCGGGGTTGTCGGGCAGCTTCTGCTTGTCCTCGCTGTCACGGACGCTGGTGAGGTCGTCTGACAGGACGAGCCACGGGGCGGCCGTGTTGGGGTCCAGAGTCACCGGGGCTGAAAGAACATGACAGACTGTCAGACAGCAGAACAACCTCTCCTCAGCCCGGACGGCAGGATGAAATGTTGGCAGGATACATTTAAACTTGTGCGTGTCGTCAGACTATATTACTTTACTATCTCACATTGTTGAAGTATTTGTAAGCCTGATGGGATAGGGATATGGCTAAAAACACGGTTGGAAACGTCCCGACGTCGGGACGTTTCCAGATGTGTTTTTAGCAACAAAACCAGGTGTTTTTAACATCTCATCAGGACATTTCACGCCATGTTCGACGCAACCAAACCATATATTTTTGACCAGATATCGGGACATTTTCCAGCTGCGTTTGTGGCGACCAAACCGTATTTTTGACGAGATATCGAGACATTTTCCAGCTGCGTTTGTGGCGACCAAACCATATTTTTGACGAGATATCGGGACATTTTCCAGCTGCGTTTGTGGCGACCAAACCATATTTTTGACGAGATATCGGGACATTTTCCAGCTGCGTTTGTGGTGACCAAACCATATTTTTGACGAGATATCGGGACATTTTCCAGCTGCGCTTGTGGTGACCAAACCATATATTTTGACCAGATATCGGGACATTTTCCAGCTGCGTTTGTGGTGACCAAACCATATTTTTGACGAGATATCGAGACATTTTCCAGCTGCGTTTGTGGCGACCAAACCATATATTTTTTGGATGAAATGTCAGGACATTTTCAGCAGTATTAATGGCGACAAACCTGCGTATGTTAACAAGACATCGGGACGTCTCCAGCTGTGTTTGTCGCGACAAAACAATACATTTTTGATGAGATGTCAGGACATTTTCCATCAGTGTTTGTAGCGACCAAAGCGAGTGAAAACGTCGAGACATCTCCAGCTATGTCTGGGGCATAAAAACCAGGAGTTTTTAACAAGACCTGGGACATTTCCAGTCGGATTTGTGGCGACAAAAAACGTAATTTTGAGCCAAAAACCGATCTTTTTCCAAAAATGGTCTTTGGGCCTGAAGCCTAATGAAACCATAAGCAGAGAAATATCACAACATAAATGGAACCTAAATAAATGTAAAGCTTTACCATATATGTGGCATCTCATGTATTCTGGTGATCGGACTGCCTTTCTTCCACCTCATGAATCCGCGAGCGAGTCAAACTGCACCTTGAAAGTTTAAAGAATAAACCTCTCCAGCGTCTCCAGTGTGCACTCACTGTATTTGACGATCGTACGCATCTTCTCCCACACGTGGAAGTTCAGAGAACCCACATATTTGGCCACATCGATGAGGGCTCCGGGGGCCATGACTGGATCTGCGATTGGACGGTCAGCTCTGCGGGGAGCGGAATCAGACGGTTTAGACGTGTTGTTGCGAAAACAGAGGAAAGAAAAGTTTAAAGAGACGAAAGCTTTTCTTCACCTTGCCAGTGTCTTCTTGCATTTCTGAGAGAAAAAACAGAGAATTTACGTTTAGAAACATGTAAAAACAGGACTTGTGTTTCTTTTAAAGCATCCATGAACTCAGTGGAGAACTCACATGGAGGACAGAGATGCCGTCCAAAGCGATCTCCTCCTCTAGAACCCGGATGGATTCGGACACGGACGTGATGTCCCTGGTGATTTCTTCGATCTTCTGCATCATCGCTCGCCGCCTCTGCTCCTCCTCCACCAGCAGCGCTGCCATCTGGGCCTCCTCCTCAGCTTGGAGGAAAGAGTGGAGCTTGTCGAACTCCTCCCGGGTCCGTCTCTCCACGAAGCGGGCCTGGATCTGAAACGAAAGCTGCGTGAGAACAGAGAACGGAAACGGCAATGTGACCTCTATATATATATAGACATGTATGGTGGGATTCCACACACACCTCGATGTACGCCACGGTGTCCTCGTAGTTTTTCTTCATCTTGTCGAAAGCGTCCCTCTTCTCTTGCAGGGAGCTGAGGGCCGACTTCATCTTCTCCTGTGTGAGGGGAAAATTGAAGAGCAGCACATTAACCTTTGAAATCACAGGCTGCCGACATCCTCGGAGATGACAGCCGCGTTTATCTACCTTCACGTCTCCCACCGCCTCGCTGACGGGGCAGCAGTCGTGCTGTTTGTGCCTCCTGGAGGTGTGACAGACCACGCAGATGGGCTCGTTGTCCAGCAGGCAGAAGAGCTTGAGCCTCTCCCCGTGGCTGGGACACATCTCCCCCGGGTCGCAGTACAGCTCGCCGCCTCCGGCCTCCTGCAGGCCCTCGCTCTCCTCCACGTACGCCTCGCACAGGTTCTTCAGGGTGAGGCTGGGCACCGGCTCGTCCAGGGACGCGCTCCTGCACAGGGGGCAGTCTCGGGTCCGCCCGGGCGTCCAGTACTGCCGCAGACAGGCGGCGCAGAAGCTGTGGCTGCACTTGAGCACCACGGGCTCCCTGAAGATCTCGCAGCATATGGGACAGGTGAGGTCCACCTGCGGGAGCGAGTGCCGGCCTGCCATCCTCACAGCCGACCCTCCCGGTTTAGCCTGAAAGCGAAAGTGGGGCAAAGGTGCAGGCGGCGATCAGACACAGGGGAAGGCCTTGTTTACACCAACACACACTCACTGACTGACTGACTGCTGCTCTGTGTGCCGTCTGTTCGCTCCACCACACAGCTGCTGAACCCAGATCAGCTCTGGAGCATTCAGAGTGCACACAGAGAAAAAAATCCACAAGACACATTAGAGCCAGAACGTACCTGATGACCAGAGCGCCTGAGACAGTCTGATCTACGAGCCTTGTTTGTGAGCACTTCCTGCTTCCTGTTATGCTGAGTCATGCGGAGGAGGCGGAGTCTCAGAGGCAGAGCAGCAGCTTTTTAACCCTTGACTGACCCCAGCAGCTTCCTGTTCACACGGGAGAAACATCCGAGGGGTGGTCAGGTGATTTAATATGACTGTTACACAAAACTGTGATTACTTTTGTCAGGTTTTATTTAGAATTCTTGCCTTTTTTTTCTTTTCAAGCACTGCGTACTTTCGTCTCTCCAGAGCTCTGAAAAGCTCGAATTAAAACGATCTGGGGAGAATAAAACATTTTCACAGGTATGTTTTGGTTTGAACTACTGCACTTATTTAAAAAATACAATTGTATTTTACTCTTTTTTTGCATTCTATATGCTGTTTCTTACTTTTCAACTGTTATTCTTTCATTTTCCTATTTTTCTATGGTATGCAGCTTTGTTTTCATCCTATTTTTCAGCTGGCTTTTATTCTCTCAATAATGCAATAATACAATACAGTTGAAGCCAGTATGAAAATATATTCCAAACTTGGATCCTGCTCTTATTCATCTCCTTCTTCAGCTACGACTCCATCTGGTGGCTAAAAGGTTCATCTTCAGTGTTCAGCTGAAGCCGACTGCTGCATATTATGCAGTCAAATGGACGATGTAATCACTTTGTAAAGTCAACACTCATTGTGTGTCTTCATCTGTCTTTTAACAGCTAAATTCAGCAGTTTGTTCCATCCTGCTCCGATCAGCAATTTCTGCCCAGATCATTTGACTTTTATTAAAGTGCTAATGATTAAACTTCTCCGTGAATTTATCTTTTAATTCGTCTGCTGTAGCTGCAGAGTCCTCAGTCGCACTCGGGCACAGTTTCACATATTTCATTCTCTCCTCTGTAACTGTCCAGACCGCCCTTTTTCTTTTTTTTCTTCCTGTATTTGTTTCTTTGTTATGCTCCAGAGAACAACAACAACAAATTGACAGAGAAAAATGGAGTCTGCTCGCCGGGCTTCTCCGCGTGGACTCTTATTTATCTCCAGTTTCTTCGTTCCGTCCACTCAAAGTCACCTGCAGTCTCCACATGGCCGCTGTGATTAAGTGCACGTTTTGATTGTGCGGAGGCTCCTCGTCGGGAGCTTTAAGGCCCGATAACGAGCTGTGGTTGGCCCCCGTGTCCCTCTCTGGTGTCTGATTGGAGCCCTGGACCCCTCAGCTGGTCGCCACGATAATCACGGGTCATCTCAGAAAGAAACAAAAACCCTCACAGTCGTCATGTTCAGGGATCCTCCTGCCAACATTTAAATTCAGGACACGGGCTGTTTTTAGCGGGGCGGAAAAACAAAGACAAGACCAATCTCATTTCACCCTCACAATTAAGTGAATCGACGTCTTGCGGTGTGCGTTCAGCTCCCTTTTAGAGGCTATATTTGTGGCATGAGTCACGGGGCTTAATTGACTGGTTGGATGTGGTATGAGAAGATGTTTTAGCGTTAACCTTTGAGAGAAGAAATGGAAAATTCTTCCCTTTAGGTTTTCTGACAATCAGCGTCACAGAGGACCTGTCATGGTCGCCACGCACCGCTGCCCTGGTCGGAAAAAAGCACAGGAGAGGCTCAACTTCTTGTGGAAAAACTTAAGAAACTTTTTGAAGAGGAGCCACATAAAGAATTCTGACTGGGCACACCACAAATAAATGTCAATAAGGTCAACTTCACAAGCAGCAAAACACAATCTCAATTCAATACACTGAGGGCTTCTGTTGCTACACTCCCACTTGGTCTAGTTTGACCTTTAGCTTATGGTGGCTAACGTTAGCTGGCGGTATGATCATTATGACAGTGGCTTCTGTTGAGAAAAAGTTACATCGTCTCACTTTAAAGGGTAACTCCTCCAGAGGAAGCATCATGTCATATGATTAATTCCCTTACTAAGCTGCATTGTGGGTAATGTAGGCATCAGGTTTTGTAAAGCACTCCTATAACACTGTTAATTGTGGACAGTTTAAAAACAAATTATCAAAATTGATAAAGGGGAACCAGAGATATCGCTTTTTTTATTCCACGCATTCTGCTTCCTTTTTTAAAACCTGGTGCCTACATTACCCACAATGCAACTTAGCCTCTGAGTTAAATCACTGGAGG
This sequence comes from Lagodon rhomboides, assembly GCA_039737535.1. Lineage (NCBI taxonomy): Eukaryota > Metazoa > Chordata > Actinopteri > Spariformes > Sparidae > Lagodon > Lagodon rhomboides. The sequence continues at coordinate 6,388,028 of CM077805.1, forward strand.
CAGTTTATCAGATTTTCATGCAGCTTCTTCTGGAGCCACAAAAGGCTGTAAACTACTTTGTTTATTTATACATTAGTACTCCCCCAAGACATGTTTACGCCCGTGTTTGTTCATTTGATGTTGGTTTGTTACCAGGACTACACAAAAACTATGAGACGGATTTCTACGAAACTTGGATGGCGGATGGGTCTCATCCCAGAATAGACCCCATTAACTTTTGGTGTGGGTCCAGCAATGTTTTCTAATTTTCGTTGACATTAATTGCGAGACAGGGTTTGTTTTTTCATTTATCGTTGATCAGATTTTCATGAGCTTCATCTGGAGCCAGAAAAAGGCTTTAAACTACTTTGTTCATTTATGCATCAGTACTCACACAAGACATGTTTACGCCCATGTTTGTTCATTTGATGTTGGTTTGTGATCAGGATAACACAAAAATTACAGAACAGATTTCCATGAAACTTGGAAGAAGGATGGATCTCAGCCCAGAACAGACCCGATTAACTTTTCGTGTGGATCCAGCAATTTTTTCTGAGTGTCTTTAACACTGTGAGATAGGTTTTTTTTTTCATTTATCATTTAGCTGTCAGTTAATTGTAAAGAAGTAAAAAAAAAAAAAAGTGCAATATTTTCCTCTAAAATTTGTGGAGAAGAAGAAGAATAGTCAGGTAGAAGTACCTTAAATTTGTATGGCAGCTTCCACCTCTACTTTCACTTTAGCTGTCTAAATCCATTCAGTCATCACTGCTGGAGAACAGGTAGGGATCAAGATCTTGCTGAGAGGAACTGACAGGACATTGGTATTGATAAAGAACAAAATCCAATCTCTTGCTGTCGCTTTTTGGTATGCATCAGAGACAGTTTCAGCCTTTTCATTTTGACCGAGGGCTGCAGGAGGTTATTCTACTGATTGATCGGACTGAAAAACTTGCAGACTGATGGACTTCAGTCTGTGCTCGGCCTGTCCCGTCAAACGGGCGTTAAAGTCGGCTCTCCAAACTTTTAATTGAGCTCCCCTTTCTTGACTTGATGGCACTCGTTGCCCTCTTTGAATTTCTGACACGAGACTGGCAACGCAGATGGTCTGTTTGTCATCCATAAAGGAGGTTTTGAGTTTCCGGCAGATGTTCTGGTTGTTAATTTTCTTCGCTTCCCTCCTGGAGCGACTCAGAGTTTTAAAGGCGCGCCGAGCTCCGCTTCAGTCGGCCAATAAAGACTTTTACTTTGTTGGTGTTCAGTGTGGGACACCATAAACACGCTGCAAAGCCTTTTACAAGCCTTTCACTGTTCATACAGTCATTTACATCAGCCGTCGACGCATCTATGGCATGCACCGTCGCTCGCCGTAATTACGAGACGATTACGAGCAAAGGTGACATTCTGCGCTGTAAATTGAACTTATCATGAGCCTGTAATCATCCTCACACTGCTTCATAACTCTTTACGAGCCACATGTCAAGTAAATATTTGTCTTTCAGACTAACAGGATGTGTCACACCATCCGGCGCACATAAAGCTCCTCTCTGAGCGTGGATTAACGTCACTTCTGATGCGTGCAGTTTGCAAGTTTGCTTCTTTCTGATCACGCGACGTGTTCGAGAATCAAATCTGACAGCGCCTTCACACCGAAGTGGATCCAGTGTAGATGCTTCCCTGATGCTGTAATCACTCCCCGCCACTAGGTGTCAGAATGCACCCACTTACGGCGGCTAATGCGGCGCTCATGCACAAATTCATCCTCGTTATTTTGCAACAAAACGACCCGAGGAGAGCAGACGAATCTCCCGAGATATTGATAGACGATGGGTGCTTTGGTGAAACCTGCGAGACCTCAGGACGAGGCGCTTAAACTGCTCACATTTACCTGGGTGTCGCCGTCTGCAGCCTCTCTCCTGCCCTGTAAATTGGTTGTCAGCCGGTGTGACCCGGGCTAATAGTGATTCATTATTGCCCACACCCTGCTTGTGTTCATCTGGGCTGGAGGGGGAGAGGGTGTGGGGGGAGGCTGTGTCAATCTCCTGACGTCTAATGAGCACAGACAGGGTTGTCTCTGCTGTGTGTTAGCCTGAGTCAGACCCGTCTCACCGGCCGGTACTTCAGCTTCACTTGGACGGTGGGGGAGTCATACTACACTGAGAGTGTGCATTAAAAAAAAACATAATCAGTGAAGCCCAACAGTCCCATATTTATTTCACCCTTGTACAAACCTATTTGCAAATGTGTGACAAAAAGTCAATAGTCTATTACTCGGCTGTGCTACGCAGTGAAGCCGGAGAGCAAAAAAGTGAACTAAAGCCAGTGAATTATGGGAGGAGAGTGAGTGAGAGGAAGGAACGGAGGAGGAGGAGGAACGAGAGAGAGAGAGAGAGAGAGATTTTATTGTATGAATTGATGGCGTTGGCAGGCACTTCTCCCCGGTGACCCCCCTCCACTTCATTATTGACTTCGGCTTACGCAACACCTGTTCGGTCTTCCGTCACAAACATTTTAAAACATACTCATTTATCGGGGTTCAACATCGTAATTGTGCACTTCATAAAAAGGGGCTTATCGGTTGTGACTAACGGCTGTTTAAATAATCGTTAAGTAACCGCCAGTGAACGGCACTTAAAATGACAACCTGCATTTTCTGGCCACTTGGGGGCAGCAGAAACAAGCTGTAAGCAAAACATCTCCTTTATTATCGCCTTTAAAATTCACGTGATGTAAATATTTGCTAATGAACAACAACTACAGTTCGTTCGGAGTGATGTTTTGTTTCCATCTGATGAACGTGAGTCCAATATTACCTCTCCTTTTAGCCATGTGTCCTCCACCAACTCCTCGAGCTAACACTCGGCTTTAGCTGCTGCACAGGTAACGTACAGTCTTTTCTTCTCCAGAAGCTCGGTGCTTCTGTCGTTGATTTATGGGAGATTGAACTCGCTAAATTATTCATTTCTTCTCACCTAAATGTTTCAATGGAAAAAAAATAAGCCCGCAGACGACCTGTAACTGCCCCTAATAGCTGTAAAACACAATGGGTCCACATTATAAAGTCATTACACGGTCCAAGTTTAGATTTAATAACAACATAATTGTTAATAACACTTATTTCTCCAATTAAATATCCAGGCGCCTGTGAAGAAAAAATGCCCTTTTGTGACTTCAAAAAAACACCCCGGCCTGAGAATAACAGACGCATTAAACTCATTAGAGTTCATCATTTTCTTATCTTCACTGACTAAAATATTAAAAACAAGCGCTTAGGTGGAAAAAAATTGATGCATAAAATGAGATGAACTTGCACGATTTCTAAGCTTAGGACTTCACGTTATATCTTGGCTGAGGAGAAATGGGACGGAACAAGGAGTGGGTCTCCTGTCTATGAAACTTGTTGTCTGTTGCAGGCTGCAGGGCGGGCATAGAAGCTCCTAACTGGTCAGGTGATGTGTCAATCAATACTTCAGAAGTCGGCAGCCATCTTTGGTAACTCTGTATTGCAGTTCAACGGCATTAGCTTTCAAACAGTGGAGTGTTCTGATGGATAAAAGCATTCACGATCTACGATGCTATGACGATCCCTCTGTGAGTCGCCAAAACTTCGTACACCCTTGTTTGTAGACTAGTCGGTTGGTTTGTTTGTCGATCGTGCAGCGCATCAGCAGGCCATATGCTAGCTGCAGCTACGAATGTGCCTGTGCTGTCGCTGTGTACCTCCTTCTGATGCCTCCGGGGACCATCCACGTCTCCTGCTGCCTCACGTATCGATGCGTATGGATCCTCACACCCTGGGCTCCGCTGGATCGTTGCTCTCCTCCGTTTTACTCGCTCCTTATATCTGTATTTCTGTAAAATCTGACGCCTCTTCACTCTGATGTTTTCTCTGTTTTACTGCTAATTGTCTCGTGTGGCCCGCCCTCCTCCAGGTCGCCACGGCGGAGAGGAGGTCGTTGAGTGGCTCGGGCTCAGTCGTCTCCTGGATCCACACGCTTTACAATCTGTATCGGATATTCTGTCAGTGCAACTCGTAAACTGTGATCTTGTTGTTCTGTTCTGTACATGCAACATCTATTGTATGTCCGTCCGTCCGTCCGATTTGATTCGATTCCTGTTCTTGCAGTTATTCTTCCTTCAGACGCCTCTTCTTTCCTTCTCGTCTCCGTTACGCGGGGACCGAGGTCATAAACCCGACCGAGTGCACGCTTTCCTTCAAGTTTCAATGACTTGAACGGACACGTCGAAGGAATTTGCATCCATTTGCATCATAAGGTCGACCAAAATTCACTTTCAAGTCAGCTTGACCACCACATCTGCAGATTAAGAAGCCTTTCACACTCGGCCGCGCCGTGACTCATTCTATCTAATTTACTACGAGTGCCCTGCTGTGCCGTTTGACCGGACCCGTACTTGTACTATATTTACTGGATAATAACATTCCTCTGAATATCGAAACCGCCGCAGTGAAAAAGATTAGAGTCAGTGGGCAGCAGCTGAGTCAGTGTGCCGAGTGGAGAGGACTTTATGAGATTAATCTCCTAGTTTAGTCATTATTGTAATTGTGCCCGAGAGACGAGGGGGAAGAGAGAAGGGACAAGGGCAGCAGAGCCGAATTATGGTTCCCGCCGTATCAATATTTGATCCGTTCTGAATCAGATTCTTGTGAAGCGTCGACATCAGTCTCCGTGCTCTTCACATCGTGACTCCGTCGACACTACAGGAGGACGCCCATTTCATAAGAGGATGCTTTCATCTCCGCGCTTCTTTCACACGCGAATTGAGTGCTCCGTGTAAATTGGATTAAATGCACAATTTCACCGGGGCTCGCGAGGCACTCTCGCCACGGAGCCAGGTACCCTCTTCTGGTCGCATATCGATTTTTTCCCCCGGTAATGGCTGAGAAAAACTTTTGACAACAGCAGTCACATGGACACTGCAAAGGCACGTGTGTCGGTCTTTTCCCTGCGAGCTATTTCATTGTGTATTTGAAGGTGTGTGGGAGGGATTGTCTGAAACAACACACACACACACACACACTTCCACAAGGCCCAATACAGAAAGCACCCCCCTTCCCCGCCATTTCCGCAAAACACGAATGTGCAATGAATCGGAGGTGAATTCGATCTCGCCCGAGAGGCTGCTGGAAAGCTCCGAGGCTCAGAAAACTCCTTGAGTCGCTGGAAGGTCGCCAGGCTCTCCAGATCCGCAGGAAAAAACCACAGTTATCTGCGTGTCCCTCCCCTCCCCACGCCTCTCCGAACACTCACACACCTGCACACGGCGACCCGGCCCACTGGAGTTTAAAGGAGCGACATCGACTCGACGGGCCCGGCCCGACGGGGACGGCACAGCACAACACAGCTGCTCTCTCTGTGTTTCTTTGCTAACCCATTTCCCCTCCCGGCTTCCTCCCTTCCCCTTTAAGCTCGAGCTCAGCAAAGCGGAGTGATGACAATTTTGTTTTTTTTCCTTAGCCGGATGAATCCGCCGTCTGTGATGACCCAAATCTTTATTAGGGATTTGTTTTCTTACCCGCTCGGCTATCATAGAGAGAGTCAGGAAATGGGGGGAAACTGCTCAGAATGATTTCCTGCTGGAATTGAATTTGGTGTTTTTTTTATCTTTGAGATTTTTAGGAAGTGGGATATTAACGGAATTGCTCTCTCAGATTACACCGAATCGAATAACTTGCGAGCTGGATGTCTCCGCGGGGGCCGCGGCGGGGCCGGGAGGACCGCGCCATGACCGCCTCTATGTGGGTCATCTGGCTCCGTCCTGGCCGGAGCCGCCTGTCACCACCGATGTGTCAAATCAGCTGTGGCACGGCAAGATGGGCCGCCGGGGCCGGAGCCAGGGATCTCGCTGTGCGAAGAGGCACGGCGACAACACCGAGCTCAGAACTCTTCGACTGAACGCGATCGTCACCTGCATCGCGGCGGGCTTCACCCCGATGCATCAAAATCCACTTTAAGGACTCGAGCGGTTTGGTTTTTGTTCTTTCTCCGGGAACAAATTGGCCCCGGGCCTCCCGTCGTTTCATCCACTGAAGGGAGGCGCGGGTCTCTTTAGGGCTTCAGATGGATGTGCTTTCTCCGCCAGTACGACACCCAACGGGCCTCCCTCCGTCACGTGGTGAGAGCTGATGTGGGAGGCCAGCACCCCGCCCTACGATGGCTCCACATTGGGGCAAATGTAAGATATGGATCGCCGGATGTGGCTACGCAATCCCTACACAACAAAAGTGTGTGTGTGTGTGTTCATTCCACCCGGGAGTGATAAAAGCGCGGGACGACTCGTCGAAGAGCGTGTGACGCACATAATTCACCCGATAAACGACAGGATGAAGTGGACACAACAGCAGAATACTTTAGATGCGCTCGCGTTATCGTTTCTGAGCCTGCGTGTCCCGGTAGATAAGTCAAACGCACCCAGCGCCGGTTCAAACGGTCGGCCCGCTTCTCCTGACAGGCCCTTTATCTGACCCCGGCGTTAATTACCATTCCCTCGGCAGCACACGTCACAATCATTTCAGCCTGTGACAATTCTGGAAGATTATATTCATATTATTTTTCTTTTTTTTATCTTAGCCGCAGGGAGGATTTGAATGATATAAATCCCCGTTGCCAGAAAAGGGATTGGAGCTTTTCGGCTGACTTAAAGGTGTCGAACAGTCCGCCACGGCAGTAATCCTGTAATCTGGGCAGTCAGCAGCGCCGCAAAAGGTCCTTACTACGGTTACGTACGACACACACAGAGACACACACACGGACTTGTGCAGAAACACTAAGACTACAGCTGCCACCAGCAACACCACACACCCACACCTCGTCTGTCGTCACATCCCACCTCGCGTCGCTCCGCTTTTATTCTTTTGTCCTCGGCTGAAGATCCGCCGGGCCGCTGCGAGAGCTCAGCGGCACAAGTGTTTGTTGGTGTTTTCTGCTGGACACCGTTTCCCTTTTTCCCATTTGTGTTTTCACATCCCTTCACGTCGGGTTTGATACGCGGTGTTTACACAGGTGGCGGACCTTCATTATACGGGATAATGACGTGATTATCATGATAATGAAACATGTAAACACAAACGATAAGGCCGGATTACATACGTGCTTTTGTTTCCTTCGAGCCTCTCATGTGTGGAGGAGTGCGACGTTAATCCAGCACGGGCGCCAAAAAAAAAATCAGTGTGCACAGAGGTACTGTGAATGAAACACATGCAGACCAGAAATAGCATCTGACATCATGACAATCTACATGGATTTCAAAACGATACAGTAATATGTACCAGTAAAGGTGTGTGCATTCATCGACAGTACGTATCTACATAAAGTACATACCCTTGTGAAAAAAATACTGACTTCAAGCAAGAGAAGAAGAATCTTTATTTTGTCAGTTATCTTTACATGCGACATGCAAACACACACGAAATTAGTCCTCTACATTAAAACCGTCACTAGCTGCACATTGTAAGCACTGCAAACTAGGAGCAGTGGGCTGCCATATCAAGCACCCGGGGAGCACATGGGGGTTTCGGTGCCTTGCTCAAGGGCACCTCGGCAGCAAACCAGGAAGTGAACTGGCACCTCTTCAGCTACCAGTCTGTAGCTGGACTTGAACCAGCCGCCCTCCGGTCCCCAAGCCAAGTCTCAACCGACTGAACTACTGTAAAAATACAGTAACATGTACCTCTAAAAGTGTACTGTACTGTAAATATATTGTGAATTCTACACACATATACTTCTAAAAAGTGTCCATTAAGCTTCAGTGTGATCAGTGTTTGCAATTTAGTCTGATTTTTAAAAGAACATTTTAAATATACTTGAAATTAAGCAGAAAATTTAAAGGCAAACTTGTAATAAGTTTTCTTTACCTTGAAACATATTTTAATACAAATACACAAGGGTACTGTACATGTGTACAAATAGTTGTATGAATATGGGACTATATGTGTATTTGACTGTTTGTATGAGCACATATGTGCTTGAACCCTGCAGGTTTTTCAGGCCAAGTCGGGCTGACCCAGTGCCATGTTTGAACCTACAGAGGCAGTTGCATTGTGGCTAATGTTCGGTGTGTTGGACTGACACTCTGACGTTTCTCCAGTGGTTTCTGAGGTGGACGGGTGTCAGAGTCTCTTGCTCAGTCACTCGACAAAGACTGAACCAGAGGCCGGACTTAAACACAGACTAAACTAACGGGGGGACGAGGTGCAGCTGGAGCGAGGCGGAGGAACACAGGTGAGGGTAATGAGTGGAAAAACACTTGGAACAGGGAGGGAGCTGATAGGCTGGAAAACAAAAACAGGACGGAGTTAACAAAGGAGATCCAGAGCAGGTGTGGAGGGAAAATCAGGCTGGTGAGGAGCGACGGAAAGAAACAAGAAGGAAACGGAGCGAGGAACTCCAGAAAAACACATAAAACACACATTAGATGAAAATGAAACAACAGGACCGTGACAAATATGTTAGGTTAGCTCTTTTCTTTCTTCGTTTGTTTTTGTTTTATGAATGTATCTTTGCTTCTCATATTTTGGATTCATGCTGATATCTATTGTTAGACATTTCCATTTTTTAAATATAGAAACGTGGTGGCTATCCTGCTGTCACTCTGGGGACCTATTCATTATATTATTTATTATATTATTAATGTATTAATATGTTGATGAAGTCAAAAGCTCCACTAAATGGACCTTCAATTGGGATTGTTAAGTCAAATGACCATTTTCAAGGTCAAGAGTAAACCTGATCAAGTCCTAAAAAGCCTTGTGACCTCCATCTCCGGATATGACAGTCAGGTCATAAACATTAACGTGAAGGCGATACGACACATACACGTGGCACTATGTAGTTTTCAAACTCAGAATTGTTTCCATAACAGAATAAACAAACTGATCTCAGAGGAAAATAAGGTCCCAGAACACAGTTTGAAGCTGGAAAGCTGGCAGGGTCCGCCACATAAAACAAAGTAAACAGTACAAAATGGTGTTGTTCTTCGAGCTCTGTTTGTTTATGAAGAGAGTTTGTTCATTTAGTTTGTTTCGGCGTGAATAAGTCAATAAAAACGTCTTCCCCAGAACTACATAGTGCTCCTTTAAATGCCAGCAGTTTATCCTGGCGTCCGGGCCGAGTCAAGAGCTCTGAATAAACAAAGATACAACCACACGGTCTGTTATAAACATGGTTTTCCATTTAGAAATACATTCAATATGGCCCGGACTCTTGGCTGACTACCCTTTAAGGAGATCAAAATCCACAATCACACCCGAAACAACTGGTTGCCAGGATGCTAAAGAATAGACGCTAAAATGTCGTTCACTCGGACCTGAATTGCATCATCAGTATCAGCTCGGCTGTTGTAAATGTCAGAGGGACTCCACGCTGACATATTCTGTGGTCACGACCTGCTGAAAAATGTTTTTTTTTTATATCAGCGGCGCTCCTCTTTACATCAACATCTTGTTTGCGGCGGCTGCCGAGGACAGAGGCGAACACACATTCCTCCCGGTAACCAGCCTGTCCCCCTCCTACTCCCTTATGTATAGGTTAGAAGGAAAAGATTTACAAGCTCGCGAGGAGAGACACAGACATGTTGCCGGGATACCAGAGGGCTGAACGCATTGATTGCATCTTACGCTTAAAGATGTACACCGAATCGGATTACGCCGGCTGTTTGTACCTTATTAGTCTGACATTTCTGCGAGGGGAGGACGCGTCCCCGGATGACTCAGAGTAATTGGCCGCATTTAAATGTCAGATTTTTTTACGTCTTGACGCGTTTTAATATGCTCATGACAGCGGAGGGGAACAAAAAAACTAATAATAACGAGTCTGGAAAATGTTTAGATTGAGCGGAGGAACTGATAAGAGACCCTTTTCTGTCGCCGCGGTTCCTTTCAAGAAGAAGAAGAGACGCGGCGAGCTCTTCAAGTGAAGCCCCGACTGAGTGCATCTGATGATAGCAATTGCATAATGAGACTATCCTGAAGCTTGGCTGAGTTTTGTGACTTTGAAAGAAGAAAAGAAAAAAAAACACAACACAGGTTTAGCGTGGGCGAGTCAGAACAATGCCACGTTTGAAGTCTTTGTTGTGGTCCCTGTTTTTTTTCAAATATTAATAACTTTGCGCCGGCCTAAATCTAATGAATGTCACATCTAGTTGCTCCTCTGCTCTGAGACGCTTCCTCGCTCGCGTCGTTAAAAAACAACAAAAAAAACATGACTTTCTCTGAACAGAGGCGTTCCTTTTACGTCTCACACGGCGGCAATCGTTCAGGATTAAGCCTCCACCGCATAAATACGATGGCTATAATGTCTCCTATAATATGGCAACCGTCTGTACTGACTCATGCCGCTGCAGGATTGGACTTGGCTTGTGATAAACCACAGCAGGAGCTATAATCAGCCATCGATCCGCGAGCTGAGGAGCTCTCGGTGGCTGTGTACAGTCGGGCCTTTTTTCGATTTTGATAAAACAATGATGTATGGTGGGTGAGCGGTGGGGGAAACGAGCTGAGATAATTGTTTTGTTGGGTGTTCCCTCCCTGACCACGCTGTGCCCTCACTGAAGGTCATGCCTTATTGAGCGTTTGGCAGCACTTGTGACCATAACCGTGCAGTTACGTGGAATAGTGTTATCGATCAAAACCTGTTTGTGGCTTTCAAATTGCATACAGCGTTTTTTTTTTTTTTGGTTTTGACAGTCAGAAACGTCGCATAAATACACAGAGAGAAAGGATCTTTTGAAATCTTAAAGGTGGCGCATCCATCGGGAGTGGGGGGATGAATTGTAAGGTCTCATTATCATGATGCAGACAGGCGGACAGGTGGAGTGGAGATTGAATATAAGGTCACCCAGGAGTGGTAGCTGTGAGAGAGACAGAGACATCATGAGCTTCATAGCGTTGGGTGAAAAGATAAATATAAATGTTAATTTCAATGCGTAACCTTTGAAAGAAGGGATAACCCAATCTTACTCTTTCTGTTCAAAAGTTTAACTCATAATCAGCGACAGTAGAATGGCACTCAAAAGAGCGCATACCTTCACCGAGGCCCAACAGTCCCCTTTAATTCAATTCCAGATTTATGTTGGCGTCTGCATAAACTTGTGCTCACAGCTACGTAAATACACCTGATTTTTTCCCATCAAGATCCATGCATTGTTCCCTGAGAAGTTTACGAAAAATGTCAAAAAATGCCCCATCTCACAAAAATGTCCTGGATCTGTCCCTTTATCCAGAACCGCACCAAAAGTTTATGGGGTTTATTCTGGGCCCAGTCCCATCCTACATACAAGTTTCGTGAAAATCTGTTCAGTAGTTTTTGTGTAATCCTGGTAACAAACCAACAAACCCAAAAACGGACACAGGTTAACACCATAACCTCCTTAATAATAAAACCTTTCCCACTTCAATAAATTCAAGGGTTGTGTTGCTACAACCTTATGTGGCCTGGTATGACCAGTAGTTCATGTTAGCTCACGTTAGCGAACTTTAGATAGATTTTGCTTTTAAGATCTTTGTTTGCATATGTTAGTTACACGAAAAGGCTTGATGCAAGCTAAGTACAAGTTAAACTAAGGCCCAATCTCAACACACTCCTCGACAAAACAATCGTTACTACTTAGCTACTCGTAGCTTGCTAACATCACACATTGTTACTGCTGCTTTGTGCATGACTGTCCCACATTTTGATGTATTTCAATGTTACATCCCCCCTATGACATGACATACAACAGCAAAAATGTAAATAAAATCTAGCAGACAAGTTGCTTCACTAGGTACTGCTGCGAAATTGACATTTTTTAAAAAACTACTCGGTTTGGGATGAAAGAATAATGTTAGTGACCTAACGGTTACGTTACGTACATTGTGTTAGTGAAGTCCTGCACCTTTTTGACACATTTTCCTTCCACCCCAGCCCCCTATAGCTTATCTTACTACTTCACCTGACTTCCTCCTTTGCTCCCATCATATCTACATTGGCCACCAAACAATAACCATAATTCGGTCACACTAAGGCTATTTTCTGTCGAGGACATGCTCACCAAATTGCTGCATTTACCATCGTCCCGTCATTGTTTATTGGCTGTCCAACTAAAGCTAGGAATATAGGTAGAAATGAAAATTTAATAAAATATTCAACAAAAATCCCAAACACTCTTTTCACAGTAAACAACAGCCAATTCTTAAAAATCTGGCAGTGGGAGAGAATTTATTTTTTTTGGCATGTCCTTTTGTTATTGTGTCTTTCTCACTTCACCAAAGTCCTGTCATACCCTTCTGCCAAAAGCACATCAAGGGATGAGTATATTGGTTTGATTGGTCTCTAGACATACAGTAAAAGCTGGATAGTGCAATAGAGATTAATTGGGAACTGACTTCCCGCTGACGTCCACCACGCTGACAGCTTCCAGCCGCCTCGCCCTGAGTGATATGCATGATCTCGCCGGCGCTTCGGCCAGTTGTTTACAATCTGTCAGGCCCTTGTGACTGATGGTTATAGGGTGTTAAAGGTCAACAGAGTCTGGCCTTACCTGCTCCGACTGGGGCTATTCTCAACCTCATTAAGTGGAAATCACAGAGCTCCTCTCGGACCAGACGCATCCTCATCTGTATGCAGGGAGACACTAATACAGACATCGATGTGGCTGGCGCTCTGCTCCCGTCTGCTTGGCTAAAATTGACCCAAATAAAACACAAATGAAACACATATCACTGCAGCTGCCTTGCTTGGGTGATTTTCCGCATGTTGCCAGCTATAAAATGTAACTCGTGAATGTAAACGAGCGGCTGCGATCAATATATACGCGCCCCGATGCAAACCAGAACACAGCGAAAGGCTTATCTTTAAAATAAATTAGTTTCAGAGAAGGATTAAAAGTAAATAAAAGATGTTGCGTGTGTAGTTAAAATTTCAAACCCACTCATCCAATTACAATAATGGAAACAATTTGGGAGGCTGCTTTGTGATGCATCGCATTTACTGCCTTGCTAATGAGAACACAGCGCTGCTATACCTTGATGATAGATGAAAACTCATCAGCGAGCATTAAGCAGTGCGGCTCTGCGATGCAGCGGCTAATCCTTCTGCTTTATCTCCGCGCAGAGTGTCCGTTTCCATCCGCGACAAACGGTCGGCTGCCGAGGCACATGCCCGTCGAGGCTGCCCGCATGTGACTTCATTAAAAATGGATGCTAATCAGAACGAGCCGAGAGTATTGTGATCAAAGTTAAGTCCCTCTTTAAACAGAGTCTTGTCTGTAATTTGAGCTGGACGCCCGTGTCTCTCTCTGGCTTCCTCTCGGCGTCACGATCGAGTCTTATACGTTGATGAATGTGTCTTCTTAATAACATACACGACAGTCAAGTTAATCAAGATTGATTACATTTTTTTATTATTATTTTTTTAAGCGAAGGGGAATAAATTGGAAAACTGCAAATCAAATACTGCAGTCAGACTGGAACAAATCCTCAAGTTTAATTAGACGACTGATAGCTCGCCACAATTCCCCGCTGTTTTTGTTTTCAATAATGCTCTTCATGTGCCGAGCGTGAGCGCTATAGTGTGAGGAGGAGCGTAAGACTCTGGGGCTTACAGACAGCTCATTGCAGATGGTCCGCGCCGTGTTGTCAGACGGACTTTTATTTACTTTACCACCTCCCGGATTGACAGTGAGCACCTGCAAAGGGCAGGACCAGCGAACGCTAAGCTGATGTGTGTTTACACGCTTGGCCGACTCGGAGAGAAAACCCACAACTGGAGAAATGAGGCCGAGGGGCCCCGTGCCAATCACAAACACTTTGGCTTTCTCGCTAAATCCCCCCCGAAGTAGAAAAGAGTCAAAAATCAAGACAAAGCCGTGGCTTGTGCATACGGTCTCTATCGCCCAGATGCTGTCTCATTACCAAAAGAATTTCTCAATCTTTTTTTTTTTGGAAGGCCGAAACAGTTCCGACTGCGGTTGAATTGCAGCTGTGGCTCAACCCCTCTCCTCAGCCCTCTGGCGAGGTTGCTGGTCGTAATTTGTTTTCTCATCGATTGGGACTGCAGGCGGCTTCCAAACACTTGACAAGTGGTGATCAGCTGGAGCGAGACAGAGGTGTTTTATTGTGAGGATAATGACTTCTATCTAAATCCACTTTAAGTACCACGGCTAGGTCATCTTTACAAAGCACGGCGAGGCGAGGAGCACGTCGCGCCACAAAGAATCGGACACTCGCATCGGCGCGGCGTCGACACACAAAACAACTCCCATCATCACACTAGCGTCAGGAACACCAGGTATGGATGTCCTCGGGTCAGCGCCGGCTTCCTTCAGCAGGCCCCCTCGGAGGAGGTAGAGGAGGAAGGTTCAGCTTCTGGTCACAGAGCTATTTTCCCTTCCTTCTTTGTCTCAATCGGCAGATAAAAGGTCTGATCAGTGCCAAGCAAACAGCCCTCAGCCCACTGGCTACAGACTAGATGACAGGGAACAAATCAAACAGAAAGACGAGTGCTCCCTCGGGGGCTCAGGCTCCATCAGTGATAGCAGCGATCCCTGGCAGTTTTTATCCTCCCTTCCCCTGCCTTTTTTTTCCTCGCTACTCAACTTGGCACTAATCCTATTGTTATAGGTGACTGCCGGGAACACCGAGGCGCTTCGAGAACAAGTACAGAGCTCTGTTTTTTTGGGAAGTTACTTTCACCGAACTGGGCAGATGATATGTCATTTAAGTTTGTCCTCACTTATCTCACTCCGGCTGTTATTCTGCCTCTAGTTTTGTTCATAGCGATTCCATCACTAATTGGCTCACAAAGCTATTGTGTACCAGGCGTAAAAAGATCCAATCAAGTGCCCACTTTCTTTTCTTTTTGAAAATTCAGTGTGTAAGAACTGAAAGTTGTTGACTCGCCTTTGAGACCGCAGATATCAGGAGGAGTGTATTTTATGCTCAAGGTGGAATGATAAATGGGAGACTGTGTTTCTTTCACCGCAGAGCAAATACCCAAAGGGCAGAGAGAGAATCCATAATCCCAACAACAGTTTAGAACTAAATGCCAGAACTACGTGTCTTGTTTTTTGACAAGTTCTTAAAGGCAGACAGGTTTCTGGACCACCATTTTTGCAGTGTTTGGGGAAGCAAGCTACCAATTGCTTCGCACCGGAAGAAGTTGAACTACAGTAAAGCTAACCTAGGGAGATATTGCAGCATTATGGATCCCACTGCTTTTCTTGCAAGACCGGTCCTACTCCACCTCTGATGGATTGCCTTGATACTGTAGCTCTGGTAATATCTGTTTTTCTGAATTTCCAAAGTAAACACACCGACCTCTTCGACCTCCTTCCCGGTCAGACTCCTCTTGGGGGACTAGCCCAGACACACTGCCGCTTCGACAGCCAAAGAGGTTGGTGTGTTTACCGGGGGAACTACAGCTCATCACCTCTGTCAGCTCCGCCTGGCCAACTTGTTGTTAACCAACCAACAAACAAACACTTCTCATGGTAAAATACAATAACTGTCAGCTCAGGTTTGCTATATAATGTCCATCAGTCAGGAATGTAGAGTCTAGGTGGGGTTATTGCACCAAGAAGCACTACTCAGTTAAACCCATGTAGTGTACATGCAGTTAAACTACTCTCTTACCCTTTTTGGCATTTTATTGCATCATGTTGGGCTTTAGAATTGACTCATTTAGCAATTATCACACCAAAACAGAACCAGCATGGCTCAAATATGACACACATTTGTATTTCTACACATGATTCTGGACATTTTTCAGACTCCTTCGCCCTCTGCAAACTTAGTTCGCCCTGTGTCTTTCGGTGTCTTTCTCAAGTTCATAATTTCCGTTTGAACTATGACTTGAAGCTTTTTATTCATTTTCCTTTTCTGTCATCATCCTTCCTACCCGATCACACACTCGATTATCTGCAGCGCACACCATCAAATGACTACAAGATGGATCACGTACGTTTTCTATTTCCAATCTAATCCTTTTTTTTTTTTTTTCAAAGAAAAAGACATTTCATAATCTTTCGTCTGCTCTATAGAATACGATTGAAAAAGCCATTAATGAGAACATACACAGGCCATAGTGGAAACACAGAATTAAGCCATTAGAGATTAATGAGTTTTTTGGGGGAAGCGTATGGAGGCAGATAAACGCTGGGCGACGGGGCCAGACTGTTGGCTGGGAGACGAATCTTGCGAGAGCTGTTTTTCGTCTACGCTGTCACGCTCCGATGGCCACGCTGTAGTGTTTTGGCTCTTTCAGATTAATTGTCAGTCATAAATTAAGTTCTGCGGCGTTCAAACAGGACGGCCAGGACAGGGGCTTTCACTGACGCGCTTAAACACGAGTACAGCAGAGGACATGTTTGATTTATCTGCGCGAAGCCGCATTGAAATTCAGGCTGGAAAAGTTCTGAGGCATCGTACACAATGAAAACGAACCCTGTGCTGCATCAGATTTGTGTGACTGGCAGTCTGACACACAACACCAGAGAGTAACTGAAAACATGACATCCTCCAAGATCCGCGGGGGATCACTGGCTTCCAACGCGAGGGAAGCACAATATAATACAAAAGAATCAGCATTCAGTCATTTTCAGTCTGATTATCTCGCTAATCAATACATTTCCACCAATACACTGCTGATGCTGGAGGTGTGTGATGACTAATTAGCAACAAATGGATTTTAAATGGAGATTAAATACTGCATTAAGGTCTGAATAGCAAACGCAGCCGCAGCCTGAGAGGTATACCTTTTGTTATTACACTGTGTTTCGATGACAGTGTGAAAAAGTCTCGCCTGAAGTTGCTAGCCGCTCGACAAAAACAGAAAAGGTAAACACGTCGATCGTATTCCACCGGGACCGTCGAGGACGGTCTGTCGAAAGTAAAAAAAATCTCTTTACTTTTATTAGCTAGGGCACAGGCGTATAAATATTAATATTCATCTGAGAGCTTATGCTTTATTAATGAAACCGAGCTTCTCGCGAAATTAAATGGGCATAATGGGATACCGTTCATTACCTCATGCTGAATAGATGGGAGCCATAAACTTCAGGTTATAAAAGCTTTCATAAGGATTCGTGATGGCATCGACTTGACGGAGGTGTTTGTGTTTGTGCTTATGTTCGGTCAGAGTACGAGTGTGTGCAGTTATTTTATCCGATCAGGTCCACTGAAAGAAGATCAGGATGGAAAGGGTTGTCAAAGTTTTTAAAGATGCTAATCAACGCTAATCAGTGTTTTTTTTATGGTAACCATGGATCAAATGCAATATTAAAATGGTGTTGTGTGGTGACAAACCCACAGGAAACTAACCTGATTGTGCTGTTTCCCTCAGCTCCACGTCGTGTTTCAGCCTCTTCTAGCTCATTGTTTTGGTTTTCAACTTTACTATTACTCTCACCGATCTCAACAACTTGTTTCCAGCCTTAGTAGGAAACGGTTTTCAGCAAAAACAAAGCTCTGATGACCCAACTGTACGTCACAGGCCCAGTCAGATATCTCTCAACAGTTGGTAGAGACCAAAACTGGAACTTACAACAGGGAAGATTTGCTCAAAGTTCACCAAACATAAATGACTGAATAGACTGATTGCCAATGACTCACAAAATGACATACATAACTGTTCCTATAACATCACGACTGTTGCAGAGTCCAGAGACGGACGTATACTGGACCTGTGTTGAGCCATTACTGTTTGATTAGTTTTCGGTCCTTCAACTACCTGGTAAAGTTTAGTAAAAACCAAAATAATTAAGTTACTTATCTGACGTCACTTTTGTGTTGGAGAACTTCTGCGTCAGAATCGAGGGTGTCGTAGATCGAGGCTGTACAGATTGCAAAAATTGCCCTCTGAGACAAACTCGTGATTAAGGTCGACATAAACAAACTTGACTTGTTTCATTAGGTGTACCGTTGACAGCTGGATACAGTATTTAGCCGGATGCAGATCTCGATGGCGGTCACGGCCCCACAGATGTTCAGCGTGTGTGTGTGCATGTGTGTTTCGTCCTGCGTCTGACATGACTCTCGGTCTAGCGGGGGGTAATCACAGTCTAGACATTTTGTTCTTGCATTTTTGTCCTTGTGCACTTTCGTATGATGAATGAAAAAAAAAACAGTAAGAAAAGTTTATCTCTGCTCTGGAGACAGGTCTATGTTATGATGGTGTTTCCTGGGTGTTTCGTATGATTATCTCATATCTGAAGAGTTTCTGAGCGATGTGACAGGTTGTTCTGAGACACGGCTATTTTCCTTTTCCTTCTCCCACAGTCATAAATTCAATCTCCATTTCCACCGCAGACATGTTGCACAAATTGAATACACTACTAAAAAGGTGTGGAGAAATGACTTTTCCGCCGTTTCCTGGCACTCTCATCTGCGCGGATACTTTGTGGTCGTCTTTTGTCAGGGAACGATGGGGTGGAGAGGCTGAGCCGCCGGAGCTGTGGCTGAAAAAAGAAAAGCCGTGGCTGACTTTCAACAGGCTGATTTCATTTGGTTTCATCAGACTCTCACCGCAGACGGGCCCAGCCACTGCCGCCCTCTCACTGGGCTGCCGGTGGACATGTACTCAACGATCGGGGTTAGCGGGGCTTAACGGCGGCTTCATCCCCGGCTCTGTTCGGCCTCGTAATGACAGCAGCCAGTTCGGAGTGAATAAAAATAACGAGGGGGCCGTTTGATTTCATGTAACGATCATATTCCGCTCAAACCCTTTTTATAGCCGTGTAAACTGTTTTTTTTCGGTGGCTCCTTTTCCAGATCAACTCTTGGAAGAGGCCGTCGCGGATTCCTTTTTGCATCATTTTTTCATCGTCCGTCACATCGTATTTAATCAAATGGAAGAAAATGATATCGCTGGAGAAGCTCCTTGCGGATGGCACTAAAGCATATCGCACACTTAGAGGGGGGGCTGACGTGGGGGCGCAAATGGATGAAATGTATTATTAATGAGTTGAATATGAGACGGCAGCGGCGGAATGGTATATCCTTATCAGCAGGGGGTATGAGTCATGCTAATTACTGGCCATCGCTGGGGCTGACGCTGAAATCCCCAACAGTGCAACATGATGCTGAACATGTTGAACTGCAGCGCTCGCTCTGTTGCAGATGCAGATCTTCCTAACGACCAACTGGAATGAATAAAGGACTCGAGTGTTGGGTAGTAAAACGTAATAAATCTACGTGAAAAATGGAGACCGGGAAGACTGACGTTCCTCTGAAAACCTGCTGCTTTTTGATGCAGTGTTCGACTGCTTGTTCTCGTCCAAAAATCAATGCCTATATTTCAAGTTTCTGCCTTAATCTTAAGACTTAAGACCAGGACATATCTCTCTGAGGCAGATGCACCAAACAGCCTAAAGGCTCCATACTAATGAATCCATTATTTCGCCCGCTGGTCCATTGCTCACCATGTCTTTTCAACTTATCACCTCTTTTGCCGACTTTCAAAACAAGAGTTCAGTTGCTATGCTTTTTGAACTTATCGTCTGAATACCTGTGGCTCGCCCCTCAACCTCTTCACCCCTCAATCATCCTGTTTCATATCAACCTGGAAGAAGTTGCACAGTGTGATTATACTGAAAAGCAGATTTTTAGACTTCAGACTTGGACTCAAAGTCTGTCTTTCGTCAGAAAAAGTTGGTATTCGACGGATGTGAGACTCCCCCAAAGACTTGAGGGATGAAAGCAAAATCTTGAAGTGATAAACCCACAAAGCAAACAGGCCTTGCGTCGCCAAAAATCTTGAACTAATATGTGAAAACTTTCGGTCCAACTGGGACAAACTCATCTTTCTCAGTCATGTTGATGTGATGACAGCTCGGTGTGGTGAGATTGTTTTCTCAACGGCTGTTTTCAATGTTGAGAATGAGGTTGGTTAATCAAACTTACTTGGACCAGCCGCCCAAGTATATTACCGGCAGCCAAAGTATATTTTGCGATCCATTTGAGCAATTTTCACTTTTATTTTTTTAATTCATCTGAGAGAAAGACCCCTTTCCCATTGGATGAATCAATGGGCAATCTGCTTTCGCTCTACCTCTTCCATTTACAGACGTTGGCGCTTGTTCTGTGGAAAAAAAACAAAAAGAGAGTTGGTGAATATAATAAGATATATGTGATATGATCAAGAGCTCCAGAAGAGCTACCAAACTGACCGCAGAAATAATCTCTTCTCAACTTTTGACCCAGCTTTGAAAGGAAAATGTTGAAATTCAGAGCCATTACATCATTCGGAGAGTTAGCCTGACCCCCAGACAAAATCTGCGAGGTCAAGTTTAATTTGC
This sequence comes from Lagodon rhomboides, assembly GCA_039737535.1. NCBI lineage: Eukaryota > Metazoa > Chordata > Actinopteri > Spariformes > Sparidae > Lagodon > Lagodon rhomboides. The sequence goes on from CM077805.1 coordinate 6,408,290, forward strand.
TCTGACAGATGCATCTGACCCACGGAGGTAATAGGGGAAATCTGGATACAGTGTCGGAGACAGAAAGTTCGACTTCCTCGCTGTAAAATTAACTGGATCTTCTGTTTCGCTCCTGCATTGTGCGGCTCGTAGACGTACCGACCAAGTAGATAGCCCTCCGTTAACTTGAATGTGGACACAATTATTTTCTTGTGCGGCTCTTCTAGACTTTCTAAATGTTACCCAACCAAATGGATCCGATTCTGACAGTAAAACTAATCATTTTGTGGGTGCTGTGAAGCTGAAAATTACTACAACACCACCGCAAACGAGTCTCAAGCAGTGATTCGGACTAATATTTGTATTATCAGTTAGCCATCTTTGCTAATCTACGATTAAGATGTTCTGCTGCCACGTTAACTAGCTCAGCGCTACGTCACACCCTTCATTGCTCTTTGGTTTGTACCCTTTGCAAAATAAAAATAAATTGAGAAGTTCTTGTCTCAGAAACTTGCAATTTCCTTCTAACGACTTCATTTTTTCCCCTCAAGCAGTTGTGACTTTCTAAAAAAGAGCTGAGACTCATCGACTTGTCTCAATTGAACCTTACTTACAAACCGCTCTGGTCAGAAGATCTGGGGTTCGAGCAGCGAGCGCAAAGTTGACCATCGGGGACCATTAATGCTAATGTTTGTCCCTCTCTTTGAATTCATAATGTCGAGTCTCCATCACGCTAATGGTTTTCGAATGTGCTTCCGCCTATAAATGACCATTGAAGTATTGAAATGGTGCATTATAATCACATTGTGAACGGCTCTGAATAGCAACTTAACAATGGACTCTGGGCACTTAAATGGGTTTATCTAATAATTATGAGCTTAAGAGCTGAGTTTTTAGCACCGTGAGTATTTTTTTGTTGTATAAAGTGAATCTGTGCCGGGCCAAGCCAGGACATAACAGCCTCATACGGTGAAATATAAGGCCATTTATCTGTGTGTGGACTACACAGAGTTTACAGAGGCGGCCTGACATCAGTATTGTACACAAGGCTTTGTGGACAGAACTAATGGCACACTTTATTGATCCTGTGTGCTGTAATCTGTCAATCCCGACTCCACCAGCCGCGGCAGAGTGCCAGGCTGCTCTATAGGGTCATCTCCAGCCATCTGCCACTCCAAACACCCTGAGAGTATCCGCAACTTATTACCACACTCCCTCTAAAAGGATATCTGGCCACAAATGAGAGCAAAAATGGATCAAACCAGAAGCATGAGAGGAAGAGACAGCCCAACCGGCAGATAGCTGTCCAAACGAGTCTCAGGTTTAATTATTTAAATTCAAGTTTGACAATTAAAAAAGAAGCCAGATTTTTTTAAAAGTTAACTGCAGGTTTCTAAACTTTTTTTCTTCCTGGTGACAAATGAGCCGCTCAGATTTATAATCAAGGGGAAACTGTGGTGTTTTGTTCGGTGCTGAAACGATCGGCCAGGTAATCAATTAGCTGAACAGAGAAATCAGTGGCGAGCAAGTTGTTTAACAAATGCAATCAATCAATGTAATCAATTACTAACGGGGTATTCATTGAAAAGAAAGAATAATCAACAGCAAAACTAATTAGTTACTTTGATTACATAACTGGTTACTCAACCTGGTTTAAACAAAGGTGCCTTTGAACAACACCAGAGCCGCCTCACCCCACCGGACATCGTCTGTTTATAGGTTATAAAATCTCAACAACTTTAAAATGGATTGTCATATATTTAGTTGTTTTTGTCTAAGCAGCAAAGGAGGAAGTCAGGAGATGTCGTGCAAAGAGAGAAAAGGGAAGTGTAGGGAGGTTCGTTGGGGTGGATGGTTGGGTTGAACAAGCACAGGACTTTCGCTGTTCGTAACAAAAAGTCAACGTCAACAAGAGCTTCGTTATTTTAACCCAAACCACAACTCTTTTTAGTTTTAGAGCCTAAACCCAACCAAACTGTGAGGGTCCACCAGACATGTTTTGGGAATATATTTTGCTTTGGGAGTCAATGGCCATCAACCGAGGATGTTATTGGGTCCACACACCTCAAAATCCTGAACAAAACCCTGCTGATTTCTGACTATAGTTCTTTACCAGTGTCTAACGTTAGCAATCCAACTAACATTGTTTGTTTTTTCACTATTTTGGAACAATTTTAACTCAATGTTTAATCTAAAAACAGATCATTGGCAGAGGAAATAATGGGCTGTTCCATCCATAACTTTCAGATCAACTTTAAAGTAACTACTCATGTTAGCTTCTGTCGCTCTGTTAGCAGTGCTGAGACGAGGCACTTGAGAACGTGAATGAAGTCAAATCTGTTGGACTGTTATGGAAAATCCGACCTTCACAGTCATCCAACAGTCTAGCAGCATTAAACAACTTAAAGAAAGACTGGAAAGGACTCAGTTTATATGTCATGTCACAATCGGCCTCACATATGACCAATAAAAAAAGAGGTCAATACATGTAAATTGTTAGAAAATTATATCTAGTGCAATTTTAAGTTGTCATAAAAACAAGCTATCTTGGTGATTTGCATGTATAAACTCAGACAACCATTCAATCATCACTTAGTAAGACTGCATCAAACGATCAGATGTCACTCCCTGGACACAGGAGGCACGTTTTTGCAGCGCTGCCCATACACAAAAGCTGAAAAACAACTCCAGTGCCCAGCTGGTGTGTGTCAATACTCTATTGATCGCTGAGGCCACGCTCACTTTTCCATGGATCAACATGATATTTTATATAACTCTGTGTGGTTTGACCGGGCTGCTGCTCCCAGCTCGCTCGCTCGCTCTGCGGGCTTCTACAGTCGCACTTTGTTGTCGTGTTCCTGAATATCTTCCTCCCTGTTGGCATTTGGATCAGTGTCTCTCACTGTCTCCCTTGTCTCTGCTGTTTATATGTATTTGTGCCTCTCCTTTTTTCCCCCTCTCAGCTCTTTCTCCTCGTCCCCAAGGATCTCCCAGGCACTTTGGCTTGTAACTGCTCCCCCTCTCTCTCCCCCTCTCTCTCTCGCTCTCTCGTTCTCTTTCTCTCACACTCTTCATCGTCCCATCTCACATCTTCTCTCTGGTGTCTCGGTGAGTGCCAGGCAGGGCGTCCCTGGAGTGACCTTGCGGGTAATGAGCTCCTGATCACGAGTCAGGAAACCCGGCATTCAACACCCACCCACCCCACCGCCACCACCCTCCCCTCCCTCCCTCCCTCCCTCACCCCATGCAACACACACCAAAAGGGGAAAGAAAAAAAAACTACACAGCTATCGTATGCTCAGCCCACAAAGAGAAATAGTATTGGAGAGGCAGGGCAGCAGGGCAGAGGTGCAGATGAAAAGTGTCTAGAGAAAACTTCTCCGAGCTCTGATATACAACTACCAGACCTCCAAAATAAAGTAAGTGGATTTTTCTTCTCCTCCTTCTTCTTCTTCTTCTGGGTGCACACTTACTGATGCATGGCTTTCGTGGGGGAAGGTGTGATGTAATGGTGAGGTGGTCACTTGAGCAGCCAGGCAGGCAGGCGGAAAAAGTTTGGAGCCCGGGCGCAGAATTGCCTCAGATGATACGAAGGCCTTTTTATTTGTGTTTCTTCGTGTGATCCAGAGCTGCAGGTATCAACCCCTTGTTGTGCTCAATACAAGCAAAGTTTAAGGCAAAGTTGCAAAAGAAAGAAGATTAAACTTTTTTTTTCTTTTTTGCATTTGTTTTTCCTGACAATTCGCCCCTTTTTTTTTTCTTTCGCTTTACTGTTTCATATTTCACCAGAACACTTCTGTAGACATGGTCCTAATCGCTTCTTTGTCGCTCTTCCCATTTTGAGCAGATTTTCCCCCCGGGGCTGTTGATAGGAGATAATAAACAATACGAAAACATAAGAGACTATTAAGCTTAAAAATGCTGAGAATTATGGGCGCAGATGGAGAAGTGGCTCGTGGACGTGTTGGGTAAACAATCGGAAAAGTCACGATAATCCAGCAGCCATGGGCTACGGGACTGTGGTGCTAAATCATTAACAGGGCCGTTTCCTCAGTGATTAGACTTCAAACATCCATATGTTTTTGTTTATTATAGCTATCAGCCAAATGTATGCGAGCCCAATTAAGCACGTCTGTGCATGTGTGCGCCGGGTTGAAGTGGGCCACTTTTTGCCCAGGATGTCGTAATTTGGGTCAGGCCTGACTGGAATGACAAACCCCGGGCAGCCGTATTGTATCGGCGCTATGTGGTCCGGCAGACCTTCTCGCTTGCGTTGCCATGGCTTTCTTCAGCACTGGTATAGCAACCCGAGTCAGACCAAACACTGTTCCTCTCTGTCTTATGGGCATTCCTGCCGCGGACAAAAGCCCTCTCCGGCTCATTCTTGCCCGAAATGAGGTGTCCGCTTCATTTCTTTAGAATCAACACATGGTGTGGTCCTAATGAAAGAGCTAGGGGGAGATTAAACATGAGGTGGAGATGAGCTTGAGAAACCAGCTTTGGTCCGTAGGAAGTCAGAACACAATGTGGATTAAGCTGGAGGACGGCCAGCGGGGCCAAACTCATAAAACTACTTCATTCCCAAACAGATCCTGGCATTTTCCTTTCCAAGATGGCCACTCGGAGGCCTTTTAGCCGAGAGACGTTTTACACATTCTGCCCTTTTCTCTTGTTAAACGCTTGCCCCACGGACTTCACCACGTGATTCCGCCTATATGTCAAGACCAAGCACAAAGCCAGTTCATTTCCGTCCGTGTCTTCACAAACTCTTTGACGAGACTGTTCTCCATGGAGGAGCCGGAGCAATAAGGCATAGAATTGCGCTGTTAGGGCCCTGAGAAGTCCGCTCCAGGGGGGAGGGAAGAGCTGTGAATGGAACCAATTCTCGTCTATAGGGCACAAGTAAGTGAGAGAGAGGGAGAGAGAGGGAGAAAGAGGGTTGTGGGTGGGGGGGGGGGTTGAGGACATACACAAAGATCCTCACATTGAGTGGCTGGTTTATTCTTGTGGGGTACGCACTGACCCCTCACATGTGGGATGAACAGACTGAGCCTTGATGGGGTCCGGAGGGCCTCCAAAGAAAGGGTGGACAGGATAAAGAGAGGAATAGAAGAAAAGAGGAGGGGAGGGATGCCAGGAGAGAGGCCTGTCAAGGAACCGTCCTTCATTGCATCCACTCGCAGACGTCATAAGCGGAGCTGGATTCTGATGCGTTGCAAGGTCTTATTTTTTGTAGTCTTGGCCGCCATTGCTTTTTGGTAGTAGCTTAATTTCCTGAGATGTGGGAACACGGTGAATCACACAGGTTTTAGCTCGCACGTGACGGGTTTCCTGAAAGAACTGTCAAAGCAGCAGACGCTGAGGCACCAAGGACACACTGGATCCTACACGTCCCACAATGCAACTCTGCCTGGTAAACTCCTGTGTCTTTCAAACCAAAACAACAAGCAGGCGCAACATGGATATGTTGACACTTCTAGTTTCTTTATGTTCTGTGTTGATTCACGCTCTGGTTAGGTTTAGGCACTAAAACCACTTGGTTAGGGTCAGGAAAAGATGAGAGAAGATTTATTGGCTTACCCGATTGTGTCACCACAATCACAGCTGGAAATTGTCCCGACACTGGTTAAAAATATCCAGCCACCGTCTGTTCACCCTGCTGCCATCTGGCAAAAGGTACAGAAGCATCCCAGGAGCTTGGAGTAGCTTCCTTCACCAGGCCGTGAGAGTCCTGAACTCATCCTCAACACTCCTTTGTCTAAAATAGATGTAGCAGGACTCAACCTTCCACCTTGCAGCTTGTAAATACAAATGTTGAAACATTGTCTTGAACAGTGGTCACTGGCTTGAAGGCCTTCTCGCCCAATCCCCTCATATACATCTAACCTGATCTTGAAGTGACCCGTCTTGTAGAAATCTCAATACGCTGAGTATGAAACATCATTCTGGTGACTGGGCTGGACAACCATCAGGGTTGTTGTCCTCACTTCAGACATTATTAATGAAAGGGAATGTTATAATACATCTTTTAATTCCTCGACAAATCTTATAGTTACAGATTCTCTCAGTCCTTCCCAAGCCTTGTTCATTTCCTGGTTGAATGTCCGTTTGTTCATAATGTTAATAGAAGAAAGAATAAAGACAGTGGAGGATCTGATACGGCTCTTTTCACAGGTCAAGTAAACTCAATTTGGTGCATAAAATCAGTAGAGTGCCCTCAGGTCAGTCAAACTGCAAACGTCGATGAAAAATTGAATTTCTTGGTTCAACTTTGACCTTTCTTTCTTGCCACAGTTGTTTGCATGCCCATTCTTCCTGTACAATGAGGGATTGTTACCTCTGATTGAAGTATTTCAGGGATTCTGGTCAGATTATTGGCTTGTTCACGATCTTAATGATCCTTTTTTTCGTGCTTTGCCTCAGAAAAGCGATCTCAGGTGAGCGCAGTCTACAAATAATGGAAGAGACTTCAGAATAGTGGAATTATCCTTTAACTACAGCTCTTCAGGAGTCTTCCCAGTTGCTCCCGGTCTCGGTGCCCGAGCTCGTCCACTGAAATCTCACCTAATCTTTTATTCAGTTGTGGAGATGAGCGGGGACTGCGAGAGGACCGGCACCTGAGGCTGTTGGGTTAATGGTCCTGTGTGGAAACGCAGACGTTCTCATGGAGACGTCAAGCGAGCAGCTATCTCATTATAGGCGAGGGCGAGACAATCAAAGCTGTCTGCAAAACCTCTAAGCCGCTGATGAGAGAATGTTCCTCTTGTGTGGTGTCGGTCCCCATTGTCTGAGCGAGCCCATTGATGGGGCTGCTAATGCCTTTTATGGATGAAGTCGGGGTTTGTGTTCGTGCGTAAGTGTCGAGGCACGTTGTGAGTCCCTCGGTCGCCTTTTTTTTTTTGATCAGAATCAAAACTTCCACCGTCTCGCTGCGCGGCCTGGAAAGAAAAAAAAAAAAAGGTGCTCATTTCTTTCCTTCCTTAAACGCGTGCGGATTTTTCTACATTTCCTGTGGAAAAACAAATATCTAATTGTGGCTCGCATCTCGCCGCCGTGCTGTTGGCTTGATCTGGTGTTTGATCCTCGGGAGAGCTAATGATAACCCGAGGCTTTCCACTGTAATCAGTCCGCTCATTAGTGTCCCACTCGGGCACACAGCCGCCCACACAAAGCTACAGACAAACACACACAGACTGTCCCCGGGCCGGCCAGCAGGTGACTGGAAGGAGAGAGGGCAAAGGTCAACACAAGTTCTGTATCTACTGAAGAAGATCAGTAATCCGAGACTGGACTCTGACATTTAACTAGGAGTGTTTGATTGATTGTATTTCTGTGTTAGTCAGCACATAGTAGATGTTTTAGCCCATTTACAAATCACCGTACATGAAAACTAAATTGCTAAATGAAATCATTTTGCAAATTATGCTACAAACATGATTCCAAAAAGGTCAGGACGCTGTGTAAAAACAAAATGTGGTCATTTATAGCTATAGCTATTCAGCAATATGTCATTTTTGCTGCTCAGGGAATGAGAACAAAATGTGTTGGCAGAGTGTTGTATGGGGATCAGAGCTGGACGAGAGAGTCGGATGCAGATCCAGAACCTCCAGGAGGACTAAACACCCCAAGTCACACCTGATTCTGCTCTGATTCTGCTCTGATTTACCGATGGGAGAAGAGCTCGGGAGCTACTTTAGAACTTTTGGGATTTAAAAAGGTGGATTTATCATCAGTCCCAGTTATCAACCTGACAGCAGCAGCGGTCCACGAGAGAGAGAAGAGAGAAACTGGATATCCCTGCATGGGCCCAGGAACAGGAATTCTGTTTTTATTATTGTTTTAAACGGCGTTCCAACTTTTTGGGGGTTTCGGTTTGTAACATTGTTTTGAAATGTCGACTTATTTGCTCCACGATTCCAGACAATCAATTGTGAGATGTGAAAATATTGCAGAGGCGACTGATTAATCCCTTTGTAACGCAGACAAATATTGATGTAGACTTGACATTTACTGGAGGATAAGCAGGGTTTAATGGTCTGCCAACTGATTTTCTTACCACGCAGACATAAATGTGAATCAAATAATACAAATACTGTGCATCTGTGTTGCATTAATTCTAAAATGTTGAGCAAAAATGTTAAACCTAAGAGGTCTGATGGATACAGGGGCCACTTGGGGGCAGAACAACAAGCTAAAATCACCACATTGACACATTACCAGCTTATATAGCAAGCAAACATCCAATACAACAGCTAAATCTTTCATTTTTTTAAATATATTTACATATTCTTGCATTTCTCTTATGAAATAAATTGAGCAAACAGTGGTTTATTCACACGCCGAGCAGAGAAGGAGCAGCATTAGCATTCATTTGGGGTCGGGCTTGTGTACACCTGATGTATGAAAGACTAATATTCATTCTCCTTGGGCTCTGTCAAAGACAACAACAGCATTTTAACAGTCCCGGAGGGAAATATACAGCTATTTAATTGCAATATGCTGCACAATGTTCTATCCAGATAATCACTTCCAACTTCAGCATCTTACCGATTGGTTTGAGGCAGGTATTTCATCTGTAATGGTTGTTGATGAAGCTGAAACCAAAACAAGAGCTAAAAGAGGCTAAAAGGGAGCTGAGGGAAACTGCTGCCACTGGATTACACGCAGTCTTTTTATGGAGGCTTAATGCGATAATATCGATCAGAACAGCTTTAAGCATGCATGTAAATACAGTGTTAATAAGGAGCTTGCAAATGTCTGTATTAGCTTGTGTGTCAATGTTTTTATCCCACAGGCAGCTTAAACAAATCCTGCACAGGATTCTGGACACAGATGCAGTACTTGTGTATTGTTAGCAAATATCATACAGGGGATACAGGTTCCGAGGGCGCTCCCTCGCCCCGACTCGTCTGTGTGTTCAGGCTTCAGAGTGTGAAGCACGAGGGAGTGGGGAGTGTTTGTATTCCTCTAATGAACTGAGGGATGATCTTGCCTCTCTGACGTACCATATCATGAGTGGAAAAGAGAGAGGAAGCTGGAAACTCAAAGAGGAAACGAATAGTGCAGCTTCAGCTGTACGTACTGTAAAAAAGGAAATTGTGTTGGAAATTAGCATTATATGAACAGGAAGCCTCCATGCAACGCTTAACATTCTATCCCTTGAGGCTAATGTTAGCTAGCGTGCTACTGTTGACAGAAAAGTACCTCCTGTTTTCATGGAAGGATAGAAACCTGTGTTGACCGTGTCTCCCCACTCATCCAGACTCGATTAACCTTCTGCTTTTGTTTTTATCTCACTGCATCACGTTACTACAGCAGAGTTGTCGCACCACGCTAATCTCAATTCTGTTTTCCAGCCCCTCAGGCTAACGCTAGCTAGCATACTACTGCTTATAGAAACTTAAAATCTAACTACCAGCTCTCTCAACCTGTGTTGACTGTGTCTCCCCACTCAGACTTGTTTTACCCTCGTTCTGTTTTTCTTCTCACACAGCAACACGTTACTTTTATCCATTTTTGTAGTCTGGCCCTTGAGGCTAATGTTAGCTAGCATACTTCTGTTGGCAGACATTGAAAATCTCACCTCCAGCCCTCGCCAAAAAATAGAAAACTCCCTACTTATCCAGACTCCTTTAACATTCTGCTTTTGTTTTTTCCTCAGTGCAGCGAGTTACTAAAGAAAGTTGTTGCACCACGTTAATCTCCGATTTGTTTATGTCTGCTTCCCCATTAGATCACATGAGAGGGATCAGGGCTAGTATCAGCCCTGAGCTGAGAATACGCAGGCTGAAAAGCCCCACAGACAGCAGAGACACAGCTTCTTTGCTTTATTGTTAGATGCAGTCGTAGTTAACAGTCTTGTTTAAATCGACCATCTGGTCATTTATCCATGAGTCCTTCTCTCGGTGATAACAGGTGCACCAGAAACAAAAGTAAGTCACTTTATAGACTTGTAAAACTTTTCTCCCTAATGCAGAGCCCTGCTAAATGGCTCAGAGGTAAACTCTGAGGGGACTATTAAATAACACACAGCCAATATGCCGCCAAAGCTTCAACTAAATGTGGAAATCTATTGTCTCAATCAATGCAATCTCATTTTATTTAGAGGCGCTCTTTGGCTGCCTCGAAGCCGGGAGTGTATTGAAGCCGGCCGGTAGAGTTATTAGCGATATTATGATCATTTCCTGCAGGGAGATTTTGATTCTTGCAGCGTATAGAGCTTGTGTAGGTTATAAAAAAAAAAAAGAAGAAGGGGGGAAATGTGATTCAGAGACGCGTGGCAGCAGGTCGCTCTCGCTCACAGGGGTTTGTTGTGATGTGGCCAGCGATGTTGAATGGAAAGTTAAATTGATCGTGAGCCTCGCTGTGGAACACCGTCTACCACTTAGCGTCTCCATTCCAATCCCGCTGCTAATTGGATTGCTAATGGTACCGTTACGCTGAGGTGACAAACTTCTCTGATTAGAGGGGGTCTGCATAGTGTATCACGAAATGAAATCGCAATTTAAGCGCAGTGATCACCTGAAAGAGAGATCCGATTGCTTTTAGCTCTTCAAATTAGCGATTAAAATTTATGTTACGGATAAAAAAATGTCTTTTCCCTTCTGCTGCTCTTTTTTATTAGGCCAGACAGTCGTTACCAGGCTGCTTAAAAGGGGCCAAATCTTCAATACTTAATACCAAAATAAATTTAAACAGTTTACACAGCCTCCTAATGCCAAAGGGGGTGTCTAATCCTTGGTTGCATCTCAGCAGGTTTTAATCTGGCCCAGTGGAGAGTTTCTGCAACTCTGTGAAAGCCGTCCTGTTCCTCCCCTCGAGGCGTTCTGGAAAATAAAAAAGAAAAAAAGTATGATCTGGAAAGTTAAACACCTCAGATGGATGTGGAGGGGATTAGACGGGCCCACTCTATGGTCACGGGCACCAAGGGATTGGTCTCATGTCCACCCACCAATAAGTGATTAGAAACCGGGATCAGTCGGGTGGGGGTGTGCTCGACAAAGCCCCGAGGTAGAAAACGTTCTGCCAGACACTACTCACGTGCATTAAAAAAAAAAAAAAGAGAAAGAAAGAAGGTATTTATGCCACAGCCGTCCCTTGAGTCGTAGCTGAATCCCAGACTCGAGAGTTTCATTCGCATGGACGGGGACGGGGAGAAGGAGGGGTGAGAGCAGAGAGTCGAGTAGGAAGGAATCGGCAGAATGGGAGAAAAGGCGAGAGAGAATCATTAGTCATATCCATTAGTATTCCGTCCGCAGCTTGTGCTGTGAGACAGCCGGTCTGTCCAAACAAACAACCAGCAGAGGGGGGATGCCTCATTATTACTTCCCCTCTTTTCTCTCACCCGGAGTTCACATTCCATCTGACCACAAACACCAGGCCGGGGCTGTGGCCTTGCCCTCTGCCTCCGCTGGAGTTTAGAGATGTTAGCGGGCCTAGTAAAGCAACAATTCACATGCTGTTCGGTACATGACGAGGACAGTACGGTACAAGGCAGCGTCCAGGGAGAGAGGAGGGAGGAGGGGGGGGACAAAAACACAATGTGAATTCATGATGTCTGGTCCTCTTGAGCATTCCAGGTTGCCGCCCTCTGCAGCCCGATGCATTGTGAGGCGGAGGAGGAGGGGAAGGGGGGGGCGGCTTTCTACCCTTGAGACGTCCGCTCTTCACACGCCTGCCACCTTCGCCTTCCCTACAGTTTATCACCGAGAGATCCCCGGCGCTCCCAGGAGGAGGCATTCGCACTCGGCTGGCACAGAAACCGAAACTATACAGACAGAGGCTCCGGCAGAAGCCGCGCTTCCATTATGATGCTGCGAAAAAAAAAATCGAAGTCAGCGCACGTTCGCTGTATGTGAAAATATTCATGAGGACACGACAGGATTATATAACAGCCAGAGCGTGAGTAAGTCTGATACATGAAGGCATTTCGCTGCTGCTTCCCACCGAAGATGGTGTTTGCGTCTTCATCTCTTCTGACACAGATGTTCGCGCTGGTGTTTTTTATTTATACCAGCCTTTATGGTTTATAGAGAGTGGGGTGACATGCGACAAGCCCCCCCCTCTGGACTGGAACCGGGGTTCCTTTTCCTCTTTTCAGGCCCATATGAAAGCGAGCCGCAGCACGACATTAATGCAGCAGAACCACATTGGGGACGTCTGTCTGAAAAATCTCTTTCCGTCAGGCTTTCCAACTTTTCCACCTCGGCGAAACAATTTTTCGGGGTCTTTTTCCGCCCTGTAATCTTTGCCATTTCCTCTCATGATTTTATCACAAATTGGTAAAAAAAAAAAGAAGCAGAAGAAGAACTGCCAGACGTCCCCAGACACCAGCTGACCTCGGCGCTCTTATAAAATCGTACACTGTTTTAGCACAAAAGCGCGTCCCTCAGGCAGCACCCCGGACAAGTGAATTAAAATGCACTTTTCATGCAAGTCAGATTCTGAACCCCGAGTGACCTTTCGACATAATCACCGGGGAATATAGAGAAAATCGGCGCGCTGCCTTAATTTAAATGGATAATTCACCCTGCACTGCAGTCCTTGACGCCTCTATCCCCGGACTCCTGGCTCGGGGGAGGCTGCGGACTGAACAGTGCCGCAACAAGGATTGATCCATCAGCAGCCGCCCACCCACCAGCACTGTCAAACCGGAGGTCGAGCGGTGCTGGCCAGGAGTTTTAATCCCGGTGTGTGCTCTCCAGAGGAGGTGGAGGTGGACCCAAATGTAGATGACGAAGATTTATTCAGGATTTATTCAGGGTAAACGGCAACATTAGGAAGAGGCAAGCGGCAGGATCAGGGAAACTCAGCGGCAGGATCAGGGGAGCAACAGGACTGAACTAAAGACTGGACTTAAATACAAACTAAACTAATGAGGGGATGATGTGCAGGTGGAGAAACACAGGTGAGCCTAATGAACTAGGAACAGAGGCGGGCTAATGAGACAGATGCAAGACAGGTGTGGAGGCAGCGGCAGCGCTAAAGACTTCAGACTGAAGACTAAACACAGAAATGAAAGAAGTTCTGCTTTAACTGGCTTCAAAAACATGACACTTAATAACCTGCTCACTTTTTTAATTCAGGTGGAATTCGGCACAAAGTTCTAATCTAACAGTATCTGAACCACTTTGGCCCTTTACGGTCGATCAGAAGGCACACGGCTGCTCCCTCGAGAGCCTATTAATTCAAAATCTAATATCTAGGATCAGATTTTTTTTTTTTCTCCCCTGACTCCTGCCACACGAAGGGTTAGAGGATCGCAACGGAAATGAAGCTGACTTTTTGTCAACCTTATTGAACCAGCCTCCATAATTGGTGCATTAATTTCTCTAATATCCGGTCAAGTTTTCTCCTTCAATTTGTCTCCAATCTTTATGAGATTTATATTAAACCTAACTGACCTTTCTACCTTGTAGTGTGGACCAGTGATTCCCAAAGTGTGGCCGTAGAGGTAACACATTTAAAAAAAGTCTTAACCATACTTCAGTGTTTCGTGGTTGCAGAGATATCGACTTGTTAGCATGCTAACCAACTAGCCCCTTGCACGTGTTGCATGGATGTTGTTGGATCGCTAATTTGCTTTGCATTGCCTGAGGCTCACATGCACAGAGGCCTGTTCTGTTTGGGATGTTATTTCTCTAGGGATGTACGAGTTGATCAGAGCTGTGATTAAAAGTTTGGGCCCTCGAAGATTACAAACAGGGCGGCGTCCTTCTTAAGTTTATGGAGTTGTACTTTGGCCGTTTACGCTCCGCGAAGCTCCGCACTCGAGTTACTGAATCGACTGCGTGTCAGGTTTGGACGCAGGGTGAAGGTGCCCTGACTGCAGCGGCTCGTGTGACACACATTTAAGGGAAAAAAAAGAAGGGCGCCAGCTGAGGCAGAAGCCCCTCGCCACGCTCCGCAGTGTCTCCTCTGACTGTTCTAATGCTCAGTGGCAAGTTGAAAGGTCTTGTTTAAAGCCCCGGGCTGCGACCGGAGGCAAGAGCCGCTTCCCCCCGCCACCTTACGCCCGCCTCCCCTCTGCTCACCCCCTTTAACCCCTTCGTGCACCCGCCCCACAGCTGAGCACAGCTACTGGCGCTCTGAGTTGTGTTTTCATTCTGAACGGGGTATGATTGGATGTGTCCACGCGTACATACAGTGTCGCCACATTTACGGTTTGGCGAATAAAGCCGGAGCGAATAGTGTTTTCGCGCAGATGAATGTAGACAATGACAGCGGCAGGGACGCGGAAAATCTGGTGTTGCTGCGCTCCTGACGGATGGAAATAGCTCGCCTCGGAGGCAGGGCGCTGGTGAACGGGATGGATCTGCGTGGCGGACGTCAGCACGCGCTGTACTGTAAGGCTAAACGAGCGCGGTCGGGAAATGGGCCGTGTTTTGAAAGGAGTGAATATCGGGGGCCAGTCTTGTTCCTTATCATCGCACAGTGCCTAGAAATAGATCCTTCAACGCTCTTAAGTGATTTAAGCTTATTGTAATATTGGATTTTTTCAACGTTCAATTATATAACACAGCTGCATCACTCTACACAGGAAACGAACCGGCCCTTAGAGGGTATTCCGTTATCCTGCTCTTTGTTTTAGCTGCATAACAAAGAGGCGAGAAGCGATTCTCAGAAGCTGGAGAATCTGCGTCGAAACCTCAGTGTGACGTTCGTCGGGCCCCGACCGTCAACGGGGTCCGCAGACAAACAAGCTGCAGCCCATTTTTTTTTTATTGCGGAATAAATTAGCCGGCGCGGATGCTGGGTATTGAATTCCCATCAGCCTCCCCGAGCTGACGTCAGAGGGACCTCAGGCGGCGGATCTCTGCGGGGATGCGCGAGCCCTCACCGGTGACTGCTCTCCACTTAAAACTCCAACTCTCTCTCACGCACACAGATACACGTCCACACTGTTCGCTTACCTCTCGGGACTCGGATGCCAATTACATGCCAATTACTACCCTTTTTTTCCCTCCTTAGTTTTTCGCTTTTCAAGTCAAGGACACCACATATACAAAGTTATTTACATATTTATTAAGTTTGGTGTTAAGATTTCTTTGGGAAAACAGGTGTTCAATTAACTTCCAGCCAGCTGCTATCAGTTATGTTTAAAAAAGCTGATTGCTTAAGTCGCGCGCTGCTTCTTTTGTTTTCGTCGTGACGCCCATCGGTCTAATGAGTGTTAGTCTCAGATCGGCAGTCGGAGACGAAGGCCGCGCTCTGAAGGATTGTTCGAGCGTTTTTTTCCAAACTCTACAGGTTACACTCCGGACTTCATCTCTGTCCAGGAAATCTCGTAGCGGAGGACAGTGCTAGATGGAAGCAATGCGCCACGTTAGCCTCCCAATTCCATCTCCTCGTGCCAAATGGCCCCAAAGACAATGCAATAAAAATGAAGGATTCGCTTCGGCCAAAAGTCGTGTCCTTGACAGATCTGGGATGTCCAATCTTCCTCTGTCCACCGTTCTCAGTAAATAACTTTCCCCCTGCTTCCTCGATGGCTGGAAATAAGACTGTCACCGGCTCCTGGAATATAGTGCGTCGCGAGCTATGTTTGATTCATTGAGGGTCGCACCGAGCCTGGCAGAGCAGAGGCTGAGTGACACTATCATTGCAAACTGGAGTAAACAAGTTAAAAATAGCAGTGTTTTCTTTCTAGAAGGGTTTCAACATGACATTTTCTACACATTTCTTTTTTTTTAATATAGAAGATAAACAGCTTTGTTTATTCTAACCACAAATAATGAACAAGACATTAGGAAAACGTCCTGTTAGGGAGTTGTACCCCCTTAATTATATCCAATTATTCTCTAACTCGTCCGCCTCTTTACAACTCCTCTGTTATTGCTACTGGAATTAATAATGGATGATTAGTTTTTTTCATGATCTGTGTAGCGATAATAAAAAAGAAGAAAACGAAAGCATAAATAATACAAAATAAATGTTATATTATACATGTTAGCTTACAGAGATGATCATAAATATGAAAAGAAGTTGAATTTAAGGCAGAAAGAAGAGATTTTTTTCTAGCCTTCCTGTTAACAAACAGTTTACACATCCAGCAAACATACAGTAACATTCAGAGTTGTGTTTCTGTTCACTTGACGAATGTAAGTCCAGTATTCACTTTAGCTTTAGCTCCGGGTTTGTTCTCCACCAGCTCCTGAAGGAAACATCCGGCTCTTTAGCTGCTAAACGCTCCATCATGTTCACCAGCTAGCCGCTAACTGTTTATGTTTGCAATTTGGTGCTGGGCACTAAATTGATGTCATGTTTGAACGTACGTGAAGAACTTAAGTCATATATTTGCTTTTCTTTTAGCACTGTTTTGCTCGAGACCAACTCCTGAGGGAAACATCTGGCTCTTAAGCTAAAGCTAAATGCTCCATCATGTTCACCAGCTAGCAGCTAACGTTCTTGTTTGTAATTTGGTTGGTGCTGATTCATTTGGTGTCGTGTTTGTATGTACCTGATAAACACAAGTCCTATATTTGCTCTCATTTTTACACTGTATTGCGCAACACCAACCCCCCAAAAAAGCTCTGTTATGTTCACAAGCTAGCTGCTAACTTTTTATGTTCGCAATTTAGTGCTAAGCATTAATTTGGTGTCTCGTTTGTATACGCCTGACGAACATAAAGTCCTATGTTTGCTCTCCTATTAGCACCGTTCAGATTCATTCTCCACCATGTTCACCAGCTAGTCGCTAACTCCGCCTGTCTGCTGTTCTGGTGCTGGGCAGCCAGTGATTAAAGCGAGAGAGAACTCAAACAGTAAAGTAGCGAAAGCAATTAGCTTCAAAGACGGTAACTTTCCACTGAACTGGAGGGCAACCACGGAGTCCGGTGACAAATCTGCGTAGGTTTGTCACTCCGAGCAACCCTTTTTCACCTTTCAAGTCGTCATTTGACTGATTTTAAACATTAAAAGTATTGGTTAGAGCGGCTTTAACTTGCTCTAGTAGATAAAAGTACAGAGACCTGAACCTTTTTATAGACGAAAAATAAACAAATCACCTAAAATGACTCATCTGACTAAATGTTTGTGAGGTGTTTGTTGATAACAGAGCTGCAGAGAATATATTTATTGGTTCATGTTCGAGCACGAGAAGTTAAAAAAGGCTCCCTGTTTTGACACCGTATTCTCTGCCAGACAAGAAGTGGAGTTTTGACATGTTTGAGAGGCGCTTGCGGTCGGCGGGTATTTCATGCCTGTTTCACTGAATGAATTTTGATGGGCTGCTCCGGTCCGGGCGTCTTTAACAGTCCCGACAAGCCTTTGTTCTTTCCCCTGTTTTCATGTCTGATCCCCAACAGCCCACAGGGGGAAGCTCTGTCGGCCGCGCGCTCCGAAAAAAGCCCTTCTGTTTGATCAACTCCTAACATATTTGAACAATTTAGGCAGGGGATGAGTGCAGGTAATTCAAAGGCTGCCAAGAAAGTGTTTTGGGGAGATGAGAAGACGCGCCGGGTTCACAAGGAGAAGCGGAGAAAAAAACCTGGGCGCTCATTCCGGCGCCGCTGCATACTCCAAAAAACTACCCATCAACGCGAACGCGGACGCCTAATGCGGCTGACATCTTCCATCTACAGAAAGCTTTTGAAATTATCCCATCTCCCCCCAAAATAAAAACACCTCTATCTACCCTCTCTCTGCTTCACCCTTCTTTCAGGCAATATCTTATCTCGCCCAGTAGAGGCCAGTGTGCAGCTTATGAGGTCATCCTCACAATATGACAGCTTGCACTGCCAAAAGTGGGGGAAAAAAAAAACAGCCTGAACACCTTCACTGGAGGTCAGAGTGGAGACGGGTGGCGGAGGTGCACGGATATCATTCGGTCCAGTCTGAACAGGACGAGGCTGCGAGGGGGGGGGATCAATGAGGCATCGAGCAGCAGGACACAAAGAGACACATGTTTGACTTGTGATGTAAGGCTGAAGCCATCTCCCGCCATTGTTTGAGGTAGAAAAAAACACCCAGGAGGAGCGCTCTGTTCGATACGGCCGTGAAAGGACATCGACGGCGGGGTTGCCATTAAGTACAGTCGCTGCAACGGAGTGCAGATGAGAGGTCAGGGTGCCGCTGTGGATAGATCATGAGAGCCCTCTGCTGACAGTCAAATCAAAAAGGAAACCAGTACCTCCATCAGAACAGAGCCCCCCGCTTCCAGTGTCTGCACCCGCGTTAAGAAGAAAAACAGACTCGGCTGAATAGGTGTGATTATTCTCCCTGGTTGAGTCATCAGAAATAAGCTTTTTTTTTTACCCCCCTCCTTCATGTGGAGAATCGAAGTGGGCCTGGGAAATTCTAATCATCATCATTTAGCACTAAAATCTTATTTCAGACACCCACCTACTGCTGTAGAAGAAATGGAGAAATGATTTAGTGATCAGAGGGGAGGTGTGGAGGAGATGAAGATAACAGTGTGAATATGCCGAAACTGTTAACAGAGTGACCACTGATTTATTTTCCGATGAAGCCGCGCAGCCTGTTTTTTTTTTTTTTTTGCTGCCGCAAGCCTGCAGTAAAGAAACAAATGAAGCTCTTCACAAGGCAACTCACTTCATTTTTCACTCAAATTGTCACAGAAGTCGAATCAATTATTTCTGACTCTTTCTGGACTATTTCAAATTGTGTCGACGCGAGACGGAGTCGAAAACTTTGAGGGAAGTATCTTCAGAAGTGAACTTTTCACCCCGTGTTGGCGGATTCCTCTCACTCCAGATATTAAAATCAAGGATTTCGGTTACTTATTCATAGTTTTTTCTGCTTAATATCACACGGAGATCCATTTCATCCCTACCTGCTGCCGTAAAAGAAATGAAGAAATGATTTAGCGGTCAAAGGGGAGGCGTGGAGGAGACGGAGTGACCGGTGACTTTTTTTTCGTTAGCTGTTCAGCCTCATTTTGCAGGTGCGAGTCCACAGAAAATGTCTCCCACATGGCCTTCAATGTCATTTTACCCAAATTGTAAGATCACTTTTTTCCGATGGCGTTCACCGGACACATCTGATACTAATTTCCTTGTTCATAATATTATGTTGAGAATAGGTTTACATGATTTTATGCTCAAAAAACACATCGGTTTTCTCATTCTGTCCAGTTCTGCAGCTCTGTATTCCCCCACGCTCTGTTTTAGCTCCTGTCCCTTTAAGACCCGCCCTCCTGAATGACCAGTCCCCTCTGATTGGTCAGCTCACACACGCCTGAGTCAGCAACAACAGACACAACACGTGCCAAACTAGCCGCGAGGCATAAAATATGCAAATGTGTGACACGGTGAAGTAGTGTGATGTCACAAAGTCACGGAATTAAAGGCGGGACTACTGACGAGGCGTTTGAGGAGCGGTGTTTCCTGCGGGAGAGAGGAGCTTCTGTTGTTCTTTTACATGCACAAAAAACGAAAAAGGCATAATAGGTTTCCTTTTCACGCTGTAATTCACAAATGAGATTCGGATAGTTAAATTAACGAGAAATCACTTGTTTTTTTCTGCTCAATTTCCCATCCTGAGCCATTTTTATATCAGAGGAAAAAGAGCTCTGAAATGATTCATTGTTTCGTCTCATGAGGAAATAAAATCCACTTAACATGTTTGATATTCCGCCTCGGATTTTGGACAAAATAAAAAAACAACAACTTCACTCCTCACTTGAAGTTCAGCTCGACCCCGTCTGGTTATTTTTTCAGTTTCAGACAGGCTGCCGGGCGTGTTCGAGTCGGAGAAAGTGCAGGGAAGAGAAAACAAATCCCCCCGAAAACCGAAAGCTGCAGAGAAACATCATTATCGAACAGCGCACCTAAAAACTCCCGCCTCTCTGCGGGTCACCCACCGGGGAGCGGCGCGCGAGTGAATAATAATCAAGCGGATATTTCAAACCGGAGACTAAACGGAGAGGTTTGGATGTGGAGGCACTAATTGACAGGGAGCCCACATGAGTTATGGGGGGGGGCGACGACATGCGGCGCGGACCGAAGGGTCACCGACTGATGTCCTTGGGAGAAAATAGTTGAAAACGACCGCTGATGATTGCCTCCCCGCCATATCGCACAGGTTAGTGATTAAAAAAGGCCCAAAACTCGCCTCGGTTGCAGTCATCCCTGAAATTGGACGGATATCGAAGGTAATGCCGCGACTCAAAGAGCTGTAGGGAGCGACTATTATTATTATTTCAAGATCAATAGGCTCTTTTTTTTTGTGTGAGTGGGGGGGCTTGACCGGTCGAGTCGAGGGGCCGCGTGACTTGCGTCTCGAAAGATGTCGAACTGTAACTATTTCTCTCCGGCGCCGCTGCTGCTGCTGCTGCTGCTGCTGCTGCTGTGTGATGCGAGGTGAGCCCCAGCCTGGAGGGAAATGTACAACTGTTTGCCTTTGTGAGGCTTTCGTAATCTAGCAGTCGAGCTTTGTTCCGCTGCCACACAGGCTACAGGGGCGCCAACGGGGGCCGCGGTGCTTCAGCTATACAAAGACGCCATACTGTATCTTTGTTGTTCCACTTTGGAGGCCCTATAGACCCCCGCGCCTTTAATACCTATTTCAAGAAGGCGGAAAGGAAAACCCCGCGTTAAAAGTGCCTCTGATTCACAGCATGTGGGCTCAGGAGAGCTGCGGTTTGAGAAGTGATAGGTAAATATATATATATATATAGCGTATACTGTATATGTTCTCCGGTATCCGTGCCTGCAGTGTGACACTAATACTGTAAACACGACATCACATCGCCACAAGATGGTGGGAAGAGCTGTCAAAACTGTCCACCACGATTTGTTTTGCTAAAGTGAGTAAACACCAATCCGCCCGCGCTTTTTTTTTTTCTTCTTCTTCTTTTCTCAGTTTTTATTGTCTTGCGTCAATGTCAGACAGTCAGAACTTTCTCATCTCCGGCGCGTCTCGGCGACAGCGCGGCTTAGCGCGCGCCTCGCGAGCTAATGCCGGCGCCGCCGCCGAGGCTTCCCCCCCTTTTTTTTTTCACCCCGAGATGCGAGATCTGCAGGAGGAGGAGGAGGAGGAGGAGGAGGAGGAGGCAGAGGAACATTAATGAATCCCTCCCTCACATCTTCTCTCTCGACTCGCACACAGGACCGCACAAAACTCTCTGGATAATAAAACCGGAAAAAAAAATAATTCAATTAAGTCTCTGAATCTGCCTCCAACCACAACATATTGTAGGCAACAGAAAACAGTATTCACATTCTTTAACTTTATTGTGCACGAAAAAAAATTATGCATAAACCGGTTTAATCACCGCCTGGCAGAACGTGGTTGTCACCGTGCTGTAATACACTTTGGTGTAAAAATACCCTCGGATGACGCAGGTTTTATTATGTTCCGGCTGCAGAGAGACGGCACGCGTCCTGCATCCACAGGCTCCTTGGCACTTGTCAATCTCCAGCCACTGACCTTGAAGCTCGGCGCACTTTTAATAAGCGAACAGTGGCGGCTGGTTTTTAATTGACACAGATCTTTAGGCCACGTGGGCGTCGCCGCCGCCGAGCAGCCTTTCCCTTCACGCTGACAGAAACATCTGGCTTCTGAGGCTGGTTGTACTTCTTCCTGAATATACAGAGGCTGTGCATATCTCCAGCTTCTTATCCGTCCATGAACTACGTTTTAATGCGTCTTATTCTCATATAGGATTGTATATACTCCTCGTTTAGTACCACACAACTCATTCTTAGCTCTAAATGTGAGCAAATGCAAATTTTTTACCATTATGTAAATATCAGAACTGTGCTTAGAGTAAAGGTCACATAGATTACATGTTCTGTACGTGACCTGATTTTCATATCAGGAGGTGGAGAGGATGCTGGTGGAGTTACAGGCAGGAAGGCTGCCAAGCCAGTGACCGCTGTTCAAGACTGTGTCTCAACATTTGTGTACAGAGTCGAGCCTCGTTTGTGGCGACAGATATCAGATACATCGGGACATCTTCGGCCGTGTGTGGCAACAGAACCAGGTGTTTTTATATTCTTAAGCTGTGTTTGTGGCCGTTTCCTAACCCCAAACAGACCATTGTCACGAGGTATAATTGAGTTATGAGGCAAGTTGAACCTAAAGAAACAGCAAGATAAATTAATGTAAAGTTTCAACATTTCTGTGCTCTGCAAAAACGTACATTGCCAACATTTATTCTGGCGATTGGGTTGAGTAATCAGAACTCCTTGCAGTGTGTGTGCCCTACAAAGTAAAGTGGCACAAAACCTCTACTTACTGTTTATTTCTATATTAACTTCCATACAATACTAATATAAAAAAAGATACTCAATACTGAGGCACAAAATATCATATTTTTCTTTTAATCTGTTCTTTTTATAGCTTCTGTAATTCCAAAACGATCGAATGCGCGATCTCATATTGTTTGTTAAAGCATTGTATCCAAAACGTAAGGAAAAAGTCAGCATCAATACATTTAGATTTTGCTCTTCATCTCATTATGAGCTCATAAAACACATATCTGCCACTCCCAACAGCAGATGTCTGTCGCAGTAGTTGTTCTTTGGATTTTGGAAGAAAGTTTTAGGTCTGCAGAGCAAACAGAAGCCGCCTGCAGGAGCTCAAACTTCAGGAGAACATGAAGACGAGGAAAAAAAGAATCTGAGAAGCTGCAGTATTCCTACTGTATGTGGCTCTTACAGCACATGCTCTCATTCTGGTGTAAATCCCGGTCATGTGCTCGGCTGTTGGGCGTGTTGCAGTGTTGTGTTAGAAGCCGGTGTGGGATTACAGGTAACTGAAGGCTTTATCTCTCCACCGACAGCTGCAGCCGAGCTCCCCCTCAGCCTCGCCGTGTGACGCCTGGTTTGGGGAAAAGTGGGTGGTAAACCTCTGTTGGGAAATGTTGGCGTTACGTGTAGGCGGGTGCATGTAGGTTATCTGAGACCGGAATCATGTGTAAATCCAGGGGATGAGCAATATCTCGCTCTGGTTTGTGTGATGCACAATATAGAATCCTATGCTGAATCTGAGGTCGGACAATACCGAGCTTTCAGCCCGCTGTTATTATTCAAATCAGCACCAGAGTCAGCCAAGGGAAACATGTTGTTTCTTAGTGTCCCACGGCCACCAGTGGGCTCCCATAATCCGATTATCCCTTTGTTCTGTTTTTTGTCAGAATTTCAGTTTGCCCAGATTTGCCTTGTTTTGCTGGGTCAGCAAATATTTATTTTTTTAATATGAGATTATAACAAATTACTCAAAATTTGGAGTCTCGGGGTGCAGTAGTAGTAACACACGAGAAAGTGCAGGCATGTTTTATACAATCTGGGGGTTTTGCACACAATAATTCATTTTAGAGAGTACAAAAAAATTTAAAAAATGGATGTCACCGTACCAAAATTGGGGATTTGGGCCACAGTATTACAAATTTTGGAACATGACGGCTCACATGAGAAACGCTTATGACTGGCATACTAAATGGAAGGTTTGTGGACACCATTATGACATTTTTAGATTAAAAACGTGGTTACTACTCCAAATTCTAGAGTTTAGTTGCAAATTAAAGGGCTTTGGACCATGTATTAGGGTCGCCTTGACAAATTTAAGGGATATGTAACATAATGTTTGGGGACTGTAAAGCAGATTCCAGAAGTCATGACAGCTGTACCAATTTACGCCTACATACTAAATTGTGAGCTGCTTCTCAGAGTCGGCCAGCTCCGGGTGTTTACTCCTCCAGAAAGTCTTGACTCTGCACCCGACTCTCTTCTCCAGAGTCGCCTGGTATTTTGCTCTGATCCGGAGCCATTTACTGACGGGAGGAGAGCTCAGACGTAAAAAGTGGATTTAACCTCACTCCTGTTTATCAGCCTGACTGCAGCTGCAATTCATGGAGGGTGACCTCCATCGTCGGGTGTTCACGCTCTGTAATGTTGAGTGTCGACTGAAGCTAGAGTGGGAAATACACTTCACTACATGAATGACATTACAGAGAGGAGAGGGGGGAATGAGGAGAGAGAACCAGAGTCTCTGGTGAGTGCTGAATTCAGTCAGAGTGGACCGTTGCTGGCTAGCTTACGGCTAATGTATAGCAAAGTAATTGGGCTGTTTGGGGCGAACAAACGCGTATTATAGATAGATTTATAACAAAAATCTATGTGTGTCTAATGTTTTAAAGTGTTGGAAACATCTGGGATAATGCAAGTACACAAGTTATATAACTGAAGTCTGGTTGCACGTTATATCTTTGATGCCTCTGTAGTTACTTTAAATTATAGATGTTTGGGATACAGGACATTGATGTATGCACCAATTAGTGCGCAGTATGACACGGCACAGATGCTTTATGAACGCGTCTACCGAGCTGAAATAAACCCTTTAGGCCGTGTAACTTTGTAAATAGAAATGATATTCATATATTTTGTTTTTACCGTCTTATTCACAGTGTGTGACTCATGACTGGCAGGGATATCTGCCACCGCGTTATTTACCTTAATCCACAGCACATTAAGCACATTCTCACTTTCAAGAAGACTGTCGGTGTTCTGGGCTCTTTTAATAAGCTGTCACTGCCGTTCCACTCCAAATATGAAAATCCACAGTCTGTTTACAAGCAAAAAATTAAATACACAGAGATACGAGCGGCGACGCTGGAGTGGACAGAAATACAAATTCTCCGGGTATATCTCTCGGCTAAACACTTCTGAATAAGAAGAGGAGAGAGGAGCAGATGGCGGAGAGAGGCAGACATGATGGTGAAGAGAAAAAAAAAGGATGGCTTAATACAAAGGCAGACAAAACTGCCCACGCTCTCTGCAAAAGGCTTTCTCATCCAGCACACTTTAATGAACAAGTGACTCAAGGTGCTTTCAGCGGGTTCCTGAGAGGAACACACACACTCACATAAAGATAAATGTTGCCTATTCAATTAGACAGACACCTCTAAATTGGCGCCGTTGGAGAGGAGGCAGGAGAGCGAGCCTGAGAGAGGAGAGAGGGGAGACGGTGGCCGCTGATGCTAACAGCGTCGGGCTTGAGGGACGGAGCCTCGTTTCTGGCCTGTCAGCGGCTGCCAGCGGGGTTCAGGCTGCACGGGTCCAAGTGTGTAGACAGCAGCGGATCTAAAGGGAACGAACGGCTATTTCTGGCTATCAAACTGAGAGAGAAGCTCGAGGACGAGGGGAGGCGATAAGACGTCCTCTGCAGCCGGGCTGTACGCAGGTGATTCAGCTGTAGAGGAGTGGAGATGGATGGTCGGGATCAAGAGAGGCGACTGTGCGAATACAGCACGCCGGCAAGATCTGAAAGTGATCAAACTGCTGACTCAGCGCTGCACACCGTGGAGCTCTTTTTAGCATGTTCTGTAAACGTGATGCATCTATCAGCTTTTAGCCTGCAAACCCTTTTAGCTCCGACAGTTAATACACAGGGAAGACGGTTTGCACAAGATTGACACGACGCCTGTCAGAAACATGTCTTTAGGTGCGTTATTTGCTCACTGATGTCACTATTCAAAGTTGAAATTTGTTTGAAATGTCTTCTTTATACCTTTGTTAAGCTTTATGCGTTAGCACCAAACTATGAAGCAAGGAATCTCTGTCAGTCTGTCTCTGATTTGCATATCTCAAGAGCCCAATCTAGTGTTGTTGCTCCATGGGGAAGCAGACCTAAACAAAATGAAGATTAGCATGGTGCAACAACTTGCAGTGAGAAAAAACAAAACAAAAGCAGAAGGTTAAGCGATTAGCAGGACGACGCGGTCAACACTGGTATCCTGTTCTTTGGAGTTGAGAATTTACATTGTATGCTAGCTTATGGTAGCCTCAAGAACCAGAACAGAAAATGGAGATTAGGTTGTAACTTTAACCTGTTATAGAAGTCATAAACAAGGTGAGATTGATTACGTTAAGGCACAAAAATACTCGGTTAGGTTTAGGGAAACATCATGCTTTTGGGTTAAGATAACTACGTTCAGTCTTGTAACGCCTAAGTAACATCACATGACGTAGTGTAACTGACGTTAATATGTCACTTACGTAAACGTTGCTTGTGTAAACATCACAAAACGTCACTTAAAGGAGATTAGTGTGTAACTTTGTTAACCACTGTGGTTAGCTAGGTTTAGGCACAAAACATACTTGGTTAGGTTTAGGAAGACGTCATGCTTTGGGTTAGAACAGCTGCGTTCAGTCTGCTAACGTGCAATAACTCACGTAAACGTCACTTACGTAGCGTAAGTTTCATGCATGTACATTAACTTACTTACATAACTTACATACATAAATAATTCAAAAATCACCCTTGACTCTTGGTCACAAAGATTCTGGTCTCTGGAGGGAAAGTCCACTGTACGACCCATCCAACCACCCCAGGCTTTTCTCAGTCTTCATACTGTTGCACTAGAGGGTTAGGTAGTGCTATGTAGGTACTGTCGCCTATGTGACGAGCTGAGACTGAGACCAGGCTGTAGCTGAACTGAGCTGAAGACGGGTCCACTCGTTAAAACTGAGAAAACTTTCAAAATAACTGCAAACACTGGCACATCTTTCAAACTTTCCTGCCATCGTTCACAGCGTCCTGAAGTCGAACACTCTCTAATATTTCTTTGAAATGTTTACCCCCTGAGCCAGCGCCAAAAAACATGTTGTGTTTTTTTTAGTATTTATCAACCTGTCTCCACTGAAAAGAAGCCCTTAGTGAAAGTTTAATCCACTTGTGTGGCCCCCCTGGCTCTCTTTTTGCAGCCTTCTTTTCATGTGAAAACATGGCCAGAAAAATTACAAAGCTGAATACACTCTGATATAAAGAGAGCGAGGGAGCGGAGCGGCATTTGCAAAAGGGAGCTGAATACTTCATTTGTGGTATTGCAGTTTTATAATCCTGAAAAAAAAAACAGGGACGGTAGTTGATAGCTACTGGGAGTCTGTCACACCAGCATGGGACCTCGTACGAGCGCTAATAATAAAGAAAAAAGGGGGGCGCGGAGATGAGCGGGGAGGATAAGCGGCGGAGTGGGTGTTTCGGAGGCGTAGATATAATATGATCAGGGTAATGGAGGCATTCACGCATAAACTGAAGTCTTCAATTTCAGCCGTTTCAGCTCCGATGCTCTCGCCGAGCCATTGTTTGTCATCGTTATTATTGTGTTTTTATCATTAAACAAGGGCGTCACTCGGCACCGCCGTTCAAACTGAGAGCGCCGTTTTCAGGACTTGGCCTCTCAAACTCACACACACACACACTGACACACACACACACACAGAGTGCCACACATGCTGTTTTTGTTCCGGAGCACGGCACCCTGGGGGCCTCCTCTGGGGCTGTTCTCAGAGATAGCAGGGACCCCTCTCTCCACACACTCTCCCATCCCCCCCGCCGCCTGACCTTTACGAAACACAAGTCAGAAAATGTGTGGCATTTCCTCTCTAATCATCGGCACCTAAACGCGACGAGAAATGGCGGCGCACTTCAATTAAAGGAATCCGACGGCCCCCCGCGAGAGATGATTCACTTTTCTTCAATGGGAGTCAGACCCGCAGGTGTTACGGCACCGAGCGGCTTCTTCGTATACGACTTTCCGTATATTTATCTACACCCCTCATCCTGTGAGCCTTCGCTCAGGTGTTTGTGCTGTTCTCCCCTGTAATCTTGTTTTCTTTTTGTTGTTGGTGTGGCTGCTATACGGTCGACTTTACATGCCTGCCTGCCCGTCTCTCTCTCCCGAAAAGCCCCGTCTTTGTCCTGCAGTCAATACACCCCTCATTTCATCTGCGCTGGAACCCTCTCAAAAGCTGAGCTCAAGGAACACGCGGACCGAGAAACTCCTAAATAAATCCTTTCAATATGCCCTGTGTCTAGGTGAGGCGTTCGCTTTCTCTTCTGAATCACAACCGCCGAGATGGGAAAGCCACTCAGAAGTGGATTTTTTTTTCCTCCCTGACTTTTCCCAAGGACATACTGCCGTATTCTCTGCCTGCTACTAAAGATAACCAAACAGTGAACCGTACAGAAAACCCGTCAATAAAAATAAAAATGTGTTTTCTTCTGTTTTCTCTCTTACTAAATATCCGAGAACAGAACAGAAATGATCCTCCGAGTAAAGACATTGCTGTGGGAGATGGTTTGAATTCATTCTGTATTCGTTTGAGCCTTTTTTCTGTTGTTTTTTTTTTTTTAGCAGGTCAGGGTCATCAGTTTAGAAGAAAATGGACCAGCATAGTTCCTGTGTGTGTGTGTGTGAGTGTGAACTTTCCAAACAGCAACAACAACACTGCCCACACCAAAAATAGTTACAGAGCTGAAACAAAAGCTGCGAGATGACACAAAAAACGTATGCAAAGTCTATTTAAGGTGCACCTGTAACATCACATCACTACAGGAAACTGATGACTCCAACCACTGGAGGTCAGCAAAAATGAGACGTTTAACTGCTGGTTAACGGTTCATCTTTGAAGAGCTCTTAAAAGCAGCATTTATATGATGTTTTTGGCCACAGGCAATGCAGAAGCTGTTAGCAAACAGCAATAAAACTGTGAAAGTCTGGAAAAACACGGGCCCCACAACACGGAAGATCAAATTTATTTTGTATTTTGATTTAGATCCAGATTTAATGCAACGTCCTTAGTGCTTGGTCTTTCGGGTTAGGTCAACTTTTAGTTCGATCATGCAAATTCAGATACGCCATGCTTGATAACTTGACATCCATCACCGTATTCAGTGTGCCTGCACCGTATATTCACTCACTCTGGGCTGATAAACACTCCAAAATGTTTGCTATCTAGTTGTGGTCGGTGCTGGACATGGAGGGTAAAGTGGATTTATCCGTTGAAATATGATCGATAGTAGAAGCAGTTAAGATGTTGGCTGTACGACCGATTCGATGAACTAAAGCTGAAAGTGAGGCACGATGTGGATTTTTACGTTAATGATCTGCTTTAAAACGGCTGATACCAATGAGATGACTTCTATTTTGTATTAATAGTAATATAGTAGTAATATTTAGTTTATGAACACCTGGGGATAAGAAAGGCTGAGCTGTAGTAATCAAAGATGGACGATTTAATATTCTACAGCTCCAATACGATGCCCTCTGGCCTCGACTGCTCTGCTTTGCTTGGCTCGACCCGGGTCGTCGTTATAGTCTTGAGTCTACACTTCAGCTGCATCCACACATGTCCTGTAGTGTGCAGAGCACAGCGACAGCGAGCAGCTTCCTGCCTGTTTTATGGACTGTATCTGTTGTTTGGTGAACTCCTGCCTCAGCAGAGCTTCATTTACATAACTGTTATGTCCTTACCTCAGCTGTGTGTTTCTGTTTTCCTTCCGGGCCCGTGCTTCACGCTGGGACAAAGACCTGTGAGTCAGACCAGACGCTTTTCCCTCCTCAAAGAGAAGAGATAGGTGGAGATCACGTCTTTCTTCTCGAGGCCCATGTTTGCACTTAAAATAGACCTACGTGGCCCGGGTGACTTCGTCCACACGGGACCGGTGTTTACCACTTGAAAAAGAGAGCTGTGGGTGGAAGACTTTAGATATTTTCCTTCCGATTAGATGCAAAACTGAAAGAGGCTACGAAGAGACGGAAAGGCCAGGGGGAGGATTGTGGGGGAAAAGCTTATTGCACAGGACAAAACGTGCTTATTGCAGCATGTTTGGTCCTTAACTTTCCTCTTTGTACAAAGTGCACATGGGGTTGTTGTTGTTCAGCGTTGTACCATCGATCGGCATTGCGTCACGGAACATGTTTGGCTGCCGTCCCTCTTGTCACTTTGCAGATGAGATGGGAGGCAACGTGTCGGCGTGTCCCCGTCCGACCAGACTGTGTGAAGCAGAACATTAGTTACGTATTGTGAATCCGATCAGTGCTCAACCCCATTACATGTTTACCTGCCGCTCCATTAGTCACTGAAGATGTAATGAATTCACGCGCTCTTTATGATCGGCCGAGCATGTACGTATGCAAATGCTGATACCGACAGGTGAGCGACTGAGCCCTGAGAGCCCTTTAAAGAGGCCTCCACTTGTGATGGAAGTGGAGCAAGAAAAATGTGACCCAAGATTTGAATATTGTAACATGCTTCATGAAGTGGAATGTATGTATGGAAGCGTCTCAGTGCTTATCTAAAGAAAACATGTATTTAACCCTTTTGGATGTCAGGTTCATTTTGGCATATTCGTATTTCTTTCAGCATCAATTCAGCAGACTTCTAGTTTAAGATGTACAGTACACATCTTTACAGAAAAATGTAATGAATCAAAGTGTAAAACATGTTAAATAATTCTATCCCAACTAATTTTGGGGCATTTTTTTATTGAAAGTCTGTGCATGCCTGTAAATGACTGAAGATTTTAATAATTAGCATTTTTCTCAGCTTGTACATGATATTATTAGAAAGTTAGTATCGTACTACAAAGAAAATATGTGTACCAAAGAATAGACAGATTCCAAAGGGTTAAAATGATTTAAGATCATTAAGATTTAAGTTTCGACGTAATTTCTTATTTCTCGGCCACTTGGTGGCAGCAAAAAAACATGCTGTTACAAATCATATTATCACCTTTTAAGTTTACAGTATATGACATACTTTTTAAGGAAACAGTTTTCATTTACACAACATATCCAGCAGTTGCGTGGGGCAACATTATCATTCATTTGTAGTTGACCACCTGGCAGATGTGAGTCCAATGTTCACTCTCTTTTAGCTCCATTTTTGGTCTCTACCAGTTCCTGAGGGTGAACTGATAGTGAAGTTGCAGGTGGGGACAGCGAAACAATGAGCTAAAACTTGCTATTAAACCACATGAAACCAAAGCGGGCTGCAGATTCAGGTGATTATTCTCTATAGGTTCATCACTTCAAGCTCTTACATTGTCACATTTTATAGTTAGAATAAAAATATAGATAAGAGGCGTCGACTAAAACCCATATATGCATATTTATGTGTTTTAAATAACGTTGGCAGCTTTGTTTCATTGCTGGGAGTGTGTGTTAATGCACCATATGCTTTAAGCCATGGGTGCAGCTGAAATTAATACTTATATTGAAGATTCATAATCACACAGCTCTATGTATTGTGTGATAAAGACAGAGAGTCTGCAGAGACTTGCCTTGGGAAACTACATTCTCTGATTTGTTACCTCCAGGGGCTAAGAGTTATTAAAAAAACATGTATAATTCATGTGCGACTAAGTGATATTTAAAGCGTACATGTGTGTTATGATAATGTTTGCGTTCATCATTAACACGCCACAGAGGGGCTGTTGCATATTGAACATGCTCCCCATATGCATTTAGACAAGTTCCCCAATTAAAAACTGGGTTTTGGAAGGTTAATGGTTTAAATGAAAGGAACTCAGTAGTGGAAATCGTTTTCGCTCAGCCAGCACAGCTAATAACCCAAGTAATTCACCTTTTCGTGGACCTTAAAATTGATTCATTAAAGCGCTCTCTCTTTTGTTCCTGCACTGTCGACTCCATCGCCTCCTCCTTTGTATCAGATGCAAACGAAGGGACCTGATATGTAAACAGATTCTCCTTCATGCACTCGGCAGGGATTACGTCAGCCCCTAATGAGACCGAGAAGAGGGAGCGTTTGTCTGCGCTCCAGAGTGGTGGAGTGTCTAGTGTTTATTCGCTGGAACACACAAGGAGTCACTGAAGGTCCATCGATTTGTGGCCAGTATTGGCTTTCCTCCTCCATTCCTTTCGCCAGGAACCCGCAGCTCAGCCTGGATCAATGGGGCAAATTGAGGGTTTGATAAGACTAATTCTCACCGGCTCACGAGCCACATTGGCCACTGGATGCTTCTGATGTTCCAGCTCAAGTGACCCCCACCGTGTGAGGTTTGCAAACATTCAGTTCTCCTGTTCCCGTCGACGCTCAGTAGGGAACCCTATTAGATTTTCCTACATTTGGACTTTTACTGTGGTTCTGACTTTAATTGCAGGAGCTAAATATGATCTCATTTGGATCACACTTCTATCTCTCTCTCTCTCTCTCTCTCAGTGTGCCTGTAAAGAGACAGAAAATTAATTTGGCAACTATTTTGATCATCTATGAATTTATCCTGTCATTTATCAAGCAAACATACCAAACATTCTCTGGTTTCAGAGATTGGCAAGTGGGGTTATTCATTTAAATGAAAATACATCACAGGTTTCTCATGCACATGAATGGTAGAAAGCATTACATCTGTTTTGGTGATTTGTTATACAGTAATGGCTCAAATGTCTGTCTTCCAAGAGTCTAAAAGTCTAGTAGTTTTTGAATGTGTGGATATGTAGTGGACTCAAAAAGTGTTTGACCCAACAGCCCCAGAACCAAACCTTTCATCTTCATTTACACATTATTATTTAAGAACCAATTTAAGTTACAAAGTTTCAGAAAAAAAGTCTTTCTACAACCCGTGACACATCTAATGACTTTCTTTTATTTGAATTTAACTTCACATAGCAATATCCTGCATGAGATATCTGGCTTAGAATCTGGGGACAAGTTGGACAATGATTGATGACTCTTTCTTCTCTTGTGTCCGGCTACGTGGGCATCAGCTTTAGCAGAACATCGAAGTGTGTCCAATAATTTTGCAAACCTCATCAGCCATACCGTGTAAAGAAAAATGACACATCCTCAAAAACATGACACCACAGCTGCCTTCCAAATTGCATACTTTTTCTTTTTACTTTTAGTGCTGCAGCTAACCTTACAAAGTACAGACTGTTGCATGTAGTAACCCTAACCCATACAATTGGGACACTATGACTTCTTTGTCATAACATTGTCCCTTGAATTTTGACCTTCTTGCTTGTACATGTGTCACAGGCTGGATCATATCTAAAGAACAGAGTGGGTAGATTAGCCAGTGGTTGGTTAGGTCATACGGTGGACTTTCCCTCGGTAGACTGGGGCTCTCAGTGACCTACATCACTTCACGTCACTTACATCTTTGACATTCAGAGAATGAATGTGATTATTTTACCCCAAAGTTAGACCTTCCTAGACCTAACCAAGTGTTTTTTGTGCCAGAACCTTACCAAGTAGTTTTGGAGCCTAAACCTTACCAAGTAGTTTTGGATCCTAAACCTTACCAAGTAGTTTTTGTGCCTAAACCTAAACAAGTATTTTTGGAGCCTGAACCTTATCAAGTAGTTTTGGAGCCTAAACCTAACCAAGTAGTTTTGGAGCCTAAACCTAACCAAGTATTTTTGGAGCCTGAACCTTATCAAGTAGTTTTGGAGCCTAAACCTAACCAAGTAGTTTTGGAGCCTAAACCTAACCAAGTAGTTTTGGAGCCTGAACCTATATCAAGTAGTTTTTGTGCCTAAACCTAAACAAGTATTTTTGGAGCCTGAACCTTATCAAGTAGTTTTGGAGCCTAAACCTAACCAAGTAGTTTTGGAGCCTAAACCTAACCAAGTATTTTTGGAGCCTGAACCTTATCAAGTAGTTTTGGAGCCTAAACCTAACCAAGTAGTTTTGGAGCCTAAACCTAACCAAGTAGTTTTTGGAGCCTGAACCATATCAAGTAGTTTTTGTGCCTAAACCTAAACAAGTATTTTTGGAGCCTGAACCTTATCAAGTAGTTTTGGAGCCTAAACCTAACCAAGTATTTTTGGAGCCTAAACCTAACCAAGTATTTTTGGAGCCTGAACCTTACCAAGTAGTTTTTGTGCCCAAACCTAACCAAGTAGTTTTTGTGCCTAAACCTAAACAAGTATTTTTGGAGCCTGAACCTTATCAAGTAGTTTTGGATCCTAAACCTAACCAAGTAGTTTTGGAGCCTAAACCTAACCAAGTAGTTTTGGAGCCTAAACCTTACCAAGTAGTTTTTGTGCCTAAACCTAACCAAATAGTTTTGGACCCTAAACCTAACCAAGTAGTTTTGGAGCCTAAACCTTACCAAGTAGTTTTGGAGCCTAAACCTAACCAAGTAGTTTTGGAGCCTGAACCTTATCAAGTAGTTTTGGAGCCTAAACCTTACCAAGTAGTTTTGGAGCCTGAACCTAACCAAGTAGTTTTTGAGCCTAAACCTATCAAGTAGTTTTGGAGCCTGAACCTTATCAAGTAGTTTTGGAGCCTGAACCTTGCCAAGTAGTTTTGGCACCTAAACCTTATCAAGTAGTTTTGGAGCCTAAACATTACCAAGTAGTTTTGGAGCCTAAACCTAACCAAGTAGTTTTGGAGCCTGAACCTAACCAAGTAGTTTTGGAGCCTAAACCTTACCAAGTAGTTTTGGAGCCTAAACCTAACCAAGTGGTTTTTGTGCCTAAACCTAACCAAGTAGTTTTGGAGCCTAAACCTAACCAAGTAGTTTTGGAGCCTAAACCTAACCAAGTTGTTTTTGTGCCTAAACCTAACCAAGTGGTTTTGTGCCTAAACCTAACCAAGTAGTTTTGTGCCTAAACCTAACCAAGTGGTTTTGGTGCCTAAACCTAATCAAGTTGTTTTTGTGCCTAAACCTAACCAAACCATGACAATGTTATAACATTCCAAAAGTCATAACATGTATTTGATGAGTTGGGTGTGAGATCGTGTTGGTAATGAAACAGACTACATGTTTGTCCGGCATTTTAATGGTATGGTAGTGTGGATATTACTGTACAACACAGCACCTCCTCTTTGAAGTGTCTCGGGGGATGGTGATGAATTGAAGCAATAAAAAAACACCCCACTTCTTTCGTCAAATTATAGGGGTCTGAGTAATGAGAGTAAGTGACAGGTCGTTTTCAGGTTGACAGGGGCCAAGACTTGGAAGGAAAAATTGTCAGGCGTTGAGTTCTTTTATCCTCTCCTCCCTGTCACCTCGCTGCAAGTGTGTCAGGCAGTGTGTGCACGGAGGTAAAAGAGGGGAAGAAAATTTATGGAAAAGCACAAGTAGACATCCTTTAGGTTAGAAATCCCCAGCGCTTCTTATCAAACCCTTACACAGGCAGCATACGTGCCTGCTGAATGATAGTCAAATGTTCCGATTCGACCACTCATCCATTATAGGTGCCGTCATTCTCTGGAAGTAGGAACTACATGGCTGGGAGAGACTTCCATTTAATTTATTGACCTCAGGAGGAGGATGAAGTTGTCGTCTCAGAGGATTCTCCAGTTACACAAGAAATGGTTAATTCAGTTTAATTCCAAGACTTATTTCTTCTCCTTTAACCTACAGTATAGAGAGCTCTGTCAAAGTCATCCCACCATCTCCTTTTAATGTCCGCACTGCACCAAGAGCCCATCACTCTGCGTGTGACTAACTGAGGAAAAGTCTTTCTTATCTTTTAAAAGGCCACAATGTCTTTTTCTTGGAAAAATGATCTTTATCAGGAAGGCTTTCATTGGTCGTTTTTTTCTCTCTCTCTGAAACTCTTAGAACTCATTGTATGCACTTCTTACAGTCTGGATTCAGTGATTTTTTTCTTCTTTTTTTTGGGTTATGGAGATGAATAGTTAGGAAAAAAGGATTCAACGTGAGAGAAAGAAAACTGGGAGACGGGAGTCTGAAGTATTTAATCAAAACGGGGTTTGTCTGCGCGCCGCCACAGTCGGAAAATGTATAAAAATCAAATCGTGTGAAGGATTCAGACGACTTTTCCTGGCAGGCAGATTACAGGCGCTGCTATAAGGCTCGTTATGAAAGCAGGGAGACATTAAATCCAAGGTGAAATGCACCACAATAACATCCAATAATCAAATATAACGTCTGAATACCTGATTTAAATTTCAGAGGCTTTCACCGTCCTTGAAATCAGTGATTCCCAACCAGGGGTACTTGTACCCCAGGGGGTATTTCTTCTGTTTTCAAAAGGGGGATGTGGAGAGACTGGAGAGCAGCTCAGCTAATATGAAAAAAATCTGAATTCATGATCTGATGGCAACAATACACCCACACATTGAGACAGATATTTTAAAGTGGAAATTTTAAACTTTTCAACTTTCCCTGTGGTGTGACTCACAGCACGAGCAACATGGCCACCGCTAATGTCCTAAGAAAGAAACAACTGAAAGAATTCCAATTTGACCCAGAAACCCCGATCTAAGGGTTTGTTACTTACTGGTCTAGTAGAAAGGATGCCGGTTTTGAACATTCCTGGGTCCCGCTGGTAAGAGGGAACACATAACAGCTGGGGAACAGACTTTGACACAACACCTGCACTCTCCTTTGAGTGAATGTCCGCTGGTTTTCACTCTTCACCTCCTCTTTGCCTCCTCAATCGGCAGGGTTTTTTTATTTTTCCAAAGTTGTTTCAGTTCTTCCACCGTAACCTGGGGATAGCGACCAGGGAAAACAATGCCTCTCCCTGTTCTGGTTGAGCGATGGCAGACTTGCTTCTTTTTTAACCATCTGGGAAGGCGTGTTATTTAAAAAAACAAATACTTGGCGGGAGATTGGACAAACTATCTGTCTATCTTGGGCTAAAAGAGCGAGACCACTAGTGGAGCATCGAGAAAAGTCTTCAGTTCCGTTCTTTGCTCCTCTTTCAGTCAAATGTACTTTCCAGTTCTTGTATCACTGAGCCTGTAACAGCTACGCTAACCATTTTAGGTAGCCACCATTGTTTTCAAATGAAGAGTTGCTTCTTTCCCTTGTCATCACACCAGACGGCAGAACTTTCTTATAGGACGCTGATCGAAAACAACATCCAGTTTGAAATGAACACATGACATAATTAGTGGTGTTGAAGAGTTCATTGGAGAGGGCTTTAGGCGCACACCTTACAGAAAAGGTTGGAAACTACAGACTGAGACTTATGTGAAGAGTGAAACAAAAGTTGGGGATGTATGTTCATCCCACAACTGAGCCGGATGCTCAGAGCAAGCTTGTGATTAATTAAAAATGCCAGACCGAACCTTTCACCGGGAATTTGAGCGCAGGAGCGTTTTTTTTCTTCTTCCTGGCATCAGCCAGGTAATTGCCTCGGCCTCATGCTGTCTCTCCTCTCAGAGAGCGCTGAGAAAAGAGGGAGGATGCAGGAAAGTGGAAGAGAGATGGCGTTCGCTGCAATAATTTCATCACAGCGCATTAGGCAGGTGATAGTGACAGCGGCAGCTTTCTGCTGATCCAGAACCAGCTGGAGGATCGAACAAGAAAAGGAAGTTCAGATTCTGATAATACAGAGTACTTTTGTGATTTTAAAAGAAAACATTAAGTGTGCAAAAAAGTCACAGCAGCTCTGTGCAAACAAGAGAGGGCAAAGAAACAGAAGAGCAATGGTATTTTTATCATGACAGTGGTATAATAGAGATCTCACAGCTCTTTTCTTGCTTTTTTTGCAGCAGGTGTAATCTTGAGCAACTGCCTCAGATTAGTACAAGTCTCTTTATCTTCCGGCAGCTTAAAGTGTGTACTGATATTGGAATAGCCGTTATTTACTTGTGACTTCAGCATCGGTTGTGTATATATATAGCCGAGTATGACTTCCTTAAGAAAAGAATCCCACCGATCCACCTAAATCACTCTTCAAACATTTGTTTTTCCAACGTTACAGGTGCCAAGATCCAACTTTTCCTCTCCTGATACACAGAGCATTGATCTAATACCCATACTCTCTTTTTCCAAATTAAAATCTACTCATTGGAGTCATTTTTATCGAAGGTTACATGAGGCGAGCGATTACTGTGGTATTCATTAGTAAATTAATGTAATTCACCTTGACGATTATGTAGAAATTAGGACCCATGTCCACTTCAGAGCAGCCTTTTTTGGTCACATGCTACGTTTCTTGGGTCCATTACTGCCACCTGTCGATTGGTTGAAAAATGTGTAACCACGTGTCCTTGATCGTGCGCACAAGGCTTCCCTTTTTGTCGATAAAAGAATAATTAACACACAGCCTCCTAAATAATTAGGATTATCACGGTACCAATTTTGAATCTGTCAGACCTCTTGCTCCAGACCACAGGGGGGCAGAGAGCATTGTGTACTGTACGGCGGCTGTATCTACCAGTGACAAGCTTTCACAGAGACTGACAGCAAATGCAGCCGTGACTGACAGCGTACTGGCAGCGCAGACAATCAAAATGTTGATATTGGAATCCAGCACAGTGGAAATGACACCAGATGAGGAATGGGAATTCCCCGGGCTATTCCTCTGTCTTAGGAGACTTAGGACAACTACTGCCTCTTTTCTCTTTTCCTCCAACAAACAGCTCAATGTGTCAGGGTCAGAAAAAGTCATGAATTCTAAAACAAAACAGTGGAGACAACGTGTTGATGATGCAAAGAGCGCAGGGTTCTTCTCTCACGTCTCGTCTCTCTTTCAGAATGAATGGACAGAAGCAGTGGACACGAGTGGTCGTGATGGCACTCCTGATGCTAACGGTGATGGCAGCTGAAGGAGGCAAAGCAGAGAAACAAGGTGAATCCTCTAAAGCTCAGGAAAGATTAATCAGCCATAGAAAAACCTATAGAGTTATGTAGTCAATCTATAGAGAACCGTATGCTGTTCAGTGTGAAATAAAATCCATATTAAATAATACATTTAACATGCAAAGAAGACAGAAATGGATGAAATAGAGCTGATGCTCCCCACTTCACTGTGAGAAATGTCCCTTTTAACAACTTATTTAGTTGGACACAACTCTTAAGAACATTTGAAAAAAATAATAGCCTTTGGGGCTCAAGCAATTTGTCTCCTTTGAGAATTAACCACAGACAAACAGCCATATCTTGCAAAAGAGGCAAAATAAGTCAGATAGCTCCCACTTGGGTAAAGAAAACAAGATTTAGCCTCATTTAAATTCAAGGGGAAAAAGTTCATTTGCATTGGAAATTAGCACAAGCACCTAAAACCCATTACATCTGAAATAATTTGAAGAAGCCCAAGAGGGACTAAATACTTTAGCACAGTAAACACAGCGAGTCGCAATTCCCACTTCTTGTTTTTCACAAAGACGACAATTTGAGCATGTTTTATATAATCAGATCTGTTGATGTAAGATGTTTTGTGTCTTGTCGGACCTTAAACTTTACTCCTGAAACACATAACTCAACACTTTTAGGCAACAAACTTAAAGTCTGAAATTCTGACCTGTTTAAATCCTTGCACGGCCACGACTCTGTCTCTAACTTCAGTTGTGGTGGAAACCTTGGTGTGTTTGTGGTCCCACAGGAAAGAAGGAGCGCAAGTCGGACTGCGGGGATTGGCAGTGGAGTGTGTGTGTAGCCAACGAAGGGGACTGTGGACTGGGGACCAGGGAGGGAACACGCACCGGCACCGACTGCAAGCAGACCATCAAGACCCAACGCTGCAAGATCCCCTGCAACTGGAAGAAGAAGTTTGGAGGTGAGGGAGAACAGTTAAGAATGTGCCACGTATTTCTTATAACCAATAAGATGATATGTCTGCCACAGCAAGTCAGGTCAAAGTGACAATACAGCAGCCTGGTCAGTGGCCCTCAGCTTCACACTGTATTAAGCCCTCTAGTGTCATGTTTTGAAGGGCCCCTCTAGTAGTAGAGTAGTAGTCGGCAGTTGGTCGGTTGGACAGGTCATACGCAGGACTTTCCCCCCTGGAGACCAGGTTATGTGTCCCGTGTGTGGCTGAGAGCTGAAGTAGCTTTAGTGCCTAATCCTAAGCAAATAGATCGCCTTCGTCGACTGCGAGGAACCTGGGCGTAATCCTCGACGACGGACTGTCCTACGCCCCCAACATCACTGCTGTGGCTTGATCCTGCAGATTTGCCCTCTACACCATCTGCAGGATCTGGTCTTTCTTCACAAAGGATGCGGCGTAACTTCTGGTCCAAGCGCTTGTCATATCCCGCCTGGCCTACTGCTATTCCCTCTTGGCTGTACTCCCAGCCTCTGCGACTAAACCGTTGCAGTGTATCCAGAGCACTGCAGCAGGCCTCGTTTTCAATCTACCCAAATTCTCCCATGTGACCCCCCTTCCTCCGTGACTTCCACTGGCTTTCTGTTGCAACCAGCACCATCGTCCATCAAGGATCTGTACCTGTCTACCTCCAAACCAGACCATATGCCCCAGCACGAGCACTTCGCTCTACTACATCAGCTGGATGGCTGGCACCACCATCGCTGAGAGCAAACAAAGCCCGCTCGGTGAAGTCGCGACTCATCTCTATTTTGGCACCTCAGTGGTAGAACGAACTCCCGACCAATTTAAGGACAGCAGATTCACTTGCCATCTTCCGCAAAAGACTCAAGACTCACTTGTTCAGTCTTCACCTCGACCCTGCATAGCATGACTCCCTAAATGTAAATGTAAGTAGATTTAGTGCCTAAACCTAACCAAGTAGTTGTTCTTCCTCAACCTAACCAGGTAGTTTTGGAGCCTTAACCTAACCAAACAGTGAACATTTAATTTAACAGTGTGTCATGTCGAAATGATATGAACAGTTTTCTTTCTGTATCACCATGCGACTGAAGTGTGCAATTACCTGAGACTGCTCATAGCAAGGTTTGTGGATTATCTTGAGTAACTGGGTCATGATTTCTGGAAGGAGACATGTGTTTTCTTGGCACTATGACACTGTATTTGAGAGAAGGCAGACATCTCCAAAACTAAGCAACTCACATCAAAACACTCTAGATGGATAAATAGCACTACAGGTAAGAGAGAAAAAGCATTCAGGTTGGGGGTGAACTGTACCTTTAGATATCTACTTATTGATAGCATGTAAATAATCTATGACCACGGAAAGATCCAGAGAACTTCCCTCTATTTGTACAGTTGCATGGCTCCAAATGCTCTCACCCCACACCCTCCCCCCACCCCCCGATGATGTATGCCGACCTGCCACTCAAGCGAACAATGGTCCCATTTTCACAATAGGAATGAGTAAGCAAGCTAATTAGAGGTACAACAGAAACGTCTGCCGCGGACGTGATGCATCGTCATGGAAAACACAGGAATAATCATTCCGCTTTGTCATTTGCTTTTTTTAGGGATTGAGACTGTGCAGCAGCCTTTCGCAGCCGAAATGTCTTACAGTGACAAGCCTCGGGGAGTTTTTCGCTCCCCCAGTAAGGCCCGTCAGGCAGGAACCTGCTGCTCTGCAATGAGCCTGTCACGAGTGATGAACACACTGCAGGAAATAATGGTCCTGCTAACTGGCTATATAGATTATAGCAGCCAAAGTTTTGGGGACACGGCAATAAGTCACATGCCTCTGGCCTTTAAATGGTAGAAAGATATTTGAGGGAGAAAAGAAAAGAAAAGGAGAGGAAGGAAAAGAGACCCTCATGCGTCGCAGAGGCTGCAAAATGAGCCGGTGTCTATTTCATTTTGGGTATTTTTGCAAATGAATAAATAAATAAATACTGTAACATTTGGTGCCTACGCGAGATGCGTCAGAATTGGTGTGAAAAGACCCTGTAATCTAACCCTGGCAGCCACATCCTGGTGCTGCTCATTTAAAATGTCTGCCATTGATGTAAAGCCCAGTTTGACGTGTAGGTTCAGGACTGGTACATATACACATATTGCATGAAGGAAAAACATTATGTGGCCTTACGTACTATGACAGCAACCTCGCGTAACGGCGTAACCTTTGGATTCCAGCCAGTCGCTCGCAGGAGAAAAGATTTGGCATCCCGACTTGGCAAAACTGTTACATCTGATCACGATATTAAACTCCAAAAAAAGATCCTTAAAAATTATGAGGGAAAACTAGGTTGACAGTGAGTCTGCAGCAGCGTGGCCCAAATAGGTTTGTAACTCACAGGAGTGCGACACAACAAAGCCAGGAGAGAATAAACGCTGTGCTCAAAAAAACAAAAAAAACAAGGAGGATGCGCACATCCACGGTTGCCAGAAGCATGACCCCAAAAAAAAAAGAGGACAACCGTGTATGGC
The DNA here is from genome assembly GCA_039737535.1 of Lagodon rhomboides. NCBI lineage: Eukaryota > Metazoa > Chordata > Actinopteri > Spariformes > Sparidae > Lagodon > Lagodon rhomboides. Next base: position 6,450,000 of record CM077805.1, read on the forward strand.
AGGTGATGTGGGTAACCAAGCGCTACAGCTAATGGGCGCCTGCACAATAGACCACAGCAGTATTCTCGCAGTGAATACATACAAAGCCCAGCACAGAAGTGACGTTGAAAAGGGAACACTATTAAAATCTGACAGATTTTTTTTATCTTTTTCTCCAACACTTTGAAGTCTGGATCCCTCAGCGAAGGGCCACATCTCCTATTTTACACATCAAAGTCGGTTCACGTGTCACGACTGGTGCTGCTCGGTTTGTCAAAACAGTTTTATGATGTCTTCAGCGGATTGGGAGGAGCTTTAACAAGTCTGTAAATACAGTGAAAGAGTGTTGTATTAGCCCGGACGAGGAGACAACAGATGGATAATGTAACTACAAGTATCATACAAGTGTGTAGAGACAACCATGAATGTGGGAATAATTCAAATTTGAAAGGCTATACTCTTATTATTTGTGTCAGGTCCAGGGGCGTAAAGAGTATTTGGTGGGCGTGGGGGCTGCCTTGCTCCGACTATGCCCATCTTCAGACTTGGCCTTCATTTCGATCCAAGCGACTCACCTGTAAAGATTCATGACAGACAGTCAGACAAGGTGACAACAACACCAGCTGAACTAGAGACGACGGGAGGGATCTGATCTGGGTTTAATGGATCAATGGCCTCTTTCCTTCTTCCTACCCCCACCTTCCAGCACAGCTCGCTCGGATGACACCCATCTTCAAACTCTGCCTTCATTTTATTAAACTTAACTGCACATCGTAAAGTTTTTGTTACTGTATCTTGCACGGTTGTGACGCCATCAGACATAAAACACCTGGCACAAATACACCAAATCGCTTCCGTGTTAGCAGCTCTCAAGCGTTGTTACAATAATGGCGATTTTACAACTTTAAGTTCTCCCATGAAACCACTGTTGGGCACCTACATGTGCAAACGGCAACTGGTGAATTGTGATATAAAGTTGACGTACTTATCTTCTGGATTTTAAAATGTATGGCATTTGCTCTATATCATGTACATAATCTGCGTATGTGACGTGTGATTCAGTTGATGAGTTTTCACTTGGCCCGTGACACCTTCCACTACCTTTCATGAGAATCAGGCCAGTGGTCTTTCAGTATTTCTGCTGAAAAACAGACAAACAAGCTAAAAACATAACCTATAACCCCGTCATCCTTGGGGGAGGTAATTATAGTGATAAAGCTGTATCATCTCTTCACAAACTGGCTCTGCTTCAGTCTTGCGGTGATCTTTTCCATCCTGAAAACACTGCCAACGATCTCACTAGAATTCCCAATTTTTCAGCTTCACCCACTTTCAAATATTTGATGCCTGATTTTAAGATTTATGATTCATTTTCTTCCAATGAATCTGAAATCTGTTCGCACATATAGGGCTCAGTTTGGCGAGTAGGCGTGCACAACCATTTTTTTTGCCACCTTGCATGTGACACCTTAAAGGAGGACGTGGGCTGCCTGCCAAACTCCCTCGAGCCGGCGAGGAAGCCCTCTCTCTCTCTCTCTCTCTCTCTCTCTCTCGAAGACGAATTACGGAGGCGCGGGGGTTTAAAGTTGGACGCTGAGAAAGTCCCGGTAGGATTCTCGCAACAATGGCCCCGTCACTCCCCCTCTCTCCGCCGTCCATCCGTCCCTCCTCTCCTCACCCCTTCTCTCCCCTTCTCCCCTCCTCCTGATGAGCACCCTGGGAATTCTCGGCGGCGGTGACAAGAGGGTCCGACGCTTTCATGTGAGAGGAAGCCGAGGAATGAGTGTCACGGCCTCGAGGGAGCCCGGCTAGAGTGGCAACAAAATAATGGAGGGAGATACGGGAGACATTGGACATACAGTACACAAACACACACACACACACACACACACACGGCGCTTCTTCAAACACATTTCTATAATCAACACCGAGCGCTGCTGCTATTTTCCTGGAGCAATCTTGCATCCGCTGGGGGGGGGTTTGAGTTTAAGGTGGTTTAAATTTGATATCAAATGAAAGCACGTATGTGAAATTTATTTGAGGTGCTGCTGAGAGTGCTTTCGAGTCTCCGCCGCTAAGATTGTATCTGTCCATTATCTCCGGGACGAACAGGAGCGCGGCTGTTTTTGATTACATTCATCTGTCAGCCGGCTTCAACATATAGGGAAAATATACGTTCCGGACCGTGAAGCTGCTCCGCCATCTGCTTCCTCTTAGCGAAGAGGTCCAAGCACCTTTTAGTTTGTCGTTAATAAGAGCGTGTGGCGACGGGGCTTCAGGAGGGCCCACTCTGTAATCTCGGACGGCTTCTATTGATAGGAAAGGAGACAATAGGCATGTAAATTAAAACCGCTCATCAAACAGCCATTCTCCTCCACCTCGAGGGGCTTGTTTCGATGGCTGATTGCAAGTGACTGCCTTTTAAAACAAATATCGGTCGCTGCATTGTGTCATTTTCTTGACGCTTGATCGCTCCAGTACGAAGCCTCCTCGGAGCCACTTCGCCGAACAAAAGCGTCTAATGAAGTATCTGATTTTTTTTCTCCGTGTGCCGCTGTAGGGGAATGCAAGTACGACTTCCAGGCCTGGGGGGAGTGCGACCTGGCGACGGGCAAGAAGAACAGGACGGGCGTGCTGAAGCGGGCGCTCATGGATGCGACCTGCGCCGCCACCGTCACAGCCACCAAGCCCTGCGGGAAGGTCCCCAAGACCAAGCTGCAAGGTAAGCCGAGAGGAATTCATCATCACCGGATAGAGTCGCGACGCTCGCTGGACACGGCGAGCCTGCGGGGACGCAGCGAGGCGCGCTGAAGTCCTGTTGATGAATCACCGGGTGAAGATATATTTCACAGTTCCGTCTCAGGGGCATAAAACAAAATGTGAATTTCAAACAGATGCTGGCACCTCGAGCATCCAGGGCTTCCTTCAGCTTACTCCTTACTGTGTTTATACACCAGATATGATTAGTTAATATTATGTAGTAAGTTACTAATTGAAATGAGACAATTTGGGGAGGGTTTGGTCGCGGCTAACTGTCTTTACACACCTCCAAACCCTGCTTAAAGTATGCTAGCACTTACCGTGGTTTTAGCCCACCAAATGAGCGGGAATGTCGCTCCGTTGATGCGTCAAGTGGTCGCTACTAACGTTAGCAAGGCAGCTAAGACTGTCCTGCATGTTCGTTAGCGCTTTTCCAGTCTTTGGAGCTACCAGGAAGCACACTTCTTCTCTTTTGGTAGTGGCGGACCATTTTTACACACCTCCTTATCCCGCGTAAGCTCGACCTTTACGGGACCAGTCTATTAACTGAAGGCTAAACTGATGTCAACCCTGTTACTACAGCGCCTATGAAAAGTATTCGCCCCCTTGGATGTTTTGGTCTTTTATTGCTTTTATAAATGGAATCATGACAAGAATTTGCAAAAAAAACCCTTTAATGTCAAAGTGAAAACAGATTTCTACAAAGTATTGTCAATGAATTATAAATATGTGATGTAAAACAAGGGGGTGCATACTTTTAATAGACACTGTGAGCACTAAATCCTTGGAAAAAGGTCATTTTCTAAAACGTCTTTAATAATTTGAAGTTCGCCAACACATTTCAAAGCTCTTACCCTTTTTCTGAGTGCGAGGAAGAGGACCTTTTCTTCTAAAACCTGTTGGCACAGCTTAGGTTGTTGAAGAAGTCCTTGAAATATCTGTATTTTTAATAAAACCTTCATTCAATACAGCCAAGATAAAGTCAAGTCTTTTTATGAGACTTGTTCAGAGACTTTAAACTACACAGGACTGTTGAAACACACCACCCAAGGTGTGATACGGTAGCTTGTTTAAAAGATTTTACATCCAGAGAGATCACACGTCACGCGGTCGGCCTGGATCAAAAAGCGATGCAGAAACAAACTTGTGATTTAGGAGAAGCATCGTTCCAGTTCTTTCCTCGCACCGTTGAGTCACTGTAAACAGTTACGGGGGAATGTTAGATCAGTCGGTTTGTTTAATTAATTATAGCTGAGGGGATGTTTACCATTTCGGCGTCTCCGTTTCTTCAGATGAACTGCTGATATTCCTCCTGACAAGCTTGTGTATTCTGTGCCGAACTTAAATAAAAAGTTCCCGCATTTCATTCTAACGATGATAAACCAGCGTCGGTACACATCAAGGTGTGTTTTGAACTTTCTCGATCCTCTTTGCGACGATTACCGCGCGAGGTTTGATCCATCTCGTCTCCTGGCACGCGTCAGACTGATTGCATCACCGCTAAATCCATTGCAAATGATTTTTTCTTCTCGGGCAAATCCGGCTGTAATTCACATTCGCAGTCAATCCACCGTCGGCGCGATGGAAATCCACCTACTTAAGTGCTAAGTTGAGGCTGTGAGTGACAGTGTTAAAGCAGGGGTGAATAGGTTAACTCGCTATTCAGCTGTAATTACATGCTTTTAGCTTTTCTTCACTCGCGTCAAAGTCAGGGCGCTCGCTCCGCTCCTATATACTTCCCACATTCTGCGGAGACGGACAGTCATCGGGGGGAAAAAAAGCTCAAGTCGGCACAAGATTTGAAGCAATCAGAGAACATTAATGTGGACGCGTGTAGAATACATTGTCGTCAGCGTGGGGAGATGGGTGTAGAGCCGGCGATAAGGAAGCGGCCGATCCGTTCCAAGTGAGTCCGTGCCCTTTTGTTAATTATGCAAACAAGGATGTAACTGACCCACTGTGGACGTCCCATTGTCCAAACAGGATTATAATGAGTGCAGAGTCGCTGCCAGCGGTCGTAAACTGCGCCCCTTATCACGCTCGGCAGATGACATGTGTGCACACAAGCGGAGTTTGCTCAACCTTAATGTCACTCCAAATCGGACGGACGGGCGGTCAGGTGAAGCCTTCGTATTACCATGAGACAACGCGAGCGCTTCTGAGGCGGTTTTACTGCGACGGTAGCACATCTGTCTGCGCTTCTGTTTGGCTTTCAGCGGCAGGAATCTGTTAAACTTTTATCTCGGTATTGCATCATAAATGCATTGTGACAGGGAGTTCCCTGAGGAGCTTTACTGGACTCGCTATCAGTGTTCGTCCACGGTACAGGACGCCACTGTTAGACATACAGGGATGTATGGATTCATAGTAAGAAGGTGTATAGAAGTGTGAAATTTTCTCTTTAGAAAAGTAACTTTACTTTTTAAAAAATCGAGGAAACCATCACCTCAAAATGACCAACTAATAATTTCAAGGTGTTAAAACTTTTCAGCTCTTCCAACTTAAATTAACTATAAAACTAACTATTAAATGATAAAGACCTCTAGAGACCACGAGAATTATCGCTCTGACTTCTCGAGGAACAAGAAGTATTCACAGAACCCGACCTGAACTGGACTCCAGCCCGACACAGGTGATACAAGCTGAAGTGTTGAGTTTGTGCCACGGCGTCACACAGTTTCTGCTGCAGCAGCCGGAGGCGTCCGGCATAATCTGTCCTCACATCACGACGAGGCTGAATTCCCAGTTTTCTCACACAAGTTCTGCATTTTACATAACCAGCGACTTTGTTATCATTGGCCGTGACGTTTCCCCGTCGGGGTCCATCACTTACTATCAGTTCTCACTTAGTGTCACTCGCCGAGGAGGTAATGTTTTCACCCGTCGGTTGGTTTGTGAGCAGGATTACACAAAAACTACTGAACGGATTTCTACGAAACTTGGATGGAAGATTGGGTCCCTGCCCAGAATGGACGCCATTAACTTCAGGTGGTCCAGGAGTTGTTTTCTCACTTTCTTTAACTTTGCTACATCGGGTGTTTTGTCATTTTCATAAGTTTCTCAGGGAATAATGCACAGATGTTGATGAAAAAAATCATGCATATTTAGGTGGCTGGTATCTGTGAGTGAGTGCAAAAGGGGACTGTTGGGCCTTGGCGGAGGTATGCGCTCTACTGGGTGCCATTGACGTGACTGACATGATTTAATTTTTTTGTCCAAACTCCGGTCAGGACTCCACTCTCTATCCCATAATGCAATACGTGGTCAAATGTAGACGGGTTTCCAATCTATCAGTGTCCATCACACTCACACACAATACAGTCAACCTGCATGTCTTTGAATTGTGCAAATGCGAACATGCAAACTCCATAACACTATTTTTCTTTTGCTGTCCTGTTATTCGAATGTTATCTTGTAAAATATAAAGAACCTGACACTGAACTGATGAACTTAATCACCAGATCCATTCAGGTGCTGCTGTATAGAGTAGAGATTCAGGATGAACTTACATAAAAGTGTAAAATCAAAAATGTAAATACCTGTAGAAGATGCATGAACGCATTCACACGACACTCTGATTATTCTGCTTTCCAAATTCAATCCATCACGCTCCATTATGCACGAGTATCGATGTGACGATTCATTTTTTTATGCTATAAAATGCAAATGAAAACGTATATATTCAGGTGCGTTCCTGTGGACGCGTGTGAATGCAAAAGGGGGGAAAATGTGTCTGGTTTCCAGCCATGCGTACCTGCGTACCTGCGCACATCCACTCTAATGAAGGCCAGATGTGCGGATGTGGAGTGACAGCCTAAGAGGTGTGAGAGCTTCGGGCAACCGGAGGATGACAGTGGCCGAGATGAAGGGAGACAGTCGGGAAGAGAGACCTCGCCATGTGATTGCGCGACGTGCCGCGCGATTCCCCCCCACGTCTGCCAGTCGGAAGATAAGCCCCGGGAAGCAGAGAGGTTACTGGGAAAAAAGAAAGAGGGGGGTGCTGTGCACAATGAGGTGTGCACGGGAAGGGAAACTGTATGGCTTTTCTGTGTCAGGGGATGGCAGAGATACAGTGCACAGCAGCGGGATCAGAGGGCTTATGGGAAAAAAAACATAAATGTTTGGCTTCGGAGTGACTGAGATGGAGAGAAGGGGGAGGCTATCTCACCCCCCCGGCTGGGAGCAGAGAGATCTGCCCGGCCCGAAATCTGCAATTCTGAGCAGCCACCTTGGGTGCGGGAGATAGGTTTCCCCTGACTGCAGCAGGTTCCTGTGACGGAGGCAGCATCTGTCATTCGCAGATTCTGGAGGAGACAATGCTAAGAGGCGCCTCGGGAGCGATCTGAGACTCAGAGTTGCGTGTCTTTGCTGTCTGGCCCAGGTGAAACACGGACCCCGCGGAGCGAGCGAGAGAACAAAGAGTGACAGAAATGAAACATTATGAATGCCTGTAGAAACCTCGAGGTCCCCGCCTCCTCTTCTGAGCGGAACAGGAGCGAGGAGCGGCGCGAGGGGAGTGTTTGGACGCCAGAGTTGATTTCAGGCTAAACAAAAAAGGGCTCTGCTGAGATATTTCTGGCGCGTCTGAATTCGGTCCGAGCCGTTTTGTTTGTGCCATTCTTTCCGGGCAGACAGGTGGTGTTCTGGGCGTAAAGGAATTCGAGTCAAAGACATTCATTCAGAGACACGCTGAGCACAATATTATTACACTCGCTCCGTATTCCTGTCATACAACAGGCTGACAGTAATTGCGGAAACCGTCGAGTAAAGACAGGGTTTTTTAGGCCTCAACGCCAGGTTAGGACTTTTAAGACTTTTAAAAATATAACTGACACGCCATCGATCACCGTCTGATGACCTCCTTCAAATCATCCAAAGACATTCTTTGGATTTAACGGCAAAGCGGAAGGAAAATGCAGCACTTTTTCTTTTGTTCCAACTAATTTATTAGTGTAATAAACGATAAGTCCTATAATTAAGATTAAAACACCTCTCTTGTGTTAAATGTGTCAGTGTCTGTCTCCCGGTGACAGCTTCACTGCTTTTAATGCAGTTTTTGCTGCAAATATTTTAAATCACATATTTAAAAAGAAAAAAAAGGCATTAATTCCATAGTTTGACAGATGACAGTCGAGAGAAGGTTAACGACGCTCACAGCCGGTGGCTTCACTCTAATGACACTATAGGGTGACATTTCTTTTATATATGTAGGTCTATATGTTAAAAAAAGGAAGAGATAGAAGGAGGATTAACTGTAGATCTTTTATTCAGCTAAAATCATGTCAGTTGCTCCATTACAAAGAAAATCCTGCATTAAATAGTACATTTAAATTTTACATGATCTTAATAATACTTGAAGAATAAAAAGTAAAAGTACCGAACGGTCAATGGCCCTTGTCATTGCTGTATTATTATATGTTAGTGGGTTATTATTAATGTGGTGTCGCATTCTGATGTTGCAGCTAATTGAGGTGGAGATGTGATTTATGCTGGTTGAAACCCAAACCTTCACTGATGTTCCCTCAAACATTAAAATCAGCTTAAATTAAGAAGGTTTATATTCAAACCTCAGTTTAATGTTTACTCTAAATCTCAATTTAAATTAAATTCTGTTGCACCAAAACCTTAAACTCCAGTTATAACCACGATGCAGCATTTAAACTTACATCTGAGGAAGTGTTACATAGAATGGCTTCCTCTTGGGTATAGATTGAACAAAAACAATGAATTTCCTTGACTACAGAAGATAAAACCAGCTGTCAAACATGGCCTTCAAAGAAATCCAGCTGTTTACCACCACTGCTCCGACTCCTGGTGGCCTTGGATCGTATGCCACCAGATGTTTCAAGAAGGTGGATGAGGATAAGTTTGGCTCGCACAGCTCCACTGTCTCCTGAATTGTTAGCATAGTTAGAAATCAGAGCTTCTGCTGAGCCATTAATGAGCTAACTTTTCATGTAGCTAACGTTTAGTTTAAGGAATAGCAGCTGTGTGTTTCCTGCCCTCATTTATCCTCACTCGCTCCTGACAGGAGGCACATTCAGTCTTTGTGTATTTACTTTTTTTCGACCGCGGGTAAGCAAGCATCTCCATGTTGATTAAACTCGGATTAATTTTTGTTTAAATTTGGATTTACTAAATGGAGATTAGTTTCTAATTGTGCAGCAGAGAGCTGTTTATTTTATAAATCTGGATTTACTCACTTTAAACCTGGAAATGTCAAATTCTGATGAGAACTAATCTTAGATTAAATTAATCTTTGTTGCCGTGAACTCAAGTCTTGATGTTTTTTTGTGCCGGATATTAATCTGCAGAGTTGCTTCAAGTGTCAGATATATTCAGCACACTCTTAATTTTGCCGTTAACTCAGTTTGGGCCCGCTGCGGTTCGGCTCGGGGCAGATTTGAGCCGGAGGAGACAGAAACGGGGCTGATTATGAGTCCGTGTCAGAGGCGGCGAGGAGGGCGAGCGGTGGCATGTAATGTGCAAATGCAGCAGAAAGCGCTCCTGGTGTGAGAGTCCCCGTCTCATATATGGAGCAGATACAACAGGGCCGGAGTGAATCCTGTTTTTTTCTCCGTCTCTCTCTCCCCGGAGAGCAGAATATGCTGACAGGAACACCACGAGGGACGGGGAGGAAATATTAAAACAAATGAAAACAAAAGGAATCGGAAGAGCAATATCTGTATTTGCATGAGCGAGAGTGCTTCGCACGTCAAAATCTTTAACGCCCGTAGAAGTTTGCGACTGAGGTCGACGAGAACAGATTTCTAAGGAGATTTCCTCTCAGTGCACATTCAGCACCTTTTCACCGTTCAGGTACTTGCCGGCTCGTCATTAGAGGATTTGTGAGTTGTGGATGTGTCCTTCCAAGATAATCCATTCACACAAAGTATTGACAGCCTCTTCGTAAATTATTATAGAAGCTGTTTTTCATTCATTACTTACGTCTTAATGGATTTTTCAGGCACGGTAATGAAATCTGCTTTGTTAATGCCATTTTATAGTAGTTTGCCTCCGAAACGGCACCGTTATGAAGCTACGCGCTGATTTTTTATTTCTCATTTGACACAAATCTCCATTTATATAAAGCCGGCTGAGTTGTGAAATCTAAATGAAGGCGACGTGGGAGGATCTAAATTCAGTGTGGGAACTTGCTCTGGATTAGGTACGTGGCCCCGAACAAAAGGGGGTGTGGATTAGCCGGGCTGATACCTCTGTTCAACACCAGCCAGCTGAAAAGGTTGCCAGAAAAACACTGTTTACAGGGGGGAGATTAGTAGTGCCGAGTGTTGAGGAAATACAAACAGATGCATATAATTTGAAAAAAGATGAGAAACACTTACTGTATATTCACAACACAATACAGTAAGTGTCCCCTTCCATCGGGCCACCATGGGACCTTTATTCAGAAAAAATATGTATTGTAGTTATTGACAAAAGACGATTTTTATTCCCATCTGAACTGGCATGTTGCTCATTTAAAACATAATTTTCCTTTCTATAAGAGTGTGAAAATACAAAATTAGAAAGACCACAAACCCAACAGACGCGAAAGTGACGTCGTCTCGTTACCCAAAACTTTGTAGAGAAGCTTCTACACATTAGTTAGCTCACAGAACTGACTTACACTCACTTCGTATGGCTGTATCTGTCAATTTGACTGGACTTGTTCTGATTTTCACCTTTCTTTGGTAAGAAAGTGACTAAGCTCACCATCAACTTGTGGTTGCTAGCGCTAGCTGGAGGCTAGTAAACACAAGTCAGCTGTCACCAAGCCTGCTTTGTCAAAGTTGGAAACACGCTGATGTTTTTGAGGTCACATGGTCAGACGTCACCACATCCACCGTAGATATCAGATTGAAAAGACAATCTTTGTGTGTCTATGGTGGAACGTTTAGAGAGCGCTGACGCTGAACTAATTTAACCCGACTCTCGCCAGATGCATTTCGTTCCGCCTAGCTCCACTCACATACATCTGGGAGCGCTCCCATTGGGAGGGATTTCGGCACCAGATTTTCAGGTAGACCCAATAAGGACCGCCGGGCGGGAGTTTCATAGATGTGATGTAGCGGAGAAGTGACTATTTTGATTCAGACAACAATGGCGGCTCGCATCGAGGAAGCAAGCGTCAACATTGATGCTGCCATTTCATCCCTGTTGTCCAATCTACCCAATATTCTTTCGTTAAAAGAACGTCGCTCTCGTCAACGTCACAGGTTGGTTTCGATGTGAGTGGTTGAAGTAGCACATCAATAAAGATGACAGACAAGTGGTTTATCCAATCATATGCAAGGATTTTTGATAAGGTCCAGCCTTCTGAAACACATCTCCAATGGAGCGATCCCAGATGGATGAGTGGAGCTAGGTGGAACGAAATTCATCTGGCAAGAGTCAGGTTAGAACTAATTAGCACGATGACGTGGAAGTCCTTCTCGGCAATGTGATGAAAACAATTCTGAAAAAAAAAAGTCATTATAATTAAAAACACTCTTGAAATAATGACTTGATTATCTCGAAATAATGACTTGGTATTACAAACTAATGAGTAAAGCTGAGCTCAGACGAAACAGAACTGCTGTGTCATTATTTCAAGAACGTTTCTAATGAAACTTCAGTCTGGACGTTGATTCAGAAACATGAATAAAAATGTGAGTTTTAACCCAACTCTGTAATCTATAATGGCTCATTTTTAATGTGAATCTGAACCAACACATCAGGGTAAATGTCACTGAACCTTACAAAAGCATCTGGTGTGATTTCCTCTAAAAACCGTGGAAGAGTTTTGATTTGAGCGTCTGTGCAGACGGGTAGTGAAAGACAAAACAGCTGAAAACGGAGCACGTCCGTATGCTGAGAGCCATAAATTAAACAGCAGGACCCTGAAATGGAATCCAACCATAGTTAATTTATACAGCTGTGTTTTTTCCTACAGCGAGATGTTCGAAATGCCTCCCGTGAAAAGGGGACTATTTGGCCGGGAATCATCTCATTTCGCGACAAAAAAAGGCTCTTTCAAAAAACGTCGATTTCCATGTGAACCGTATCTATAACAGGCATATGTTCAGAAGAGACGGCGCTGGGTGAGACGGACGCACACGCATACAGACCAGCGAGTACACAAAAATAGCCCGGATGATTGACAGGCCAACAAACAGCTAGCCAGGAGCTATAGGTAGCCAAAAAAATCGCTGCAGGTTGTGCTCTCTTCCGGTTCACCAGAGCGGAGAGGCCGCAAAGCAGGAAAAGGGGGGAAGCCGTGGACTGTGGCGTCTGTCATGGCTGCCAGGTACCGATCCACTCTTGCGGGAAGTTGATAAAGCCGGTTTTTCACGGGGCACAGACACAGCCGCCGAATCAATCCCCGGGAGAGAGCGGGAGGGAGGGACTGCATGCGGTGTCGCGGGCGCTAAACCTGCACCCCGGCAAATAAAAACTAATTAAAAACTCCTACGGTTGATTATTGCAATCTGAAGCGGAGCATCTGTGCTCTTCATGGACACAATGGGATTTGTTTATTTTTCAAAAAAAAACACATCACCCCGGGGCGGAGAAGAGAGAGAAAGAAACTGTCTGAGTAAACACCGAGGGTTGTTAACTTTTTCGTTTGTCTTCTCGCAGATGCAAAGAAGCAGAAGAAGGAAGGCAAGAAGCGAGAGCGCGCCCAGATGGACTGACGAGGTCGTTCGACGCCAAGGGAGCGAGGGAGGAGAGGGCGGAGAGACGTCCACTGCCCCGTTTCAACACGGTTCCTCTTTATATGTCCTGTAGGTTGACCGTAGGGAGCCTATAGAGCTTTTACAAAAAACCAGTGGAAATAAGACTTTTAGAGATTGTTTGACTTTTTTTTCTTCTTTCTAGCACCTGATAAGAAAAAAAACAACTCGTATGTTGCGATAGAAGATATAATACTCGGCCATAGGGGACGAATAATGAATATGGAAGAGACCTGTGTACTAGTGTTCTTACCTAATGATGTTACTTCTAGGATTATTCTCTTAAGAACCAATTGGATAGGATTTGTGATACAGCTGCATAGCCTAACTCTAATTTGGAAAAAAAGCTCTTTGGTCCATGCCCCGACTTAATGAAGCTGTTTGTTCTAAGCATTTTTAATTAATTCGAGCAAAAAAAAATCTAAAGTTATTGCAGTCTGGGCTCAAGTTAATGGTCAGACTGTGCTATGATATCTCTCCTTTTATTTCTTGTAAGAATAAACATAAAGCTCGTTCTTTTTCTGGGGGGGGGGGGAGGGCTGCATGAATTAGCGAATTATCGTCCAAGTGTGCAAACTGGTTTACTGTTTTTAGTTTGTTTTTTTTCCTCCTGCTGCTCTGCTGTTGTACCTCAATTTATACCCACTGATTTTTATTCTCCAGCTCTTGGCTGTAAAAAGATAAATAAATAAAAGAAAGTGCTCAGTATTGTAGTCCTCAGTTGGATTTAACATTTCCCCTTTGTGTCCTGTTAAGTTTCTGAAAATAAAAATGAATAAAAAATACACTCTGAGGCATGTTTCTCTTTGACCTTGTGCATCCCGACCACTGACACATATAGATGGACGATGCCATATTGTGCTTGTGAAATCATCTGGAGACACAGTCTGGGCTGTAGTAATCAGGTGGTGGAGCCACGGTGTGGAGTTCCTGCCCAGACATCCGCCTGCTCAAGATGTGAATCGTGACACCACACCCCATTTTTAAGCATCAAATAAATAATTAAAACCAAACGGATCGGAAAAAAGTGTGATATGAACTACCTAAAATGTATTTTTAGTTTGGCTTGTGACCCTTTCAACATTAATTGTCGCTGAGTAAGTCAGGTAAGTGATGTGCCGTCATTTACGTAAAACATACATTTCTCCTTAGATGTCTCATTTCCCGTTCAACAAGTTTGCTTTACCTACTTGTCAAATACGGTAGCTTGGTCAGTGGCCTTGAAACCAAGATGCTCATGAAGGTCCGTAGTCAAGCTAGCAACAATACTACATACACAACATCCGGTAGACAAGAAAACTACTTGGTTAAGTTTAAGGCACCAACAATATTTGGTAAGGTTTAGGCACCCAAAAGAAATAGTTGGTTAAGTTTAGGTGCCAAAAATACTTTGTAAGCTTTAGGCACTGAGATCAATTAGTTTTTGGCTCCAAAAGTACTTTGTTAGGTGGAAAAGCCCAGTGTGTGACCCATCCAACCACCTCAATCGACCCCTGACTTTGACTTTTGGATGTTCGAGGGTCAAACTTAGAAGCACTGGGCCACTGACCAGGCGTGAGGACGGGCTGGTCACATCCGCTAACATGGACGAGGGCAGGATTTATGACCTGTACCGCTGCCAACCACCAGGGGGCGATCGAGAGACGTTTCGGCTTCGCTTCCGGAGAGCTCGCACGTCATCACTGACAGTCCCGACGGTCAAAAACTCTCTCGAAACCTCTCAAGCACATTTTGATATATATTTATTTGAATTTCATTCTGAGAGAATATGGCACAATGTAACCACTTGATGCAGTTCATCTTACAGTGTTGTAGGTGGCCGGTGATAGTAAACACTCAGATTTCATTGTCCAAGAACAAATAATCAATCAAGAACGCATCAAAAAGGAAAAAAAAAATCAATACCATTACTGTACAGGAAGTATCATAGTGGGGGGGAGGGGAGGGGGGAGGGGAATAAATGAGGGACTCTTGGGAGGGGGGAGGGGGGACATTCAGATAGTAGCTATTAAAGACGTGTATGTACATTGCAAATGTACCACATCCCAATTACATATAATGTTTCATATAGATATATACAATGCAAACAATAGACTCTTAAATGTATTTTTCCTATTGCAAGAGAAGCCACAAGCCACAGTGAGTGATACACAATGAACATCTACATACAGATTCAAATGAAAAATGAACACTTGTATGTACATTTAACACTTGCAGCAGGCTACTGAGTTTTATTTTTTTGTTCTTTTTTTAATTTTATTTGCTGATTTTTGTTTTAAATCCACACGACCCCTGCAAGTTCAGAGCGGGTCAAACAGCTCAACACTTTGGTTGCTCCACGAAGAAAGAAAAAAAAACAGAAAAAGAAAAAAAAAAAAAAAAAAGGAAACATCTTTTTCCTCCAGGATGTTAAAATTGCAAAAAGTTATAAAGTGTGTCCAGTAATATAGCAGACGGGGGGCCAGCTTCTTCGCCGAGGTGAGTGTGAAGCCTTATGAATTTACAGGTGAGAAATCGAAATGAAGCCCCTTCCCTCCGGGCCTCTGGGTCACATTGGAACTAGGTTTTTAGCTTTTTTTGTCCACCTCCAGGTTTCCAGGTTTGCTCTCTCCTTTTTTTTTTTTTTCTTCTCTGGCTGCAAAAGTCACTCTTGAAAATCCCCCGGAACGATGCTCCCGAAGTTCAAAAAAAGTTTGGATCCGGTCGCTCATTTTTTTTTTGCAAGGCAGGAATCCATTTCTTCTGTCCATCACGCCCCCAGAAACGCACATATATTTATACCTTCTGCTCTTATAATCATATTCTCTTTGAAACTCTTCCATAAATCAAGCTATTCATATTTTTTTTATGGATTTTAAACAACATTTTTAATCTCAAACCAAGAAGAAGAAACTCTGTCTGTACACGGATCATATTCTAATCTCTGCAATACTACATCTGGACTTTGTACAATGATAAACAGATTTTTTTATAAAATGTGATAGAAAATGTACAATATCATGTATCTATATGTATTCCAGTACCACGCAAAGCTGAGTCTAAGTGAGTCTTTGGAAGCCTGTTGCTATTGAAAGACTGGTTGAAAGAGGAAAGGAGTGACGACAGGAGAGAGAGAGACAATCACGCCGTGTGCATCTTCCCTGATGTGTGCCGTGATGTTTTGTCCAATCGGATGTCTTCATGCAGAGAAAAATAAAACACTGCACACATGCAAGCCACACGCACAAACACACACACACACCCACACGTACACTCAAATGACAGCGCTGATCTCGGTGTAATGGCAGGGTTTGCACGGGAAAGCACACTTTCCCATATGACAACTGTGAATGCACACACACACACACGCACACACACACACATACTGGATGGAAAATCAACCAAAATAGCCCGCTGGGCCTTCAGGATGTACTGAAATATGTCAGCGCTGTGAGTGTGTACTGTACAGTTTGTGATTATTTCTGGAGGCATTGGGACGATGATTTTAGATTGTTCAGTCCAAACTCTCATCGCCTGCTGCAATCATGCAGTGACTGTTAAGACGGAAATTAGAGTAATGGGAGCTCAGAGCCGAGAAAAACAACATCTTTACCAGAAAAAAAAGGAAAGAAGTTAATTCGGGAGGCTGAATAACGTGCTCTTAAAGGAGACCTATTATGCTTTTGTTCGTTTTGTTCCCTTTCCCTCGGTGTGTTATGGAAGATCCGGTGCATGTAAAAGGCCTTAAAACTTAGAAAAACAAAGTCCGCACCAACAGGAGCTCCTCTCTCCCACAGAAAACACTGCTCCTGAAACGCCTCGTCACTAGCCCCGCCTCTAATCCCATGATTTTGTGACATCACACTACGTCACCATATCGCACATTTGCATAATCTATGCCTATATTCACGTTAGAAGTGAAGATAGCTTGAAGCTGAAAACACAACCGGAGATATGGTGAGTGGTGAGTGGCTCAGGCGTGTTTGAGCTGACCAATCAGAGCAGACTGGGTAATCAGGAGGGGGGTCTTAAAGAGACAGGAGCTTAAACAGAGCCTTTCAAACATTTTTTTTAGCATGAGTCAAATTCTGGCAACCAAAGCTTCCGGTATTTTACTGTACGGTATTTTATTGCAAACTTCAACTTTACGATAAATTACCAGCAGCTGTGGTTGGCAGAATTTCATTTTTAAATATACGGTAAAACACATGAGGCATTCAGATTGGTTGGCACTGAATTTAATTTAAGGGTGATTGAAATTACGGTATTTTCACCAAAATTTACGATTTTCACCGTAGAAGTGTGTTTACTATTTTGGCTTTTATGGTCTTCTACTGTTGCTATTTGAACATTTTTTTTACTGTCATTTCTAAAAACGTGTCCTTTTAACAGTGGTAACCCAAAAGAAACTAATAAACCTGACAATGAGCGTAATACGTCTCCTTTAAATGTAGCACCGTACACACCTTCCAGCACACACACACTAATGACACAACAGGTTTTAGGATAAAGGAGCAATTTGTTTATGTCACTCTGGATAAGGCACTTCAAATTGCTCCGTACAATCTGGCGATATAAATGTGTTTTTCCCGATAAAAATCTTGCAGCGTGCACGCGCGCCGCTGCGTTTCTTTTTTTCCTTTTCTGCGTGGCTGCACAAGACTGCAGAGATTACTCTCAGCGCGAGCGAGGCCAGAGAAACCTTAGATTTTGAAGTCGTCTCTGATAAACGTTTCATGTCATGTGTTCTCCGTAAAAGGAGTTTAGCCCTTTGACATAAGCCGTATGAAGAGGAGCCCAGCTAGCTCTGACGGCACATTATGATCTGTTGACTACAATAGAGACAATGTTTATTCTAGTCATACTAGGACGGATGAACATCGGAATTTATGTTCATGAGCACTGATGTGTGACAATGGACTCATGGAGATGTGAAGGTCATAACAACCTCAAAGCGAGGGAATGGTGGATCGTGTTTGCACAACATGAGGATGAGATGCAATAAAAGCGCAGGAGGGATGGTAAACAGCGCCGCGTCACACTGTGTATACACCAGGCGGCAGGTTTCGTCTGGGACACTCGAATTCCTGCGGCAGAACCCTTGGCTGACCCGCCCAGAACGACTGTGACTTCTCCAAACATGGTCCACATGCAGCGTGATCCTCTCGCTGTGGATTTTGTCACTGACAACCCTCCATCCTCCTCCTCCCACCCCCCTTCTCTCCCCTCTCTCTCAACCTCCTGTAACCATGACTACAAAGGCAAGCTTATCTGTTCCAAACGTACAAAGTGTACACCTTGGGGGCTATCAGTCGCCTCTCCCCCTCCCATGCGTGACAGCCGTTCTCTTTTCACTGTCACCCGGCGACGCTTTCACGTTCTATCGCATGCCCACGTTCTCTCACATCATCCACTCTCCCCGCTTCACAAAAGGACTGATACAAGAACGTTGTTTTGTTCTCAACTACTTGGCAACAGGAGCAGGGGCGAGGTGGAGGGTGGGGAGGAGGGGGTAAAACGGTTTATGAGAACTTTGCTCCTGGTGTTTGAAGTGCCGGGCGCGGTGATAACTGCAGTGATGCATCCTGGGCCATCTCCCAGCTCCGGGAGGTGATAAACTGCCATCACCTTCCATCAAACACCAAAGCAGCGGCTCAAACCGGGACCCCTGGACCTCGGCTCGAGCTGCGAGCCACTTACTCTCCTGCTGGTATCACTCAAACGACAGCTTAGCACAGATTAATCAGATATTCCGGACGGCTCTTTACCCACTACTGAGATGTGTGACAGATGTCAGACAGACGCGGCTCGATTTATCACCGTGACGGATGGTTGGATGTTGAACTTGGATGGATGCCTCAGTTCCTGCTTAAACTGCTCAGATAGATCAACATGGACCATGCACGTGTGTGCAGCAGCGGTGGAAAGTACATTCACTTGAATACTTTATACCTTTACTGCCACATTTAAGAGGAAAATAAAGTACAGTTTACTCAGTTTGACAGCAGCTAGTTAGTTCATGGTATATTTTTCATATTAAGCATATTATAAGCTCACAACATGATGCACTGTCATCCACTTAATTATTATCTATCAGTAATAACAAATCAATGATAAAATTCGCAATGTTCAGCATGTACAGCAGAGTACAATTACTCGAGTTTTTCTACAATTTGCATATACCCCAGTCAATTTCATTAGCAAATAGCGAAAAGGGACAGAAATTCACATTTTGGGGGCTGGATCCAAAATATTTCTGCCATGTTTGCTTAGAAAATTACTTTTCTTGAATAACTGTTTTTTGGTTTTGTGTCTGTTCTTCAGCAGCCACATTAATATTGAGTTTTTATAGCATTTTCTGCATGTGTAAGAAGCATAAATACACATTTGCAGCTCATTTAGATAAAGTAAAAGATTCTCTGTGGCTGTAATTGGATAAACTGAAATCACAGCTTATTCAACATATTACGAGGGATCGCAATTTCCTACATTTTTAAGTTGTATAACAGAAAACAGGCAAAAACAGGACTTAATTTATCACACAGTCTGTGTTTTGCCGAACATGGTATGTGATTTGCGGCTGAATTTTTACTTTACATGTTACAGACGTGGCAGATTCACATGGGATTAAGATCACAGACAACCGTCACCATAGTTACAGATTACTAATCCCATGTGAATAAGGCTGAAGTTCTATTAAAAGGCCCTGAAGACACTTTCTCAATCAGCTACTTATGACTAGAAATGTGGTCCTCCATTTACACAAATAGGGCATGGTAAGAACAGAGATTTTGATTTTTCTCTGGTTAAAAGTGGACAGAAATCAGAATTTAGCAACATTTAAATCAAAATCTGACGGCTTCTCTTGGGTCGTTTAGCTGTTTTGGGTTAGCTGAAGTTTTGACAGTTAAACCATTTTATTTTATGAAGAAAAACAGAACATTTCAAATCAAGTTTTTTGGGGGGAGCTTTCAAATACTGTAGTCTTCGAGCTGGAGCTGAGACTTCTCCAGAGCTACGGACCACGTGAGCGGTAAATTGACATGTCGAGTAAAATTCTGTATGCAGGATTTGGCATCTTTTTTTCATGCAGTGATATTGCAATTTTAATTCAAGTGAAGGATCCTTCCGCCACTGACGCACTGGCTACATGCTTGAGAGGCGTCCTGAGGTTTGCTCCTGGCATTTTTAAATAGCATTTCACCATATTGCTTGAGGTTGCGAGCAAAGAAATGTAAATGTCAGCGTGCCGGCTCAATGCGAAAAAAACTCTGATTTATTTCCGTAACTCTGAAAATTTTGAAAGCGAGTGAGAGGATGTTTATCCTGCGGTGTCTCTGCACATAAAGGAGCTGAGATATGGCAGGAAGGAAGGCTCGAGTAAGCAGACGAAAGAGCGAGAAGAAAAATTAATAGTGGAGCGAGTAAATGAATGTATATACGTGATATTTACATTACATTCGTGACCTCGTATATGAGGTAGAGACTATAACAGGATCAGGGCTGAGTGGAGCACTAAGTGGGGCACGGGCGCGCAGCGAGTGAGCACAAGCTGAGCGTGTAATGGGCAATCTTTAATCTCAAATGTAGGTGTTCCACATTGTCCCGTAATCTGATCAGCCTCATGGTGAGTTTTCATTATAGGATCTGTCCCAGATCTCTCTTTAAGGAGACAGCCTCGAGGAGCTGCTCGGTTTGCGGGCGTAATTCTGCGCCGCCGCCCCCCTACCGGCAACCGTGGCAGCCTCCTGATGGCAAACGCTCATGCATATTCATCGTCGGCTCCTACAGCATACATTAATGTAACTGAGAATTGTCTAATAGGTTGGAATGATGGATGACACGCATGAGTACACAGAACACGTCTTACAGTAAATTGATATTTTCTCATTTCTTTTGTAATTAAAATGAGCACAACTATTTATTACTTTAATGATTTACATAGAATTAATCAACACTCTTGTTAATTTATCTTTTTTTTAAATAAAGAAGGAGATGGGTTACAAAATGTGCACGGCGAAGACGCGGAAGTTAGCCCTTATTTAAATCACGAGGTCGAAACCTGTGATCAGAAGTAAACTCCACTCCTGGAGCAAACACACATGTCAGCACGTATACCCACACACACACACACACACACACATCAGTACAGTACGCACTCATCAATCCACGAATCAGCAAGATCAGGTGACGTCTCCCACTCATCCTCACACACCAAAGATCAAATCAAAAACACACACACCACACGATGCCTTCCCACAGCTCTGAGCTCCGGCCACCTGTCTTCACTGACACGCAGTCGTGAATAACTTTAACATCTTCACAGCAACATCTTTGTCATGAAATATACATCAAACATCTTGTCAGCGGTCGTGAAAGCTGACGTGATGTGATGTGAGCGGCGGGCGAATCGAAAGAGTGAGACTGAACAATCACACGCCACGTTTTTCTTTTTTCCTGTTTCGTCATAACTCTTGTGTGGTCCTCGAGCTATTTGGTCGTTCTTTTATAATGATGCATTGCAGGTTATATTAATCAGGTTTTCTTTGATAAGAATTGACAAGCTATGGTTTTTACAGGGGTTACATGAGGGACTATTTCTTGGCCCGGGTGCAGTGACTTCCACACAGTGACTACAAGACTTCAGGACATTTTTACTCCCTGCCAAAAAATAGTACCACACATAAAAACCACTTTCAATTTTGACGTTGTACGCAGATGGAAGAAATATAAGATGTTGGATGCTCAGGGTATTTCTGCTAAGCTAAGCTAAATGTATCCTGGCCTCACCAAGACAGCGAATAAGCACATTTACCGTGGATTTAGGTGGAGCTTTTTGGTTATTCTTAAAAATGACACATGAGGTTATGTGAGGGACTATTTCTTGGCCAGGGGCAGTGACTTCCTCACAGTGACCACAAGACTTTAGGAAACGTTTGCACCCGACCAAATAAAAAAATAGTCTCACACGAGAAAACCTTGTTTAACCAGAACTTGTTTTTTGTTTATGTACGCATTAAATAAAGGAGCTATAAATTGTTAGCTGCTCACAGTATTTATGCTAAGCTGAACTAATTGTACCCTGGTCTTACCAAAACATAAGCATATTTCCCAAGGATTCATGTTGTCTTAGAGCCACTTGGTTATTGTTCATAATGACACATTGTTGTATTTAGTGAGTTTTCTTTGATAAACAAGTTTTTATGGGGGTTACGTGAGGGACTATTTCTTGGCCGGGGGCATTGACTTCCTCACATTGACCCTAAATCTTGAGGAAATGTTTGTTTCTTCCAAAAAAAAAATCCCCCAAATAAAAACTTTTTGTTTACATACTAGCAAAATGTGATGACATAAAAAACATTGTTCTTGATTTTATGGGGTTACGTGAGGGACTATTTCTTGGCCGGGTGCAGTGACTTCCTCACAGTGACCGCAGGACTTGAGGAAACGTTTGCCCCCCTACCAAAAAATAGTCCAACACATTAAAAAATGCAACTTGATTTCTGTTTTTGTCCACATAAAAAAAAGGAGGAGCTATAATGTGTTAGATGCTCGCAGTATGTATGCTAAGCTAAGCTAATTGTAGCGTTGTCTAGTGGGATCGTTGATTGATTTGAATGGTTTGTGTCTATCTGTTGGGTGAATGTTTTTCTATTTTATGGTACAAAATAGGTCAACATCCTGCCAAGGAGTTCATGAAAATGACAAAAATAATCACCTCTGTTTTGGAGTGAAGGCCAAAATTTGCGAACTCATATTTCTGCACCTGGCCGGGCAAAACCGCCAGTAGAGGTTAGTGAGAAAATGTTTTTTTGTGATTTAGCTGAACTGATTCTTTAAGTCCTAAATGATTTCTCGCCACTGCTTGGCTGGTTGACAAGTGCAGCGTTAATATATTTATATACCTATTATGTATTAATGGTAACTCATTCCCACGGGGGCTCACGGGTAGATGGGAATCGCATCCGACCCTGATGTGACCATTTCGGAAGGCAATCTACACAAGCTGCCCCACTTTACTCTACATGTTTGCTGGTTGGAAGTGCCATGATGAGGATCACAGACGGATAGAAAGAAGGCAGGCAGAGGGGCACACATGGGTGTGCGCACATACTCCCAGCCAGCGCACACCCACGTGTGCACTCACATAAATATTGAGTATACACTGATATGTACAGTTATCTACAGGTATCTTCACTGAACTTCAAACTTCTGAGGTTTGTAAATTCAGACAGCCCTATTTTCCCATTTTGAAGTTTCCTTGTGTCTTCGTACAGCACAGATCCTCCCTCGCTCTTTATCTTTTTTTGTTTTTTCCATTTTTTATCAGCTCAGTGTCACTCCTAAGTGCTCCCTGCTTTACAAACCCTCGCTCTTTTATTTTTTTATTCTCTTCGGCACTGAATGAATCTGAATTTTTCACAACCCCCCTCCTCATCTATGCTGCTTCCGCACAACACATCTCAACGCATCTGGCATCATTTGAACTCGTGTAAAGTGCTACAACCGGTTATTGAGAGAGAAATTGAAAAAAAAAAAAAAAAAAGAAATGATAAAATGATTTAAAGTAATTCCAAATGTGCTCTTGTAGTTTTTTGTCATGCTCACACAACTTTTTCAACACACATACATGGATGGCGCAAACACACAAACACACACACACACTGGCAACTCTTTCTCATAAGTGACCCATGTTTATCTGGCTGACCTACTGTTTTTATACTGGCAGAGGAGAAGATGTTTGAATGTCTTTTTAAACGTGACATTGCACAGGGCGTAGCAGGCCGGGTTGATGGTGCTGTTGATGTAGCACAGCCAGTAGCCAATAGTCCACACTGTGTTGGGGATGCAGCTGGAGCAGAAGGTGTTAATAAGCACCATCACATTATAAGGAGTCCAGGTGGCTACAAAAGCTACCAGGATGGCCATTATGGTGCGGGTCACTTTTTTCTCCCGTGACGGCGCCGCTTTCTTCTTCTTGGGAGGTTGCTTCGTCATCTTCACGATCTTCCGCGCCACGTGGTTCTGCCGCTCTGTGGCCGGGACGATCTCTACGGTGGCGTTGGACGGTGTGTAGCAGTCGCCCTTGGGCGATTTCGTCTTGATCTTGATGCAGGTCAGCTTGGAGCCCCCTGCCTTGGCTCGCTGGCGCGGAAGTGGCTGGCTCGCCTCCGCGCTGGAGTTGGCGGTAGAGGGTACCGCCTCATCCTCTTTCTGATTGGACGCAGCCACGCTGCCGGATGTTGAATCATTGGAGCTCTCCTTCTCTTCTCCAGGGGCGCAGTTCTCCCTCGCCACGTCGTCGACTTCAGTTTCTCCCTCGGCGGTGGTCGAGGAAGGTCCTTTGCCATTTTGCAGTTTTCCATCGTGCTGGTTAGCTCCATCCTCCGCATTCTGGCTCTGGGATCGTCCTGTGTCCTCCCCTGGTACGTTGTTATTGTTGGGTTTTGGTGTGTTGTTCCTCCTCTGGCCGGGCGACAGGGGCTCTGGATTGGTGCCCGGCGGCTTGCGGTTATCCTTCTTCACGCGGCTCTTGCTCGCTCTGGAGATCTGCCAGTACAGCTGAATCATGATGATGACAGGCAGGTAAAAGGCGGCGATGGCGGTGCCAAAAGTGACTGCGGCATTAGAGAAGAACTGGATGTAGCACTCCTTCTCAGGCACTGTCCGCCCACCAACAATGAACTGCCAGAAGAGGATGGCTGGTGCCCAGAGGATGAAAGACAGGACCCAGGCGGCAGCAATCATCATCCCTGCCATCTTGGTGGTCCTTTTGACAGGGTAGCTGAGGGGCTTGGTGACACAGAAATATCTGTCAAAGCTTATGATGAGAAGATTCATGACAGATGCATTGCTGACAACGTAGTCCAAGGCTAACCACAGGTCACACACCACCGGCCCCAGAGGCCAGTACCCGATCACTATGTAGACTGTGTACAAGTTCATAGAGCACAGTCCAATAATTAGGTCAGCGCATGCGAGGCTGAATAAAAAATAGTTGTTGACAGTCTGTAAGTTCCTGTTAACTTTGATGGAAAGCATGACCAGGATATTTCCAATAACTGTGACCAAACTGAGGGAACCGGCCACCAACACGATGAACACCACCTCCACAGTCTTGTAGGCGCTCTCTTTCTCTTCCACAACTTCGGTGTCATTGCCTTCGGAGGCATTCCAGTAGGTGAAATTGAATACATCCATGGCATTTGGTCTTGTGTTGCCACCTCCTACTCAGATGGAACCTACAAAAAGAGAACAGAGGAGAAGAGAAGATTTGTGATGAGGTGCGAGAGACGATGTATCACCTTCATCCTTCAGAATTGGATGTATAAACAGGGGTCACGGTTAAAGGTCTGTTATGCTATGCTATTTAGTTTGACACATTCAGGAATACTTCCTTCTCAACCCAGAAAGAACTCTGTTTTCTTAAAAGGTGCCATACATAACATTCAAGGACATTTAGCAATTCCAACATCTGCAAAATAAAATCTTGATGGGTACATAGCTTTCATGCCTACTATAGCCGGTAAAGTTATGTATCCATCAAGATACTTATGCTCCAACTTCAATCGTGGCTGCTCTTCCTCCTTCTCGACACGAGTAGGGGGAAAACCAGCCTCATATGTCATGTTCAGACATATGAGGCATTATATAAATATAATATATACTGATTTGCATTTACATTTCCAGAACAGAAAACTCAACATCGGATGAAGAGAGATTAGAAATTCCTGTTTCACTTGGTGACGGAGTCAAAGGAAGACATTTTGGATATCTCTTCCCATCACTCCTATAAATCCTTAAATACAATAATAAACATCTAAGAAAATTAATTTGACAAAAGTCTAAATAGTCTAAAACAAAAAAATACCCATGAATCTAAATCAAAATACCAAATAAATGTGGTACATTAGCAGCACTTTAACATTCAACGTGCAGTTATTGGTTTCACATCCAGTGTAAATACATTTAATATGCTACAATTCCATCTTTTACTGTGTGATGTTTGAGGGGAGAGTGATGATGATCCAGATTATAAAATAAAATCAAATATATGTTTCCCTTAACCGTCTGTATGTGACCTTTTCTGCCTTCCAGCTTTCAGCTCGTCGAAAAGCAATTCATCAAACGACGCTGACAATTTTGGCTGTACGCCAATTAAATTGGTAATTACAAGCACGGATATCTGGCACAGATATTTTTCATAATCAGTGCGTAAATAACATCTCCCCATTAGGCACCTGTTTCATTATTGAGAGGGGAGGGAGAAAAAAAAACCTCACTAAAAATGGACTGCACGGTGTATATGCACATGAATGACTGATGAAAAATGAGATGAGAGGAAATGAGGCAACGAGTCAAATGAGGATATCGCACTGAAAGCCTTGGCATGGTGGCCCGATTCATTTCAACCCAGTGAGGAGAAGAAAGACGCTATTCACTCGCTGGACAACAGAGTGTTTGGAGGTGGTGGTCAGAACTTATATATGTGTATAAGTAGCAATACTGCAGCGTAACAAGACTTTACAAGTTAATGTTTAATGCAGAGTGGCCCATTTCATAAACATACAATATCATTGTTTCATAAATATTGATGCATTAATGTACTTATCAATTAAGTATGTGGATAGGGCTAATTTTACCTACTTCATTAACTGTTGGGTATCTTAATGTGTAATAAGATATCATATTTTGCATTAATAATCTGAATCTGCAAAGTACCTACATTTGAGTCAATGTAAAGCTGTTGTGTTAAAATATTACTTTGGTAAAAGTGAAAGTCACCCATATGTATAGTACCTGAGTAAGATTATCTGATATCACATGTACTTGAAAAGTAAAAGTAAATTGAATGTGTGTATAGCAGCAGCAACAGCAGCATTTCTGATTATCAGAAACCTTTTTGTTTCTTTTAATTTGATTGAATTAATTGTAAAGCGTGCTACTTTGGGTCTGATGCAGCAGTTTCCTGCAAAGTAACTCGTAACTAAAGTTATCAAATAAAATGAGTGCCTCCAAAATGTGGTGATGTAGAAGTATAAAGAAGGAGAAAATTGAAATACTCGAGTACTACTTGAGTAAATGTACACGGTCGCATTCCTTCACTGGTGACTAAAGTCTCAAAATAAATGTACTGGAGTAAAAAATGTACATTATTTGCACAGTACTTGAGTAAGAGTATGTTTTAAAATAAATGTAGTGGAGTAGAAGTATAAAGTAGCAGGAAAAAAAGCACAAGTAGAAGTACCAAAACAGTGTACTTTAGTACAGTACTAAGTACACAGTATTAGGGTAAACCTGCATTAACAGATCACCATGGGTACCAAAATAAAAGTGGCCACGAACGTACAAATCCATCCATTTTCTGTCTCTTCAAAGCCTGTGTCTGTACTGTTATCAACTCCACATTTATTTTTTATCACGCAGAGTCCTCACAGCTGTTTTCTTTTCCAGGCTTTTGTCTGCCTACCCACTCTGATGGATGCATTTTCCGACCACACAATGCCTGATAACTACGAATTATTAACGGCTTCAACGACTGCCTTCTAATTTCCTCAGTCTCTCTGAATGTGTTCCTCCCGACCTCTATACTTGCCGTGGATGTAATAGTTTTTTAAACTGTGCAACGTTAGCGCGTGCACGCTTTAAAAGGCGAGGGGAAAAGTGTAATTATACACCACGCACACACACGGTCCACGCTACCAAGAGTTCAATAAAAACTTTAAAAGGAATTATTGACAAAATTGGCGCTGACGTTTTATCTTCAAAGGTCCAATTTCAAGTCTCACTGAAAAATTCTCTTCATACAGCACTATAAAATTCTTTTGATCCTCAAGTGACCCACTCGTTCTCGCTTCTAACCTTAGACATTTGCCTGTGTTGTAGACCTTGCTTTGATTTATACACTGCTCAGTTCTGCGTTTCACAGGCCTTTGATATGAGGAGTAATGTGGTTTGTCTGTTTCCGGGTGCTGCGGGTCAGATTTTATGGCGCGCTCAGTCGCTTATCACTTCTAAGTTTGACATAAATATCATCAGGCTGGACGGAGAAGTGCCTCATTTTTTTTCCCTCAAGTCCCTTTTTCACGTAGGTAAAAGAAACCAATCAAACTTTATTCAACATGTGGTGTCCCACCAGTAAATCAAAAGCTTTTTTTTTCAAAGCAGCCTTGTGTTGTTACTTAAAAGAAAGATCAATATGCTTTCCAATAGGTTTCTTGGCACTGCAGTGGATACAAATCTAGAGCGATTCAACTAAAACCCACAGAGAAAACCACGTAGATTCATCATTTTTCAGACAAAAGCTGGAGTTTAATCACCCGTGAAAGAATCAAACTGTCTGTACCGTTAAGAAAGATCAATGACAAAGTTGCAAAGTGTAGACGCTGCAGTGGAGACTGCAAACAAATCTGAGTCATTTGCCTAGGAACACCTGTGACGATATCTTTCTTATTTTTCTTTTCTTTTGTCTTCTTGTGTCTTCGATTACATTTGGACATCACACTCGACATACTGCGTCTAAGTCACTCACTGGATTTGAACTTGATGGTGACGGTAGATTGGTCATTGACCATCTGATGAAGTAAAACAAAGTGAATCTGATGTATCACGCTGCAGCCAAAGTTAATGAAGTGTTACGGATGACGCACCACTGCAGCTGGAGAGCAGTCCTGTCCAAGACTTTGCCATTTCGGCTTAAAGTCTTTAACCGTTGAGTGCAGTTGCTGAGTAACTAGTGAACATTCATTTATCTGCTTTGCCAGAAATCCCTAATCATTGCATTAGCCATGGAGCTAAGCTGGCATAATCCCCATAAAATGTTTAAGTCCACCCGATTTATATTCAAAAACACCAACAATACAAATGGGACACACTTGCGGCTCGCTTGAGACAAGTGGATTAGAGAAGTAAAGTGGATCAGTATAGATGGTCATAGCACAGTGGAGGCAGTCAAACTCCCCTAGCTGCTCTCTGTCCATCTCCAGCTGCTATAAAGCCAGCCCAACACCTGAAATCTCTGCCACAACACAGTGGAAGCTAGAGTGAAATAAAGATGTACAAATCCCTTTCAGCTCAATTTGGACAGCCCTGGTTTTTCTGAAAAGGTCTCAGGGGAGCGTGGACTTTGTTTAAAAGCTCCCATCCACACGTTGTGAGTCATGTTAGTATCATCCTACTGAGAATAGACTCTTCTGTTTCCGAGGAAAACCACTGGTGTGCTTAAGTTCACCCATCAAGAAGATGTTTTACAGTTTTGCATGTAGGATTCCTGCTTATTTAATTCCTGCTTCATTCCAATTGCTGTGTAAAACTTAAATAAAAACAGACTTTTCAAGGAAGGATTCCCGACAGCATGATCATGTGTTTCACAAGGTGGTGAACCTCGCCCCATTCTTGACTGGGAACGACTGAGCCTTTCCACGATGCCCCTTTCATACCCAATCATGATACAGCCCATCCTCATCAAAAACTACCATGTAGGTCGACAATAAAGGCAGTTTATTCTGACCCGTATTGACATTTGTTGCAAGGCGGAAACCTCTAGCCAATCTAGTAATTATTACGGCGGTAAAGGAGGAAGTCAGGTGTCATCTGTATAGGGTGGTGGACCTGGTGGATGGTTGGCATAACGAATCACAGGACTGTCATCCAATGTTTCCAAAACCTCACTGAGTAGGTTTGTTGCCTTAACCTAACCAAGTAGTTTTCCTGCCCAAACTTAACCAAGTAATGTTGTTTTGGGGGTCACTAGCATTCAACGTATTCAGTTGTTTATGTATTAGGATGCGTTGTCATGCTACTAGCACCTGTTAGCAATTAACCTGTCCCAACTTGTCTGAAATGTGTTGCTGGCATGAAATTCAGAATAAACATATACAGTACCTCAAATGTAATGTCTTATCTCATCAACTTCATTGATTTTTTTATGGTCTTTGTACTGTTTTCAATTGAGTACACTGTGTGTCAAAAGAAGACTTACTTTTTTACACAGCATCCTAACTTTTTGGGGTTGAGGGTTGCATTTTTATCTCATCTCCCCTGGATGCAGCGAACAACAGTTGGGAAGTCGAACTGAACTGAAGGAAAAACATCTTTTCTTTAGTGTTGACTGTTAGAAAATGCTGGCATCCCAGCCCGCTGAGCATGAGTGCAGTTGCCATCGCCTGGGGAGAGCAGCAGTGGCACTCTTAGCATAGCTATCAATCATGGAGCTTACCTGCAAGTCTCAGTACTACTACAGTCAGCACCAGAGCATCTGACAGAGCCCAATCAGAACGTGAGTGACACATTCATTATTATCCTGAGAGAGATGAATATTCAGATTTTTCTCCTTTATCTCATTACACTTCTTAAATGATTAACACACTCCCTGTAGTTGAAGTAAAATATAAGATAGGCTTGGAGTCATGTTCTATCTTCACCATCTTTACCCAGTGCACTGAGTGCATGTCAGTGGAGTGTGGGTCAGTGGAATCCACATGCTAAATTTGCCCTTTCTGTTTAGTGTTTTAGAAAAAACACATGAGACAAGTCAGCTGCTGCCATGGGAGGACGTGAATAAATGAGCTTGAGTATTGTTCTGTGTTCAGACTTAGGTATTCCCAGAGCTGGCTCACTAGAGCTGAAAATTGCTTGTGCCCTCTGGGAGGCAGAAGGGGCCAACCTCACCCTTCTGTCTGCAGTGTCTTTTGTAGTGGACGTCAGGATGGTCAGATGACAACTGAGTAAACTCAAATAACTACTGAAGAAACAATCGTTGCATTTTTGCTCAGATGATGCCTGCTTTGCCTCATATTCAAGGCTAAATAACTACTTACACAGGTCACTGGTTTTGTCAGGGACACACAACAGGTTCCAGCTTTCTGTTGAAGTAGCTCCGAGCATAAATCTAGGACACATTGCCTCCAAATGTGGCAGCTGCGAGACTGCTCTTAACCCGATGCATTTGGCTGCCTCCCTAGTGTCCAGATTCCTATTCCCCATCTTTGAGTGCTGATCCAAGGTAAAGCCTAGGGCACTTGCCCCCTGCTTTCAATGATTACATGCATTTTCATTGCAGGCCCTCTCCAAGGAAGCGTGCAGGGTTAGGCCTTCGTTTACTCGCTGTTTGCAGGGAAGCATGACTGGAATGCAAAAGCTATCATTGCTGCAGTAAGGCTGCTCCGCGGGGGGCGTAGATCCATTCAGCTCTCCTCCCAACGGTATTACAGTTAATGGATATGAGCAAGTTTGAAAAAAGAAAAAGAAAAAACTTGCTCATCTGAAGGCTTCCCCATTGCAGACAAGCATACTTCGCAGTTTTAAGACAAGTTAAAGGATAACTCCACCAATTTATACATGTCTGAAAGATGGACTATAAAGCCTTTTGTATCTCTTGAGGAAGTTGCATTGTGGGTAATGTGGGCGCCAGGCTTTGAAAAGCAGTCCACTGGTCTATCATTGGACTCATATAACACTGTTATATAAACAGTTGGTCCCTACATTACCCACAATGCAATATAGCCTCTGAACGACATCATTGGTGGAAACTAGGTTTAGGGTTTGGGGTTAGAGATTACATACAACTTCCTCTGGAGCCACAAAAGCTAACTTTTCCCTCCCCAATACCTGTAAACACACTTTAATGTGTAAAATGGGGGAATTACCCTTTAAGAGAGATGTATTATGACAGTGTGTTAAGGTTCCAACTGGTTCATATCAGTGGTGACTGGAAAACACAATGTGGAAGTAATTTTTCTTCCACTGAGACAATTTCCTTCATCTTTCTGGACTCCACTGTGAGGTTAAGTTCCTGCTTAGGTAAATACTGGCTCATTTTCTTCCAAGTGTGCGCAAACTACCCTCCAGTCGGGCTGTCATTCAGCCAGGGAAACTGACAAAGAACTGAGACACACATTGACACAATTGCACACAAATATTTGAAGAAATGTTTAGCAGGAAATGAAAAAGGTCCCGATAACCATCAAACCAAAACGCCATGTCTGTGTTCTGATGAAACATGGCGACAGAACAATTCGAATCTTGAGCTGGTGAAATATAATTACAAATTTGCATTCATTTCCTCAAGCTCTTTCCTCTGTCTCAGCGGTATCAGACTGCTCGGGGAAAGATCTTGACAGATGCCTTTAGGGATTTGATGTAAATATTTATACAGAGAAGGATCAAAGCCATTTATCCTTTTTTTTCCGTAGCTATTTCTTTGGGTACTGGATCATGGTGTCAGTGGGCTAAATTAAGTAGGCCAGACTTCCTCTTCCCACAGCTGCAACCTTCAGCTCTACCTGGGTAGTCTTGGGGTGTTCCTTGCCCAGAAAAAATATTGAATTCCTCCAGGAGATTCTGTGCAAGAACTCTTCTGGATCTCCACCTGGGAGGAGACCCACGGGGATACCACCTCGGGGAGTTCCCGACCATTTCATTCAACTTGAAAGGTTATGTTTAAAGCTCCCCTTGGATATCTTGGCTTTTTAGCCTGTCCCTGTTGGTCTTTACAGGTGACCCCAGACACCCTCCAAGGGAAGCCAATTTCAGTCGTATTGCTCGACTCTTAACCACAAGAGGGCCAGGTTATGCTAGAAATGAACTGGCTAGTAGGGCATGTCAGCTGACTGCATCAGTTTTTACTTGCTCTTAACCAGAGATGGGGAGGTTTCAGACACATGACTAGATTTGAGTCACAAATTAAAGGATTTGAAACTTGCTTGACTATCATTGATATAAGACTTGACTCAGACTGGAGACAGATGACTTAAAAAGGACTTTTTGAAATTTAAAAATGTGTATTTTTCTAGATATTGAGAAGTTAAGTTTTGTTTTTGAAACGTGATTGGGCGATTCTAGAGCAATGTGTACAAACCTGGCAATCTATTGGGATGCGACAGACCAACCGAGGCTACCAACACAACAACATCCAACTTCATCCTCCATGTATGTGAATGTGACTGGTTCGCAAACATTAGCTAGAAAGCTAACGATACAGTTCAAGTATGATACACTCTACTTCAAATCAATTTTATTGAGAAGACATATCATGGATGTCAGATAGTTGTTTTGTTAACCAAAAATTGCTGGAGGCAGTCCTCAACCAACACCCCAACCGGGATTATGACATTGGAAACTTGTTCAACCACCCAACAAGCACATCTGACAAAGTATAGTGACACCTGTCAGTATGTTGGAGATCCCAGCATACAAGAAACCCCAAACCAGCCAATTAACCAGCAGCGCATGGAGGCATCAAACTTGAAGATACTGACCCTCAGCCCAACTGCTTTACACTTGGCTGCACATCTGTCTTTGATGGTCACAGACAGACATCATCAGCAAATAAATAGACGTGAAATCTGAAGGTGTTCTCTATGAATCGATTGGCAACAAGAGACAGCCCACATAGCCCAACGGCCACCTGGAATGCATTTGTCTTTTGACAAGAACTCATAGATCCCACTGTGGTTACACAAGGACCAGAGGGCTCAAAGAAATGACCTGCGTGCCACGTTCTCTGCTCTAACACAGTCAATCTCAGTTGGGTTCTTGTCAGCATCAACACCTGGCTGGTGCCTGTCACCACTGGTAACTCCGAAGAAGTCTAACAGTATCCATGAATTGTTTCCAGATCAACTGCATCTAAATGGCATCTGTCTTCCTGGCCCCAACTCCATGAGGGGGGGTTTCTTGGTTTCCCTATTCTTTGGAGCTCATTCTTCACCATTACAGCTGATTCACGGGCGTCTTGGAATCACCACAAAAGGTCGCCCCTTATTTGAGGGTAATTTCTGTTGGGAGACCCTACTAGGTGCTTTTGCCCCCTGACAACTCCCAGGGTCACTGGGGCATACAACCACTCCATTGTGAGAAGTCTGCGATAGCTGGAGTATCAAACCCTTTTTGATATAACTCGACACTGGCCCGTCATTAGTTAGACAATGACATTATGCATGAGAGGATGCAATTACAGGAAAAAAAACCTCTTCTCCACAAGGTGTGACAAAGCCTCTCAAACCCAAACCTCTCTGGCCGTGTTTGTGTTAAGTGGACCTGAAGCAAGAGACGTTAATGAAGAGTAAACGAGCAGGAAATGACATTCAAGCGGGTGGGAAAAACAAGCTGTGATAATCTGCAAACAGTCAACTACCCGGAGATTCCCCAGAGTAACTGGAGGTGGCCATGTGTCACTGTACGCCAAGTGAGGGGAATGAGATTTAAATGTACACTGGAGAATTTGCATGTCTTTGTGTGTGCAGAAGAATACAGAGACAGGAGTATGAATACAGTTCTTGGCAGGAGTCGCCTCCATCTTTGAGTCCTAATGCAGTCGACCAAATCAAGACCAAGTGACTGCTCCACTCCCTCTTTATTTCTGTTGATGAATTGTCCCGAGACTTGACAGCAAGAGGCTCATAATTCTTTCACTGTGACCTTTAGATGCCACTTCATAGAAATTATATTCATACTGATTTACTGAAATTATCTTCAGCATTGCAGGAATGTCATTTTAAGGTGCCCTCTATCCAGCTACACCCCCTCCCCTCCTTACCTCGTCAGAGACATGCTCAGAGATCAGCCTATTGATATTCCAGCTACTTTGCTATAGCAGCCTCTACACCATCTGTGAAAAATGACAGTGTCACATACGACCTCTGCTGTTCCCGCCAGGCGGCCCAGCCAACATGCAACCCAAAAATCTGTTAGATACACATTTTGAGGATAAAATTACTGGACGCTTGTTTTAGCCTTCTGCTGAGCATAGATTAGAAATAACCTCCAAGAGCCAAGTCGGCGTGTTTGGAACAGATGCAGGTCAATGGAAAGATCTTCTATAGTCCTAACCATAGTTGACAGTTCAGAAGCCGCACTTGTCTGGAAAATATCACAAGCCTTCTGGGATGCAAAAACACTGGAGCTGAGCCAGTAATGAATGAAATAAGTCCTCGAGCAAGCTCGGAAGGTGAGGGAGACGAGTCAATTTTCTCCTGTCATACACGGAGACCCTGGAGCTGCTACGACCTGACAAACGCCGTCACGCTACGTACTCCAGCGCTCGCTTTCTGGCTGCTCTCGCTTCACATTAAACGTTTTATTTCATACAAATAAAACACCCAGGACTGCAGAAGCCTGCACCATGTATCCTCTGTTGATTTGGCTCTAATTAGCAGATTTCCATATTTCTAATCATAATTGCTTCTCAAGAGTAAAAGCAGTGGTATGAGCTGGTACAATTTCATTAGCACGAATCTCAATGGAGAGTTTTAGTGGCTTATTATAGTTTAAGTAACATCAGCTGCGCTTCCAGTATCAGCACAAAAACCCCCTATTATCTGCAACCTTGATCTAAAAATACCCGTAGCGCTATACGGCTATACCCTAATGCAGATCGTAAAGGAAATGCTCCTTGTTGGAGTTTGTATGCGGCATGGAGATAAGTACCCCAGTGTTCTCTCCAGACTTTCAGATTTTCTCGACTTGTATACTGTCGGGTTACAACAGGACAACAGGCCTCATGACTTCATCGGCCACACATTCAGGTGCTGATCACGTCTTCCCCAGAACAATGGCCCTTTCATTTTATGGAGGAGAGTGACTGTCAGCTGACTCTCATCTGACTTCCTCACAAAAGACAATCAGGCAGACGTCACCAAATCCATACGATGATTCCTAAATTTCTACATCTAAAATATTCAATTCACACATTTCCCCCTTTGACACTGAATTTTGACATCAATCACATTTACAGTATGATGTTTGTCAATTTAAAAGATGCATTTTTCAAGTCAGTAAAGTCGCAGTTTGTCCTAAAACTAATGAAATATAAGACTGTAAGAATACGTAATTATAAAGACTACACAGTCACCAGTTGCGTTAGTGATGTCGTTGTTGACCGGTCACCACAACCCAAAACTTAAACGTTGCAGAGCTGGTCCTGTTTATTCGCTAACTAAAAAAGAACTTAGGGAACTAACAAACTACCCTTTCACATAACTGCAGTTGTCAATATGACCAGATTTATTGTGATTTTCACCTTTTTTTAGTACCTTTTCTGTGCCGAGTCGGCGACCACGTTGGTGTTGGTGACCTGTGTTGAGCGAGAGGTTGTAGTTCACTGAGCGGTTTAACACAAAGCTACATGATATTTAACTTAAATTATGACAAAAATGGTCTTTCAACATGCACTACCATACAAAGTTTTTCAAAAATAAGTTCCAATGGGTTCCAGCGGAAGGGGTGTGACTTCGCATATATATGGGCATTACATATATCTCACTTAATGCTTCCAGTAAACCGAGACGAGGAAGTTAAATATCATGGCTCAGATACTTTTATAAGCATTCTCCATTTTACAGGCGTTCATCTGGAACTTGAAACTGTTTAGTTCAACACATCGGAGCTTCCATCACACCGCCTCTTTCACTTCTTCGACATTTGCAGCAGCAGCAGGCCTGAAACAAGCTGTAATCAACAGGCGGACATATTGAGCAATATCTGGCAGGCAGGTCCTCTCTCTGGTGAAATGCTGCAGGACACTGCCGGCCAACAGACAGTATGTTTGTCCAAGGCCGACGCTATGGACGGAATAATGTAAATATGTGCAGTGATCTAACGCCGTGCATGGAGAAATCCTTTGAGCTCGAATGAGTGTATTGACATTTCCATTCCTTCCGCTGTAAAAATATGCCCATTTTTGATTATCTAATCTGTATCTCATGTGGGCAGAAATAGAACATCGATGATCGTTCTCGCATGCCTTTCTCCACGGCTCGTCTTTCGACGGAACCTGCTGCATTATCAGGCAGTGATTCAGATAAATCCCAGGGAAATGGAGCCTCTGCTCAGCTTTACTTAGCCAGGGACACCTTCATGTGCAACATTACAGCGTGTAGCGATATGGCGCCTTACCCCTATTGTGGATATCAGCCAAGAGCATCTCCCATGTAATGTACACAGCCATTAGAATGACAGTAAAGCCTGTTTCCTTTTCTATATTGCCTCTGGGACTCCCCCGCTGTCCCTGCTTCTTCATACTCTGCATGGCAATGAGCTGGCCTTCTATTCTCTCCTGGCAGTTGCTGGCTCATTACTGATTTCACATGGAGCACCGACATGGATGCACTCTCCACCGGGCCACTATGTTTATACGGCCGCTCGGTAATCGTCTCACGCAGGTGAAGCAGAGCCCTGCTGGTGATGCTCTGGGGCTCCCTCTCCCCGGCTTTGTTCAATTAAAGCCTGCTCTTAGCCGCCACCGCCGAACGAGCGTACGGCTTCACATTGCCCAGGACGGAAATTTAGAGCAAAGGAATGGACGAGTGCTACAGAAACACACACTTCACTTTTGATTTGTTGAAGGGTCCGAGACAGCGCAGACTAAGAGGAGTAAAAATAAAATACGACGCAGCGTCTGCTGCAAACAGAATGGAAAGGTCACCTTCTATTAATGCGGTGCAAGGCTGCCTTTGAATAATGAGATTGTGTTATGCAAGCGAGCTCTCAGACTTTGTACAGTGAGTGGCTCCGAGTGCGCCACCGGCCAGCGGTGAAGACTGACTTTATGACCAGACATTTTAAACCCAGGCCGCTGAGCAATTATAACTCACCCTTTGACTAGAGTGCGCTTAGTGGGGAGAACATAATGTCACTCTCAATGTGACACTCTTAAAGGTTTAACCGCTTCTCAAAAGGTGTCGGGCACATAGTTAGTATTCAGTGGTCGAGGATCAGTCAAGAGAAGTTGTGTGATATTACACGAAGCTGGCCTGTAGTACCCGAGCCTCATTACGGCTTTGAGTCCAGTCTCAAGAGCACCTTGCTGAATTACCGTTTACTGGAAGTTGACCTTACTTTTTATTCCCTTTTGAAAACATAAAATTGGTAGTTTTATTGCCGATTGTGGGTATTGGTTTTTTTCATAGAAAGTTCCCCTGTGAAAACCCATTGAAAGCCACTACATTCACAATTTTTATGTTAGATTTTTTATGTAATCGTGGCCGCTTTCAAATTATAGGGGAATTGCAGCTTCCAGCCATCTCATCTCAGTTTCCATGGGTTGGGTCTTTTTCTATTCTACCAGTGAAGTGGCTTTAAAGAGATGATTAAAGACTGGCTCCCTGTTTGCCTACCTTACAATCTGCTCTTTGGATCTTCCTGGAAAAATGAAAGCTGTATTCATGGCACAAAGAAGGCCATTGCCCAACCAAAACAGGTAGATGATTTGTTTTTGCTAGGGTTAGATATTGGGTCTCTATCCCCAGGTAACCCAATAAAAAGAACCCAATTTATGTTGGAGGCAAAGAAGGCGAGAAGAAGGATTGGAAACCAAGGTAAAACAAGAGGGAATGATGCATTCACTCATTGGAGAGCGCTTGAAGTCTGTTCCCCAATGTATACGTGGTTCCGAGTACCACTAAGACTTGAGATGGTTCACAACTGGCATTCTTTCTACTTGATCAATGAGTAAGAAGGCCTGCTAGCGGTAGCCATGTTGCTAAAATTTGCAGCCAGAAAATGGGACCAGCTGAACCCAACAAAGTTTGTTTCTGGCTGCTACCATTGGCAAAGAAGTTGTCTTTATGACAGCTGAAGTAGATGGCGACTTGACCCAAAAGACATAAAATGGCCCCATAAAGCTTGTCTGGCATAATCCAGGTCCCCTAAAAGCCCAGAGATCCCAAATTGATTTGAAAAGATGTTATTTACAACCAAACCCTCACTGTAGCTGCCAAGCCTCCAAGTCTCCATCTACTTCAGCTGTTTAGGGGAATAATGCAACGCTGTTTTGCTGTGAAGCTCCAGAAATGTTTTGTGGACTACAGAACTTCGCCCATCTTTCCATCGGCATGGTAGACAATTACATTTTTGGGTTTCACTGGTATTTGTCTCATTCCCTTCGATGTCTTGACTCAAACTCAACCGGACTTGGAACATGCACGAGTTATACAACGTGAAGTCCTAATTATATTTTCATCTCGGGGAGAGAAAGAGAGCGCCGCTGCCATTTTTTCCCTGAGCATGATGTGATGGTGCTCTTTTGCTCGCACTCTGAATCAGCATGCCTGTCTAAGCACTCCTAATCGCTCTGCCAGCATCGCTGTCACCCTGCTACTGTCCTGTCCTCGTTCCCCTGTATGTGTCCTGCCTGTGATGTATCACACTGGCACCATCCCTCGATAGAAAGCTGTGGTGCTCATTAAGATAGGGAAAGATAGCAAAAATGGAAAAAAGGCAGGCAAGGCGAAGGGAACGAGATAAAGCATGTGCCTGTTGGATTTGTTCCACTTCATTGTTTCTGTATTTCGTTGCCCTCCCCCCCCTCCTCCCGTACACTGTCTTTCTCCTTTGATTCAGAGTTTAGTGATAAAAAGCAGAGCCGTGTTGCCCTTGGAGAGGTTGCTCTATTTACAGTACCTGTTTCCCATCAGACTATACATTAACCTAAAGCAGCACTGAGTGCGGAAAACGTCCGGCTTGAGTTGGAGTGCTGTGCAGTCTGCAAAGTTTGCAGGAGTGATGTCTCATATCCAAACTCTGGTTTCCAGCGTTCTTTAAATGCAACAGCCAAACCGAAAGCCTGGAGACTCTAACAAACTGTCTACTTCAGTGGAGCGTTATGGGACTTGCGGTCCAAGAACCACTGATGCATGAAGGTTCTCTGTGGTTGTTCACTTGCAGAGGGATCTGTCTCACACTTGTAGAGAGGCAGCTTCGGCGAAGCCAGATAAGACGGGAACACAATGTGCCTCAGCCAGTCACGAGTGGCCATCAGCATCCTTGGCAGTAATCTCCGAAAGCCTACGGTGTCGCTGTAAATACAGCTGACGGATGCTAATCCACGGAAGTCAACCTTGATCCAAATAAAAGATGCGCCATGACCAAAACTCAAAGCGCTCAAACCTGATGGCCTGTCAGGCTGGCGTTGTCATGCAGACAGGCGGTTCTGACAGGACACACTCATGTGGCTCTCTCCCGAATTGATTACCTTGTCACTGCCTCTCATTTATCCGCTGATGAAAAGAGATTCGGTAGTGGAGTTATGTGATTCCTTGCTGGCGAATTTCTGCGATATCCTTTCTAGAGTGGATGCTTTTGAAGATTTTCACATAACTTCTACTAGGATGATTTTACAGCCTGAAATTTGCACAAACGCTCGAAGTGAAAAACTACTGGAGGCCACTTCTCGGCTTCTTTCAGCAGTAAAATCACAATAAGCTCCCCAACTTCAAATCTACACTGTACTTCACAGCCGTTGTCATCAATTATACATGTTGTATATTAAATACTCCACTTATTTGCATTGCCTCGAGAGACCGTCCATGACGGTGACTGCTCAGTTAAACGGTGTGTGCGAAGTTTAAAAAGACAAATAATGATCACGGGGTTTCATTTTTCTGCAAAGTGGACCACACAGGAGGAGCTGCGGGGCCTCGCTGCCGGAGAATGCGTGGGGCCGCTCTGAAAGACAAGAGGCACGCTCCTGCATCATGTTTGATTTATTCGAGCCATCTGTCTTTCTAGTAGGCCTTGACACGCAGGATTGATCGCGCTGATGCGCGCTGTTCTCGGCGCTGCGGCGGGGATAGCACAAATGGCGAACATCGTGCTTTTTTTTCTCGCCACATATGTCACATCGCTTCTGTCCATCTAATAAAGCAAATGTCCCGAAAGACGAGGAATAAACACACGCTGACAGCGATGCACACCCAAACACGGCCGTCGTTGTGAAATTACCGTGAAATTGCGAGAAGAAGAAAAAAATGCGATGCTAAAGGATGTTTGAAGGCGAGAGGTGTCAGCTATGTAATTAGCCCTTCTTAGTCTGTCCTCCCCTCGCTTTCAGTATCTCATTCCCAGGTGCTCCTGACTGACAGCTTTATATTTCAGGAGTGAGCGCGCCACCGGACTTTTGTGCTCGAAAAAAACACTCTCCGCTGTTCAGACGTGGCTAATTGGCGTTTCACAATTTGCTGGAGCAACACGAGCGCACCTAACCTAACATCTCATCAAAACATTGTGCCCGGAGCCAATCACATCCGTCCGGCTAAACATTCATTAGCGGCCCTGACACTAATGACGGCCATTCTGTTGACATCAGACGCAGGCAAAAGGAAAAGCGACCCCGAGGAAACTCGCTGTCATTTCTGATTCTGTTAATTGGAAAATTTTGATGCTGTGTGTCGCCTCGGGCCGAAATCCATTGAAAAGGCCAATGTTTGACCTATTTTCACCAATGAGAACATCTGCCATTGACCGTTGTGTTCTTTAAATGTAATTAATGTGCTAAATATAGAGGAATAAATACACACTGTTAACAAAGAGTCGTTGAGGAACACACGTTTTAAAATCATTAGCTTGTAGCAGTGTTATACTGTAAAGACCACATTACAAAGCACTAAAATAGATTTTAAAATAAAAAAAAAACATTTATGGAGATTATAGTAGGAACAATAAGCTGGCAACTGTAGCTGCCAGTATTTTCCTGGAAAACATGTTTACAGCACAGTACTGTATTGTTTTTTTCAGTTATAAACTGTTGTTGTAGATTACAGTAGGAATACTAAAATAACAGTTTCATGATAGCAACTGTAGCTGCCAGTATTTTACTGTAAAACATATATTCTGTACAGTATTGTCCTGTAATTCCTTTACAGTAATGTAAACCCACTTACAATGCTGTACTGAGTTCTCCATTCACACCTGGGCTCACCGAGCCTTAGAAACCCCCATGAAGGCCAACGACCCACAAGTGGCCCCAACGACTCTGAAACTCAGAGCTCACACTGTCCTTAACGACTCCGTAAGGACACTCGCACACGGAGTTTAAAAGCCTGTGACTCCCCTCCAGTTAGTCAGACCTGAAGGAGCCTCTTGGACAAGAGCTGGAACGTCTTCAAGGAACTGAAACAAGTCCAGTTGCCTACGATACAGCACCTGGATTTACCCTGACCTGGATGACTGAGAACCTTTATCAACCTTTACAGTAATAACCTGCTGGAAACTGTAGCTACCACTACTCTACTGTACTGTAACATATATATTCTATACAGCACAGTGCTGTGGGTTTTACAGTAATAAACTGTTGTTGTAGATTACAGTCGGTAAACTGTAAAATAACAGTTTCATGCCCACACAGCTGCCAGTATTTACTGTAATTTAACAGGAAAGTATGTTACAGTGCATAATTTGGTTAAAGCTGTACTAAAACAGTTCATCTTTTTATTCAGACTTTGATTTTGTTAGTATTTTTTATACAGTGTGTTCATTGTGCTTGACACTTCCCCTCCCGCCCAGCCACCTCTGTGTATATAGTGTCTGTCCGTATCAGTGTGATGATTACCTGTTTTTTCGTGTGCGCCTGGTTATTTCCTGGTGGGAATTACATTTGTGACACTTCTGCGGCTGTGACGAACACAGTCCCTTCAAACGGCTGCCTGAAAGCTGAAACCTATTTACACACAACATACGATCGAACGACACTAGTTCATCCGATTGATCTGGGACTGGTGCTTCAGCAGGAATGTGCATTCAACAGATACAGTCCATACATAAATGAACAGCAGGTGAAACTACCAATAAAGGTGATAACAGGAACCCTGTAATCATATTTTGCTGGATACATGCTCTGTGGCAAGAAATGATCCTTTAAGAGTGGAGTACCTCAAGGAACCCGTCTTGATCCTCGACTATTTTCACGCACATTATCCACAATGAAGTCCCACACCCACTGAAAGTGCTAATCAACATACTTTAATTGAAGCACGTCACTTATGCTCCTATGGCACACTGCAGGCATCAGATTTGACCACCACAGAATCAGCAGTGTTTTGGGAAAAGTCGCTATTTACTGTATATGTAGCACTTTACATGCGCTATAGTGATCTCAGTCCGACGCATCAGACACATGCAGCATGTCAAACCCGAAAGAGCTGAATTTGGCGATGAGAGACTTCACAGCGGTGCGTCCTCGCAGGGTGCAGCACCTCAGCTGTGATAGTCTCCCTCCAGCTCGCTTACCGCAGCTGTGGACAAGCAGCCACGGTCGCTGGGTCCTCATTTGAGGCTCCGAAATCAAAAATGAGGTCTGGGTACAAGCATCAAGGCAGTTTCAGCCATTTAAAAAAAACAATAGATGTGCTTCAAAATGCTTGTTCAGATGCTTTTAGTGTGTTTGGCCCCTTAACACCTCAGTAATGTGAGATCATGGCTGTACTTTTACAGATGTCTGACGATACTTCGATTACAAAAGTTACTGGTTAAATTAAAATAGATTGGCAATGAAAATGATATATAAAAGAAGAAATCGTGGTTAAAATCATGTTCAATCAAGAGAGATCCTTCATTTAACCCCCAACTATCAACTGCTTGAGGCAAATCATATCGATGGAAGCAGAAAGCCTTCTGGTTGAGATGTAAGACCTCTTACATCAGGGTTTCTCAATCCCAGTCCTCGAGGACCACTGCCCTGCATGTTTTAGACGTGTCTCTCCTCCACCACACCTGATTCAAATGAGTGGCTCGTTATCAGGCCACTGCAGAGCTTGATGACGAGCTGATCATTTGAATCAGGTGTGGTGGAGGAGGGACACATCTAAAACATGCAGGGCAGTGGTCCTGGAGGACTGGGATTGAGAAACCCTGTCTTACATCAAAGCTATAATATACCTCCATTTAATCAGAAAAGAGTACACGAGGTAACAAAAACATATACACGTGAGTCTGGACTGATGTCAATTGTGCGTTCTGATCACTGCCTGTTCTGTTGGACTTGGACGAACCCCAGAAATTAACTGGTGCATGAATGAATAACTACTGAGGACCCCACTGAACCACACACACACACACACACACACACACACACACACACACACCAGTATGATAGTAATTTAGAGAATTATGCCCACATTCACCCAAATTATGCTAATTGTGTCAGTCGCTGAGCATCTCAGAGCCTTTCAGCTCTCACTGAATTAACTTTTCTGTCAGCTGTGCCAAAAAAAAACGAGATCACGGCACATTACTAGTCGTGATCTGCTCTTAATACGGACCGACTGACGTGCGGAGCTTCGGCTCAATTGGTGGCCAAGTCTCGACTTGCTGAGTTGTGTGACACCGGAGTTACAGTTTCCACCTCGAGTCAGCAAAGCAGAGCTCCGTCCTCCCCGCACGCCCCCCCCTCTGTTAAATCGAGTTCCTCGCCCGGCGCTTGTCACTCATCTTGACGAGCTGTCGGCCCAGAACACACGCATTCGCACATTATTCCGGCGGCTCGACGTGACGTCACCCTCCTCGCCACGGGCGGCGAGGAGGCACGCTGAGAATTCAGCCAATCTGTAATTACAAAAAAAA
Source organism: Lagodon rhomboides (assembly GCA_039737535.1). Lineage (NCBI taxonomy): Eukaryota > Metazoa > Chordata > Actinopteri > Spariformes > Sparidae > Lagodon > Lagodon rhomboides. The sequence continues at coordinate 6,493,769 of CM077805.1, forward strand.
AAAATGCAATGTTGATGTTCGCGGAGTCTCTGCTGCCAGATTTAGATTCACTGCTTCTTTTTCGAGATTTCCACCGTCGCCGTTACACCCACACCCGTCCAACGCAGTCACAACAAACGGCAATCACCCCTCAATTTCTTTAAGCATTGACTACGACGGACTGATCCTTCACTCTTCCTAGACTTGAGGTTTCGAGATGCCAAAGCTGCTCACAGTCGTGAAAACTTAATTGCTATACGATAAGTTTACACACTGATAACCTGCGTTGCAAAAGCACGGGTTCTGTTTGCAGAGCTCCCGTGTTTGTTTGTATTGTTTCATTCCCTCGGTGTAATTCTCCCTTATCTTGATTGGAAATGTGGAAGTTAATGAAGCCGGCGAGGATATAGTGAAGGGATTATTTGCCAGCAAACAGGGAAATAAACATTTCTGTAATCACCAACAGGTAACAATCATCCGGTTACACACGGCAAGTAAATAGATAGACGGCGATCACACGCGTACGTAGCAAATGAGGCTTTGCAATAGATCGAAAGGACACACACACACACACACACACACACACATCGGCTCGCAGCTGCTTTAATTTAAGTTGTTTTTTTACTTTTTTGATTGCGGCAATCAGGGGGGATCTTAACGCCAAATATCATTTTATTACCGTTTTCACTAATGTATTATTTAAAAGCGAGGACAACTTGTGTCTCGCAGGACGGAAACAAACGTTTCTTTACAGCCGCGACGGAAAACTTTTTTAATTAAGAAAGCGCCGCGTAAGTGGAGGGACCGACCGCGCTGCAAATTAAATCAGAAACCTCTGCATTAATAATAAACGCTGAGAGGTGTGTTGTTTCTAAGTGATTCTTTTTTTTATTTCACAAATGGGATAAAGGCTCTTTCCTCTCCGCAGCCTAATGGGGCGAATCTGACCTACAAAATTCCAGAGGGAGCCTCTTCAAAACTTCTCTCCCGACAGGCGTTGAGCGAACGCAGCCCGTTTGAGTGTTTGAGTGCCTACGCAAATGTGACAGCCGACGAATTCAGATTAATTCCGACGCATTCAACCCACATCGCTGCTCAAACTTTTTTTTTTTCCACGGCCTATAATTTACAGAGGGGGGAGGCAGATTTTGATCCCCTTTGTTGTAATTTGATTCAGATGACTACTGATTACACGGAGGGAAAAAAAAAAGGATAATTGACCCGAGTGAAAAGGGCGAGAGCGTCCTTGTCTCCGGAGGACGGATCCAAAATCTGTCTCGGCGCGTCATTTGCGCTGCAATCATGGTGTCAGTCAAAAACGGAGAAGGTGAAAGTAGAAGAGAGGAGCGGAGAGAGTACATTACAGTCCATTATGGGAAAAAAGGGTAAAAAATGTGCTGCAGCTGAGGAGTCTCGTCTCCCGCACTTGTTCACACGAGTGCGGCGTTTCCTTCAGGCTGATCCCGGATGAAAAATACGGCCCGCTTTAGCACGACTCACCCTTCTAATCTCGTTTGATTTTCATTCGCTGCATGTTCGCCCATACGTCGTGTCAGTAAATTGCACAATCTGCATATGGACCGCTAACAGGCAGTAAGAGAGTGAGGGGCTTCAGGCGGGAGCGAATGTAATTGTGTCGTCGTTGCAGGCGGGTTTCATTCAGAGGCTATTAGCAATCATTTCTTTGTGCTGGTGTGAAAAAAAAGAAAAGTTGTTTGCAGTGAAAGTAGTGATGAAATTCTGGGAAAGTGGGGATTGCATTGTGTTGAGTTCGGTTAATACGGTTTGCCAGAGTCTCTTGTTCCAGTCAGTTTTACTATTTGGACTGTTTTATTTGAACTGGCAGGAGACAACTTCTTTGCATTAACGTATCATTCTCAAGTAAATAGTGATTGCACAGTGGAATGGCTGCAGGACAAATGACACCATCCATGGACAGATTGGTTCTGTAAACCTCACTTTCACGGGTTAAGGTTACGATTAGGACTTGAATTTTCAGCAGGTAGCATAGAGGTAGGGTCTTCCCCTGGTCCCTATCCCCAGGTAAGGGTGGGAACAACTGGAATAACTGGAAACTCAACACTGCAAAACTTAAAGAAGCCACTGATGGAGGAGGCTAAGAAGGCAAAGAGTGCGAGCGATAGAAACCGACGTAAAACAAGAGTGAACGGACGAGCATTCACTCAATGGAGATCTCAGGTGTTGTGTCGAAGTCTGTTCCCTCGCTGATGTGTTCCCCCCCCATAACCGACGTTCTTTCTACTGGGTCAGGATGTAAGAACACCTGCCTCCTTATTTTAGCACTGAGATCACGGTTTCTAGGTCACGTTGGGATTCGTATGGCTGCTTTTTGCTTTGGACAGTAGCCAGGACGTTAGCGATAGCCAGGATGCTAACAGCGTTTTCCTGACTTGATGATAATTTGGGTTTTGGTTTGCTGATATCCTGTTTTTTTGTAGATATATCCTCTTGTGTCTTGTTTTCACTTGCGACTTTCTGCTCACCTGTGGTTCAGGTGTTCTCCACCTCCGTCTGATCCCTCACAACATCTTCGTCGGCCCAGTGTCTCAGCCCATCGTTACTTTGGTTTGTATCTAAGCCTTTATTGTTTCCTCAGTCTGTGCTGGTTCTGTCCTTGTGTGTTCCCTCATTTGTTCCCTGTGGTTTAGTGGTTTTCCCTTAATTTTATGTATTACCTTTGTCTTTTTCTTTGCCTGCCTTTCGTTGCTAGGTTTTGTCAGACGGAAACAGAAGTGGGAGTAGAAAGTCACAAAAAGACACGAGAGGATAAAGCTACAAAATAAAACAGGAAATCAACACACCAAAAATCCCAAACCGTGACAATACGACAGGGAAATGTCGTATTACTAAATGCTTACTTCTTCCGAATGACGTTCGCTTCTCATAACCTTTTGATTTCATGATCCGTACCATCTCCTTCTCCTATATCCGATTCTCAATCTCTTCTACACCACCCAGAATCATTGAGGGCTTTTCTAACCTATTTTTAGCCTGTAACCTTCACAGTTTCTATAGCCATGTTCTAGCCATTCAGTCGAAATGTCAGACCTGGAACACTGGATCTACCCGCTCTCAGAAAGATTTTCTGATCGGGCACGAGCCGACATAAACTGTTTTCAGAGGAGCTTGTGGTGAATGGATACAGTTCTCTGGTGTAGCACAGAATCACAGGGCTCAAAACGAAACCGCCGAGCTCCAAAAACTCGGTTTTGACACTCAAGGCGTCTTCAGTGTGCAAAAAGATGACGTGAACTCAGACCCCCAACATTTACGCCTGTGTTCAGGGTAAATGCGAAGCTAACTGGAAGCTGAAAACACGACAGAGCCGATGGGAGACACAAAGGTGTGCGAAGCTGGTTCAGGCGTGTGTGAACTGACCAATCAGGGGAGACTGGGCATTCAGGGGAGGGGCTTTAAAGAGACAGGAGCTAAAACTTCAGAAAGTGGTGTGTTTTTTGAGCACTGGAGCATCCAAACCAATTCTAGTAGCGACCCAAAATAAAATTAGGAACCATAATTCGTCTCCTTTAAGTCTAAAACCAACTACAGTGCTGCAGAGCTGAATCTGAATTATTATTGCTGTGTTTTGCAAAGATAATCTTGTTGGATTCTCCAGTTGTACGCACGTCCGACTGGTTTTAAAAGGAGTTGTTTGTCATTTCGTGGAAAATATGCTTATTCGCCCTCGTGCTGAGAGTTGGTTAATTGGGCTCATACCGCTCTCTGATGTGAGAATCATGCTAATCTTCTTATCTGACTCTCGACAAAAAAGAAGCGAATAAGCATTTTTCCCAAAATGGCAAACAATTCCTCAAAAACAAGCATCTTAACTTTACTGTATTTCTTTGAAATGATCACAAATTTGGTACATTTGCCTGCATTTGGGCTCGTGTAACGTCGTCTCCGTTGGTCAGTACAAGCCCCTGGTACTGAGAGAAAATCTACTAGTAGGTGTAGTCGATTTGCAGCGTCTCTCCGCTCCGTAGGTAGCTTATATCATCTAATTGGATCATCTAATGACTGAGTGCCTGCAGCTGGAAGATGGTGGGTGGGGTCATATAAATATAGACTGGAGGAGGTGAGACATTCACACACACACACACATTGAGATGCTGCACACACACAAGATGGCTTAAAGTGGAAGCGTTTGCGCTCTCTTAGCTCCTTTTGCTAATCAAAAATAGAGCTTTGGAGCGTGAATATAGAGGAACCTCTGTTTCGGTGAACGCTGGTTTCTCCATTCGCTCTGAAGATGAGAAGGAGCGCAAGAGCGAGATGGTGGTCAATATCCACTTCATCTATTTTAAGCCACCGTTACCGGCTGCCAGTTTGTTTATTCTCTCCCGCAACCTGTGCCTTACCATGTTCGTACGTCCCTGAAGAATGAGAGGCGTCTACCCAAAGAAGACATTTAATTTGAGGTGGATAATGGAGGTTTAACGGTCCTTTTAAAAAAAAAAACGCCTCCGCTCGTTGTGTGTGCTTGGTTTACTGCTTTTGATTTGTTTGTTAATTCTCCCGTCGTGTCTCTGTGTGATTTCCCCCGGCTCCCCTGTGGAGCGGCGCTAAATGAAGTGTAGTCCGGACACACACACACACACACACACAAAGTTGCACTCTTGCCTCACAGCAAGGTGGGAGTTGGTATCCATCACTGCAGGTTTCATCCCAGAGGAGATGATTGATTTTGGGTTGGCCGGGTCGCATGATAAATTTCACGGCTGAGGTGCATTATTTTGTCTTTTGGATCTTAAAGAGTCAGAAGACATGGCATCTTTTTTTTGAAAAATGAAGCAACCTTTTCACATAAAAGCTGCACTTTCTCGAGGCCAAACCGACGCCCTCAAACTGTGGGAATTAAGTTTGGTACCTCCTCGACTCCTTTCCTCTCTCGTCTTTGTCCCTCCCACGTGAGATGCGAGCGGAGGAAGAGACACGAGGAGAGAGGAGTCAAGGCAACAGGGTGTGGAGAGAACGTCCGCAAAGGATACACCTGTGCATCCTCGCTTGTAGCTCCACCAAAAAAGC